>JBBELK010000387.1:715000-1430000 GCA_037783545.1 Henricia sp. BOLD:AAB3569
AACCACCCTGCAGCTTTCTTCCCATAGCACCCAAAACCACCATACAGCTTTCTCCTCAAAGCACCCCAAACAACCCTGCATTTCTTTCATATTCAACTCAGTGAAATTCAAGTTTCTGCAAACACACCCTCAATTGATAGGCATGTACTCATAGCTTGACTCATCCTCTTTCAAATCTTATGTTCAGTAAGGGTGGCTACTATTGGATAACTCTGGTTATTGACCTCGACAAGGAACATTACTTAAGATTACCAAAACGCTCTGAGGAGTAATAAGACGCACTACTTGTTACCAGTGAGTGCTATTGGGTTAACCTCATTCCCTGTCCTTTCCGTGCTAACCAGATGAACCCAGTGCCCCTGGCGTACCGGAGGTCGTCGACTACGACCATGACTTTGTGGAGCTGACGTGGGAGGAGCCTCAAGACGACGGAGGGGCAGATATCGAAGGTTACATCGTGGAGAAAAAAGACAAAACTAGCCCACGATGGATGGAAGCAACGGATAAACCAGTCAAGGCTAATAAGTTTAAGGTAGGAACTGCAAAATTCATAATTTATTTTTCTTGACATTTTCATAAAATTTGACGCAATTTCAAGGAGTTTGTTCAGATTTTTCCAGAAAATGAATTTCACTTTAACCCAACAATCATATAAAATACCTCCCAAAATACTATCCATGGGAAGAAAACAGGAAATTTGCAATCTCCAATTTGGATGTGGAAGCAAAAAGGTTGGTGTAATCACTGCACTGCTTTATGGAACTGATAAATTAGTTTACAAAACATCAGTGTTTTTTTTTTACGATATCCTTGAAAATGTACGGATTGAGAGCATGAAATTTTAGAATGGTAATGAGAAAAGTATGACAAATGATATGGTATCAAAATCTCAACACCCATGGGGAAAATGGGGGGCTCAAAAATGTGATCTGGACACGCTCCTTTAATGCTTTCTCAAGACACTATTATGATATACTCAAAACAAAAACAAAACCAATTTTTTAAACTGCCTATATTTTGCAAATTAGCCAGCATGGAGCTGTGAAATTTCACACCATTCATGTGAAGCATTGTAAATTTCATCTGCACTAATAGATCACATTCACAGACGCCATGTTCGTAGGAAAAAATTCTACTGCGTATTAATCGCCATAAAGTACGCGCATGCACACGCTGGAACATGTCCAAACACGTGCGCTTGTTTCTTGAAATTTGTTCGAAATACGGCGCAACCGATGAGCGTCACAAAAAAAACGCTCAAAATCATGATGCACGTGACAATTTGTAGGAAGTGACGTCATTTGAACGTGATCAATTGTCTAGGCTTGTGACCTTGTTGGGTCTACCAGAATCGTTGCTTTGTTATCAAAAAATGTGCATCGTATTTTGAATCTTATTTTTATTGTTACTCCAGGTACCTAATTTGGCCGAGGGTCGTACCTACGAGTTCCGAGTTATTGCCGTCAACAAAGCCGGCAAGGGCAAACCCAGTCAAGTTTCCCAGCCAAAACTCGTCAAGGCCAAGTTCTGTGAGTAGAGACTTCTTTTGGTGGTGTTTAGAAATAATATGAACATTCAAATTTGTGCCCTGTAACAGGTTGCTCAGCAGTAACTATCAGTTATTTGATATTCTTCATGAAATGTCTTGTATGTTGGACATTACCAAGTTTAAGTGCATTCTGGAATGGCTGTTTTAGAAAAACATGTACATTGGTTGAAAGTGGGGTACCGTGGCCGAGTGGTTAGGGCCATTGACTCGCAATCATGGGTGAAAACTTGGGGTTGCGGGTTCGAATCCGGGTTCGAATCCGGCTGCGGTACCTGTGCCCTTCGACAAGGCACTCAACCACACTTGCTCCATCCTTCGGAAGGGATGTAAAGCCGTTGGTCCAGTGTGTTAGGTAATGGTAACGCACTCTAAAGATCCCAGAGCATTCTTTCGTGAAGAGCAAGGGGATTCCCCGGTGTCTCTGGCCATTTCTAATTCTAATTCTTCATGGGTTTCCTCACGCTTGCGAGTGACAGTGCAATGAGCACTATTGAGGAATCCTTGGTATGAATACCAGAAAGAAATAATAATAATAATAATAATAATTTAAAAATCTGTATAGATATGGTTATTTCAGGTCATTTGAAATTTGGACACTATTTTGGGGGAAAATTAGCATTTGGTGTAAACGCCATGGCCTATTTTCACGAAACCGGCGTCAAAATATCTGCAGAACACTAACAGATATGTCAGAAATATTTGGCACGGTAGAAATTGAGCATTGCGACCATATAAATGAAAAAGTAAAAGGTAGGGGTGGGGTTGAGGCCCTGCCCCCTCCGCACTAAGTAGCCCGCTTTTAAGCTAATTAGTCTGATCTAAAACTACTCTTAAGTTGTATTTTCATTGTTCACAAATGGTAACTTTTCATCACAAACTGGTTTCATTATCCTTGTCATATTGCTACGGTATTGGCAAAAAGGGGAGGGTAAACGTAGCCATGCCCCTCCTGCAACTTTCACGCCGCTCTCAAGTTAATTAGTCTGATCTAAAATTACTCCCCAAGTTATATTTCCGGAATCTACACACTCCAAGCTACAAAATGAGACCAGTTTCATTTTTGTTCTTGAAATTGTTGATTAAATTTGATTAAATGTAAAATTTGCCTGACTTGGCATGGCTCCAAGAGCCTCGGTCTGATCAAGCGAAACTTAAGACCGGCCGTTCCGTGATCAGGATCGCTGATACTATAATTTAAGACAATCCGCAGTTTTGTTCCCGAAATTTTGATTAAACCCTCTCTAGCTCTCAGTCTAATAGCATTTTGAGAAAACTGCATTACAACTAAGCACTACAGTCAAAGGCAAATTCCAATAAGTAAAACAGTTTTTTGTGTGGGATATAACACAGTTTGCCAATAATCTATTTGACAAATGTATAGGACCACCAATCTAGAATGTACTGACACCATTATCTCAGTTTTTGGATTTGGTGTTTACTGCGTTTTGCGATGAAACTCTTCAAATAATTATATAATATTGGATGGCTTTGAGGGTGATATGAGAATATACCGCACAAGTCATGCAAATACTGAACGAGCCGAAGGCGAGTTCGGTATTTTCATGACGAGTGCGGTATATTCTCATATCACCTGAAAAAGACATCCAATATTATTGTTATATAAAATAAAGCTTTGTTTTGAAAGATTTCCGAGAGATTTTGTCTGTTTGGTGTTGAAAACTTCAGTTTACAAATGCATGCGCTTTTGTTACTGTTGTACAGTATTTTTTGTTACTGTATTCTGGCGCGTGTTGCACACACGGCAATCCGTTCCCTCGATCCATGACACGCGTGTGTTCGTGGTGCGCCCAACGTGCACGCACATCGATTCTGGGCTCTGTGCTGCACAGTAACAGAAATGCACGGTGTCCGCAAAAGCTTCATTTTATATAATAATCCCTAATATGGAGCAAAAACTGTGCATTTTAGGAGCTTATCAATTTTAATTCATTTATCCAGCTAAACCGGTTCTTCGAATTGACCGCCTAAAAGACGTTAAACTCCGTGCCGGCCAAGAGCTGAAACTCCAGGTTCCCTTCGACGGAAGCCCGCCCCCAACCGTCACCTGGAAGAAAAACGACAGTGCGTTGGAGCCGTCTGAGCGTGTGCAGATCGATAATACGGATGAGTTGACGACGGTAGTAGTCAAAGAATCGCAACGCGACGACACCGGGGAGTACGAGTTGATCTTAAGCAACGACTCGGGAACGCTGAACGCCAAGTGTCAAGTCGTCGTACTAGGTAATTGCTTAGAAAATAAAAATTAAGTTGTTGTTTAAATGCTCTGTTATTTACGGGTCATTCCTTGAAAACAGGAGTTTTTTTTGTTGTTTTTTTTACCTGGCTTCAGAGATCGTTTACCCCCAGCATATAAATAATATGTGACCCACTCTGCAAAAAACATCCCTTAAAGGCCCTGTGTATCATTTGCAAGATAAAACTTTTTACAGATTCGTGGAATAAGAGTGTAACATATCTAAGGAAGAATGTTGGTAAACTAGCCTGAAGAAATTTTAGCTACTTAGAGCAAGTTCGGGCGGGCGACTATAGTTAACTAGACTAACCTACCCCGAGGCTTGGTTCCTCTAGTCAGACTAGCTAGTCAAACCACGCAGCGTTCGAGTGACATCTAGATCGACTGTGGTTAGTCTAGTTAACTATAGTCGCCCGCCCGAACTTGCTCCTAGATGCATCAATGCTTCAGAAAACCTTGAAAATCTATATATGGATTTTGTGTACAAGTGAATGGTAAAAACGTCTTTTTAGAAAACCACCTTCGGTTGTCAATTTCCAGCATGAAATACCATTTTGGATGGAAATAAATTCATGTGGTGTTTGTTACCATTGCTATCAACACTTTGAGTAAGGTGTTTCTTGTCAACTCATGAAAAACAAAATTGGGTCATTGCAAATGATACAATGGGCCTTTAAGGGTTTGGGTTTGGATTACGAAAAAATCATAAATGAATTAGTTGGTACCTTTTATTTCGTTGGTTTCCCGTAGACAAGCCGTCAACACCACAACCGCCCTTCGACATCACCGACGTCACCAACGAAACCTGCCGTCTGACGTGGAACGCACCCGTTGACGACGGCGGGAGCGAGATCGTCAACTACATCATGGAAAAGCGCGAAAGCGACGACGATTTCTGGTCCAAGTGTGGTGGTTACATCCAGTCTCCTGGCTATACCGCCACCAAGCTGGTGCGCGGCAGGGAATACGTGTTCCGCGTCATGGCTGAGAATGGGCACGGAGGGCAGAGCGCGCCGCTGGAATCGCAGCCAGTCGTTGCCAAGAATCCGTACGGTAATTGACCTTGATTCAATTACAACAATCATAACGTAATGCTAGTTAATCACTTGACGCTGGAGGACGTGTAAACATGTTCTGGCAATCTATAGTCGACTGTTGCTAAGTATGATCTTTTGGTGAGAAGATTCATACAATGAATGTAGAAATGACTCTGAAGAGTCAGTATTTGTCGTGCTTGACCTGGGGCCAATTTCATGGCGCTGTTTAGCACAAAAATTTGCCTAGCACAGAATTTCTTTGCTTTATTTTGCAAAACTGGGTTGCCAGCCAAAATCATAGGTGATATTTTGCTCATGTTCCTAAAAATACAATTTGACATACAATTTTGGCTGGTAACTCATTTTACAGAGCAAAGAAATTCTGTGCTAAAAAAATGTTTGTGCTAAACAGCGCTATGAAATTGGCTAATCAAATTTGCTTTTACAAAAATTTGTATTTTTTTTGCCAAAAAATAACCCCAGCATCAATTGGTTAATATTGCGTTTCTTATTTTCTAATTTTGGTTTTTCAAATTTTCAAATTTGTTTGATACCCAGATGAGCCGGACGCGCCAGGCAAACCAAAGATCGTCAGTTACGATCGCGATCACGCCGACCTTCAGTGGCCGGAACCGCAAAACGACGGCGGCGACGCCATTACCGGTTACATCATCGAAAAGAAAGATCCTAAATCCAGTCGTTGGTCAAAAGTCAACAAGGCACCAGTCTTAGGGACTAAATTCACCGTGCCGGGATTGATCGAAGGACGACAGTATCATTTCCGAGTTATCGCGGAGAATCGCGCGGGTCCTAGTCAACCCAGTGCTGAGTCCGATGTGATGATCGCTAAACCCGAATTTGGTGAGAATTTTACTCGTCACTTTTATTAAATTTCTGTTAAATAAAATGGATATAAGTTCAAATTAGTCAAGTTTTTTTTTTTTTAATATTCATTTTCAGTTAATCAGATCCTGGGAATATGTAGTGTTTGATTGAGTTGTTGGGTTAGGAAATAATTCTGTCAAAAAGTAGACAATTCTATTATACAACCAATTTAGGGGCCGTCAAAAGTTGTCAACTTTTTCACAGTTCTACAGAGCGTAGTGTTTTTTTAAAACCCCCCTCCCTCCCCGCGAAATACTACTTATCAACATTTTTCTGTAACAGGCCATTCAAAATAGTCAATGTTTTAAAATCTCGATCTTTTTTCGAAACGTGGGTGGGTCAAAAGAAATAACTGAAAATCGAAAGTCGGGCTTTGCTTCCTTTGACTATAGTGAACCTTGTTTCGATACCGTTATACCCAGCATGATATGGGACAAAGGGACTGAAAGGAATTCCTTGGAAATTCCCTGGATGTTGGAGACACAATGGGGGTACAATAGAAGGGGCTGCACCCTCTGCCGTGTGCTGCATATGGATGCCGTACTGCATTCGACCAGACACGACTAACCATCGTTGACTAGACTGCTTTCGGTTGGAAGTAGTCAAACTATAGTTTAAACCGTTAGTTAATGTGTTACATTTATTCACTGAAAATCAATAAAAATATGGATTATTGGGGCGGTTTTGGGCTGTACAGGGTTAATTATTATTATTATTATTACTTCTTTCTGGTATTCATACCAAGGATTCCTCAATAGTGCTCATTGCACTGTCATTCGTAAGCGTGAGGAAACCCATGAAGAATTAGAATTAGAAATGGCCAGAGACACCGGGGAATCCCGTTGCTCTTCACGAAAGAATGCTCTGGGATCTTTAGAGTGTGTTACCATTACCTAACACACTGGACCAACGGCTTTACATCCCTTCCAGGATGGAGCAAGTGTGGTTGAGTGCCTTGCCCAAGGGCACAGGTACCTTAGCCGGATTCGAACCCGGATTCGAACCGGAAACCCCAAGTTTTAATAACTATAGTCATGAATCAAAATTGCTCCTGTTTTGTTTGTGTTAAAACAGAAAAACCAAGCATCGACACCAACGCGCTTAGCCTCCGCGATATCAAAGTCAAAGCTGGCGAACCGTTCGACATCCAAGTTCCGTTCATCGCCAGCCCAGCACCCGAGGCCATTTGGTACAAGGATAATCGCGAGCTGAAACTGTCCAATAACGTCGCAGTCGAAACGACGGACATCACGTGCACGCTGACTAACAAGGCGGCCGAGAGGGGCGACAGTGGGACCTATAAGGTCACCCTCGAGAACGATTCGGGGACTGATTCGGCCTCCATGAGAGTGATTGTTCTCTGTAAGTGGTCTTGGAAATTCTCAGTCAAGTCAAACTGCCTTCAAGTCCCAAGTCAAACTGCCTTCGAGTCCCAAGTCAAATCAAACTGCCTTTGGGTCACAAGTTAAGTCAAACTGTCTTTGGGTCCCAAGTTAAGTCAAACTGCCTTCGAGTCCCAAGTTAAGTCAAACTGCCTTCGAGTCTCAAGTCCTCACTCACTCACTCACTCACTCGAGTCTCAAGTCAAGTCAAACTGCCTTCGAGTCCCAAGTCAATTCAAACTGCCTTCGAGTCCCAAGTCAAGTCAAACTGCCTTCGAGTCCCAAGTCAAGTCAAACTGCCTTCGAGTCCCAAGTCAAGTCAAACTGTCTTTGGGTCCCAAGTCAAGTCAAACTGACTTCGAGTCCCAAGTCAAGTCAAACTGCCTTCGAGTCCCAAGTCAAGTCAAACTGTCTTTGAGTCCCAAGTCAAGTCAAACTGCCTTCGAGTCCCAAGTCAAGTCAAACTGCCTTCGAGTCCCAAGTCAAGTCAAACTGCCTTTGGGTCCGAAGTCAAGTCAAACTGCCTTCGAGTCCCAAGTCAAGCCAAACTGCCTTCGAGTCCCAAGTCAAGCCAAACTGCCTTCGAGTCCCAAGTCAAGTCAAACTGCCTTCGAGTCCCAAGTCAAGTCAAACTGCCATCGAGTCCCAAGTCAAGTCAAACTGCCCTTCGAGTCCCAAGTCAAGTCAAACTGCCTTCGAGTCCCAAGTCAAGTCAAACTGCCTTCGAGTCCTAAGTCAAGTCAAGTCAAACTGCCTTCGAGTCCCAAGTCAAGTCAAACTGCCTTCGAGTCCCAAGTCAAGTCAAACTGCCTTTGGGTCCCAAGTCAAGTCAAACTGCCTTCGAGTCCCAAGTCAAGTCAAACTGCCTTCGAGTCCCAAGTCAAGTCAAACTGCCTTCGAGTCCCAAGTCAAGTCAAACTGCCTTCGAGTCCTAAGTCAAGTCAAGTCAAACTGCCTTTGAGTCCCAAGTCAAGTCAAACTGTCTTCGAGTCCCAAGTCAAGTCAAACTGCCTTCGAGTCCCAAGTCAAGTCAAACTGCCTTCGAGTCCCAAGTCAAGTCAAACTGCCTTCGAGTCCTAAAGTCAAGTCAAGTCAAACTGCCTTTGAGTCCCAAGTCAAGTCAAACTGCCTTCGAGTCCCAAGTCAAGTCAAACTGCCTTCGAGTCCCAAGTCAAGTCAAACTGCCTTCGAGTCCCAAGTCAAGTCAAACTGCCTTCGAGTCCTAAGTCAAGTCAAGTCAAACTGCCTTTGAGTCCCAAGTCAAGTCAAACTGTCTTCGAGTCCCAAGTCAAGTCAAACTGCCTTTGGGTCCCAAGTCAAGTCAAACTGCCTTCGAGTCCCAAGTCAAGTCAAACTGCCTTCGAGTCCCAAGTCAAGTCAAACTGCCTTTGGGTCCGATTCAAGTCAAACTGCCTTCGAGTCCCAAGTCAAGTCAAACTGCCTTCGGGTCCCAAGTCAAGTCAAACTGCCTTCGAGTCCCAAGTCAAGACAAACTGCCTTCGAGTCCCAAGTCAAGTCAAACTGCCTTCGAGTCCCAAGTCAAGTCAAACTGCCTTCGAGTCCCAAGTCAAGTCAAACTGTCTTTGGGTCCCAAGTCAAGTCAAACTGCCTTTGGGTCCGAAGTCAAGTCAAACTGCCTTCGAGTCCCAAGTCAAGTCAAACTGCCTTCGAGTCCCAAGTCAAGTCAAACTGCCTTCGAGTCCCAAGTCAAGTCAAACTGCCTTCGAGTCCCAAGTCAAGTCAAACTGCCTTCGAGTCCGAAGTCAAGTCAAACTGTCTTTGGGTCCCAAGTCAAGTCAAACTGCCTTTGAGTCCCAAGTCAAGTCAAACTGCCTTCGAGTCCCAAGTCAAGTCAAACTGCCTTTGGGTCTCAAGTCAAGTCAAACTGCCTTTGAGTCCCAAGTCAAGTCAAACTGCCTTTGGGTCCCAAGTCAAGTCAAACTGCCTTCGAGTCCCAAGTCAAGTCAAACTGCTTTCGAGTCCCAAGTCAAGTCAAACTGTCTTTGGGTCCCAAGTCAAGTCAAACTGCCTTCGAGTCCCAAGTTAAGTCAAACTGCCTTCGAGTCCCAAGTCAAGTCAAACTGCCTTCGAGTCCCAAGTCAAGTCAAACTGCCTTCGAGTCCCAAGTCAAGTCAAACTGCTTTCGAGTCCCAAGTCAAGTCATTTGAGGTTCGAGTCTCAAGTCAAGTCAAGTCATTTGAGGTTCGAGTCTCAAGTCAAGTCAAGTCATTTGAGGTTCGAATCTCAAGTCAAGTCATTTGAGGTTCGAATCTCAAGTCAAGTCATTTGAGGTTCGAATCTCAAGTCAAGTCAAGTGACTTAAGTCCTGAGTCTCGAGTTCAAATCATTACAACACTGAATTTTGTTAATTTTGAAATTTTCAGCCTGCCCCACTGCCCCCAAAGCGCCGCTCGAGTACTCCGAATTCAAGAAAGACTCGTTGAAGTTGACGTGGCAACCACCGGAGGACGACGGGAACGGAACAATCAGTGGTTACGTCGTAGAGCAACGCGACGCAAACCGTGAAAACTGGACTAAGATCACGAACTCCGCGCCCGCCAGCGGCTACACCGCCAAGAATCTGAAGAATCAGAGCGATTACGTCTTCCGCATTTCTGCCGTCAATCAGTACGGAGTCAGCGAACCGCTCGAGGGACGACAAGTCAAAGCCAAGTTGCCTTTTGGTTCGTTGATTTTTTCAAAAATTTTGTTTGAAAAATCTGTTTTTAAGTTTTATGCATGTGACTTTCCTAAGTGATGTTTACAAATTCAAAGTTAGCAAGTTGAAAAAAGTCGTTTTAGAAGTTCAGCTCTAAAGTGAGTCAAAGGTCTGGGGTTCGAATCCCGACAAGGCCATTACGATCTCTCTCTCATCCCAAGTTTGGTTGTTTCATTTCAATGGTGATTAGGCACCATACCAGATATTGTATTCATTAATTTGCCCAGTTGCGCTACCATGCAACGCCGAGAGAATAATTGGGTTCATAGGGAAAACGCACGATCAATATAAAACAACTCGATGCACAGCACTGTGATTAAACATGACGCGTTCACTTTTATCCTTCACAAAATCACATTTTTTTGATAATTTATTTTCAGACGAGCCAGACTCTCCCAGCGTGCCAACGATCGAAGCCGTCGACCGTAACTCAGCAACCATTTCGTGGGCCCCACCTGATAACGATGGGGGTAGCCCGGTTACCGGCTACGCCGTGGAATACCGCCAACCCGACAGCAAAAACTGGGAGCCAGCTACGGCATACCCGACGAAAGACAACGCGTACACCATACCGAACCTTACTGAGGGCAAGGAGTACCAGTTTAGAGTCATTGCGTTGAATGAAGCGGGACCAGGGAAACCCAGTCGGGCATCAGACTCCGTTGTCGCTAAAAACCCAATCCGTGAGTGTGACGTTTTGACGTCAAATGGAATTTTTGTTAATTTATTTTATTGAATATATAAGTTTCAGTTGTTCTGAAGAGATAACGTAGGCCCCAAAAAGGGTTACAAATATTGTGACAACATGCCTTTATAAAAACCGTAACCGGGACGGACACTTGTGTTACATTTTAGGCCGTCCCGGTTACGAGCGTATATTGGAAATTTGTACACGGGGTTGTCGCACTATTTGTAACCCTTTTTGGGCCTAAGTTATCTCTTCAGAACAACTGAAACTTATTTCTTTTATTTTGAGACCAGACAAAGGTATTTTCTGGAAAATATGGTCTGTGTTGCCAAAATGCCCCCTTTACCGTGGAAAAACTCGAATAGAAGGTAGATTTTCATTTATGTTAGACAGAATTCACACATTTGAAACATTTGTGAAGCTTTATACATTAAGGGTGGATTTTTGTATAGTGCACATGTCTACCCTGCAGGGTACTCCTAGCGCTGTTGCCATTATTATCGCTGCCATCAGGAAATCACCAGAATCATTTCACTTCAACTAGGTGGCTGCCTGGCCAAGGCACACAACCCTATCAGCACTTATATTGTGGCATTCCCCCTACAGGGTACTCCTGGCACTGTTGCCATTATTACCACTGCCATCAGGGAATCACTAGAACCATTTCCCTTCAACTAGGTGGCTGCCTGGCCAAGGCGCACAACCCTATCAGCAGTTAGATTGTGGCATTCCCCCTACAGGGTACTCCTGGCACTGTTGCCATTATTACCACTGCCATCAGGGAATCACTAGAACCATTTCGCTTCAACTAGGTGGCTGCCTGGCCAAGGCGCACAACCCTATCAGCAGTTAGATTGTGGCATTCGCCCTACAGGATACTCCTAGCGCTGTTGCCATTATTACCGCTGCCATCAGGAAATCACCAGAACCATTTCGCTTCAACTAGGTGGCTGCCCGGCCAAGACGCACAACCCTATCGGCAGTTTTATTGTGGCATTCCCCCTACAGGGTACTCCTGGCACTGTTGCCATTATTACCGCTGCCATCAGGAAATCACCAGAACCATTTCGCTTCAACTAGGTGGCTGCCCGGCCAAGGCACACAATCCTATCAGCACTTATATTGGAGCATTCCCCCTAACAGCTCCCCAAATATCGCTTGGGTTGACGGGGCAATTGAGATTAAGTGTCTTGCCCACAGACACAAACATATTGGCACAAGTGGTGCTCGAACCCTTAACCCCTCGATCATGAGCACAGCTATGTACCTACTAGACCATACTGCATCTATGTGGCTGAAATTTTTACAAGCCAGTTTATCAACATTATTAAAGTTTTCCAATCATATAATCTGTCTTTAAACTATTTCATTTTCTCCTTTTTGTTTTTTGTCCGGTAACTTTAATACAGTACCGGCCGATGCCCCTGGACGCCCCACCGTTGATAAAGTGCGCAAGGACAACATCGGCGTCTCTTGGACAAGACCAGTGTCGGACGGAGGCTCCAAGATTCTTGATTATGTCATAGAGAAGCGGAAAGTTCCAGAAAGTGGACAGAAAACGGACTGGCAAGAGGTTCGTTGGTGTTTTGCAAACTTGGGTTAAAAAAGCGTGTTCAGATTTTTCCAGAAAATGGATTTTATTCTAACCTAACAATCATATAAAATACCTCACCAAAATACTATCCATGGGAAGAAAACGGCAAATTTGCAATCTCCAATTTGGATGTGGAAGCAAAACGGCTGGTGTAATCACTGCACTGCTTTATGGAACGGATAAATTAGTTTACAAAACATTGGTGGTTTTTTGACGATATCCTTGAAAATATACGGATTGAGAGCGCGAAATTTTAGAATGGTAATGAGAAAAATATGACATATGATATGGTATCAAAATCTCGACACCCATTGGAAAAATTGGGAGGTCAAAAATGTGATCTGGACACGCTCCTTTAAAGTATAATCTAAGAAGGGCTTTATTTTAGAAATTTACTTGGTGTTTCTGATCTTAATCCTTTCATAAGGCTGTCCGTGTACCAGCGACCGAGGATCATGCCACGGTGCCCGATCTTGAAGAAGGCTCTCCATACGAGTTTAGAGTCCGAGCCGTGACCGAGGCCGGTCCACCCGGTAAACCAAGCGTGCCGACTCCAGTGGTTACAGCAGAAGATCGACCAGGTGAGGGTGCTATCAGAATTTCAAAACAACCGAGCTTTTTGATTGGTGAAATAGGGAGATACAGACTTATTATTGGTTGATTTGAATAGGCCATTTTCGTAATGTATTCAAATTCATGGGTGTTTCTTGTGACCATTGCCTAGTGATGAACTAAACTCCTCAAAAAAAGTTCGGAAAGTCAAGTTTGACTGTTGATTTCTCTCTTGTTGCAAAATAATTTTCCTTGAATTTTATATCATTGGAAAGCCCGTTATTTCTCTTTACGATGATGTGTCATTTGTTATGATTAAGCAATTGGGGGATGTGCAGCACAGCTGAATACGGGGGGCGGGTGTAAAGTGAAATGTCACAAAATGCATTGCTATTGTCAAAAAGTGCATTGACACATTCCCATCCTCCAAGCAAAAGGGGAATGCACTGCATGACAATAGCAGTGAATTTTGTGACATTTCACTTTCCACCCACCCCAGTTCATTTCAAAATACTTTAAATTTGATTTCTATGGCTGGAATTCATTTTGCATACATTAGTTGTTCCTAGGTAGGACAAGCCCCGGACTAGCCTTTGTTAATGCCTCGCAGCTGGGTGGGTGTGTCGCGAGCCAGGACGAGAGTGCTACCATGCGACGAGGGCGGGGGAAGCTGCGACGCCTTTGGCATCCCGGAATAATTATTTATTAATGTATTACAGCCCCTGTTACATTATTTATCCCTGCGTTGTTGTGCTGCGAGCGTATGTTTGTGTTGGCGCGCGCGCGTTGTATGTGGTGCGCGTGCTTAACAACCTGGTGCGCGTGAACCTGATTGGCTCGCATTGTTAGCTATTCAACGCAACACGCAAACTGGGTCAGACGATCATTAGCATTTTGCTACCTGTGAGGTAGCAAAAATTCTTGTCCCGTCCACGTCACATGGTGCCCTCTCGTTCTGGCGCGCAACACCAGCTGTATTAAAATAAAATTTGCCTTTTTTTTTTTGCAGAGCGACCAGTTCTAGACATCGGCTCACTCAAGGACATAAAAGTAAAAGGGGGCGAGAAATTTGACCTTAAACTGGCCTACACCGGTATCCCTAAGCCAGAAATCACCTGGGAGCTGAACGGGGAACCAGTGAAGGAGGACGGCCACGTCATTGTCAAAACGACGACCGAGTTCACGACTCTTATCGTTGAGAGCGCGCAACGTGTTGACGCCGGTCGTTACACGATTACGCTGAAGAACAGTGCGGGAACGGACAGCGGAAAAGTTAAAGTCATTGTAATTGGTTAGTGATATTTTTGGACTTTTCATATCTTTATAATAAAGATTTTCATAGTGTATTGGTCGATAACTTATTTTGGTATATATTGAAAAAGTTCCACACATGGATGAATACAGCATGTCCAAGTATAGAAAGCTTACTTAATTTTGTAACTCCAGTGAAAATGTCATCGTTCTCGCTTCATTGGTTTTGAATACACAGGCTAAACAACGTTAGTTTTTCTGTGTTTTTTATTTATCTTCAAATTGAGTTTTCCTGGCTGTTTCCTGGCTGTTTGGGTAATTCCCAAAAATTAGTGGTCCAAAAGTGTGACATGTTTTTTAAGATTTCCAAGTGTTTTTAGTGATTGAAAGTGGTTTCCAAGTAAAAAATAATTATTTTTATTTCAACGAATGTCACTTAAATTTAATGTTTGTGTGTAGATATGGCACCAAGGTTAATGCAAACTCATTCTACAGCCAATTTTCATTGGCGTAGGTAACCCGGGACACCAAACTCCTATCCAATACCATGGAACAAATTATAAGCCTTTATGGTCTTTTGTTTTGAATATTTTTAAGGAACCAGAGAACAAAATATTGAAGAAAATGATGCTGCCCCCTATAATCACAGGCCACAGTCCATTACTGAGAATTTGTGATCATGAGTGGTGATTTTTGAAGCAGAGTGTCGTACGTAAATGGGACACCAAAAAGGTTGGACCCCTAATTTTGGGAATTTCCCATAAATAAATTATTTATGAAGTTACATGATGGTAAAAAAATATGGCCCAAATGGTTTTGGATGTAACAAGGAAACCACACCTCAACTTTATATAATTTTGTTTTACCCTCTTGAAATTCAGACGCTCCCGCTCCCCCAGAGGGACCCCTTAAGGTTTCCGACATCACCCCGGAATCAGCCACGCTGTCTTGGAAACCGCCAAAACTGGGGCCCGAGGACGTGGAAAATTACATCGTTGAGAAAAAAGACGCGGACACTGGCGAGTGGGCCAAAGTCAGCAGTTTCTGCGTCACGCCGACGTTTAAAGTGCGCAACCTGAAGGAAGGGACAGAGTACCAGTTTAGGGTCAGTGCCGAGAACCAGTATGGCGCCAGTAAACCATTGGTTAGCGAACCAATCGTGGCCAAGCATCCATTTGGTAAGTTTTAGCCCACCGTTTGACTCAAATTAAAATAATTTAACAAAATTATCCTCAAAATGATTGAGGCCGAGATATGTAACATTTTATCAGCCACTAACACGTATGAACATCTCTTGCGGCAAGGCTGACTGTACCAGCCCTCGTAGGAGCCACCGAGGTGGGGTGCGCCACTCTGCTTGAAGTGCTCCGGTAGGGCTGTGTGCAAAATGCGCAGATGCAGTGGTCAGCCCATCCCACGCAGGCTCAATCAATGCGCCTAGTCACTCCATGCAATGGAAACTAACAACCTGCTGGGGAAACCCAAATAACTGCTGGGGTTAAACCTGCAATGGACTGGCATCCCATCCAGGGGGAGTAGCAATGCTCATAGTCACTCCATGCCATGAAAACTAACAACCTGTTGGGGAAACCCAACTAACTGCTGGGGTTAAACCTGCAATGGACTGGCATCCCATCCAGGGGGAGTAGCAATGCTCATAGTCACTCCATGCCATGGAAACTAACAACCTGGTGGGGTAAACCCAACTAACTGCTGGGGGTAAACCTGCGATGGACTGGCATCCCATCCAGGGGGAGTAGCAATGCTCCTAGTCACTCCATGCCATGGAAACTAACAACCTGTTGGGGGAACCCAACTAACTGCTCTGGGTAAACTTGTGATGGACTTGCATCCCATCCAGGGGGAGTAGCAATGCTCCTAGTCACTCCATGCAATGGAAACTAACGACCTGTTGGGGGAAACCCAACTAACTGCTGGAGGTAAACCTGCGATGGACTGGCATCCCATCCAGGGGGAGTAGCAATGCTCCTAGTCACTCCATGCCATGGAAACTAACAACCTGTTGGGGAAACCCAACTAACTACTGGGCGTAAACCTGCAATGGACTGGCATCCCATCCAGGGGGAGTAGCAATGCTCCTAGTCACTCCATGCCATGGAAACTAACAACCTGTTGGGGAAACCCAACTAACTGCTGGGCGTAAACCTGCAATGGACTGGCATCCCATCCAGGGGGAGTAGCAATGCTCCTAGTCACTCCATGCCATGGAAACTAACAACCTGCTGGGGAAACCCAACTAACTGCTGGGGGTAAACCTGCAATGGACTGGCATCCCATCCAGGGGGAGTAGCAATGCTCCTAGTCACTCCATGCCATGGAAACTAACAACCTGTTGGGGAAACCCAACTAACTGCTTGGGGTAAACCTGTAATGGACTGACATCCCATCCAGGGGGAGTAGCAATGCTCCTAGTTACTCCATGCCATGGAAACTAACAACTTGTTGGGGAAACCCAACTAACTGCTTGGGGTAAACCTGTAATGGACTGGCATCCCATCCAGGGGGAGTAGCAATGCTCATAGTCACTCCATGACTTGGAAACTAACAACCTGTTCGTCAGTCGACAAGTTAAAATGTCAGCTTTGCCGCTGTCTTCCACGGTTGACGTGTAAACACGTCCATTGTCCACCATTCATTTGTACACACCGTGTTTTGAACTTGAACTTGGCGGCTGTGGAGGGCCTGTCAGTGTAGCAAATCTGGCTCCGTGGCGGCCGCCTCGGAGTGTTGCAAAGTATGATCTTTTGGTGAGAAGATTCATACAATGAATGTAGAAATGACTCTCAAGAGTCAGTATTTGTGGTGCTTGACCTGGGGCCAATTTCACTAACACGAAATTTTGCGATCATCGTTAGAACGATCGCTAAATTCAAATCCATCGTTATTGCGATGGCGGTGGATTTTGCATTTCACTAAAGCCGTCATAATAGCGATGAGTATTAATTATAAATACATTTATTGGACGAGGACGATCGCTTAGTAACGCGTAAGCAACCAGAAATGGCTTCAGATATATGCCATGGTGCTCGGATGTTGTGGATGTTGAGAGCCACAAATACTTGAACGGTTGCATCTATTGCGTGGCTCCTAAGAGTTGAAGGGCGGAGATGTGGCTCTAAAATGTCAATAATTCTCATGACACCATTCCGCGTAAACCGATAATATTTGTGCATCTTTTTGTCACTGTATGAATCCAGAGGATTTGTCCTGTCCCTGAAAATCCTCTCTCTCTGTAATGTTCTTGCATTGTTTATGTACAACTGAAACGCCATTTCGAGACACACTGAAAATCACCAAACCTTCCAAATACTAATCAAATGGCGCGAAATTGTATGTTAGCGATGTATGTTTCCATTTACGATGACAAATTAGTCGTCGCTAAATATTCATCGCTAAAAAACAACTAGCGATGGCCAACGCCATCGCTAAGTTTTTGTGAAATCGCTCTTCGAAATTAATCGCTAAGTTGCGATGGATTTCGAGTTTAGCGATTGATTTGGACATTAGCGATCATCGCAAAGCGTTAGTGAAATCGGCCCCTGGTCTTAACTTTAGGCCACTAACATTTGCCTTTTTATAGAATTGGTATTTTTTGCCCCCCAAAAAACCCCGGCGTCAACTGGCTAAACACTAATGTTTGTCTCATGTTGTAGATACGCCCAGTGCCCCCGAAGCACCTCAGGCCACCAAAACCGACCGAACCGCGATCAACATCGCATGGAAACCGCCGACCAACGACGGGGGAAACCCCATCACGAGCTACATCGTGGAGAAACGCGAGGCAGGGGCCTCCCAATGGTCTCCAGCTACGAGGGCACCGGTGAAGGACACCAGCTGCGCAGTGCCCAAGCTCGTGGATGGGACGGAGTACGAGTTCCGCGTGACGGCGCAAAATGCAGCGGGACCGGGCAAGCCCAGCGATGCTAGCGACGGGATATTTGCGGCACCCCCAGCTGGTCAGTTGAAGAAGAAATTATTTTCATGAGGGCCGTCCAAAGTTTTTAACATTTTCAAGGTTCTACAAAGCGTAGGAAGGGGGAGGGTTGTCGAGGGCTGTGTACGACTTTACATGCACTGTAAAATGTTGACATTTCATGGTAGTGACAAAAAAATGTTGAGTAGTATTTTGGGGGAGTCTTGAAAAATATACTCTCTGTAGAACTGTGTAAATGTTGACAACTTTGGACGGCCCTTTATCATGTGGCATTATCAGTTACTATTAAAGTTGCTCTGTCTGTGTTTGGGTGAAAATTAATTCACACAAGCGAACGCATTTAGAAAGCTTACGTGTCTCTGTACACATGTTGTACATACATGTAGTATGTATGTGTACAATGAACACACGTACGCGCACACCCACATATACATCATAACCCTGTCGAATAAAAGACAGGGCCTGTCTTTTATTATTTCTTGTTTTTAATCGACTGGCATTAATCCTTGACGAGTTTTTACGTTCTTGGTACCAAATGAAAGCTTATAACTTTTTCTATTCTAGAAAAATAGCAATTTAACTTTAAAAACAAAAAATTTGAATTGAAAAAAAAAGGTGCAATTTTAAGTAATAAACAATTTTGATAAATCAACGTTTTATTTTGTTTCCAGTCAAACCGAAAGTTCGCAGCGATTCTCGCAACAAAGAAATAGTCGTTGTTGCTGGCGAGTCGTTCAAAGTTGAGGTTCCATTTGAGTGCAGCCCCGCGCCCCACGTCACGGTAACTCGCGACGACAAAGGCGGAATGGATGTGCCAAAGGGAGACAAATTCAATGTTGAGGTACGTTGCGGCTCGTTTAAGAGCTGGTTGGATTCGCGACTAGAGTTAACTGCTCAAACGTCATCCTAGCAACACCCATGCGCACTGACGTTCAAGTGCGAACGCTTTTGGTTAGTTGATTGGTTCCGCGGAAAATGCATCAACTCGATGCCTGATGGGTACCAGTGACCAGCATGACTGTGCCTTGTGGGCTGGTTCCAAATGGTCGACCAGACATGACTAACTATCATTGACTAGACTGCGTTCTGTTGGAAATAGACAAACTATAGTTAACTTTAGTCGTGAATCGAACTTACCATAATTTAGCGTGAGGTTTGTGACATATATACAACATATATGACTTGTGGTGGGCGATATGTTGTGTGCGACGTGTGACATATGACGTGTGACATGTGATCAAGACATGTGACGATGACTTGTGACATGTGATGATGACTTGTATCATGTGATGATTACATGTGACGATTACATGTGACTTGTAACATGTGACTTGTAACATGTGATGATTGCATGTGACTTGTGACATGTGATCATGACATGTACGACTTGTGACGTGATCATGACATGTGTCTTGTGACATGTGATAACGACATGTGACTTGTGATCATGACCTGTGAAATGTGACAAAGACATGTGACAATGACATGTGACATGTAATATGTAACATGTGATCATAACATGTAACCTTCAATATGTGATCAGTGGCCAATGACATGTGATAAGTGATATAAAACATGTGACATGTTACCATGAAACATCTCATGTGTGACTCATGTTACAAGATCCATGATGCAATTCTCAATGCTGCTTGTAACGTGACTCCAATAGTATTGATACAACAATTTCAATTTTTTTAATTAATATTTTTTTTACATTTAATATTCAGGAGGGTGCAGAAATCACCATGTTTACTTGTAAACACTCAGAAAGATCAGACGGTGGTAGATACAGCATTACGCTGAAAAACAGTGAAGGGACGGATACCTGTAACCTGCGAGTCACTGTTGTTGGTAAGAACGAGTTAGGACGCCAGATCAAGTCCAATAATTCCTATTGTCTGCTAAATTATTAACAGTATATTTTAATACATGGGTCTTTCCACAGTAAAGGGGAGCGCGTGTGGTCTAGTGGGTATGAAGCGGGACTCCCAATCAGAGGTTGGGGGTTCGAGCCCCACTTCGACCAACGTGTCTGTGTCCCTGGGCAAGGCGCTTAATCCCAGTTGCCTCGTCAACCCAAGCGATATATGGGAAGCTGTTAAGGGGAATGCCACAATCTAACTGCTGATAGGGTTGAGCGCCTGACCAGCAGCCACCTAGTTGAAGCGAAATGGTTCTGGTGATTCCCTGATGGCAGCGGTAATAATGGTAACAGCGCCTTGAGCGCCCTGCAGGGTGGATATGTGCGCTATACAAATCTAATCATTATTATTATTATTATTATTAAAGGGGGCATTTTGGCAACACATACCATATTTTCGAGGAAATACCTTTGTCTGGTCTCAAAATAAAAGAAATAAGTTTCAGTTGTTCTGAAGAGATAACTTAGGCCCAAAAAGGGTTACGAATAGTGTGACAACGTGCCTTTCTAAAAACCCTGTGTACAAATTTCCAATTTACGCTCATAACCGGGACGGACACTTGTGTTACATTTTAGGCCATCGTGGTTACGAGCGTATATTAGAAATTTGTACACATGGTTTTCATTTTAGGGGATTGCTGAATTTATCAAGTGATTAATTTTGTTGATTAGACAAGCCGGGTCGTCCAGAGAGCCCACTAGAGGTTTCCGACATTACTGCCGAGTCGGTCAAACTATCCTGGAATGCCCCAAAAGATGACGGCGGAAATCGCATCACCAACTACGTGGTGGAAAAGAAAGCGGAAGGACGTCCAAGTTGGACAAAGGTCAGTTAAAGATATTGCCAGACCTTTTGGACTGGCCTTAGGGCAGACAGTAGCAAGATATCAAGCCTGATGGCCTGGGCCAGGCTGGGCTTTTCACTGGCAGGGCCTTACCAGACCTTTTGGACTGGCCTAAGGGCAGATAGTAGCAAGATATCAGGCCTGATGGCCTGGGCCAGGCTGGGCTTTTCACTGGCAGGGCCTTACCAGACCTTTTGGACTGGCCTTAGGGCAGAGAGTAGCAAGATATCAGGCCTGATGGCCTGGGCCAGGCTGGGCTTTTCACTTGCAGGGCCTTACCAGACATTTTGGACTGGCCTTAGGGCAGACAGTAGCAAGATATCGGGCATGATGGCCTGGGCCAGGCTGGGCTTTTCACTGGCAGGGCCTTACCAGACCTTTTGGACTGGCCTTAGGGCAGACAGTAGCAAGATATCAGGCCTGATGGCCTGGACCAGGCTGGGCTTTTCACTGGCAGGGCCTTACCAGACCTTTTGGACTGGCCTTAGGGCAGACAGTAGCAAGATATCAGGCCTGATGGCCTGGGTCAGGCTCAGTGGGCTTTTCACTGGCAGGGCCGTACCAGACCTTTTGGACTGGCCTTAGGGCAGACAGTAGCAAGATATCAGGTCTGATGGCCTGGGCCAGGCTGGGCTTTTCACTGGCAGGGCCTTACCAGACCTTTTAGACTGGCCTTAGGGCAGACAGTAGCGAGATATCAGGCCTGGTGACCTGGGCCAGGCTGGGCTTTTTTCATGCCATTGATTGATATTGATATTGATATTGATATTGATATTGATACTGATTTTGATACTGATTTTGATACTGATTTTGATACTGATTTTGATACTGATAATGATATTGATACTGATTTTGATACTGATTTTGATACTGATTTTGATACTGATTTTGATACTGATTTTGATACTGATTTTGATACTGATTTTGATACTGATTTTGATACTGATTTTGATACTGATTTTGATTTTGATATTGATATTGATTTTGATATTGATTTTGATACTGATATTGATTTTGATACTGATTTTGATACTGATTTTTGTAACAGGTTTCGGGTTTCGTGCGAACCTTGGACTACGGTGTCGTCGGATTGGATGAAGGGGTCAGATACCACTTTCGAGTCAGCGCAGAGAACCAATATGGTGTTGGCGAACCGCTGGAATGCACTTCTGCTGTGCTTGTCAAAAACCCATACGGTATGTCCATTTTTTTATTTTTTTATTTTTATATTTTTTTTCCCCAAATGATATTGGCTCTAAACACAAACACTATGGGCTTAAAGCCTCAATACAACATTTGCAGTTACCCAAAATTTTACTTCACGAGTTGACAAGAAAAAATCTGACTAAAAGTGTTGATAGCAATGGTAACAAACACCACATGATTTTTTTCCGTGTAAAATGGTACCTTTGTGAGAGAAATTGCCAACTGAAGGTGCTTTTAAAAAAAATATTTTTGCAGAAATGTTTGGTTCCATTCATTCAATACAAAAACCATGCATGGATTTTTCAGGTTTTCTGAAGTATTACTGCATCTATGTGGCTGAAATTTCTACAAGGCAGTTTATCAACATTATTCTTTAGTTATGTAATGCTGTTGTTCCTGTTTTTTAAGTTTTCCAATCATGTAATCTTTCTTTAAACTTGTTATCCTTTCTCCACGTTAGATGTATCGGATTCCCCGGGCAAACCATCCGTTGACGAAGTGGACAGGGGCTATGTCAGTCTGAGCTGGGAAAAACCGGAAAATGACGGGGGTGCGAAAATCACGGGATATAACGTGGAGAAACGCGAGGTCGATAACGAATGGGAACAGGTTCGTATGTCATTTCTCACAAGTCCCTGCAAGTCCTCACAAGTCCCTGCACGTCCTCACAAGTCCATGCACGTCCTCACAAACTTATCAAATTTGAATTTACTTAAAGATAGTATACATGATTGGTAAACTGTTACAAATAGTTTTATCCCCCTGTGTGATTGAAGATATGCATGATTAAAACCAACCTGAGCAAAAACCAGCTCCGTACGTCGTCTAACTTTTGAGAAAACAGTTAAAAAAAGGTGTACAGTCATTTCGCCCCAAAACCACTTCGCCCTGAACCACGGCCTGTGCACGAGGTTGTTTTGGGGTGAAGTGGCTTTTGGGCGAAGTAGTGTTTGGATGAAGTGGTTTGGGGGCAAAATGGCACTTGGGCGAAGTGGTTCAGGACGAAGTGATCCAGGGCGAAATGGTTTTGAGGCGAATTGATTTTACGTTTCGCGAGACGAAAAATAATTGTTTTGCTCATTTCTCAAAGACTATAGCACTTCAGACAAAACCATTTCAGGGGAAGTTTTCTACCGTCATCGTGTTTATATCGTGTAAGTTAGGCGTAAATCTGTGAACATTTCTGATTTTCGAGATACTAATCATGTATACTGCCTTTCAACATGATATCCCACAGTGCAATAGCTACCTAGTCAAAGACACAAAACTGTCGCTGAGTAACCTCCGTGACACCTGCGAGTACCAGTTCCGCGTCATCGCCAAGAATGCCGCTGGACTGAGCGCGCCCAGTCGCCCTTCCAATGCAGTCACGCCCAAACCGCAGTACAGTGAGTTGCACATATTTTTCGTTACATTTCAAAATGTCCACGACGCTGGTTTTCGCAAAATACGTTTTCAACACTATGCATTGTAGTTTGTCGTTAATTAATTTTTTTTAAATTTTAGTATTAAATAATAGTTTACAAATAATTGCTAATAACTATTACATGACAAGATGCAATTTCGTCACCTCAACAAAAACATTGAAAATTGCCATTTTCTCCTATCGTAAACACGGTATTGATTCTGTATTTCACACTAGGCTTGGGCGATTCCACGGCGGAATCGAGTAGAATCAATTCCATTTTAGGAATCGGAATCGCGATGCCAGATTTTTGAGGAATCAATTTCTACTGAAATCGATTCCCTTTCATTTAGATTTGATTCCCAGTGATAGCTTGCCGATTCCAGAAATTACCTAGCAATTCCGAAGGCAGAACTCAAACTTTTGTAAGAATATTAAGCCTCTGGGGCGGTATTCACAAAACGACTTAAGTCGTTAAATTTAAGCGCCCCGCTTAAATTCTAGACTTAAGTCAAATCATAAAGTCAAGTGGTATTCACAGCGCGTTTTCTTTTAGTGGCCCGCTTATTTTTGAGACTTAAACTTAAGTGTGGTCTGGCCTGTCTTAAGTGCATTTAACGCTGGGTCAACTGTCATCAATTGCATTGTTTTTCTGCCCAGTGTGTTATCGAAAAACGGCTATATGATTGATTAGAGAACGCCTAAACAATTTAGACAGATTACAACAGATTTCAATTTCTATTCTTACTGACCTTAAAAAGCCTTCGTTCTCCGTCTTTGTTCGCCACTGACCACCGCAGAGCACAATGTACGTCGTCTACTTGTGGTACGTGTACGCGTATGTGTGCACGACACGCGCGTAGTGTGCGCGTATGATGCATGCGCGTAGTAATCGAATGTTTTTGAAACGTCCGCGCGTGGTCTGCGCTGCTTAGATTGCAGAGACTTTATGATGTAACTGAGTTAAGCGTGCACTGATTGATTAAGTACACCACTAAGGTAAGTGGGGCGCTTAAATCTTTTGTGAATACAAAGTTGAGTGCCCACTTATCTTAAAGGGGTGCTTACATTTAAGACAGACTTAAGTACCCCGCTTAGATTGAGTTTTGTGAATACCGCCCCTGATCATTTCCACATTTCCACAAGTGTGTGGTGTACAGGCCGGCATCATTTCGTGGACGTTTAGTGCCACTCAGTGCCAATAATAAACACGTTCATTTACTTATTAAACACGCTCAGTATATTTAATGTTTTCCTGCGAAAAATGGAATCGATTCCGAATGGAATCGCGATTCCAAAATGCTGGAGTCGCCCAAGCCTACTTTACACCTGCCGTTTGCACCCGGTTATGTTACATAGCAACAACAATTTAGTATGGTTATCTGGATACTGTGGTATGCATGTAAAAGGAGGAGAGTCAGAACTTTACTATTATTAATTCTTTCTGGTTTCGAAACCAAGGATTCCTCAAAAGTGCCCGAGGCACTGTAGCTCATAAGCCTGAAGAAACCTGTGAAGAGAAGACGATGAAGAAATGCTCAGTTTTAGAGGTGGGAGGAAAACCCTACGCAATTCTACACTCGACCAAAAAAGTTCTGTCACCAGTAAGACATTTGTAGATATTTATTATGAAATTGGATTTAATTTGGGAAAATAATATATCAAATTTTAGCTGAACATATCACTCAAAGGAATAGAGCTCAACGGAGTCCATGGTGGCAAGCTTCACGGAACAGGAATGCAACAAAGGAGTGTGGGGTCAGAATGAAAAACACCATAAAACAACGATGTCAACTTTATTGCACTCAAGCAAGGGGAGTTACAGTTCAGTATTTTGCTTCCACCATACCTAATGCAATGGCACGATTCAGATTGGACAATTTAACCATTTTGATTTGGATGTTTTTGACAAGACATTGATAAATCCAAACTCACTTAAAAATTTCCTAATTGTCTAGACACAAATTGCCCAAATCACAAGTTGCATTGTTCTTGGTGTTTTTCATTCTGACCCCACACTCCTTTGTTGCATTCCTGTTCAGTGAAGCTTGCCATCATGATCTCTCTTGAGCTCTATTCCTTTGAGGGATATGTTCAGCTAAAATTTGATATATTATTTTCCTACATTAAATCCAATTTAATAATAAATATCTATAAATGTCTTACTGGTGACAGAACTTTTTTGGTCGAGTGTATATAGGTGGAAACCCACAGAATCAAGCAGGGACTGAAAACCCAATCCACATACTGACCCGGACGGGATTCGAACCAGGGCCACAGAGGTGGAAGGCGAGGAAAGTAACACTACGCCACGTGAAACACGCAAAAGACTTCCGAAATGTGTATAACCCGTTTTTGTTGTGACAATGTTCTGTTGTGCTCGTTTCTGCAGCTATTTCGGAGAAGCCCGGCGTACCCGAAGTTGAAAAAGTCACAAGTAATTCTGCTGATCTGACTTGGGCCAAGCCTGCCTCGGACGGGGGTGCTAACATATTAGGTCTGTATAAAATATTACTACACCTCATAAATATTCATAAGCAAATTAGAGCACGTCATTGGCCGATTCAGCCGCGCGATTGGGAAGTAAAAATGCTACGCGCCCAGGTGACGTCAGCCCGGTGAGTATCCAACTGGCTGCCGTGCGGTATTTTTTTCTGGTAGCACCAAAAATTCCCTCTCGAACCCGCCTCGTAAAAAATGTATTGGAATCTTCACGGAACCAGACTAATTCAACTCTATTGCCATGGTACGGACCTCTGCAGCTCATAAACATCAATGGCAACATTTCTGAGTTTGGATTACAAGAAAATAAATTGTTTGTTGTAATTTTATACTGGCATTGAATCTGTTATTTTGTCAATTTGCTCATTTGAGGTGTAGTAATACAAATACAGCATGGTTTATTTCCCTTGGTGTTGGTCAGCTTGACTACCTCCCTCCGCTTCGCGTCGGGAGGTAGTCAAGCTGACCTACACCTTGGGACCAGTTATTCCCACTACTTCCCCTCAAACCATGCTGTATTTGTGTACTATGCAATTGTTGCTACTGGTGCACGCCAATGCCTAGCAACCAACAGTCTGGATGCTTTATGCCATTCTCTCCTACGGTGAACACGATATTGATTCTGTACTTCACACATGCAGTGTGCACCACATGGCAACAAAAATTTACTCTTATCGTCTGTATACTACATGTGCACATGAAAGGAAGTACGTCAGTACACCAGACGATATACGTGTGAAACTTGCAAATTTAATGAATATTTGTCTTATACCTCAGGCTACACGGTTGAGAAACGTGAAATCGGCGCCCCGACGTGGACAAAAGCTAACCGGTACCCAGTCAAGGACAACAGCTTCACCGTGGATGGTCTCGAGGACGGCAAAGAGTACGAAGTACGCGTCATCGCGGAAAACGCCGCAGGATTGAGTGAACCGAGTTATTCTGAAACGCCCATTAAACCCAAAGAATCAATAAGTGAGTTACAAAGACCCAGTTCTCACGAGAGAAATCGCTTTGTGCGACGAAGATTAGTTAATCATTGTTAGTTAATGAAGCGTGCGTTCACATATCACTTAACGAAGATCGAACGAAGATCGAAAGAGCGGTACCGTACACATTATAAACGACCGCTAACGAAGATCGAATGAAGCTGTGGGAGGTCGTACATGCGCGTCTGGACGTGCTGTGTGGATTTGTAGTGGCGCGTCAAAAACAACGCTTGCTGGGTGCTTGACACACAACGCGCTTGTGCAACCAGGCCTGCCAAATTGCTTCGTTGAACGAAGGGAGCGTTCTCCTTACAAATTTGTTCATAGAATGAAGCGATTTCTTAATCGAATGAAGCGATGTCTTCATCGAATTAAGCGATGTCTTCGTCGAATGAAGCTATTTGCTTCATCGAATGAATTGATTCTAATCATCGTCGAATGAAGAGGCGTGCGTTCACGTCGAATCATCGTTGAATCATCGTCGAACGAAGCGATTTCTTTAGTGAGAACAGGGTCATAGATTTTTAATTGTTTTATTTTAGCCTTGAGACACAAAAAATAAACACAATAGAACCAGTTCGATTCACGACTAGAGTCAAACACTGGTCAAACGTCATTCTGGGAACACACATGCGCACTAACGTGCAAGTCCGAATGTCTTTGGATTAGTCAGTTGGTTCCGCGCAAAATACTGCATCAACTCAATGCCTGATGGGTACCAGTGACCAGCGCGACCGTGCCCTGTGGGCTGGTTCCAAATGGTCGACCAGACACGACTAACCATCGCTGACTAGACTGCGTTCGGTTGGAAATAGTCAAACTATGGTTAACTATAGTCGTGAATCGAACTTGCTCATTGTTGCAAAAACTCACTGTGCGAAACCATAATATTTTAGGCACATAAATTTGGTTTTATAAAATGCGCTATGTCCTAAGTTATATTTTGGTATTTATTGCAAGTTGTTCACTTATTGCTTGACTGAATAATAATTGTTTTACTGAGGCGGGGTAAAATGTTGCATTTTATAAGAGTAATAAAAACAACATAATGCCTGGGTCTTTAATAAACAAACAAAATTACATTTCCCAAGATCTTAAATTTGTTATCCGATAGCCAAGCCCAATCAGTGAGGAACAACTGTAATACCGTGTTTCGAGACCACCAGTTGGCTTCATAGCTCAATTGGTAGGGCATCTGCACGTTAAGCAGAAGGTCCGCGGTTCGAATCCCGGTGGAGCCAAGTTGCTTTTCACTGCATCCAGATTTCCCAAACTCATGGACATTTGTCCACATTTGTATTGAATAAATGTTTATGAAAGATTTCGTTTTCAAGGGAAACGATTTTTTTGTATTTTCTTGTTTAGAGGGAACAGCGCCTTTCTTCGACAAAAGACTCGAGAACGTCACCGGTTCCCAGGGCGACTCGGCCAAGTTTGAGTGCGTTGTCACTGGTACCCCTCAACCAATCATCAAGTGGTAAGTATTCATCTTCAATCACTCGAATCCTAATGATTTTGATAGACTTTGATTTGTATTGATATCAGTGATTTGAAAAATGTTAACCTGCTGTTACGAAAAGAAGAAAAAAATTGTCATTGTTACATTTATATAGCACACATTCCATATGGATATGTTCATGTGCGCTGCACAATATATTACGACATCCCAATTTATTGTAGTATTACTATAGACCAATCCGGTAACTGAGGTCTCCTTCCCTGTATATCCGCCATAGCTGGGGGGCGTCCAGTGCATGGGCTGTGCGTTTTGTGTTGCTGTTTTAACGAAAAGCGCTCATCCATTACATGCACGAACGCGTCCCCCTCCGCGTGCATGCGACGCGCCTGCCTTCGAGTACACGCGATGCGCCCGCCTTCGCGTACACAACCCTACCAAGACGCGCAACTTGTTTGAAGTAACAGCAAAAACATACAGTTCATTCAGTGGAAGCCCCCCAGCTATGGCGGATGTACAGGGAAGAAGACCTTAGTTACCGGATTGGTGTATAGTACGATTACGAGATTTTGTGACCCCAAATCTATTGTAATCAGATCACAATCAGTCAACGACGAGAATTCTCATCGTTCGATTGTGATACGATTGTAATCGTATTACAATAAATTGGCAAAACACGCGTGTGACCCCATCTCGTAATCGTATTGCAATCCATTCCGTAAGCCCTTGCAGTTACCTTCCCCACGTGCGTGCGTACTTTCTGCTTCACAGTGCGCGCGCACTTTCTGCTTCGCCGTGGGCGCGCACTTTCTGCTTCAAAGCGCTTGCGCACTTTCTGCTTCAATGCGCACGCCTGGCATGCTTTTCCATTCAAAGAGCTCCAGGCGCGCGCAACAAGGGGAAAGCCACCGCAAGGGACTACGGGATGGATTACAATACGATGACGAGATTGTGTTGTTCATGTGACCCCACTTTATTATAATACGATTACAATCCGATTATAATAAAGTGGTGTTCCCATTGGACTATTTTTGGTAAAACTCCCGTGGTTGTGCGGGAGAGTAACAAAATTTAGTCCAATGGGGACGCACGGAGAATTAGCGTCCCTGTAAAGTTACCGCGACCACGATGTAAAACTAACAGGGCTAGAGAGGCCGCGTAAACTTTCCGCTCAGCCGCGGGAGTTTTACAGGGCCCTCGAAAAGTCCAATGGGAACAGTTTCGCCCTGTTTCGGTCGTCGTTGGAATTATTACAATCGTATCATAATCGAGTAATTACGAGAATATTCTCGTGTGACTCCGGTCTTAGTGTCTTTCACCTAAACATCGAGATACATAGGTGGGTGGTGCCATTGGCAGCCAACGGCCGGAGACACCGGGGAATTCCCTTACTCTTCACGAAAGAGTGCTCGGGGATCTTTTAATTGCGTTACACAACACACTGGACCAACGGCTTTATATCCCTTCCTAAGGATGGAGCAAGTGTGTTTAAGTGCCTTGCTCAAGGGCACAGGTACCACGGCCAGGTATCGAACCCGCAACCAGTGACCCAAACCACTCAGCCACGATACCCCACAACTCAATGATTTTTTAATCCAATTTATTTATTGATTCATTTATAGGTATAAGAACGGAGCAGAATTGTGGTCCAGTGGGCGCATTTCCACGCGACAGAATGAGGACATTTGCATATTGACCTTGAATGACCTCAAGGACGCAGATTCGGGCGAATATACCTGCGAAGCCAGCAATAAACTTGGCACCGAAAGATGCAAGGCAAAACTCGCAGTTCAACGTAAGCTTACGATTTTAAAAAACCCATATACAGAATTTGCATTATCCCAACATTTTAATCAGCCATTTGATCGGAAAAACCTTGATGAACTGTCCAATGCAATTATTCCGCCCTTTTTATAAGAAAACTATAATTAAAGATGAGTTTATATAAATCTTTGTGCACACACATTGTTTTACAAGGGCGCCCTCGTGTGAACAGAACTAGGCCCCTGACTACTATGGTATGATGGCTGCATTTTCCATGTAGTATAGCTAGGGAACCAGACTAAATAGGACAGTGGGTTTGCACAATTTCATGAAAGCATGGACATGGTTTTTCATTGTTTTCTCGGAACGTAGATGAGGTACTGAGCTGACTTATACACAGGTTGGTTTTTATCATACACATCCTCAATCACACATGGAGATAACGCCGTTTGTAACAGTTTACCAATCCTGTAATCTATCTAATGTAGATGAGGTACTGAGCTGACTTATACACAGGTTGGTTTTTATCATACACATCCTCAATCACACATGGAGATAACGCCGTTTGTAACAGTTTACCAATCCTGTAATCTATCTAACATAGATGAGGTACTGAGCTGACTTATACACAGGTTGGTTTTTATTATACTCATCCTCAATCACACATGGAGATAACGCCGTTTGTAACAGTTTACTAATCCTGTAATCTATCTAATGTAGATGAGGTACTGAGCTGACTTACACAGGTTGGTTTTTATCATACACATCCTCAATCACACATGGAGATAACGCCGTTTGTAACAGTTTACTAATCCTGTAATCTATCTAACGTAGATGAGGTACTGAGCTGACTTATACACAGGTTGGTTTTTATCATACACATCCTCAATCACACATGGAGATAACGCCGTTTGTAACAGTTTACCAATCCTGTAATCTATCTAATGTAGATGAGGTACTGAGCTGACTTATACACAGGTTGGTTTTTATCATACACATCCTCAATCACACATGGAGATAACGCCGTTTGTAACAGTTTACCAATCCTGTAATCTATCTAATGTAGATGAGGTACTGAGCTGACTTATACACAGGTTGGTTTTTATCATACACATCCTCAATCACACATGGAGATAACGCCGTTTGTAACAGTTTACCAATCCTGTAATCTATCTAACATAGATGAGGTACTGAGCTGACTTATACACAGGTTGGTTTTTATTATACTCATCCTCAATCACACATGGAGATAACGCCGTTTGTAACAGTTTACTAATCCTGTAATCTATCTAACGTAGATGAGGTACTGAGCTGACTTACACAGGTTGGTTTTTATCATACACATCCTCAATCACACATGGAGATAACGCAGTTTGTAACAGTTTACTAATCCTGTAATCTATCTAATGTAGATGAGGTACTGAGCTGACTTATACACAGGTTGGTTTTTATCATACACATCCTCAATCACACATGGAGATAACGCAGTTTGTAACAGTTTACTAATCCTGTAATCTATCTAATGTAGATGAGGTACTGAGCTGACTTATACACAGGTTGGTTTTTATCATACATATCCTCAATCACACATGGAGATAACGCCGTTTGTAACAGTTTACCAATCCTGTAATCTATCTAATGTAGATGAGGTACTGAGCTGACTTATACACAGGTTGGTTTTTATCATACACATCCTCAATCACACATGGGGATAACGCCGTTTGTAACAGTTTTCCAATCATGTAATCTATCTAACATAGATGAGGTACTGAGCTGACTTATACACAGGTTGGTTTTTATCATACACATCCTCAATCACACATGGAGATAACGCCGTTTGTAACAGTTTTCCAATCATGTAATCTAACATAGATGAGGTACTGAGCTGATTTATACACAGGTTGGTTTTTATCATACACATCCTCAATCACACATGGAGATAACGCCGTTTGTAACAGTTTTCCAATCATGTAATCTATTTTTATATTCAACATTTTGGCAAACAACATTGATATTTTAATAATAATGATTGCACAACTGTTTCTAAACATGCCAATACTTTTTGTCCATTTACAAACAGATTTCTTGTTTTTTTTTGTTTTTTTTCAGTTGCCCCTTCGGTGGGCCACATCCCCCGCGATGTCACTGTGGAAGTGGCCAACCCATTCAAAGTGAAGATTCCATTCACTGGAAAAGGGGATGTTACTGCTCGCTGCCTGAGGGACGGAGAACCCGTGGATGGTATGTTTGAAATTTGGCTTTTTAAAATCTGACTTTTAAAAATCTGACCAGAAAATGGATTTCGTTCGAACCTAACAATCATATCAAATTTGCAATCTCCAATTTGGATATGGAAGCTAAAAGGTTGCTATAATGCACCTATCAATTGTCCCCCCCCCCCCCCCCCCCCACGCTGCCCCACCCCCTAGGTGGGGATTTTACCCCAGACCTCTCACATACCAAGCAGATGCTCTACCAGCTGAGCTATGAGGCACACTGGTATACTCCCTCAGGTTTTCCCCAAGACCTCTTGCACACCAAGCAGATGCTCTACCAGCTGGGCTATTAGGCACAGTGGTATACTCCCTCAGGTTTCCCCCAAGACCTCTGACACACCAGGCAGATGCTCTACCAGCTGAGCTATGAGGCACAGTGGTATACTCCCTCATGTTTTCCCAAAGACCTCTGACACGCCGGGCAGATGCTCTACCAGCTGAGCTATGAGGCACAGTGGTATACTCCCTCAGGTTTTCCCCAAGATCTCTGACACACCAGGCAGATGCTGTACCAGCTGAGCTATGAGGCACAGTGGTATACTCCCTCAGGTTTTCCCCAAGACCTCTGACACATCAGGCAGATGCTGTACCAGCTGAGCTATGAGGCACAGTGGTATACTCCCTCAGGTTTTCCCCCAAGACCTCTGACACACCGGGCAGATGCTCTACCAGCTGAGCTATGAGGCACAGTGGTATACTCCCTCAGGTTTTCCCTATGAACCAAATTTTTACGAATTACACTTTTTTTGCTCCATACCTTTTGTCACTAAAGTATACTTCTCCTTGTTAAAAACGTAATCATTTTATAATTTCTTTTTTGTGCAGACAACCGCATTAAAGCGACGGTTTTTGACGATTATGTAATCATGAACGTGAAACAAGCTGAACCGGAGGACAACGCAACGTTTAAAGTAATCATCGGCAATAATGCGGGAAGTGACACGGCCACGTTTGCCGTCAAAGTTATAGGTAAAGAAAAATCTGAACAACACATATTTTATCCTCTCCAAGTATTATATTACCTGTCAAAATAAATGTGATACTTTTGCCAACAGATTTAGACCACAATTTCAGATCAAATTTTATTTAGCGACTTTCGTCAGATTTGACAAAGAGGGTGGGATTTGAAAATCTTACGAAAAAAAAACCCCTCAATTTCAGAATCAGCCACTTTCGACAGTCGGAGGTCCTTTTGTATTTCTTGATGAGTTGCACAAAAACGATTAAGGAGGTGTGCGATGGTGATCCTGCATTCCTTCAAAATCTCTCGAATGCAGCATGCGCTTTCCGCCACAGTCTCCAGCGATGTATCCACATTGGAGGAAGCCAAGTCGAAAGTGACGGATTTTGAAATTTTTTTTTTTTTATAGCTTTTAAATCTCACCTTTTCGGACAAAGCTGATGAAACTCACTCAATAAAATTTGTCAGGCCTTGTTTGCATGATCTGAAATTTTGTTTAAATCCGTTGGAAAATGACAAAGTTATTTACGCAGGACATGTTTATTTTTGCCACGTAGTATAAAATGAAGCTTTTAAGGATACTGTTCATTTCTGATACTGTGCTGTACAGTATTGTAATAAATCTTATTTTTGTTTTTTTCTTAAAGATGTCCCAGGGGCGCCGCGAGGTCCCTTAGAGATCGGGGAAGTAACCAACAGCTCCATTCACATCGCATGGAAACCGCCGTCCAGTAACGGAGGGTTGCCCATCAAATCGTACTGTGTGGAGAGACGCGAGGAGCGGACTAAGGATTGGGTGACCGGTAAGGACTGGGCTTGGGCGACTCCAGCATTGTCGGAGTCAACTCCAATTCAAAAAAGGAATCGCGATTCCATTTTTCGTGTGTAGATATTGAATATACTGAGCGCGTTTAAGTGCGTATACATTGACAAGACTACATATTGTGCAGATAATAATAATAATAATAATAATAATAATGTATAGCACACATGTCTTGCCTACAGGGTACTCCTGGCGCTGTTGCTGCCATCAGAAAATCACCAGAACCATTTCACTTCAATTAGGTGGCTACCTGGCCAAGGCGCACAACCCTATCAGCAGTTAGATTGTGGCATTTCCCCCTAACAGCTCCCCAGATATCGCTTGGGTTGACGAGGCAATTGGGATTAAGTGTCTTGCCCACAGACACGATTGGCACAATTGGGACTCGAACCCATAACCCATCGATCATGGCCTAGATGCGAGTAATGCACACAAACACATTGATTTGACTTTGTGTTCCAACAATGATTATAACACATTTCAAACGTTGATGCTCCAAAAAATGCAACATATACCTCAAAAACATCTGTTTAAACTTCACAAATTTTGTTTTACAGCCGGCAGTTTTGTGCGAGAGACTTTCTTCACCATTCACGGCCTACAGACTGACGTCCAGTACGAACTCCGTGTTTCGGCCGAGAACGAAATCGGACTCGGTAAACCCTTGAATGGTGAATCCTCCGTGGTCGCTAAGAGTCCCTACGACCCTCCAAGCAAGCCGGGAGAGCCGGATGTGAGCCAAATTGGCAAGGATTTCGTGATTTTGATGTGGACTCGACCTCATTCTGATGGAGGAAGTCCGGTCACAGGATATTTTGTTGAGAAGACAGAGGCGGGAGCTGACAGATGGGTGAGGAATTTGTTTTATATGTCGGGCGTTGGCCAAAGTGTCCCCTAAAGTGTACCCTAAAGTGTGCTCAAAGTTTCCTCAAAGTTTCCTCAAAGTGTGCTCAAAGTTTTCTGAAAGTGTGCTCAAAGTGTGCTCAAATATTTCTGAAGTATGCTCAGAATGTGCTCAAAGATTCCTAAAGTTTGCTCAAAGTGTGCTCAAAGATCCCTAAAGTTTGCCTAAAATGTGCTCAAAGATCCCTAACATACGTGCCAACTAGTCAGATTTTATCGAATTTGTTCCGATTTTTTAAGTGTTAAGTGTTGAAAATCGGAACAGTTGGTAAACGGTCGACTTGACCTGACATCCCCGTGCGCGCCGCATTTGTTGTGTACATGAAAATGGGTGCAGTACTAGGTCAACTTGACCGATTTTTTTATCGGCAATGTTAGCAGGTATGCTAGGGCATGTGCTCAAAGATTCCTTGAAGATTCCTCAAAGTGTGCTCAAAGATTCCTTGAATATTCTTCAAAGTGTGCTCAAAGATTCCCGAAAGTGTGCTCAAAGATTCCTCAAAGTGTCCTTAAAGATTCCTCAAAGTGTGCTCAAAGATTCCTTAAAGTGTCCTTAAAGACTCCTCAAAGTGTCCTTAAAGATTCCTCAAAGTGTGCTTAAAGATTCCTCAAAGTGTGCTCAAAGATTCCTTAAAGTGTCCTTAAAGATTCCTCAAAGTGTCCTTAAAGATTCCTCAAAGTGTGCTCAAAGATTCCTTAAAGTGTCCTTAAAGATTCCTCAAAGTGTCCTTAAAGATTCCTCAAAGTGTGCTCAAAGATTCCTTAAAGTGTCCTTAAAGACTCCTCAAAGTGTCCTTAAAGATTCCTCAAAGTGTGCTTAAAGATTCCTCAAAGTGTGCTCAAAGATTCCTTAAAGTGTCCTTAAAGATTCCTCAAAGTGTCCTTAAAGATTCCTCAAAGTGTGCTCAAAGATTCCTTAAAGTGTCCTTAAAGATTCCTCAAAGTGTCCTTAAAGATTCCTCAGTGTGCTCAAAGATTCCTTAAAGTGTCCTTAAAGATTCCTCAAAGTGTCCTTAAAGATTCCTCAAAGTGTGCTCAAAGATTCCTTAAAGTGTCCTTAAAGATTCCTCAAAGTGTCCTTAAAGATTCCTCAAAGTGTGCTCAAAGATTCCTTAAAGTGTCCTTAAAGATTCCTCAAAGTGTCCTTAAAGATTCCTCAAAGTGTGCTCAAAGATTCCTTAAAGTGTCCTTTAAGATTCCTTAAAGTGTCCTTAAAGATTCCTCAAAGTGTGCTTAAAGATTCCTTAAAGTGTGCTCAAAGTGTCCTTGGTAATAGTACCATTTTTTTCACCCCACAGGTTCAAGCCCACCGTGCACCTCTTGCACAACTTACGACCACCATCGCAAACCTCATTGAAAACCGCGAGTACGATTTCCGCGTCACGGCGGTCAACCAAGTCGGACTGGTCAGCGAACCCGCGGTCGGCCACAACTCAGTCCTGATCAAAGATCCAAACGGTCAGTCTGCAAACGAGAAGACATTTCCAATTGGGTTCAAATTCAATTCTACTTCGTAGTACAATCTGTTTGTAGTGGACAGTATACAAATACAACTTAGTTCGATGGGAAATAGTGAAAACTAACGACCTTGAGGTGTTGGATGATTGGGACTATCTCCCGAGGGATCACGTTTAGTTTGTTTAACTATACCTCATAAATATTCTGTCAGGCACCCATGGTATTTCACGGATCCATTTCTAACATTGCAAAGCAAACACCTTATACAACCGGACGTCGCTTAGATTTCTGCTGTAACAGACTGGTAGAACTGTGCTCACCACTGATTTCCACGGGTACGCACGTAATTAGCGCATGCATCGTTAGTACATTTATTTGAAAAGATCATGCTGTACTGGGACAAATCTAGGCTCTAATCCAAGTGCGTGTCACGCGCGTTCAAAGGCGCGGGGAAATAGTAAAAACTAGCACACCGTCGAGTTGCCAGAATGGACCAATGAAATACCGCAGCTTCCTGATGAATATTTATGAGGTATAGTAATATCCACTGTCATTAGGACAAGACATTCAAATGACGGTGAATAAAGACAGTGTCATATCAACATTGTTTTTACACTTTTAAAGTTAGAACACATCAGTGGTAATCTCGAAAATCAGAAATGTCCACAGATTTACAGATAACTTACACAATATAATCATGATGACGGTAGAAAACTTCCCCTGAAATGGTTTTGTCTAAAGTGCTATAGTTTTTGAGAAATGAGTAAAACAATTAATTTTCGTCTCTTGAGACGAAAATTTACTTCTCTCCAAAACCATTTTACCCTGCACCACTTAGCCCTGAGCCACTTCGCCCCAAAAGCCACCTTGGCCCCAAACCACTTCGTCCTTACACCACATCGTCCGAATGTCACTTCGCCCCTTCGCCCCGAATGCCACTTCGCCCCACTTCGCCACTTCGCGAAGTGACTGCAAACCCTTTTTTGACTGTTTTCTTAGAAGTTAGACAGAGTACGGAGCTGGTTTTTGCTCGGGTTGGTTTTAATCATTCATATCTTCAATCACACAGGGAGATAAAACCATTTGTAACGGTTTACCAATCATGTGTTCTGCCTTTAAAACGTGAATGTCAATTTGGCAAAGGTCTCACCAAATCATGTGACCAATCGTGACCAATCAGCTTTGGTCTCTACTTTTCATTGCAGAGGTGATTCGGCCAAAGTTTGCAGAGGGTTTAAAGGACACCACGGCACATGAAGGTCGAACGGCTACGTTTGAGTGCATGTTTAGTGGAAAACCACACCCAGAGGTAAAATGGTAAGTAAAATCCAGGGGTGATATTTGTCCGGATTTTTCTGGATTTCCGTAATTTTATCGACACGTCTAGAGTTTTCTGAAATGAAATCTGATTTCCGCTTGTTTGTTGTGTATTCCGCGATCCACATTTTATTTGTGCAAGTCTAGTCGCCACGCAAGTGCCATGACATACAGCGCTGTACCATGTACATGTATGTACTGTGCCGCTCGGCGAGCAGACCGAGACTGCAACGAGTAGCGAAGCAGATGTGTACAAGTCTAATCCCTAAGCAAGCGCCATCTTTGCCTGCATCGCATTGTCCCTTCATCACCTGAAGGTTAGCGGACCTGTAAAAATACCGGCGGGGCCCGGGCCCCGGGCCCTTAAACTGCAAGGGAAATGGCCGACCTTGCGGGACTATTTAGACACGGTACCGTGTGTCTGGGGGATCCTCTATAACCGGCCTCCTAGGGGTTCCCTTGGAAAACTGCCCAGAATCCATGTAGTACTTATATACAATGTTTCTTCAATCTTATTGAAATATATCACTTGATATCTATACAACTGATTCCAAGATCATATATTTTCCACAACTTACATGATTTAATTATTTTTAATTAAAACCAAGCATTTTATATATTAACGTAATCCCGCCATGAATATGGCCACTGATGCCGGCATGGCGTTAAACTCCAGACTCACTCACTCACTCACTCTTTGCCTGCATCGTAAACTGGCAACGGTCGTGTGTGGTGTGTGATGCGTGCACATGTGCAGTGCGCGGCTGGCGGGATAATTGCGGCTGGCAATCAGTGGGCAACGAACCGATTTTACTCGTCGCTTTCGCTTCACTGTCTTCAACGATCGATGTTGCCTAGATTCTTTTAAAAATTATCCACATTTGCACAAGGTAAATATTGAAAATACCTGGTTAAAAATGTTATGACATTGCAATTTGCACGATGGTGGTGTTTAAAACGATCCCAAAAGTTGAAGTCTTCGTGGTCTCTACGTCTCTTCTCCTCCCCCTCCCCCAAGGAACTGACGCCCTTTCCGATTTTTTTTCTTCCAGAATTGTTCTTTTTCTCTAATCTCACCCCTGAAAAACACAAAATTACGATCTCTTTGTTGTGACTATAGACCGTATCGATTAGCTGCCATCTTGTGGGGCAACTTTTTGATATTTAAATTAGTCGGCAATGTAAGCACAAAAAGTGCAACCATGCACGTCCTCAAGCAACAAAGAAACTGCCCTACAAGATGGCGGTTATTTGATACGGTCTATTTGGCTACGAACCAGTTGGTACTTTGTCATCAAACAAACATGATGTGTCTTGCAGGTTTAAGGGAACCAGGGAACTGTTCACCAATAATAAATACCAGCCTGATGCCGATGGCAGCGGCGCAACGTTGACGATTAGCAACATTCAGCCAGAGGATGTCGACGAATATTCATGCGAGATCAGAAATCCCGGAGGGCGGAAGATTGCGCGGGCACAACTACTGGTTAAATGTAAGATTGAAATTCGTGTAGTCTAAATTTCTTAAGTCTAAATTTGGGAATAAATGTATTTTTGGCCGGTTTTAAACTGCATGCTTAAAGGAGTTTTCCAGATTTTTTCAAAAAACGGATTTCGTTCTACCGAACAATCATATAAAATACCTCCCCAAAATACTATCCATGGGGAGAAAACAGGAAATTTGCAATCTCCAATTTGGATGTGGAAGCAAAAAGGTTGGTGTAATCACTGCACTGCTTTATGGAACGGATAAATTAGTTTACAAAACATTGGTAGTTTTTTAATGATATCCTTGAAAGTATACGGATTGAGAGCACAACATTTTAGAATATGACAAATGATATGGTATCAAAATCTCAACACCCATGGGAAAAATGGGGGGTCAAAAATGTGATCTGGACACGCTCCTTTAAAGGCCCATTGTATCATTTGCAATGACCCAATTTTGTTTTTTATGAGTTGACAAGAAAAACCTTACTCAAAGTGTTGATAGCAATGGTAACAAACACCACATGAATTTATTTCCGTCCAAAATGGTATTTCACGCTGGATCGAAATTGACAACCGAAGGTGGTTTTCACTTGTACACAAAATCCATATATAGATTTTCAAGGTTTTCTGAAGCATTGATGCATCTAATTAGCTAAAATGTCTTGAGGCTAGTTTACCAACATTCTTCCTTAGATATTTTACACTCTTATTCCACGAATCTGTAAAAAGTTTTATCTTGCAAACGATACATAGGGCATTTAACATGTAATGCACTTTAAATACTTTGCATGTTCTGGTTGGTTGTTCAAAATCACGTGTACTAGCAGTAATAAAACAGTCCAAAATTTCAAGGGCCGTCTAAAGTTGTCAGTATTTTCACGGTTCTACAAAGCGTAGGAAGGGGGAGGGGTGGTCGAGGGCTGCTTAGGACTTTACATGCACTGTAAAATGTTGACATTTCATGGTAGTGACAAAAAATGTTGATAAGTAGTATTTCGGGGGAGGGAGGGGGTCTTGAAAAATACTACTCTCTGTAGAACTGTGAAAACGTTGACAACTTTGGATAGCCCCAAAGTTTAAGTCTAACATTTTTTTTGTCCGCAGTTGCACCCAAAATCAAACTTCCCCCACGTTTCCGAGACACCGTTGCCAGTTTTGCTAAGGGCGAGACCATCAAACTGAAAATCTCCGTCACCGGTCACCCCAAACCGACGTCCAGCTGGACGCTGGACGGCCGAAGCCTAAATCGCGGTGTGGAAGAGACTGACCGACACGCCGTGCTGACCATCCCCAATGCCACGCGTAAGAACAGTGGCGAGTACGAGTTAACGGCGGAGAACGAAGTCGGGAGCGATTCGGCCGTGATCAACATTTGCGTGAATGGTAAGTAGTTTTATTGTCACGATGAAATTAGTGTAAAGTCGGAACTTTCAAAAATTGGATATTGGTATTTTAAATTTTAGCAGAAAAAGAGCTTTCAAATGGTATATAACACATAAGGTAAAACTATTCCCCCAACGCAACACAGCTTGGAGAAATGGTAGCGTTCAAACAAATCTTACGAATCTTCAAAAGAAATTTCTTACGAGGCACGAAGAAAGCTATCGTCAAAATTAGTCTGAAAATTATGTTTTTAATTGTTGGATGACGCTAAAAATTTGGAATCAAATAGAATAAGAGTTACTCTTTCCAAATATTACAAAACTCTAAATTGACCTCCCTTCAAAATAATTTTTTTAAAATCCTGGTTTTTGTCAATTACCCCAGATGTCCCAGGAGAGCCCACAGACCTCCAAGCCTCAGACGTAACCTACGAATCCGTTGAGTTGACATGGAAAGCCCCCTCTGACGACGGCGGGAGTGCAATCGACGCCTACGTCTTGGAGAAGCGCGAAGCGGGCTTAGAATCGTGGAGTCGTGCCGGCTACACTTCAGGCCAGACGAGCCATGTCGTAGGCATGCTGACGCCGAACAAAGAATATCGATTCAGGGTTCGAGCCGAGAATATCAGTGGGTCGAGCGAGCCGATTGAAATCAGCCACAGGAATAATATGCCGGGTAAGGTTTGACCAAGGAACGTGTCCAGATCACATTTTTTATCCCCCCATTTTTCCCATGGGTATTGATATTTTGATACCATATCATTTGTCATATTTTTCTCATTACCATTCTTAAATTTCGCGCTCCCAATCCACATATTTCTAAGGATATCGTCAAAAAACCACCGATGTTTTGTAAACTAATTTATCCGGTTACGTACATGTAGTGCAGTGAATATGCCAACCTTTTTGCTTCCACATCCAAATTGGAGATTGCAAATTTCCTGTTTTCTTCCCATGGATAGTATTTTGGGGAGGTATTTTATATGATTGTTAGGTTACAACAAAATCCATTTTCTGGAAAAATCTGGATTAGCTCCTTTAAGACTTTATTCAAATTTTGATTTGTTTTTCTTCATATTTTAGAACCAGAAAAACCAATCAAGAAGATGACTATGGCCACCGAAGAATCAGGTAAATTATTTTGATATAAATTCTTACAAATTTAAATATATTTAACAACTTTATTTCAGTTGCAAAAAATATAAATTTGAACCCGAGACCTCTGGTTTGCCATACCAGTGCTCTACCAACTGAGCTATCCAGCCCTATGTTGATTTGAACCCCAGACCTCTGGTTTACCATACCAGTGCTCTACCAACCGAGCTATCCAGCCCTATGTTGATTTGACCCGAGACCTCTGGTTTGCCATACCAGTGCTCTACCAACTGAGCTATCCAGCCCTATGTTGATTTGAACCTGGGACCTCTGGTTTGCCATGCCAGTGCTCTACCAACTGAGCCATCCAGTCGTATGTTGAATTGAAACCGAGACCTCTGGTTTGCCATACCAGTGCTCTACCATCTGAGCTATCCACCCCTATGTTGATTTGAACCCGAGACCTGTGGTTTGCCATACCAGTGCTCTACCAACTGAGCTATCCAGCCCTATGTTGATTTGAACCTGGGACCTCTGGTTTGCCATACCAGTGCTCTACCATCTGAGCTATCCACCCCTATGTTGATTTGAACCTGAGACTTCTGGTTTGCCATACCAGTGCTCTACCAACTGAGCTATCCCACCCTATGTTGATTTGAACCTGGGACATCTGGTTTGCCATACCAGTGCTCTACCAACTGAGCTATCTAACCCTGTGTTGATTTGAACCCAAGACCTCTGGTTTGCCATACCAGTGCTCTACCAACCGAGCTAACCAGCTCTATGTTGATTTGAACCTGAGACCTCTGGTTTGCCATACCAGTGCTCTACCAACTGAGCTATCCTTCCCTATGTTGATCTGAACCTGAGACCTCTGGTTTGCCATACCAGTGCTCTACTAACTGAGCTATCCAGCCCTATGTTGATTTGAACCCAAGACCTCTGGTTTGCCATACCAGTGCTCTACCAACTGAGCTATCCAGCCCTATGTTGATTTGAACCCGAGACCTCTAGTTTGCCATACCAGTGCTCTACCAACTGAGCTATCCAGCCCTATGTTGATTTGAACCCGAGACCTCTAGTTTGCCACACCAGTGCTCTACCAACTAAGCTATCCAACCCACTGTTTTAAAAGTTGTAACTTCGAAGAAAGAGTGATATTTTTGTATTAAAAAGTTGGCTATTTTTTTTTCATTTCTTAAGAAAAAAATCTATTTTTGTCTTCTTTTAATGCTAGCTGCAAGACCCGAACGGCCAAAACTTCCAAGAGTTCACGATTATGACTCGATTGGTAAGTTTTTTTCCGAAATATATTTTCAAATCCAATATAAAATTGATTAAAAGTGGGTACATTTTTTTAAATACAACCGATCAGTTTGTGAATATTAATGTTTAAAGTACGGATTCAAAATGGCTGCTGTTTTATTTTTTTCGGTTTCGGTCCACAGTTGAGGAAGGTTTTGCGCCAAAGAAGCTAAAGCTACGCAGAATGTCGCCCAACGATCGCTACGATTTTGGCGAAGAACTTGGAAGGTGAGAGAAGAAAAAAAAAATTGTTGCATAATTTATTTGTTAATGTTTTGCACAACATGGCTTTTGTTTGTAGTAAAAAAATATATAAAACCAAACAATGACCTAAAATTGCCTATCGTCAATTGAAGTACTGATCATTACACTGAAATTCTGGTAGATTAATATTCCTCCTTTAGGAAATGTATATATTTGCCAAAAATATCTGTATCACTCCATTCTTAGGGGCGAATATGGCATGGTTTACCGTGCCCTAGAGAGACCCACGGGGCGTAACTACGCCGCCAAGTTCATCTCGACCGAGTCGTCCGACAAGACGTACGTCAAACACGAGATGGACACTATGAGCGCGCTCCAACACCCGCGACTTCTGCAGCTGCACGACGCCTACGAAACGGACGACCAAATGGTCATGATCCTGGACTTGTGAGTAGCAAAAAGTGCATTCTTGTCTGGAAACAGATGGCACCAGCCTGGCTTTTCTTAATTTTTAAAATTTAACATTTGTTTTTTAAAGGAGCGTGTTCAGATTTGTCCAGAAAATGTATTTCGTTTTAACCTAAGAATCATATAAAATAACTCCCCAAAATACTATCCATGGAAAAAAAACCCAGGAAATTCGCAAACTCCAATTTGGATGTTGAAGCAAAAAGGTTGGTGTAGTCACTGCACTACTTTATGAAACCTCGATTAGATGACAAAACACTGGTGGTTGTTTGACGATATCCTTGAAAAATATATGGATTGAGAGTGCGAAATTTCAGAATGGTAATGAGAAAAATATGACGAATTACATGGTATCAAGATCTCAACACCCATGGGAAAAATGAAGGATCAAAAAATGTGATTTGGACACGCTCCTTAAAGATAGTATACATGATTGGTAAACCGTTACAAATAGTTTTATCCCCATGTGTGATTGAAGATATGCATGATTAAAACCAACCTGATCAAAAATCAGCTCCATACTTCGTCTAACTTTTGAGAAAACAGTCAAAAAATTGGTTTACAGTCATTTCGCCCCAAAACCACTTCGCCCCAAAACCACTTCGCCCTGAACCAAGGCCTGTGCACAAAGCTGTTTTGGGGCGAAGTGGCATTTGGGCGAGGTAGTGTTTGGACGAAATGGTTTTGGTGCGAAATGGCCTTTGGGTGAAGTGCTTCAGGGTGAAGTGCTTCAGGGAAAAGTGGTCCAGGGCGCGGTGGTTTTGGGGCGAAATAAATTTTCCCAAAGACTATAGCACTATAGACAAAACCAATTCAGAGGAAGTTTTCTACCGTCATCGTGTTTATATTGTGTATTAAAGTTATATGTAAATCTGTGAACATTTCTGATTCCTCGAGATACCACAATCGGTCTAATCTCACATGAACCGGCTTGTGGCAGAACCCATTCTGTTTGATGGACATGTAGACCAAACCAATCTACATCTGTTGTTTGTTTTTCTGCTCTTGCAAAAAACTATGAATTGTAGGATAGGGCGACAAATCGTGTGTAAAAAAGCTATATTAGGGCGACCTGCTCAATAGGGCGACATTTTGGTGTCGCCCTAATATTTTTGAGTTTAAAAATCATTTTTTTAGGTCAAAAACCATTTTTTTTTAATCGAGAACCATTTTTATTAGGTCTGGAACTGTCTCTCTTAGGTCTGTGACCATCTCCGGAAGCTTTGGGTAAAAAAATAAGGTGTCATTTTGAGTGACTCTTGCCGAAATTTCGGTGGTCTCCGGTGAGAGTCTTCCCGAAATGTCGCCCTATTGCGGCATTCAGGGTTGTTTAAAACATTGTCGTCATCGCTTCGCGATGGACAGCCTATTATTATTATTATTTTACCTTTAAACTTGGCATGTCCAGAAATCAAGCTACATGTATCTCTATGAAAATGTTACCTTTGCACGCCATCGCGCGACGCTTTATGTTTGATGCGTATGTGTGACCAGGCCTTTACTCTTATCTATGATAGTTTAAGTGGAGGCGATCCCTTCAACCGAATCCGAGACCGTGACCATTTGACGGAAGAAGAGGTTGCAAGATTAACCCGTCAAGTCTGCGAAGGACTCAACTATCTCCATCTGAGGAACTACATGCATCTGGACCTCAAAGTAAGAAAATTGAGACCGATTTTTAACATTCTGTTGGCTAATCTGTGGTTTGTCGACCCTAGAACTTTTAAACGTTTTGGAGTATGACGTAGGGAGTGCTTTGCAAGTTTAGTTGGGCTGTAATATGTTTCATGAAGCGGTTCACGAAATGGCTTGCGGGGCGGTTTGCAAAATGATGTGCGGTTTGACGTGCAATGCCACTTGCAATTGACTTGTAATTTATTTGATGTCTTTTGCGTAACTTTTGTTTCTATGACTTTTACAGACTTTGATTGTTGAAAACGTTATTAAAGGTCGTATACATGACTTTAAAAAAATGAAATCAGAAAGATCAGATTTTCCACAAAATAACTAGTCTGGATGAAAGTACGCAAAATGTGCAATCACCCACTGAAACTAGAGCACCAGGTTTTCAGTACTTTTAGAGAAACGTGCAATTTCATCCGAAAAAGTTTCAAAATTTAAGCTCGCGGCGAGCAGGCTTTAATTTTTGGAAACTGTGCTACATCTCGTAAATTTGCATGAAAAAAAGAAGAACAAAATGCACATTGTGCCAATTAGACCCTTTTTAGTGCTAATTAATAACTTTGGTGGTCAGTTTCTCTGCAAAAACTGCACCACACACGCGTCGTCAAGTGGCTCCATGAGGACGTTTGTTTGGCTTGAAATCACGCAAGGATAGCCGGCTGCGTCACTTTCCGTTAAGATGTGTATGTTTTCGGCTGGCGCAGCCGTACTTCAGTTAGACTGGTTTATTGCAATGGGCTAAACCAGCGTCTAAGCCGAGACTGGCTAAGTTGGATAGCCGGCTATAAAAGACAGGTCTTAGACCAGTGGCTAAGTCGATTTTATTGCAATCCGCCCCTGTCTAGTAAACTGTTTGTGCACACCCTGGATAATCAAATGAATGAAATAAGTGAATAAATATATAAATAAATAAAACAGATGTATCCAATACTTAAAGGCAGTATACGTCATTGGTAATCTCGAAAATCAGAAATGTTCACAGATTTACGCCTAACTTACACAATATAAACATGATGACCGTAGAAAACTTCCCCTGAAATGGTTTTGTCTGAAGTGCTATAGTCTTTGAGAAATGAGTAAAACAATTAGTTTTCGTCTCATGAGACGAAAATTCAATTCGCCCCAAAACCATTTCTCCCAAGTGCCATTTCGCCCCAAACCACTTCGCCCGAGTGCCATTTCGCCCCAAATTACTTCGTCCAAACACTACATCGCCCAAATGCCCCTTCGCCCCAAAACCACTTCGTGCACAGGCCGTTGTTCAGGGCGAAATGGTTCAGGGCGAAGTGGTTTTGGGGCGAAATGATTGCAAACCCTTTTTTGACTGTTTTCTCAAAAGTTAGACGAAGTACTAAGCTGGTTTTTGCTCAAGTTGGTTTTAATCATGCATATCTTCAATCACACAGGGGGATAAAACTATTTGTAACAGTTTACCAATCATGTATACTATCTTTAAACTTATGCCAAAATCTAACAAAAGTCAACACTATTAAAATCAACTCATCATTTCTAAATGTTCTCCCGTAGCCCCAAAGCATCTTGTATGAGACAAAGCGCAGCAACAACATACGCATCATTGACCTCGGCATGGCAACTAAACTTGACCCAGAGGAGAGGGTAAAGATCGTATCAGGGTCATCTGAGTACTCATCCCCAGAGCTGATTAGTGGAAATCCGGTCGGTTTCTCGACGGACATGTGGACTGTTGGAGTTATCGTTTACATGCTGTGAGTATAAGTTATGACAGATTTTTAGTTTAATTAATTGTTTTGATTATACTTAACAATTGGGGCAAGCCGGGCAGGGGTTTGGGGTGTATCTTAAATGATCTCTGGGAGGGGTGGTTATCTCATTGAAGGGTTTATCCCTCTGTAGGGCTTGCTAAGCTCACGTGATAGCCAATCCCAATCAGTGAGGAACAACTGCAATGCCGTGTTTTGAGACTACCAGTTGGTTTCATAGCTCGATTGATCACGTTCACAGACGCCATCTTTGTAGTTAAAAAATGCTACTGCGTATTAAACGCTATAAAGTACGCGCACGCACACGCTGGAACATGTTCCAAACACGTGCGCGTGTTGCTCGAAATTTGTGTGAAATACGGCGCAACCGATGCGCGTCACAAAAAAATACGCTCAAAATCATGATGCACGTGGCAATTTGTAGGAAGTGACGTCATTTGAATGTGATCAATTGGTAGGGCATCTGCACATTAAACAGAAGGTCTGTGGTTCGAATCCCGGTGGAGCCAAGTTGCTTTTAACTGCATCCAGATTTCCCAAACCCATGGACATTTGTATCGAATTTATTTAATTTAATAGGTTTAATGAACTTCAATTCACAGCCCGTAGGCTGAATTGCATGAAGCTTACAAGTGTCTTCCACCTAAACATCGAGATACATAGGTGGGTGGTGCCATTGGCAGCCGACGGCCAGAGACACCGGGGAATCCCCAGCGTATTGTCATAGGCAATTAAAAAAACGTTAACGATTTTTTAAATTTTTTGTTCATGAGTTTAATGAACTTTAATTCGCAGCCCGTAGGCTAAAATGCATGAAACTTACAAGTGTCTTCCACCTAAACATCGCGATACATAGGTGGGTGGCGCCATTGGCAGCCAACGGCCAGAGACACCGGGGAATCCCCTTTTACTCTTCATGAAAGAATGTTCTGGGATCTTTTAAGTGCAATACACAACACACTGGACCAACGGCTTTACATCCCTTCCAAAGGATGGAGCAATTGTGGTTAAGTGCCTTGCTCAAGGGCACAGGTACCACGGCCAGGTATCATACCCGCAAGTTTTTACCCCTGTTGCGAGTCAACGACCTAAGCCACTCAGCCACGGTACCCCACGTACTTAACACAATGCGCGCTTGCAGCATTTTTGAACGAAAACGGGTTATTTTAGTATTTACTGATGTTTCTATGTTCGTTTGTAGGTTGAGCGGAATTCACCCCTTCGATCACGATGAGGATAAGATCAAACGAGGGCGCTTTGAGTTTGACCAAGGCGCATTCCGCGGCATCTCGGACGAAGCCAAGGATTTCCTCAGTAAACTACTTGTCCTTGACACAGAGTAAGTAACGAATTCTATCTCTTGGTACTCCGTCTTGGATGTCTGGTAGTCATGCTTTCAAATTTTGCAAAGAAAGTTTAATTAAAAATAAATTACCAAGTCTGGTCTTAAAACCCCAATACAACATTTGCAGTGACCCAAAATTTTACTTCACGAGTTGACAAGAAAAACCCGACTAAAAGTGTTGATAGCAATGGTAACAAACACCACATGATTTTTTTTGTTCGTGTAAAATGGTACCTTTGTGGGAGAAATTGCCAACTGAAGGTGCTCTTTTAAAAAATTGTCTGCCGACAATTTGTTTACTTTTCATTCATACACAAAAACTATGCATGAATTTTTCAAGTTTTCTAAAGTATTACTGCATCTATGTGGCTGAAATTTCTAAACTCCTCAAAAAAAGTTTGGAAGGTCAAGTTTGACTGACGATTTCTCTCTTGTTACTAAATCATTTCCCTTGAATTTGGTATCATTGGAAAGCCCTGTTATTCCTCTTTACAGTGATGTGTCATTTGTTATGATTAATCAATTGTTGGATGTGCAGTATAGCGGAATACAGGGGTGGGTGGAAAGTGAAATGTCACAAAATTCACTGCTATTGTCATGCAGTGCATTCCCCTTTTGCTTGGAGGATGGGAATGTGTCAATGCACTTTTTGACAATAGCAATGCATTTTGTGACATTTCACTTTACACCCGCCCCCGTATTCAGCTGTGCTGCACATCCCCCAATTGCTTAATCATAACAAATGACACATCATCGTAAAGAGGAATAACAGGGCTTTCCAATGATATAAAATTCAAGGAAAATTTGTTTGCAACAAGAGAGAAATCGTCAGTCAAACTTGACTTTCCGAACCTTTTTTGAGGAGTTTACAAGGTAGTTTATCAACATTATTCTTTAGTTATGTAATGATGATGTTCCCGTTTATAAAATTTGTCTAATCATGTAACCTGTCTTTAACGGTATTTCTGAATACATAATCCTGACAAATGAGGATTATTATAAGGAAAATGGACAAGTTATGTTCTTTCTTTTTTCTCCTCTAGGAAACGGATGCCAGCATACGAAGCCCTCGAACATCCGTGGTTGAAAGAACCGAGCCGCTGGGCTAAAAATCGCATCGCAACCGACCGACACAGGACTTTGATGGAACGCCCGGGCTGGCTCGTAAGTTTATTGATTTATTAAACAGCATTTACATTATCGCGGAAAAACCTTGCTTGTACAGTGCGCTTACTGCATTGTATGAGCTCCCAATGACCAATCTTTCCAAAAGAGAAAATTCCATTCCGGTAATTTGGGGCTTCTCTGATACCTCATTGGCTGCGCGTTGGAAAGGTCAGCGCAACGTGGGGCAAAGTTCAACAAATTTGATTGAACGCAGCTTGAAAAGCGTTGAGCGTCTTGATAGGCTGCGCACAAGCGGAAAATCAGTTCCTGTGGAAACCAATGGCACAGACGAGCGCAAGACAATTTTTCTGCGATAATGTGAACGCCGCTTTAGGCTTATTCTTATTTGATCATGGGAACTTGTGTTTTTCACTTAGCTATGAACGTGTTTCTACAAAGCACAATTACCATTTCGAAACGTATTACTATCTTTTTAGTAGAAAAAGCCTTAAAGGAGTGTGTCCAAATGACATTTTTGACCCCCCCCCCATTTTTCCCATGGGTGTTGAGATTTTGATACCATATCATTTGTCACATTTTTCTCATTACCATTCTAAAATTTTGCGCTCTCAATCTGTATATTTTCAAGGATATTGTCAAAAAAATGCAAACTAATTTATCCGTTCCATAGCAGTGCAGTGATTTATGTTGTGCACTTTAAACAAATTAGATTATATTACACCAACCTTTTTGCTTCCACATCCAAATTGGAGATTGCAAATTTCCTGTTTTCTTCCCATGGATAGTATTTTGGGGAGGTATTTTATATGATTGTTAAGTTAGAGTAAATCCATCTTTTGGAAAAATCTGGTCATGCTCCTATAACCCATTTTCTTTCAATCTTTTAAGTACTTGATAAAATTGTCGATAATATTGAAGTTTTTTTTATCAACAGGTTGGGACCCAAGAACTCGCAATCGGCCGGGTTTCCAACACGGGCACTCACCGTAGACGCAGACCGCTAGCAACGGACTTTGTCATCGAAGTGTCGATGTGTAAGTAATAATAATAATAATGAAAATTTAAACAACGCTGGATGCCGCATGATAGGGCGACATTTCGGGAAGACTCTCACCGGGGACCACCGAAATTTCGGCAAGAGTCACTCAAAATGACACCTTATTTTTTTACCCAAAGCTTCCAGAGATGGTTACAGACCGAAGAGAAACAACTCCAGTCCCAATAAAAATGGTTCTCGACCTAAAAAAAATGGTTTTTGACCTAAAAAAATGAATTTTAAACTCAAAAATATTAGGGCGACACCAAAATGTCGCCCTATTGAGCAGGTCGCCCTAATATAGCTTTTTTACACACGATTTGTCGCCCTATTATAGCATTGATAGTAATTTATAATGCGCCGGTATCCATCAAAAAAGATGCTCATGGCGCAGCGAGACACATTAAAAATCTAATATCACAATCGTGGAGTTCAGTCAGTTGTTCAGTCAAGTGAGCATTTGAATCAATTTCAGACGATTTCTTGGCATAATTATTACCACCCTTTAATTGGCATTAATTTCGATTCGCGATTCCATTCGTTTTTTAAAATTTTATCTTTAAAACAAAAGTTGACTCTAAAATTGGAAAATAATTATCTCGCAAACCTGATACAAAACACTGCCAAATCCCTATAATTTTGTAATTTCTGCATCCATTAACATTCAGAATTGCTGGGTACTTCCTGGAATCGAAATAGGAATCAATTCCTTCAAAAGATGTAATCGCGATTCCGATTGCCAACTAGGACTTGATTGAAATTATTACATTAAAGGCACAGGCTCGTCAGCAATGCGCGCCCGCCAAATGTGTGCCACGCAATACGCAGCTCCATAGCAAAGGCATGGAGCTGCTTGTTTCGAGCACGAATTTGGCGGGCGCGCATTGCTGACGAGCCTGTGCCTTTAAGGGTGGATTAACACTGAGCCTTTTCGCATCTAAATGCGACGCGCGTCTCTTTAAGAAAAAGTCAAGTTTCATCACAAAAGTTCAAGTTGACCCCACAGAAAATCTCTCACGTTAAAATGATTGTACTGTATTCTTGCAGCACGAAAGGAAGCACGCCCACGCTTCGTGCAGCGCCCCATTGATACGTTCGCAATGGAGGATCGCGATGCGATGTTCAAGTGCGTCATTGCCGCACCGTCAGATCCCGTGGTTACTTGGTGAGTTAGTAAAAAATTAGCTTGACATTTTAAAATATTTTTATATTTTTAGTATTTAATATGTTCACATTTTAATAAAGGAGCGTGTCCAGATCACATTTTTGACGCACAAATTTTTCCCATGGGTGTTGAGATTATGATACCATATCATTTGTCATATTTTTCTTATTACCATTCTGAAATTTTGCATTCTCATTCCGTATATTTTCAAGAATATCTTTAAAAAACCACTGATGTTTTGTAAACTAATTTATCCGGTTCCATAAAGCAGGCAGTAATTACACCAACCTTTTTGCTTCCACATCCAAATTGGAGATTGCAAATTTCCTGTTTTCTTCCTATGGATAGTATTTTGGGGAGGTATTTTATATGATTGTTAGTTTGGAAAGAATTCCATTTTCTGGAAAAATCTGAACACGCTACTTTAAATATTTAGATTTTTTGATGATTTTTTGATAATTTTTCTTGTCGTATGCGACCAAAAAAAGCATTGTCGTCTAAAAACAATTTTGTATTTCCGCCAGGTGGAAAGATGGCAAAGAATTGAAGCAAAGCTTGAAGTATAAGTCCAAATATGATGACATCAACTACTCGTTAGTAATTGCTCGTTGCCAGATGGAGGAATGCGGTAACTACCAAGTGAAAGCGGTTAATTCTTACGGCGAACTCACGAGGGAATCGCATCTTACCGTGGAACGTAAGTACATGTACAAATTAGCGTTAATACTTGCACGCCAGCCACACACTCCAAAATCCTCCAGCTGGAGTGTATTGGAGGATGCAGTTACTCCACAGTGGACTGTAGTACCTTAACCCTTATTTAAGTATTTTCTTGGGTTTTTTTCTCTTTAATTTCCAGCCGATCCTATGAAAAGGAGAGAAGAAAAGAAAAAAAGAAGGTAAAAAATGAAGCAATTTTTTTTTAGTTTAACATTTAATTTATAAGAAAAGAATAATTGAAGATTTATTTATTTATATTTATTTATTTATTCCATTTATTTACCCAGGGTGTGCCCAAACAGTTTACAAAAACTGGTTTCCATTGGGGCCCTGCAAACACACATAGAACAAATATACTAAATTGAACAACTTCACAATCACAAACAAACTGGAATAAGATACATTTGTACAACAACTACAACATCAAAAAACTAATGGTTACAGAAGAACAACATCACAAGTAATTATTATACATGCATGTGACACTAAAATTTACGCTAATTACGGGAAGGGCAAAAAACCCGCAAAAAAATTAAAACAATGGGAAAATTCCCCTCCGGCTCCAAAATTAAAGTTTGATTGTATGGCAACCAAGTCATACGGCTCCGTAAATTAGCATTTCTCACTTGAAGTTGATCATGTGAATATTATGTGTATGTTTGGCGAAGTGCCGATTTAAAGATAAATGTATATAAGTGCACGTGCACACACATTAAAAAAAAAAGGCCCCCTGACTACCGCAGTATTAAGGCTGCATTTCCCAGGGAACCAGCCTAAATAGGATGATGGCTTCGCACAATTTCATGAAAACATTTTCACAGATTTTTGTCATTGTTTTATCGGAACGTAGATGAGCTGACTTATACACAGGTTGGTTTTTATCATACACATCTCAATCACACATTTTTCTTTTACTAATGGTAAAATAATTATCTTTGCTCAGAGAACTGGAACTGTTGCCCCCGGCCCGACCTGACTCCAAACCGCATTTCACATTCCGTCTGCGACCACGGACGATTCAAGGAGGTGCTAGTGTCCGTCTAAGTTGTATCGTTGGCGGATATCCAGAACCCAAGGTATTTTAAACCCCAATGCAACATTTGCAGTTTACCCAACATTTTATTTGACGAGTTGACGAGAAAGGCAGTTTGACTTGACTTGGGACTCGAAGGCAGTTTGACTTGACTTGGGACTCGAGGGCAGTTTGACTTGACTTGGGACTCGAAGGCAGTTTGACTTGACTTGGGACTCGAAGGCAGTTTGACTTGACTTGGCACTCGAAGGCAGTTTGACTTGACTTGGCACTCGAAGGCAGTTTGACTTGACTTGGGACTCGAGGGCAGTTTGACTTGACTTGGGACTCGAAGGCAGCTTGACTTAACTTTAGACTCGAAGGCAGTTTGACTTGACTTGGGACTCGATGGCAGTTTGACTTGACTTGGGACTCGAAGGCAGTTTGACTCGACTTGGGACTCGAAGGCAGTTTGACTCGACTTGGGACTCGAAGGCAGTTTGACTCGACTTGGGACTCGAAGGCAGTATGACTTGACTTGGGGCTCGAAGGCAGTTTGACTTGACTTGGGACTCAAAGGCAGTCTGACTTGACTTGGGACTCGAAGGCAGTTTGACTTGACTTGGGACTCAAAGGCAGTCTGACTTGACTTGGGACTCGAAGCCAGTTTGACTTGACTTGGGACTCAAAGGCTGTTTGACTCGACTTGGGACTCGAAGACAGTTTGACTTGACTTGGCACTCGAATGTCAATTTGACTTGACTTGGGACTCGAAGGCAGTTTGACTTGACTTGGGACTCGAAGGCAGTTTGACTTGACTTGGCACTCGAATGTCAATTTGACTTGACTTGGGACTCGAAGGCAGCTTGACTTGACTTGGGACTCGAAGGCAGTTTGACTTGACTTGGGACTCGAAGGCAGTTTTACTTCACTTGGGACTCGAAGACAGTTTGACTTTACTTGGGACTCGTAGGCAGTTTGATATGACTTGGGACTCGATGGCAGTTTGACTTGACTTGGGACTCGAAGGCAGTTTGACTTGGGACTCGATGACAGTTTGACTTGACTTGGGACTCGAAGGCAGTTTGACTCGACTTGGGACTCGAAGGCAGTTTGACTTGGGACTCGAAGGCAGTTTGACTTGACTTGGGACTCGAAGGCAGCTTGACTTGACTTGGGACTCGAAGGCAGTTTGACTTGACTTGGGACTCGGAGGCAGTTTGACTTGACTTGGGACTCGAAGACAGTTTGACTCGACTTGGGACTCGAAGGCAGTTTGACTCGACTTGGGACTCGAAGGCAGTTTGACTCGACTTAGGACTCGAAGGCAGTTTGACTCGACTTGGGACTCGAAGGCAGTTTGACTTGACTTTGGACTCGAAGACAGTTTGACTTGTCTTGGGACTCGAAGGCAGTTTGACTTGACTTGGGACTCGAAGGCAGTTTGACTTGACTTGGGACTCGAAAGCAGTTTGACTTGACTTGGGACTTGAAGGCAGTTTGACTTGACTTGGGACTCGAAGGCAGTTTGACTTGACTTGGGACTCGAAGGCAGTTTGACTTGATTTGGGACTCGAAGGCAGTTTGACTTGACTTGGGACTCGATGGCAGTTTGACTTGACTTGGGACTCGAGGGCAGTTTGACTTGACTTGGGACTCGAAGGCAGTTTGACTTGATTTGGGACTCGAAGGCAGTTTGACTTGACTTGGGACTCGATGGCAGTTTGACTTGACTTGGGACTCGAGGGCAGTTTGACTTGATTTGGGACTCGAAGGCAGTTTGACTTGACTTGGGATTCGAAGGCAGTTTGACTTGACTTGGGACTCGAAGGCAGTTTGACTTGACTTGGGACTCGAAGGCAGTTTGACTTGACTTGGGACTCGAAGGCAGTTTGACTTGACTTGGGACTCGGGACTCGAAGGCAGTTTGACTTGACTTGGGACTCAAAGACAGCTTGACTTGACTTGACACTCGAAGGCAGTTTGACTTGACTTGGGACTCGAAGGCAGTTTGACTTGACTTGGGACTCGAAGGCAGTTTGACTTGACTTGTGACTCGAAGGTACTTGACTTGGGACTCGAAGGCAGTTTGACTTGACTTGGGACTCGAAGGCAGTTTGACTTAACTTTAGACTCGGGCAAAATGTGACTCAGTATCTGAAAAAAACCCAGCAAACATACCTTTGAGATTCTACCTTTAAGATTCTACAAAAACTAACATAACTGTTTGTCCAACATGGCCGACTTGTTTTGATTAATCGTAGGTAATGTGGATGCGAAACGGTGAAGTTATCTCCAAGACGCACCCGGACTTCAAGCAGGAATACTCGTACCGCATGGCCGTTTTGGAAATAGATCGCGTGTCAGATGAAACCAGTGGCCGCTTTGTCTGTATCGCTGAAAACTCTGCGGGCACAGATGAAACCGAATGTGTCATTAGTGTTGAAGGTATGGTGCCTAATCAACAAAAATTACGTTTGTTACTTTGCTTAGTTGCGCAACCATGCAACACAGGGAGAAAAATTGGGTTCACAGGAAAAACTTGAGGTAGTATGCCTAGTAGGTATGAAGTGCAACATCAACAAATATCTTGCTACATTTTAAATATGTCTTACTTACGAGGAATCAGAAATGTTCACAGATTTACACATAACTTACACAATATAAACACGATGACGGTAGAAAACTTCCCCTGAAATGGTTTTGCTGAAGTGCTATAGTCTTTGAGAAATGAGCAAAACAATGCATGGATTTTGAAGATTTTGAAGGTTTTCTGATGCATCTATGTAGCTAAAATTTCTGCAGGCTAGTTTACCAATATCTTAGGTATGTTATACACTTATTCCAGGAATCCATACAAAGTTTCATCTTGCTTTTCATACCTTGGGCCTTTAAATCCCTTTTTAGATCGGGCTAAGCGTAGCTCTGAGTACAGTTCTTCCGTAAGCCGACGATCGCAAAGACACGAAGAACTCACCGAAGACGACACCACGTCTGCCGCTCGGAAGATTCAGCAAGGGTTCCGGGAATATCGGCAGAAGAAAGAAAGCGTCTCAGAAGAAATAATAGGTCAGGAAAAAACAAAATTGTGAAATGTTATGAAATAAAAATTGTACACGGATGAAGGGATGTACAGTAACAAAAAATACTGTACAATAGTAATAAAAGCACAGTCATGCAGTTGTAAACGTTGGAAAAGAACTGAAGTTTTTAACACGAAACAGACAAAAATCTCGCTAAAATCTCTCAAAACAAAGATGGTATAAGCTCTATTTTTAAAAGCTTCGTCATGAAAATACCGAACTCGTCTTCGGCTCATTCAGTATTTTCATGACTTGTGCGGTATATTCTCATATCACCCTCAAAGCCATCCAATATTATATAAATATTTTGTTTAACTATCTGTAGAATCGGAGGAAGGTGGTCAACGAACACGACGCGAGACGCGCCGCGAGCGACGCGAGGAGGTCCGCGTGGAGGCAACATCCTCCTCGGACGCTGCGTCCCGGCGGGAAGTCCACGCCCAGGCGGAACTCGATATTAACGTGGAGGACTCAGAGGAGGGGCAAGCGGAACTGAGGATTAAGGCTGAAATGACAAGTGCAGGAGATGAAGAAATGGGCATGGTCGAGGAAGTGGCCGTGATCGAGGAGGCAGGCGTGGTCGAGGAAGCGGGCGTGGTCGAAGCAACGCCCACAGATGAAACAACCGAGGACGGTGCACCAGGTGGGTCCCTACCTCGGCTTGGTCAATAGTAGCTTAAAGACAATTACATGATTTGAAAACTTTTAAAAACAGGAACAGCATTACATAACTAAAGAATAATGTTGATAAACTGCCTTGTAGAAATTTCAGCAGCAACATAGATGCAGTAATACTTCAGAAAACCTGAAAAATCCACGCATGGTTTTTGTGTTGAATGAATTGTAAAAAAAATCATCTGCAGACGATTTTTTTTTAAAAGCACCTTCAGTTGGCAATTTCTCCCATAAAAGGTATCATCATGGGAAAACAAATCATGTGGTGTTTGTTACCATTGCTATCAACACTTTTAGTCAGATTTTTCTTGTCAACTCGTGAAGTAAAATTTTGGGTAACTGCAAATGATGTATTGGGGATTTGCATTGAATTTGCACACCAGGGTTGTAGTCGAGTCCATCACAAGCCTTCACAAGCCTTCACAGGCCCACCACAAGTCCCTGGGTCTTAATTCAAGTCACAAGCTATTCAAATATACTCCAACAAAGGCATTCTTTTGTGCGTGTTCATCTTTTGCTTCTTGTTACTGGACTTGTGCGGGACTTGTCACAGACTTGTGATTTTATCGCCTCTGGACTTATGGTACGCTTGTGATGGACTAGACTACAACCCTGTTGAATACATTACACAAATTCCTATTAAACAACAATTTCTCCCCATTTTTTCACAGCTGTTCCCGACGGTTACAAGGGCCCTATCATGGCCGTTCAGCCCAAGTCTGTCAGCGTGGAGGAGGGCATGAGTGCTAATTTCTACTGCAAACTCATCGAGGCTGCCGAGGAAGGTAAAAACATTGGCTATTATGTCAGTAAAATCTTTAAGACATCACAAAATGTAACTAGATTGTTGCAGATGTGCTTATATCTTAACCAGGGGACGTGTAAACACGTTCTGGCAATGTATAGTCACAGGGGCGGTTGACGAGTTAAAACGTCTGCTTTGTCGCTGTCTTCCACGGTTGGTGTGTAAACACGTCCATTGTCCACCATTCATTTGTACACACTGTGTTTTGAACTTGACGGCTGTGGATGGCCTGTCAGTGTAGCAAATCTCGCTCCGTGGCGGCCGCCTCGGAGTGCTGCAAAGTATGATCTTTTTGCGAGAAGATTCATAAAATTTATGTAGAAATGACTTTCAAGAGTCAGTATTTGTAGTGCTCGACCAGAGGCCATTTTCATGGCGCTGCCTAAGCGCTAGCTCAAAATGTGTGCTCACTCAGTGTAGCAGAAAAGTTGTGTGAACTTTAAGGCTATTTCACGGCCGCGGCATGCTCGGTAACAGGCATTGTTGCGTCACTAGTGTTTAGCAAATTTTGCCTCTGAAGCTAGCAAACGTTAGTTAAGGTTACGTTCTCCGTGAAATAGCCGGAGCCTCGTCCGTTAGCACAAAATCGGTTGCTAAATAGCGCCATGAAATTGGCCTGTGGTATTAACTATTCGCCAGTCACATTTTACTTTAAAAAAAAATTGCATTTTTACCAAAAATAATCCTGTCGTCAACTGGTTATAATTTTTATTTAAATGTCATAGTTTCCTGGCTGAAAGACGACCGTCCAATTGAAGACGGAGGCCGTTTTGCGATCTCGGTGGACGGCAGCGAATATCGCCTGGACATACCCATGGCACTGTCGACAGACTCCGGATCCTACACTCTCAAAGCGAAGAACGCTCACGGCGATTGTCAAACGTCATTCACGCTCCAAGTTGTTTTAGAAGAAGCAGAACCCGTCAATATAGAGGAGTTACTCAAATCGGTCGAATAGACATAAACGAAAAACTAATTATCACTTCATTATTTGTGATCCGTTATTTGGAGCAAGTTTGATTCGTAACTAGAGTTAACGACTGGTCGAACGTCATTCTGGCAACGCACATGCGCATTAACGTTCAAGTGCGAACGCCTTTGGTTTGTCAATTGGTTCCACGCAAAATACTGCATCAACTCAATACCTGATGGGTACCAGTGATCAGCGCGACCGTGGCCTGTAGGCTGGTTCCAAATGGTCGACCAGACACGACTAACCATCGATGACTAGACTGCGTTCGGTTGGAAATAGTCCAACTATCGTTAACTATAGTCGTGAATCAAACTTGCTCAAATGTCGCACAATTTGGGCCAAGTTTTTTGCCAATATAGCCAGAAATTAGGAGTGGATCGAGAAAAAATACAGTGGACATTCTAGGCATTGCCTGGGTTCCGCCAGAAATTTTTGGATACCGCCCGGAATGTCCTTTGCATTTTTGTATTTGAATGATCTTGGATTAGTCGCTGATTTTTAGAATTGGTCGCAAAAAACTCGGCCCAAACTGCGCGACATACGACTCATGAAATTTCTGATACCGATTTAATTTGTGCGCTAGTTATGGCTTTCATAACATCTGAAAACATATTCGAAATGAAATAATCAAAATTTCTGACAAATCGTCGGAAATTAATGTAAAAATATAAGTGTCTTGTCAGAGTAGCGCTAAACCATTATTGTAGTTTTAAAATACCTGATATTCTGAACTATGCAATCTTCAAATTTGTGTCACAAATTTGAAATTGTTAAATCTACAATGTACATATTATGCTTTTCATATTCTGCAAACTTTTCTTTCATTGCAAAAATTAGATTGTCCATGTTGACATTTAATAGACCGTATCGAATAGCCGCCATTTCGTGGGGCAGCTTCTTTGTTCCTTGACGACATGCATGGTTGCACATATTGTGCTTCCGTTGTTGAACGGTTTAAGTAACAAAAGGTGCCCCACGAAATGGCGGCTATTCGATACGGTCTATAAGGTGAATAATTGTTGCATGATAATTATTTATAAAATTTTTATCAGATTTAAACAAAACGTGTTGAACGCTTTCTTGTAAAATGAAGTAAATATGTGACCTGCTGTGCAATTGCTTATTTGCGAACGTCGGTGGAGATTATTTTGTCTCAAAGAAGTTTGTTTTAAGGAGCAGCAATTGATGTCGTTCCCTGAGAAAGTTCTTTGTGACTTTTTAAATCAGCAACATCGATGTTTCGTGCAAATTATTTATTGTATTAGTGTAGAGTACATTTATATGCAAATGACGTGTGATTTAGAAACGAGAGAAAATGAGAATGTATTTCAAATTTTACTTCTAGATTGTGTAGAATTTTTCTAGAATTTAATAATTTTAGAGATAATTAAGAGTTAATAAGCGAAAAGCCCAGCCTGGCCCAAGCCATCAGGCCTGATATCCTGCTACTGTCTGCCCTAAGGCCAGTCCAAAAGGTCTGGTAAGGCCCTGCCAGTGAAAAACCCAGCCTGCCCCAGACCATCAGGCCTGATATCTTGCTACTGTCTGCCCTAAGGCCAGTCCAAAAGGTCTGGTAAGGCCCTAGCCAGTGAAAAACTCAGCCTGGCCCAGGCCATCAGGCCTGATATCTTGCTACTGTCTGCCCTAAGACCAGTCCAAAAGGTCTGGTTAAACTAAGGCCCTGTCAGTGAAAAGCCCTGCAGCCTGCATCAGGCCTGATATCTTGCTACTGTCTGCCCTAAGGCCAGTCCAAAAGGTCTGGTAAGGCCCTGCCAGTGAAAAGCCCAGCCTGCCCCAGGCCATCAGGCCTGATATCTTGCTACTGTCTGCCCTAAGGCCAGTCCAAAAGGTCTGGTAAGGCCCTGTCAACGATAAGCCCAGCCTGCCCTAGGCCATCAGGCCTGATATATTGCTACTATCTGCCCTAAGGCCAGTCCAAAAGGTCTGGTAAGGCCTTGCCAGTGAAAAGCCCAGCCTGTCCCAGGCCATCAGGCCCGATATCTTGCTACTGTATGAGGCCAGTCCAAAAGGTCTGGTAAGGCCCTGTCAGTGTTGGAAATTTGCTGTGGTTCTGGGCTTAAAACTTGTAAAAGTTACAAAGCCTAGTTTCAACAAGAAATATTAATAATATAGTTAGTATCACTGCAAAACAAATGCTGTATTTATCAATTGTTCTCTGCAGAATTTTGCACGATTTTGATATTAACTTAACTCTAAATCTGCACAGCCTTTATAACTATCTGCAGTTTATAGTAGGATTTCGTACAGTGATAATATTGCAAGCTAATAAAACATACTTGTAATAACATATGGATATTGCTTCAACATTAAATTATCAGTGATTAATTATTTTGCTTTGGCGTGCCATAGTATGGACACAGTAATGGCGGATAGCAACTGGTTGTCAAGAAAGTGAGACCCGAGAATTGGGGGCTGGGAGCTGTTTTTGGTATTTATTTTTGGGTAACACTTTTTTCCCCGAGGCCCTGGCCCTCGGCGCAGCCAAAGGCCTATGAGAAATAGACCGATCTAGGTTTAAGCTCCACCCCCAAAATATCCACCAACCAATCATTCGAAGGAGAATATGGTGACCCACGTGGTCTTTTTGCTAGACATATTACCAAGTGGGCGGAGCTTACTGGATCGGTCTATTGCACCGCTTTTGATTGGTGCACTGAATTGAATATTCATGTTCTCTATGATATTGAATATTCATATTCTCTGTATTGGCTGCGGCTTGAGTTATCAACGAGTTCTATGGAAAGTAATCATTCTGTCTACCAAGCGCTTTCCATAGACCCGTGTGTTATTTTAAGCCACAGCCTAGTATAATTTCGGACACGGCAAAAGGAAAATGAAGGACCGTGTTTGTAAAAGCCCGCCACCTACAGTTAAAAATTGTCCTCAATTTACACTGGTGTCCCACAAAACTGTTATGTTATTACACAGTGCAAACTGAGTACCAATGACAGGATTAAATGCGGTAAAAATTCACAGGCCAGATGTTAGTCTGGTCCCCTGCTAAAAATATAACGAGAACAGACGGTCTTGCGACGAACATTCAGACTTTAAAATTGCCGATTTCCGACACGGGAATTTTTCGTTTTCTGACAAATACGATGAAAATATTGGCTGTAAACTGTGTGATTTCTCGCCTCGTAAAATTGTGAATGAATTTATTCTCCCCAGAGGATGGGATGCTGTTCAAGGTATGTGTAGGAGCTTTGTAAAGTGTAATTTGCGTGCTAAAAAGGTTGGCGAAAAAATAAATTTTAGGTGAGGCAAAATTACGATTTTTTTTTTTCGTCTGCTAGAAATTCCAAGGTCTGTTCATGCTTCAGTGCCTCGCTTTTGTTAATGCCGTAAAACGTGCGGCTCTTTTTCACTTTCTCTGTAAATATTTTGTCATACTAATTAGAATGAATTGTGTGCGTTGTAGGTGGGCGGAAACGCTCACATGCTTTCGCCACAGGTTTTGACAGTTCAATAAACCTTATCGACGTTCGCAATGCATCATGGTATTGGATGACAAAATTGCCTGGCAATTTGTGCATAAACCTATGGGGCTGACGCGAACTCGGCAACTGTTATGCTCATTTTCACGAAAACCAAAAAGAGTTCAAGAACCAACCTCCCACCACTTAATCTTCAATACATATCAAACATACTGACAAACATGTCCCGAAACAAAAATGTTGCAAATGCGAGAAATCATCGGGGATTCCCTTCGTGGCTGGCGAGTCCGTGTAACCATGGTAACATGGACTCGCAGTGCAGAACACTCAATCCAACCACGCCGTGGCTATACGGCGCGTGTTGCATTGCGCATACCGAGCTGCGAGCGCGGTACACGGACTCCCCCACTACGAAGGAAATCCCCGATGATTTCTCGCATTTGCAACATTTTTGTTTCGGGACATGTTTGTCAGTATGTTTGATATGTATTGGAGATAAAGTGGTGGGAGGTTGGTTCTTGAACTCTTTTTGGTTTTCGTGAAAATTAGCAAAAAGGTTGTCGAGTTTGCGTCCGCCCCATAGGTTTATGCACAATTATCCGGGCAATTTTGTCATCCAATACCATGATGCATTGCGAACGTCGATAAGGTTTATTGGATTGCATTGCACATTTGGAGAATACAATTTTTTATTTTTTTAACCTGTTGACCAGGATTCTAGGGATTTCTTTTCATACATTGAACACGGATTTGGGTGAATTTATATAGTGGAATCGATAGTTTATTCAATTCTAAGATATACTTCCCATTGACACTTCCGTTGCAAATGTTGCATTTCTGAGATAAATAAATAATAAAATTACTGCATAAAGTAATGCACAAGATGACGTGGCGAGCGGTCTGTGCGTAAGAGTGACAACAGAGGGTGCTGCGCACACGAGGAATGGTTATCTTGTGCACTAACTGAAGTCAATTTTTGAGGAAGAAAACATGATTTTTCTACAGAAAAGCAACATTTGCGACAAAAGTGCAAGTGGGAAGTATATCTTAAAATTACATTATGTGTTGATTCCAGGAGGTATGTAATTTCCTTAAAATCTTTGTTCAATGTATTATACAAAAAAATACCCTTTTTTTTTACAGGTTGACTAGGATTCTAGCCTCTGTATATTACTTTATTAGAATAGCAAATAGGGGGACGCAACTTTACCAGAAGTTCCGTTTCTGTTATTTACGGTAGGGTAAAAGTGGAGGTATTCGACCGGATCAGGTTCATTTGAATATAAAAGTTGCGTCCGAGGAGGAGCCAGGTAAAACTTTTCAACAATCACATGCCGAGGTAATTGCCTTTAATTCTGCATCAAGCCCCAAATAATAATAATAATGAAAATTTATAATGCGCCGGTATCCATCAAAAAAGATGCTCATGACCCAAACTGGAGGACCGATGGATGAGGTGCAGCTTGGCCATCAAGATGAGGTCTTGATGATGTGGAAATCGACCATAGTGCTGCGTTATGCGTCCAATGCAATTTTTATGCAGGAAATTAGGAATTGCGGAGCTGAGTGACGGAATATATTGTCCTGCTTCATTCCCTATTCTGTCGTATCTCGGTAGTCAACCAAGAAGAAAAAATCACATCCAAATGAAATTTTTCGCATAAAATGTCCGATCTCGACCAAATCTTGTCGAGTGCACTGGCGCGTGTTAAAAGTTAGACCGGTTCCCGTATCCCAACTCGCCAATGAACCAACTCGACCGTTGTGCATTGCCATTGAGTACACACAGCAGTCGAGTTGGTTCGAGTCCAGTTGGTAATGGTAAACGGTCGAGTTAGTCGCGGCGACCGAATGATTAGAATCTTTAGGTCTGGGAACCAGACAAGGGCAGTGCGCGAAGGACCTAACCCTTCGTGGATGTTAGGTTTAATTTTTAACACGCGCCAGTGCACTCGACTGGGCGGGCTTTGTGTATACCTATAAGGAACCTGCAAAACAGATCTTCCCAAGATTTGGTCGAGATTGGACGTTTTGTGCGAAACATTTCATTTGGATGTGCTTTTTTCTTCGTGGTTGACTACGGAGATACGACAGACAAGTAGGGAATCCATCAGGACGATAAATTTAGAGTATATTTACACAATGTACATGCACCAGTGCATGTAAAATTATAACTGTGCATGCAAAATTCAGCCGATTTTCAAGAAAAAAAATCACATTTGTGCATGGAGATTTGTTTATCCAAATCAACCCCTTCAGAGGGGGTGGGGGGTGATGGTGGATGGACTGTGGTGATGGTGGATGGACTGTGGTGATGGTGGATGGACTGTGGTGATGGTGGATGGACTGTGGTGTGTGATGTACATGTACATGTACATGTAGAACCCTTTAGTATAACTGCATTCTGTAATAGACCTTATCCGTAGCGGCCATGATAGAGGACAGGTTTTCATATTTCAATGATGTGACAATAGATCCACAATGTGCCTACTCGTGCATAACGCACTGTGACAATGTGACTGCCCTCTATCATGTCCGCTATGCATAAAGTCTATAGTGCAATCCATACCACCTCAGTTCCTCTGTGGATAGATGTTGAAAAGAACTGAACATTGAAATTGTTCATGTAAGACCAGCCACAGTGTGTTAAATCATGGAGGAAGGAAAGGCCTACATTTGTATGTCTATGTTTGTATAAAGTATAAACACACCATTGTGCTCGGAGCTACATGTACATAGTGAACAACTACTGGTAACCCATTTCTTTCCACAAGGCGTTCTAGAATATGGGTCATTCTATAAATTTGGGGTCCAACGTGTGACATTTTTCTGTCCCCGTTACACCTGACATACTGCTATTTGCCATACAAGTATCATTAAAAATGCCTTCAAACCATATTTTTATGAATTGTATTTTATGTAATCACTCTTTGAAATAGAAGGCATTTAAAGAATATGTCCTGAATTTACAAAATACAAGATGTCTCAGATGTAATGGGGACAGAAAAAGTGGACCCCAAATTTATAGAATGACCCATATGAGTTTGGCATTTTTAATGTTCAGTTTCTGAGCGTTTTTTTTAATTACAGTTTAGTTGCTTTGGGAAAACAAACTAATTTTCTTAGAAAACGATTTTTCAGCCTGTCTAAAGCTAATTCTTTCCCCTTTTTCCAGCAGAAAAGATGCACACTAAATAGCAATCCAGGATGGCTCTGCAAGACTCCATTTAAATTTTACTGCATCAGTACGGACAATTGACGACAAACGATGGCTTGGAATTACGGCGGTTCGGGTACATCGCGTGGCAGAAGCTTATCGACCAGCAGTACTTCAAGTTATCAGAGTTTGTCGGATAAAGGATCGTCGCTGACTTCGGAGATTCTTCCCATTGGACAATACAATTCTAAGAAGGTAGGTCAGAGCCAAAGAATTTTTTCCTTTTTACTTGATTTTTTCTTTTTACTTGTTGACCTTTTAGGTATCACTTTCAGTGCCTTGCAAATATGGCAGCCTTAAAGGCACAGGCTCGTCAGCAATGCGCGCCCGCCAAATGTGTGCCACGCAATACGCAGCTCCATAGCAAAGGCATGGAGCTGCGTGTTTCGAGCACGAATTTAGCGGGCACGCATTGCTGACGTGCCTGTGCCTTTAAGCCGTGTCTTCATTGGACTTGTTTTTCGGCGATTTTACAGAAATGATGGTAAAATGAAAAATGGCTGAATTTTACTGCTGTCCGCATTTGTACTTTTTGACATGGGAAAATTTACCGTGACCGTGGGAGAGCATGCGCAGTGTCCATGGACTCAGTAAAAGTTACTGAGAGGAAAACCTTCTAGGCGGGCTCACTATGCTCACTATGGTTGGCTCGTGAGCCCGTCCTCTTGTGGTTATATCATTGTACTGCGGTATGAAGTCATGTCAAAGTGCACCACGCAAAATCTAAAAAAATTGCATGTTTGGTGAGTCTTTTTTATTGTTTAGAAGATTCATTGGGAAACGCCGACCATTTTAAAGAATTCTTGGGAGGAGAAAAACCTCCATGGTACATGTATTGTTAATAATTAGGGTTTGTTTTGACCTTTCCCGACGTAATTATTAACACTGTATACTCAGTGCCTTCCCAAGACACTTTATAGCGTGCTCGGGTGGGACTCAAACCCACGACCTCCTGCAAACAAGGCAGTCGTCTTGACCACTCGACCACTGGGCTAGCCGGTGTTGAATGGCCAGTTCATGGCCAACCTCCATGGTTATGTTTTTTAAAGTTTGATTTTGACTGTAACGTGAGATTTCTGACACATGTTTACAAAATAACTAAAGTACAGAATCCAACGCTGATTTGATGAGGGCCGCAATATATTTGTGAATGCCTTGGAGTGACTCTTCCCGTCGCAAGATCAACGTAAAAAAGTCACTTTTAGCTTTTTTATAAATTAGTCCTAACCCTCGTCCATATTGGATATAATGCAATCATTAAAGGCCCATTGTATCATTTGCAATGACCCAATTTTGTTTTTCATGAGTTGACAAGAAAAACCTTACTCAAAGTGTTGATAGCAATGGTAACAAACACCACATGAATTTATTTCCGTCCAAAATGGTATTTCATGCTGGAAATTGACAACTGAAGGTGGTTTTCTTTTAAAAAGTCCTGTGCACTGGACTTTTTTACCATTTGCTGGTACACAAAATCCGTATATAGATTTTCAAGGTTTTCTGAAGCATTGATGCATCCAAGTAGCTAAAATTTCTTCCTTAGATATGTTACACTCTTATTCCACAAATCTGTAAAAAGTTTTATCTTGCAAATGATACACAGGGCCTTCAAAGAGCACAACCGTTTGAGTTTTTAAGAAAAAAGTACAGAAAAAAACGTTCAAAGATTTGACTCTGTGCTTAGTCGAATGCCTGCAGCAAATTAAGGCCGCTGACCTGAAAACTCATAATTGTGGTGACTGCTAATTACATGTAATGCCTTATAGGCAGACTTTTGTAAACTTTTAGTCCACTTCACGCCAAATTTCTCGTATTATTTTTACTCCAGGCATTTAATACTGTTTTGTACATGACCGGGATATGTTATGACCTTCGCGTAACCCACTGCAATTTCTTTTGACAGAATTTAAATCAGATACGGGGATTAGAAAATGAAATACTTTCACTGTGTATTGCCAAGTTAAAAATGCTTCTACAAATGTGCTTTCAAGCGCGGCTATCTTTAGGCGAACTGGATGTGGAGGTAATATTGAATTCGCACCTATGGTGTCCCATTGTATATAAGCCCACAGATCTGAATTTCACTGGACACAATCGCATTTCCACCCCGGTGAAATGAGCCGGAAAACTATGAAGTATATAAAAGCATTCCTGAGTCCTTTGTGTTAATACCGCTCCCTTCTCGTGGGCATGTGAGCCGTGAGTTATGGTCAGTGTCACATCAGGGCTGGGGGAAAAAAAAGAAATTCCTTCCCTTTAGGAGTAAATAAAAATCTGGGTTCGGTTTGAAAGAGAATTGTTGACAATTTACTTTGAAAACCCAGGGAGTTCTATGTGTGTATGATTAAAAAAAAATTCTGTACATTTGGTACTTGTCTGCTTACTTAAAAAAACTATGGGTCATTGCATGCCCTGTTTTTTTGTGGAGGAATTTTTAGGAGTGAATCTCAAGGATGAAAACAGAATTAAAATATTAAAAGAAACGTGTGATGTACGTGTAGTTTTAAATTTAAACTTGTGGTATGACCCCTTCTGATTTTAAATGAATGTGTTGAAATGGATACCTTTGTATGGAAAATTAACTAAACCCCTGCGATTTCTGGATTTTGCTGCATACATTTATAGGGCCAATGATTTTCCTTAAGCCTAGCGTACATCAACATTGCAACTGGAAGCAACTCAACTGATCAGTTGCTGTCGATGTGTGCGTAGCGCGCTCATCAACAGCAACTGATCAGTTGCGCAACTAGTGGCAACTGGGAGCATCCAGCCATGTCTACATTTTCAGAGCTCGCACATCGACACGGCAACTCAGTAAAGCGCAGAGTACATTGACCTTGCAACTGGAAGCAACTGTTGCTTGCAGTTGCTGTTGATGTGCGCGCACGCGATCAGATGTACGCGTGCAACTGACTGCAACTAGTTCCAAGTACGCGTACATCGACACAACTGACCGCAACTGGGTACAACTAGTTGCCAAAAAGTAGAACATGAGCAACTCGCGGAAACTGGGATTTTTCTAGTTGCCAGTTGTTGCAAGTGCGCGTACATCGACCTTTTTAAGCAACTGATCAGTTGCTCCCAGTTGCCGCAAGTTGCTTCCAGTTGCCGGAAACACCAGTTGCTTAAATCACAGGAAATGGACGGTACGGAATTGACAGAATCTGACCCTTGAAACAGGATTCAGTATTTAACACAGAATGAGCAGATGCTTGCCGTTGACTAACATCAGTGCAACATGCCAAGTGCAGGAATTTTTCCCCAACATTTTTACCGAAGATAGTTGTTTTAAATATTTTTAAAACATATTTTTTTTTTTTAGCAAATAGAGACAACTTGTAAAAATATTGCATGAAATGGAGTTTTCGTTCGTTGAAATGTAATCCGAATTTGTATTACCTGAAACAGAATTTGGAATTTTGAAACAAAATGTTCTTTTGTCAAAAAGGCAAATATTTTTTGGGGACTTTGAAATTTTGTGTGCATTGATATGGCCATAAACGTCAATGTCTACATACGTGTACATGTAGTCCCTCAGTGTTGCTGGCCTATGGACTTTTATATCAAGAAGGGTGTTTTGTACATGGAATACCTATGTACAATATATGTTTGTGTATTTCTCCCTTTTGTGGTATATATTTAATGTTCACAGATGGCACATTAATATACTGAGATTTTCTGCGATTCAATAGTAAAAATCAATATTCGCAGTTGTGTTTAATTTGAAGGTCGTAGGCTACATGTACTGGTATCAGTTTTGTGTACATGTACATGTACATGTAAATTTGCATGTTGCACCACGAGTACAAAATTTACATATGTAGCATCATAATGAAACATTTCACTGGTGTGAAATCCTTACATTTTTAATGTAGTATTTGTCAGCTTTTTTATCGATTCAATCATGCAACCGTTGTGGCTCAGTTCAAAACTACATGTAGTTCAGCTGGTTGACCCTTGTTGGTATCTCGAAAATCAGAAATGTTCACAGATTTACACCTAACTTACACAATATAAACATGACCGTAGAAAACTTCCCCTGAAATTGTTGTGTCTAAAGTGCTATAATCTTTGAGAAATGAGTAAAACAATTAGTTTTCGTCTCATGAGACGAAAATTAAAATCGCCCCAAAACCATTTCGCCCAAGTGCCATTTCGCCCCCAAACTACTTCGCTTGAGTGCCATTTCGCCCCAAATCACTTGGTCTAAACACTACATCGCCCAAATGCTACATGTACTTCGCCCCAAAACCACTTGTGCACAGGCCGTGGTTCAGGGCGAAATGGTTCAGGGCGAAGTGGTTTTGGGGCGAAACCCTTTTTGACTGTTTTCTCAAATGTTAGACGAAGTACGGAGCTGGTTTTTGCTCAGGTTGGTTTTAATCATGCATATCTTTAATCACACAGGGGGATAAAACTATTTGCAACAGTTTAACAATCATGTATACTATCTTTAAATCTTATTACATTTGTAATATTCCAATATTGATGGGGTATACTTTTACAACCCTTTTGTGGTAATACATGTAAGTCAAATTTATTTTGACTTGTAAAGTTGTACTGAGGGAATTTTTGCTGCACTAAAAAGTAAGGAATGTTGAAAATGTTTTAATGTTTTCACACATGTGAGAACATGCCAAGCGATGTGACGGTCAAAAATTAGGATAGCACTAAAAATATAATTGTTAAAAATATTTTCAAAAAATTAGAGGAATATCCAGTCCAATTTAAACAACTGCTGCATGAAAAATACTTAGCCCTACATGTATCTTCAGTTGTTGCAAAAAAAAAGTAGTTTAAAAAAATACAGAGAATGAAATTTCATTTCCTCTTTTGAAACATACCTATGTGAAAATGTACTTGCCTTGGGTCAAAGGTCATACCATATGGCTGCTGGACGGTCCCATAAAAGAGCGCCACTTGTACCCCTTAGGTTTCTCTTTTGTCAATAGGGAAGTGTACAGTACCGTCTATTCGTAATGTCCCATGCCCACACAGGTACTTGTTACTGCCTTGGTTAACTCACAAACAGGTTGGACCGATCTACGTGTTCCTGCTGTACATGTACATTCTTCCGGTTATCCTATTCAAACACGTACTTGGCGGGGCACTGGATGTATATTTCTGTTCACAAATGTAGCTGCAGTGTTATTTTAACCAAAAGTGAATTTTGAAATCTTGGGAGGGGCATTATGATGTTGAGATTGTGACTGATTTTTTCACTATGGAAAAGGCAGAAAAGGTTGGTGTAAATTGAGAATTTTCTGATGTTAATAAAATTATTTCTTTGATTATTTTGATCGCAAAAAATTACCATCATAATGACATGCATGGTTTGACATTTTGCTTAGCTTTTTTTCTTAAAGAATTTTGTGCTTCCTGATGGTTATTTTGTAATGGTAACAGCCGTGACGCTTGACATTTGCATAATTTTTTGCCATTCGGATTAAGAAATTGATGCACAGTGAAATAAACAGTACATGTACATTAGGCTAAACAAAATAAATGGTGCATTTACGGTAACGGCCGTACAAAAATCCAGGTAGGTAGGTAAACAAATTATTTTATTTTGTCTTTTTTTTTACATTTCAGTTCATGCATTTGCGTGTTATTTTGCAATGTTTGAAACTCACTATTAACACTATTAAACATGTTCATGTACAAGTGCAGAAAATGTTATGTTCGTTGGAAATTATTGCAAATAGTGCTCATTTAAAATTATCAACTTGAAAATTGGCAATAAAAAGTTTGAGGTCGGCAATTTGGCCTCAACAATTCCAGGTAGGTCGGGTTAGCCCTTCCCTCCCCCCAATTAAAATACTACCTGTAGAAGTTTTACTGTTTGTTAACGGAGTTCGGGCAGAAAATCAAAATAAAGCAAATTTGTGGTTGGCTGGTTTTAAACTGTCTAACGGTACAATAGACTTATCACGGTGCGGCCGTCTTCCCTAGTTTTTCTCATATTAAAATAGTTTGGTCCCGTTTTGAAATTGTTCATCATATGCCTTACGCGATCAAGAGAGTGCGCAGCGCGGACAGTTATTCTCAACGGGAGATTACACGCACTGTCGCGCAGACGCACTGATTGTACCTGACACATACTATGGGGAACAAGACAAAGATGGACGCACCGTGATAAAAATCTATACCAAATCCTCCAATTTGTACACAATTTTCCATAGTGTTTAGCTAATTTTGTCTCTGAAGCTAGCAAACGTTTGGCAGTGCTTAAGGTTACGGTCTCCATGAAATAGTGGGAGCCTCCGTTTGCACAAAATCGGCTGCTAAACAGCACCATGAAATTAGCCTCTGATCTCTGTATTACAGTAAGGTACTATGTACATGTAGGTGCAGTATTACAGTCAACGTACAGTACATGTACATCCAACAGTTTAGTACAAGTCCTACATGTACACTCATGGAGCTCCATGATGTACTTGACCTCAACTCAGGCTGTGTGTGTATTGTGGATTCTAATCTAATCAGTTTAGTTCACTTCATTTACTTATCAAATTGCATGATTTACTGCCATTACATGTACACATGTGGGGTGTTATGGCCGAGTGCGTCGAACTCAGGTTCCTGTGCCAGAACTAGAATGTGGGTTCGATTCCGGGCCATGACGTGTTGTGGCACTTGTGCTCTTGAGCAAGGCACTTAATCACACTTGTTCCGTCCTTCGGAAGGGATGTAAAGCCGTTGGTCCAGTGTGTTAGGTTTCGGTAACGCACTTTAAAGATCCCAGAGCATTCTTTCGTGAAGAGCAAGGGGAGGAATTCCTCGGTGTCTCTGGCCGTTTCTAATTCAACTTTGAAGTTGAATATCTATGTTAATTGATCCTATTCCTGTAATTGTCGGTGCTTCCGCTGTTGGATGTGGTGAATAAATAAATAAATAAATAAATAAATAAATAAACATATACATGTACATGTATGCACACTATACACTACACTACAATAAACCACTCTCACAGATGGCCATTTTTGTCGGAAAAATACAACTGCTTATTAAATGCCATTAGGTACGCGCAAAAACATTGTGGAAAATGTTCCAAACATGACTGCGTGTTGCTCAATCGTTCGAAATACAGCATAGCTGATGCGCATTAAAAATTTATGCCCAAGATTCTGAATTCACAAACATGTATGTACATGTAGGCCTAAATATTTCAATGTAGCGGTACATTGAAATAACTCTCCCATGCATGTAATGTACATGTATTTTGTTTGGTACGTGTTTATACATGTACATGTAACTCACTAGTATAATTAAGTTACACATGTACACTTTTAATTTGTAAACAGAAAATAGTGAAAACATTGTACATACATGTACAACAAGGTTTTAGCTTAAACCACAAAACTGTATACAGGTCTATATTGATCAATAATTCAATAATACCCCACACATGTCAGGCATGTGTAATAGCCCAGTAATTAGTGGTGATTACATTAAACACTGTCATCACCTATAGGGATACACCCTGACATATCCTAAGCATGAGTGTGTGTATATTGGCATTATGCACACAGCTCAATGTGGGCTCATAGAGTGCTTGTAATATGCGAGATTGGTATGAGTCACTGTGATCCGCCAATTAATTACGCTTTTGTTCAGACTTTGAAGATGATACAAATATACATGTATGTGGGTGAAGTGCATGGTTACATGTTGGTAAAGTGCTGGTATGGTACGTGTATGTACATGTATGTACATGAATATAGCAACATGTACATGTATGGTACTATGTTCCCAAGGCATAGGTTACATACATAATACATTACATGTGAATCTAATCGTGACATTTGGACGTGTTCAAGAAAATCATGTTTTTATAAAAGATACAATACTACTATTACTAGGTATTGATAGCTTTTAAATACGGTGACGTCACGCCTTCAGCCATTTTGGGTGCCTTTTGACAATCGTGGCCCGAGTGCTAACCAGCAAAAAGAGCAAGTAAAGCGCATTGGTTTCACTTACCGGTACCTATGTTGCTTAACCTTGCTTTATGTTGTTGTATCGAGAAATATAAAATTGTCTTTCTTTAGGCTAAATCGTGATCAAGTAAAAACAATTTTGTTTTTTACAAGCTGAGTACATGTACATGCTCAATAATTTGAACGTATCGCAACGTGCGCGTGCGGCATTTTCGAATGAAAATACGCTGGTGGGTATTTTTACGCATGTTCATGAGCGTCTATTGGCGCGCGCACGCATGTACGCTGATACCCTAACATTCCCGGATGTTGCACGCGGTCGAAAGCTATCAATACATAAACATGTTTTTGTTGTACATGTTTTCAAATTTATGCATACTACACATCAACATTGTTAGTCGATACGTACATGTACACATCAACATTGTTTGTCATCCAATCCATGGGAGTGGATGACAAACATTGCAAGTGAAGTGTGCGTAAACCTGCATGTATTTAGACGGAAGCCAACTCGAAGGCCTTTTCACTAATTTTCATGAAAACCAAAAAGAGTTCAGGTACATGTACACTGTATCAGTCTTTCAGCATTTTTTCTTAAAAACATATCAAGCACAATGTACTAACTGTCCCAAAACAGTGAAATTCTTTTGTAAAAATGAGTGAAAAAGTTGCCGAGTTGGCCTCCACCTTATATGTAGGTTTATGTACAATTCGCTGGGAGTGTTTGTCATCCAATCCCATAAGCCTTTGCAAATGCGCTCAAGGTTTATTGTCATCATTTTATTCTGTCGTCATCCATCATTTTTGGTACAAGTGGGGACCTATTTATTCTGCATTGTTAAAGGTTTGCAATTTGAATGCCCTTTAATGATATGCACAGATACTGGTACATGTACCAGTATGTGTTCACAAAGAATCTTTGTATTCATGTGTTGTGCATTGTATGGTAAATGAAAGCACAATTTTGTTAAGCCTAGAGTACATCGACCTTGCAACTGGAAGTACATGTAACCAGTGGCAACTGGCATTTTCGGCAACTAGAAGCAACCACAGCAACTGGGAGCAACTCATCAGTTGCTTAAAAGGTTGATGTACGCGCACTTGCGAATTATTAGCAACTGGAAAAAAGCCCAGTTGCCGCGAGTTGCTCATGTTTCACTTTCTGGAAACTACATGTAGTTGTAAACTGTTGTGGTCAGTTGCCTCGATGTACGCGTACGGTACGTGCAACTAGTTGCTGTCAGTTGCACGCGTGCATCTGATTACGTGCGTGCGCGCGCGCACATCCACAGCAACTGCAAGCAACAGTTTCTTCTACGTGTGGTTGCATGGTCAATGTACTCTAGTTGCCGTATCGTTGCGTGCGCTCTGGAAATGTAGACATGGCTGGATGCTCCCAGTCATGCCAGTTGCCACTGGTTGCGCAACTGATCAGATGCCAATTTCCAACTCTGGGGAATTTTTACCCTTGCGTCACCCTGGGGCCAGCCCAAGATTTGGTCTCGTGGGAAAGACCTGTGAAGTTCTATTCTGAAATAATTTGTTTATGGTTACCATCAGCAATTCAGCATTACACGCACACGGAGTACACAGCGCCCATGCATTTTGGACCGCGTAGATCATGCGAACCAAAAATAATTAAATCGTTTGCAAACGATCTAAATAATTTCATTTTTACGGATTATTTTCTGGTAAAATTATATCATTTTAAGCGAAAACCTTTCATTGGATAGTTGCTATTAATTCAATCTTTACTTTCAGAACTTTTCCCCTGTAAACTCGTCGATTACTTTTTGGGGTCATTGCAAATGATCCACTGGGCCTTTAAACCCTCATCAAGAACACAGTTCATGCATAAAACTTGCATGCCATGTCAATAATTTATCAGTAGGGTATACATACCGGTATGTAGCCTGTTTGCTGGTGTCGCCATGTATCATTTTGTTTGTTTGGTCGCGAGACTGATCATACATTTTGAAGGATTCTCGTCTCCACGGCAATTGTTGCCATAGACGGGGCCAAGTTTGTAGATATCAACAATTTATGAATTTATTTTTTGGAGAGTACATTGTATATTAAAGGCCCACTGTATCATTTGCAATGACCCCAAAATGTTAATCAACAAGTTGACTAGGAAAACCTTCCTCAAAGTAAAGATTGAATTGATAGTCAACTATCCAATGAAATGTTTCTGCCCGAGTTGATATAATTTTACCAGAAAATAATGAAATGTAGATGAAATTCATTTAGATTGTTTGCAAACGATTTAATTACATGTAGCAGCCCGCCCTCATAAGATTGAAATTACTTAGTTGGTTCCCATCTGGGCGGTCCGAAATGGGCGCTGTGTATAGGCTGCACGGTTCAGGCTTCGCACACTTTCCATCGGTAGGTTACACTGTGCATGTGCACTAGACTGGTCGCGCACACGTACAGAGTGCACATGTACGTACACAACCGACTGAGAACAAAGAGACGAATATAAAATAAGTCACGAACGATCATTTTGAAACTCCTCGTCAAGCTTCGGCAAAATGCACACGATGGATTTTCATGTTTTTGGAAAACTTGGTACATTTGACGGAGCTGAAACGTCTTCAGATAGGTTTTTTGATGTCCTTCTTTTGATTTATAATGGTTTTGTTCCCAGAATCGCTCAAAAATAGATCATCTATAGGGCCTTTAAAATATCTATAAAATATGGTCATAGTGAGGTACATGTAGTATAGTACTCTAAGCATTCATGTACCGGTATGGTAATGTACCTGTACAGTGTATAGGAATGTGTGCTAATACAGAACATGTCAATTTACTTTTGTTTTGCTTCGCCTTGAACACCAAATACCAACATAATGGGTTGTCATGGAGACGAATCATCAACGCTTGTGAAAGGTTCGACACGTACACACCGAACATTCGACTGTGAACACACAACGTATCTTAATCGTGGCGTCATTTTGAATGTTGAATTTTACAAATATGCATGAACTGTAATGTTGATTACAATCCTCCATGCTAATCGCCCGGGAGTTGTATATCAGCAAATTGCCCCATTCATCTTTGCTGCAGTTGCTAAGACAACCAGACTTGTTCATTTAGCAGGCTCTAAATTCAGAAGGTGACATCAATAATATATTTTTCTTTGAGTTCCGCAGCTTCAAGATATAGTACGTGTACCTTAGTGCAACCTCGTTTTACTAGAGTCTTAAGTTTTATAAATTGCAGTGTTTTCTAACATGGGATTATTCTATTTACATGTACATACATTTTAGAAACAGGTCAATGTTATAAGATTAATTGCTTAAATTCCAGGACATGTCTCAGCCTGTTTACACTTGATTCGCCTTTGCCGAATCGAACTCCGCAATTTCCAAAAAGGGGAGTTGAAGCCGGGTAGGCACTAAGTGTAAACGCAAAAGGTGAATTGAAAAAGGCGGATCAGACCCGGGTCTGATTCGCCTTTTTCAAGTCACCTTTGGGGTAGGGTTAAACCCCGCAATTGCGGGGTTGAATCCTGCAATCGCCAAGGTCGCTTGTAGTGTAAACGCTACCTGAATACAGATTCGGCAATTTTATTGTCCTTGGGGCGGTGCCCGCAGTGTAGTAGATTTAATTGACCAATCTGGCACTAGTGCAGCAACACCTGACAGCTCACGCATGCGCTGCAGTTATATTTAGTGGTAACTTTTGCGGTTTCTGAAGCGATTTGGGGTGTAGTGTAAACGCGGCAAATGTTCAGTTTTGTGGTCGCAATAAAAATGCTGGATCTGTATCCACCTTTGCTGGTTCGAGTGTAAACATGGTGTACGTTATTAAATAAGGCCATTAGAAGGTAATTTATTTTGTATCCAGGTGATTACACGTAATATCTGCCAAGGCAACTTGTTGCTTAGCAACGGGATCGTGTTGAACCAAATAGGGTGGCCATATTCAGAGGCCTTGAACTTCTTACAGTACCAAGACCAGTAACTTAAATGTTTGGTAGTTTTTGTGCTGCAATTAAAAGAGTCGGGTGTTTTATTTTATTTTTGTTTCAAATGTATATTTGACCAGTTAACTTTTCCCAAGACGATAAGTCCAATGCGGACACATCGAGTCGGTAAAAGCACTCTGGAAGCGTACGTCTGGGTCATGAAGGTCATACTGCAAAGAGAGCGCATGCTCTCCCACGGTCTCTGTAAATTTTCCCGTGTCGAAAAAGTCCAAATGTGGACAGCAGTAAAACTTAGCCTTTTTTAATTTTACCATCGTCTCGGTAAAACCTGCTGAAAAACAAGTCCACGGCTAAAGACTAAGATCGGTGTCATTTTTTGTTTTTCTGATGCAGGCCAAGCTTTGTGCTTCAATACGGTGGCTTGTCTCCAAGGCGTACACCAGCGGTAACATTCCCCCTGACATCAGAAACCCTTTCTTCAAAGACAAGGAGGTGAGAGAATTTCTTATCACAAAGCACCTATGATCCTGAGCTCAGGGCTCGAACACCGAGCTCGGGATCAGCTCCGGATCACAAACTGAGTGTAAATGCTCTCAGAACCACAATTGGCCCCGGATCAGACCCCGAGATTTGGTCTCGCGTCTGTACATTCACACACAGAGCATGACCTTTGACTGCAACTTCTGGCGCCGCGCTCGAGATCAACTGGCTACAACAGTGTGACATTGTACTGTGTACCCCTTCCGATTTTCATGTCGCACTCTGCGTAATGCGCCCTGGTATTCCAAACGCACTGTGTCCCCCTACACAGAGCTGCATACTACATGACTGCAAATTCAAACGTGACGCGTGTGCATCCGACGTGGCTTATTATGCGCGTGATTCTCTGCATGCGCTTCTCACCCTCATCTGCACGTTTGTGTGTCCAGATAAATTTGTCATCGGCACATGTAATGATCACGTTCACAGACGCCATCTTCGTAGGAAAAAAATGCTACTGCGTATTAAACGCCATAAAGTACGCGCGCGCACACACGCTGGAACATGCTTGAAATTTGTTCGAAATACATCGCAACCGATGCGCGTCACAAAAAAAATACGCTCAAAATCATGATACACCTGGCAATTTGTAGGAAGTGACGTCGTTTTAACGTGATCAATATGGGACGCAGACGCACTACATAATGCCGTATTCCACTCGCGCTCATGGGATAACTAGTATTGTATCATTTCTTTAGGGCGAGGACCATCTGCGACCAGCAGTAATCTACCAACTCTCTTCAGGGGAACTCTACAGCCGAGCCTGTGCTAACATCTTCCCTCCCTCCCCCCACCAATGGCAGGGCCACTGGAGCGTCATCCAGGACCTGTCGCGCCGTGGGATCAACGTCATCGACGATAAACGACAGCCGGTCACAGAAGCCATGCTGACGCAGACTCAGAGAATTAAGCTGGTGAGTTTACAGCCACATTACATCATTTGCAGTGACCCAAAATTTTACTTCACAAGTTGACAAGAAAAACCCGACTAAAAATGTTGATAGCAATGGTAACAAACACCACATGATTTTTTTTCGTGTGTAAAATGGTACCTTTGTGGGAGAAATTGACATCTGAAGGTGCTTTTTTAAAAACATTTGTCTTCTGACAATTTCTTTTACCATTCATTTTGAAAGCATGGACACAGTTTTTCAATGTTTTCTCGGAATGTAGATGAGGTACTGAGCTGACAGTATGAATTCCGTTTAGTGGTTGCCACTGAGACGCTGTGTGTTACATGTAAGTCTATGGAACAGGGCAGAAAAAAAAAGTATTTTCAAGGAAATTGTTGAATGTTTTACACTACTAAACACAAACTGTTTGAAAATAATTCAAAAGATGTCCCCATCTACGTGTTGCTTTTGACAGAATGCCCACCTTGCCATGATGGATTCTATTATGAAGGCGTACACAGGCGAAGTCGTCAGCATTGAAAAGATCGTACAAGCAGTCAGGTAATGTGGAAAATTGTTACCCCTGGTCATTGTGCTCAACTATATACCCATTTGGGTATTTGGTTTCAAAATGTCAAATCTGATTGTAAAATAAAAACCGAATTTGGTATGTTGTGTTTTTGGAATTTTTTTCTCTTCAAATGAAGAAAAAAAATAAAAATTTAAAAAAGGACGCGCACGCCTACGCTGTAACATGTTCCAAACATGGCGCAGCCGATGCGTGTCACCAAAAAATACACTCAAAATTCTGACGCACGTGGCGATTTGTAGGAAGTGACGTCATTTGAACGTGATCCATTACTGTGACAAGGTGTGTCTGTCATGCAGATACAATTGTCTAATCATATACAAAATCATTCAAGCGGAATGCATACCCTCAATAAAATATCAGCGTACATCCCACAATATCCCTAACTTATTGTGAGTAGTATATTTGAAAATTTTATTTCATCCCCAACCGTAAACAAAACGCAAGGAATGTAAATAATTCTATACCCCCACAGACGGATCACGACCTTTAATGCCTCCAGCGAGTTGCCCTTTGACCTCGAGAACGCCCTCGTCTTCTGGGTCAACAAAGTGTGCGTAGCCGTGAAGCACCGCATGGAGCGCGAACGTCGAAGCCAACAGGAGCAACTGATACAGTCACAACCACAGAAGGTATCCATAGAAACGCGCCATGATTAATTAATTAATAAGTCGTCATGGCGACACAAAGCCCACCGGTCTTGGCTTTTATGTGTGGAGAATTCGTAATTAATGAAAGTGTTTTATGTCCGGAAATGTTAAGTAATTTCAAGGTTAAAATTGTAAATGCTGGAATGTGTCTCAAAATAGGGGGCCTTAGATGCATGTAAAACGTAAACGTGAACGGGAAATGCTTTGAGCACTTGGGTGTTACTTTGAGGAAATTTTAAAAGACGGAAAAACAAATTCCACAAATGTGACTTTCGTGGCAAGATAACTTCTTGCTGTGACCAGAATTTGAACCTGTGTTCTGAGACCTCCTAAGGATATGACCAGTGCTTAAGCCATTTTGTGTTCACGTTCGTGTTTTACGTGCATCTGAACATCTCTAATATGTGCATGAAAAGAGCAGACAAAATGTTTGTTAAAACATAATTTTTACCAAAAATGAGAAATAAATTAAGATTATGACAAATGTGAGGTCTAAAATTCATTATCTCGTTGTATCATTTGCAATGACCCAAAATGTTTCTTCATGAGTTGCCAAGAATAACCTTACTCAACGTGTTAATAGCATAGTAACAAACACCACATAGATTTATTTCTGTCCAATATGGCACTTTTGAAAAAATTACTGTGCACACTCGTCTTTTATTCACCTAACATTACCTAAAACCATCTTTAAAGATGGCACTTTTTTGTGACAGTTTTAGGGGGCTGTCCAAAGTTGTCAACATTTTCATGGTTCTACAAAGCGTAGGAAGGGGGGAGGGGGGGATGAAGGCCGCGTAGGACTTTACATGCACTGTAAAATATTGACACTTCACGGTACTGACAAAAAATGCTTAAGAGTTGAGAAGTTTATCAGAAATGTTTTTCTTTAAAATGACTTATCAAGCATTGGAATGTGCAGATTTGATGGAAAAACCCAAAATTGAGTGGGAAAAATTTAAGATTTTGTGAGCCTGTCATATGTTTTTGCACACAAGGTCTGAAGCCATGATCAACTTCTCTTGAAATTCTTTCCAAAAAATATTTAAAAATACTACTCTCTGTAGAACTGTAGAACTGAAAATGTTGACAACTTTGGACGGCCACTTAAAAAAAAATCTTACACAAAAAGTTTAAAGATCGTTCACGCAAAGGTTTTGCATCGTATGGACAATATTTGAAACAAAATAAGTCGTTTTAACGACACAAATCATGGGCTTTTCTTGGAGTGACTGAGCCAGCAATTTGTACCCACCAGGTTCGAATCCGACGTCAGCAGCTGCAAGCACTAGACCTGCCGGGGGTTCCGGTCCTGAAGAACGTGACCAAGGACGTATCGGATGGACGGTCGTTATGTCTGCTTATTCACTATTACTGCCCTCATCTGTTTTCGTTAGAAGGTATGTGTTGTTCTACTCCGACACTTCAACTCGATGGGTAGTTTCATGTAGTGTTGACATTACAACCAATCATAAGCAGAGAAAATTGTCAATGCGCTTAAAGGCCCATTGTATCATTTGCAATGACCCAATTTTGTTTTTCATGAGTTGACAAGAAAAACCTTACTCAAAGTGTTGATAGCAATGGTAACAAACACCACATGAATTTATTTCCGTCCAAAATAGTATTTCATGTTGGAAATTGACAACCGAAGGTGGGTTTCTAAAAAAGTCCTGTGCACGGGACTTTGTTTACTATTCACTTGTACACAAAATCCATATATAGATTTTCAAGGTTTTCTGAAAGTAGCTAAAATGTCTTCAGGCTAGTTTACCAACATTCTTCCTTGGATATTTTACACTCTAATTCCACGAATCTGCCAAAAGTTGTATCTTGCAAATGATACAGAGGGCCTTTAACCCACCTACAAAAAAAAATATGTATGCCCTTCCCATTTTTTATTTTCAATTTCTTAAGATGTGGACCTTCATGACACGATGTCCTTCGCCGACTCGGTCAACAACTTGCAGCAAGTGGAGCATTTCCTAGAGCAACACCTGTCTGAGCCCCATCATTTCACCTTCGAGGACCTACTCTACTCCCCCGAGATCCTACGGGTTAACATCCTAGCCCTGTTTGCCGAGCTGTTTTACTGGTTTGAAGTGGCCAAGCCACCCCATCTGGGCTTCAGCCATGAACAGGGTAAAAATAATTGATGTTGGTACAGAACGCTTGTGCTAGACTCGTGTGTATTTCAGCTAAATATTGCCACATTTCCCCACTGTTAGTTAAACTACACTGGCTGCCCTTCCGACAAAGAATTGTATTTAAATTACTTTAAACATACAAGGCTTTGCATGGTTTTGCTCCTGGTTACATCTCTGAATTGTTAGAATTTAAGTCTCGACAAAGTATGTATAATCTTCGCAGTTCACAAGATAGGTTGCTTCTCAGCTATCCTTATCGTAGAACTAAGGTTACTCTTGGTGATTGTGCATTTGTGTGTGCTGCTCCAAAGCTTTGGAATAACTTACCATTTCATGTACGTAATGCAAATTCTGTTGATACATTTAAAACGCTCTTAAAAACACATCTTTTTGTGGAAGCGTTTCCCAACACTGAATACTAAGAAATTTCAGCAAGTTATGGATTTTGTGAAGCGCATTTGAGTATGTTTGTATAGTAACTGCGCTATATAAATGTTATTATTATTTGTAGTTAGCCAAAATTTTACTCTACGAGTTGACGAGAAAAATCTGACTAAAAGTGTTGATAGCAATGGTAACAAACACCACATGATTTTTTTCCCGAAAATGGTACCTTTGTGGGAGAAATTGCCAACTGAAGGTGGTTTTATAAAAAAGTTGTCTGCAGAAATATTTTTTACTTTTCATTCACGCACAAAAACCATGCATGGATTTTTCAGGTTTTCTGAAGTATTACTGCATCTATGTGGCTGAAATTTCTACAAGGCAGTTTATCAACATTATTCTTTAGTTATGTAATGCTGCTGTTCCTGTTTTAAAAAGTTTTCCGATCATGTATCTGTCTTTAATTTCTGATTCAGGGCAAAAAATTGGCGTAAGTTCAGAATCCGGGAAATCAAAAATTCAACAGTTGCCACCAATACCGATCAGCTCGGCAACAAAGAAGAGTTTCCATGGTGAAGTGCCCTCTAGATCGGAACTGCGGAGTGCGGCCAGCAATCCTGAGGTTAATCGCATAACGTCGTCCAGTCCTCAGTGAGTACATGTTTAATTCGCCAAATTCAACAAATTTACTGTTTTGCAGTTTGGCCCCGGATCGGACCCAAAGATTTTGGTCTCGCGTTGGTGGAGGGTTCGATCCCGAGCTTGGGATCCTGCTGCATCTGCTTCATAAGTAAAAAAAAAGAAAAACAGAACACCATTTTGATTGCTTTTATTTATTTTTGTGTTTGCGGTACAGAAGATCCCAGTCGCTTCTACAACGTGAGCGGAAGCCGCGTAATGCCCTCCATGCCGACGAAGGTCAAGCCACTCTAAGACGCGCAAGCTCCCTGGAGAATCTCGAAGCGAGGCAGTCGTTTCTTGCCTGGCAGAGTCAGGAGGAGGCTAGAAATAGGTAGGTTTATGGCCGAGTCGGCAACTCTTGCAGATGTCGAAAAAAAGAAAATCTGAAAAATCAGGGATGTTTTAAAATAACTTAAAGAGGAAGAATCCCCCTTGACGGAAATCCAGCATTTAGGCTTTTTTCGATAGTCCAAACATCCCTCTTGCCGACGTGGATTTTTATTATTTTTTAATTGTCGGTTTTAAGTGGATAAATTGCAAGCAAAAGTGCGCTTTTCAAAAATGAGATTTTCGCGATTTCTGAAACGCTCATTAGGTATTCATGATATGCGCGTGACCCCGTGACGCAATCCTGAGAAAGAGAAGTCAACACGATTGTTAGCTCCATACGTTTATACGCAAAAAAATTGGAAAACCGTCTCTGTTAGATGGTGTTTTTTGAAGAATTTTGTTGGTCCAAAAAGCCAGAGATATGCCCAGTAGCTGCGTGGTTGTATGTTTTACCAGACACTATGAAAAAAAAAGAGCAGAAAGATTTTCTTTTCTATTACCAAGAGAGAAAAAAATGAGTCGCTCATTCTAACTTGTACCGGCCGATGTTCAAACACGTGGGAACTACGCCCGCAGGGAACCGTTACATGCTGTATACACAGACCGCTGTGAATGCCGTTGAAAACAAGTTGTGATGGTGTTGTAGACACAGACACCTCCATGATTAACAGGAAAACTTTAAAAATGTGGACGGGGGGATACTAGCTGTTTAAAATCTGGAAAATCAGGGATGTTTGAAAATAACTTAATATTCTAGAAATAGGTAGTTTTATCGCCTGAGTCGCCAACTCTTGCAGAGTTTGAAAAACAATTAGTAAAAAATAGTCCATCTCCTTTTATGTTTGAAAATAACAGGGTTCTTGCAGCCATGAAACACCCAGAAAAGTCATAAAAATTAAATGAAAAGAATTGATTAGTTTATCATGGCCTCAGACCTTGTGTATAAAAGAAATGACAGAGGCTGAAAAATGTGTCTTACAAAAAAAAAGTGTTTCCTCACAAAATTTTTAATTTTTTTCACTCCTAAATTTGTGTTTTTCCATCAAATCTACACTTCCCGATGCTTGATGAATCATTTTTAATAAAGAAAAACTTTCTGATCAACTTCTCAATTCTTACCAATTAAATTCTAGACCTGGAAAAGTCATGGGAAAAAAGTCAAAAGTGTGGAAAAGCTATGGAAAATTAATCAACTTTGAGGGCTTGTAATGCTTCACATATTCAGGTTGTTTGATTTTAAACACGTGTTCTTCAAGCATCATTGATGGAAGTGTAATTCTTGAAAAACTGATTGTAATGCCATTCTCAATAAGTATGATAGGTCCAACCTTGGTTTTGACGTACCAAACTTATTGAGAATAGCATTACAATCTTTTTTTCTTCTCAAGAATTACACTTCCATCAAGGATGCTTAAAGAACATGTGTTTAAATTCAAACAACTTGAACACGTGAAGCATTACAAGCCCTCAAAGTCTCTGAAATGTAAATCACAATTTCGAGAATTGCCCTATAGTCAATAATTTACTCTTTGTACAATTTTTCCAATTTTGCAGACCACAGACCCTCGAAATATACAACTCTGGAGACAGCCAAGTCTCGTCCTTGCGAGACAGCAACTCAAGTAATCTACTAGCGAACGTCAGCATCGACAGCGACGTAAATGACAGCCAAAATTTCTCCGAACTCAATCTTAACGGACGCTTGTCTCACGAAGGGAAGGTTGATCCTTTATCATCGTTGTCTTCAAAGTTTGAAAACGAGGACGATCTGGAAGTGGAAAGTTTGACTTCTGCCCTCTCGAGAGTCTCGCAACAAGACGAGAGGGTGGGGTTGCAAAGTGGGAACGAGAACAGGTCCAGAAATGAAAATGGGTATCCGTCAGATAATCTTACAAATGTTACTCCGATGAGTTGTGTATCGTCGAAGCCAACCGACTCTTTTAACTCTGATACGAATCAAATTGGTAATTCGGATGTAAGATACACAAAGTACAATCAATTTGAACAAGCGCGGACAAACGGCAATGGAAAATTTAGCATGTCGGATTCCGTGGAGCCCGGAATACAAACGACGACAGTAACACAGCCTCGCAGAAGGTTGAAATTAGATATTCAGCCGGTGGAGATTAAACAGACCGAAAAACTGCTGCCAGCGGTCGTAAGACCACTGAAGGAGAAATCACGGAATGTGAACAAGAAAGAGGAGAGTGGGGAGGTTCGAAGGGGCGTCCGTAATCCCCGTGAGGATAGACCTGGAAGGCCAGTCAACACGGTTGGTGGAATGACCACCTGGTCTAAGAAACAGGGATCTGTGGAGGACGGTGAGTCTCCGGAAAGCCTAGACGCGATTACGCCACTTAGTGGTGAGAGTATCGCAGATTCCCTGGCCGGGGATGGTACCCAGCCTCACACGGCCTGGCAGAAACCAAGACCTGCCCCGCACCAGACTAATCCCACCTCTGCCACCAAATTTCACTTTGACCAACAAGACCTGCATGTGGCGCACGCCAACCAAGGCGAAGCCTTCTTCATTCACACTGATGCACAGTCTGAGAAATCTTTAAACAGTAGTTCTCTTAGCCGGACTGGCACCGGTAGTAGTTTCACTATCGCCGACAGGAAATTAACGGCGGACAGCGCTCGGGAGGCCGGAATTCCCGTCGTGTCTTCTCTCGTTGACCTCCAGGAAGCTGACGAAGGCTACCAATCAAGAGCCAACCCTCGCAATCCTTCTGCTCACCCTAATTTGCATGCTACACCTATCTCTGCATGGCACCCTGTTGGGCACCCTCTTGAACACCCTTCCGGAAACCCCCATCCGAATCCTTCCTCTAATCCGCATGCTCTCTCAAATCCTCCCATGCATGAAAACGCTCGCAATCCTAACGCTTTGCATTCAGGTGGTGACGGGCCGAGTCGCACGCATGCAGATTCACCTTCGATGACGCACCCTAACACAGGTATGGCCAGAAGCGATAACATTCCCCGCCCCGATCCAACCAGCCCCGACAAGGAGTCCATTAAGTTGCATGCGGATCAATTTCAGAAAGAATCCAGTCCTGAACAGCGGAAGCCAGTCCTAATGACATTTAACTCTAACCTTAGTCCTGATAAAATGTCAACGGCCCAACAGTTCATCATTCCAACTACCTCATTTCAAGCTCCTCTTTCTGACATTGCAAATCCCGATCTGAATTCTAACCCGTCCTCTGTGGATTCCGAGTCTCACATAACTGACAGTGTACCTACTAAAAACCCAAATCCTACTGATATAATATCCAGCCTTAATCCGGAAACTAACACTGACAGATCATTACTCACGCATCCAGAATTAGACCCCAGTAGTCAGCCAATCACGGTAGACCAATCCCGCATTCCGCTCGAATTGGCCAATAGCGATCCAGAAACCCAGGTGCTAACCACTTGGAGTGCTAACCCCAAACAAACTCCTTTGTGTGGCATTATTAACACAGGTGGTGGGGCCCCTAATCCTTCGACCAACCCTACCTCTGGTGATTTGGCTCAAATACGGACGCGTCTGGAGGAAAAGCGTCGCCTCATGGACACCGACAAACATAAACTGGAGCGCCAGTGGAGTAAACAAAGGCAGCGCATGGGAAAAGCGGCGTTCCTACAAGTCTTAGCCAATCAGAAGAGGCCAAAGGATGGTGCCAGCGAAGATCGACCAGTCAAAGCAGAGGATGATGACCTTACTGAGAAGCAGAGAACTCGGGGTGGTTACTCGAAGGACGAGATCGAACGCTCGATTGAGCAATCTCGAACTCAGTGGAGCAGTAACCAAGCCCAACAAGAAGGCAAAATCACGTTTGCAGATCTGGGTTCCACGAAAGAAAAACCGGTATTAAATCGAGAAGCAGAGAGTCCACGGCAGCAGAAAACAGCAACCCCTCACCAGCCTGTTGAAAGTGCTTCCCGACGGGCCGACTCGCCCCAGAGTTTGCCAGAAGTCACGACAGGTAAAAATACCAGCCCTGGTTCCAGTTCTGGGTCTCACACCCCGCACATAACGTCGGACGAGTACAACACATCACTCGAGAAACTCAACGCTAACTTATCGCAGCTGCAGAGCGAAATTCAACGCTTGTCGCTTCGTCAGGAACAGATGCACAGCGCGATGGAATCGCCTCGCCCTCCTAGCGAGCAAAACCGGTCTCCTACGCAGCCTCCATCGTCCGAAGCAAAACCATTTGTGTTACATTCCACGAGCAACAAAGTTCCAGAACCGCAAGGATTCTTCTTGGCCGCTGAAGCTGATAAAGAACCGGATGCTTTTGTTCTACACGAGAATCCGATTTATGATATGCCTGTTGCGGAAGTTCCTGTAGAGATGCAAAGTCCGAGACCAGTTGGTCCAGTTCAAAAACTACCCCCAGAATTCGGACAAGGTACTATTACTCGGCCCTCTGAGCAACCCCAAGCTTATCCGGCAAATCAAGTTCCGTTTCACCCCCCAGATAGCACTTTTATTATTCCTCCCTCGCCCCCAACCAAGAACAAGGACATTGAGGAAACGCCGAAGAACGAACTACCGCAGAATCTCGCAAAAGCATTATCGTCGTCAACCGCGAACGGACATCCGCGCAACGTCGAGTCGCAAGCCAATCAGCACCAGCCGCCGCTACCAACCGTAGCAAGCTTGTCCAATCAAATGGTCCAGAAATCAAACGATGAAAAATCAACGTCCAAGATAACCGACTTTGGAGACAATTCAAAAAGACCCAAAAAGAACCTAAACGAAGCCACTTCGCCAACGCGCAAAAAGCAGACCTCATTGTACGAGATTGTCGGCGAAGGTAATGTTGACGCCAGCGACAGTGATGAGGACAATCGCATGGTAGTGCGCCCTCTAGATTCAACCGGAAATGCGTCGCTGGATGTCAGTGCGGATTCCAAAAATAAAGCAAAGGGTTTTGTAATTGCTTCGGAAACGGTGAGTTTTGTTTAATATGTGTTCACTAAATTGTTCGGATAGTGTTCTTTTGACCAATTTTCTAAACACACCACACATACAGAGCTGAGTTATTCCCACAGTAAAAGGGCCATTTTGGCAACACAGACCATATTTTCCAGAAAATACCTTTGTCTGGTCTCAAAATAAAAGAAATAAGTTTCAGTATTTCCGAAGAGATAACTTAGGCCCAAAAAGGGTTACAAATAGTGTGACAACATGCCTTTCTAAAAACCCTGTGTACAAATTTCCAATGTAACCGCGACGGCCTAAAATGTAACACAAGTGTCCGTCCTGGTTACGAGCGTATATTGAAAATTTGTACACTTTTTTTAAGAAAGGCATGTTGTCACACTATTTGTAACCCTTTCTGGGCCTAAGTTATCTCTTCAGAACAATTTAAACTTATTTCTTTTATTTTGAGACCAGACAAAGGTATTTCCTCAAAAATATGGTCTGTGTTGCCAAAATGCCCCCTTTACTGTAGAAAAAACCCAGCTACAAATCAAAATAGGTTATTTATTACGGTAATCAAATAAGTAAAAGATGTACATGTATATTGCAAATTTGACTGCTTTCAAATTTGTCTCTGTCGAGCTCAAGGCAATGACGTGATATGTGACATATGTGCTGTATAAATATCCATATTATTATTTTTTTACGGAGAATTAAGGAGAGGCATTGCTTATCTTGTAGTTTTACATTTGAGATGGATTTTGCTTAATAATAAATAGGGTGGAAACAGGAGGCCTCTAATTTTATGAGTTATTTGATTAAATGTTCAGGACCAACTAGATGAAGTTGAGAAGCGGAAGATGCTCTTCCTTCAGAATCGTCTCAAGAAACAAGAGGAGGAAAAAGCCAGGAGGGCCTCGCGAGAAGCCGAAATGGAGAAAAAGAAAGAACAAAATAGGTATATAGTCTGTCCTGTTATCTGTTCTTTAAAGGCTCATTGTATCATTTGCAATGACCCAATTTTGTTTTTCATGAGTTGACAAGAAAAACATTACTCAAAGTGTTGATAGCAATGGTAACAAACACCACATTTCCATCCAAAAGGGTATTTCATGCTGGAAATTGACAACCGAAGGTGGTTTTCTAAAAAAAGTCCTGTGCACAGGACTTTTTTACCATTCACTTGTACACAAAATCCATATATAGATTTTCAAGGTTTTCTGAAGCATTGATGCATCTACATGTAAGTAGCTAAAATTTCTTCAGGCTAGTTTATCAACATTCTTCCTTAGATATGTTACACTCTTATTCCACGAATCTGTAAAAAGTGTTCTCTAGCAAATGATACATAGGGCCTTTAATGCCAATGCACGCAACAGAAACCTGCTTTATAAACTCTTTTGTCTCTCCTTGTAGGCGTAGACAAGAGGAAATAGAAGCTAAGAAAGCTGAGGAGAAGGCGCGGCGAGAGCAGATCAGACTGGAATATCAGAGACGCAAGCTCCAGGATCAGCAGGTAATGTCGACAACAATATCATCTGTATTAGGGATTTTTCAAAATAGCATGCAAACTTGGGATGAGAGAAAAATCGTACGGGCCTAATCGGGATTTGCACCCGAGACCTCTGAGTCACCGGACAGACACCCTACCAGCTGAGCTAAATCAGAAGTTTTGGGGAAAACCTGAGGGAGTATACCACTGTCCCTCATAGCTCAGCTGGTAGAGCATCTGCCCGGTGTGTCAGAGGTCTTGGGTGAAACCTGAGGGAGTATACCACTGTCCCTCATAGCTCAGCTGGTAGAGCATCTGCCCGGTGAGTCAGAGGTCTTGGGGAAAACCTGAGCGAGTATACTACTGTGCCTCATAGCTCAGCTGGTAGAGCATCTGCCCGGTGAGTCAGAGGTCTTGGGGAAAACCTGAGGGAGTATACCACTGTGCCTCATAGCTCAGCTGGTAGAGCATCTGCGCCGTGTGTCAGAGGTCTTGGGGAAAACCTGAGGGAGTATACCACTGTGCCTCATAGCTCAGCTGGTAGAGCATCTGCCCGGTGTGTCAGAGGTCTTGGGGAAAACCTGAGGGAGTATACCAATGTGCCTCATAGCTCAGCTGGTAGAGCATCTGCCTGGTGTGTCAGAGGTCTTGGGGGAAAACCTGAGCAAGTATACCACTGTGCCTCATAGCTCAGCTGGTAGAGCATCTGCCTGGTGTGTCAGAGGTCTCGGGTTCGAATCCTGATAAGGCCCTTACAATTGTTCACTCATCCCAAGTTTGGTTGTTTCATTTTAATGGTGAATAATGGTGAATTTATCCAGTTACATAAAGCAGGGCAGTGATTACACCAACCTCTTTGCTTCCACATCCAAATTGGAGATTGCAAATTTCCCGTTTCTTCCCATAGATAGTATTTTGGGGAGGTATTTTCTAAGATTCTCGGGTTAAAACAAAATACATTTTCTGGAAAAATCTGAACACTCTCCTTTAAAAAGAGAACCTTTTAGTGAATGTTGTTTTCGTTGCCTTTTTGGTAAACAGCCAGAGAACGACCCTAGCCCGGTAAGACGTGTGAAGTCCACGAAACCGCGCCCTAAATCCTACGTTACCGATGACCACACCGATTTCGGACATCCGACGTCGAGTCGTTACGATCGAGACCCGGACGAATGCAGTAAGTCTGATCTTTGTACGATTTATTTTTTCACAGCTGCCGTTATTTTGGGTAATCGTCGATATTCTATGCTTCGATACCGCCAATTTAGGAACCTCGGGTTTCGAGGGCCGCGTAGGACTTTACATGCACTGTAAAATGTTGACATTTCATGGTAGTGAACAAATGTTAAGTAGTATTTTGGGGGAAGGGAGGGGGGTCTCGAAAAATACTACGCTCTGTAGAACTGTGAAAATTGACAACTTTGGACGACCCCTGAGTAATAATACTACGTTAAAAAAAAACCTGTCCTACTTTTAATCTTGAATAACCTTGTCATTTTCCAACGGTTTTAAACCAAAATTTTACATCATGTAAACAAGACCTGACAAATTTAACTGAGTGAGTTTCATCAGTTTTGTCCAAGAGGGTGAGATTTTATGGCCATACGAAAAAATTTCAGAATTTGCCACTTTCGACTTGGCATCCGCCATTTTCAAGTAACCTGTGTCTATGTCCAAGGTCCCTTTGCACCTCCTGATGAAATGCTTGAAGCGATCGAAATGGTTTGCAATAACAGTTGGAGTGATCCTGCCTTTCTTCATAAGCTTTCGGCTGCAGCACACATTCCACCACCGTCTCCAGCGATGTACTGACATTGAAGAGGCGAAGTCGAAAGTGGCGAATTCTGAAATTGATTTTTTTTTCGTATGGCCATTAAATCTCGCCCTCTTGGACAAAACTGATGAAACTCAATCAGTTAAATTTGTCAGGTCTTGTTTACATGATGTGAAATTTTGATTTAAATCTGTTGGAAAATGACGAGGTTATTCAAGATTAAAAGTTGACACTTTTTAAAATATTAAGTGGTTCAGATTTTAATCCCCTGCTGTCAATTTGGCCTGCGTTCATACTTTCTTTAATCTACAACCCATGGGTTATTTTTTTCCTGGTAATCCTATTCACACTGTGATTTAACCCAGGGGAACATGCCAGCTTTAATCCTGTAGCCTAACAAGCGAGAGTTAACACATTTAGATCCGCTCTCAAGTCGACCTACAAATCTCTTTTGTTGTGACGGAACCGTTGGTAACAAACAAAACAGTTACAAAACTGAAAAACCGTGTTTCAAGACCACCAGTTGGCTTCATAGCTCAATTGGTAAGGCATCTGCACACTAAGCAGATGGTCTGTGGTTCGAATCCCTATGGAACCAAGTTAATTTTCACCACATCTAGATTTCCCAAACTCGTGGACATTTGACAAAATGAAGCGCCATTTTTGACACAACAATCGTAACCATGCTCATGTCACGCATGTTTCAATGGCGGTTCCATGACGTAATTTTACTGCAAAATAATAGGCTAAATGAAAACTTAATAGTACATTAAAAAAAAGCGCAAGCATTTTGGAGATGATGCGGAATGGTATCTTGGCTATTTGCCTAACCTTTGTTAAGGCCTCACAGCTGGGTGAGTCGCGCGCCAGAACGAGAACGCCACCATGCGACGAGGACGGGACGAGCAGCACCAGCTGTGGGGCCTTTGCCGTCCCGGAATAAATATTTATTAATGTACACAGCCCCTGTTACGTTATTCATCCATGCGTTGTTGTGCTGCGAATGTATGTTTGTGTTGGCGCGTGCGCGTTGTATGTGAAGCGCGAGCGCGTGATTACAAACCGGTGCGCGCGAACCTGATTGGCTCGCATTGTAAGCTATCCAACTCAACACGCACACTGTGTAATACGATCATTAGCATTTTGCTACCTCTCGGGCCTCACAGCTGGCGCTGCTCGTCACGTCCTCGTCGCATGGTGGCGCTCTCGTTCTGGTGCGCGACTCACCCAGCTGTGCGGCCTTAACAAAGGCTACTATTTGCCTGACAGAAATAAGTTTCATGCTGCATATGAAGGCTCTTGTGCATTGTGGTTCAGGCCATTTGGTTTTAATTTACAGACTTTTTTTTTTTTTAAAGTTAATTGCCCACTAACTGCATTAGCTTGTATTAACTTTTTTGCACCAACTTTTTCCGCAAAATTTGTGTTATATTCTGCTATTAGCAAATTTTACAAATTGTCGCGATTTCTTGCAAAATTCTGTTGCGCAACAAATCTGAGATTTTCACACAAGGGAATGCCTACACCACAGATTTTCCCGGAAACGTTTGTGCTGCCTTGCGCAACATTGTGTTGCATTGCGCACATTGCGCTTGTTGCGCACATTGCGCTTGTTGCGCACATTGCGCTTGTTGCGCACATTGCATTTGTAGCGCTCGTTGCGCATGTTACGCACGTTGAGCACGTTGAGCTCGTTGCGCACGTTGTGCACGTTAATCTCGTTGCGCACAAGCTCGTTGCGCACGTTGAGCTCGTTGTGCTCGTTGCACGCGTTGCGGTAATTGCGCACATTGCGCTCATTGTGCTCGTTGTGCACATTGCGCTCGTTGTGCACATTGCGCTCATTGTGCACATTGCTCATGCTTGCGTTTAGCCCTTGCACTCATTGCGATTCCTTGCAAAAACATCTAGCGCAGCTTGGATTGCTCAATTTATAGGCAGGCTCAAAAGTAGCGCAACATTTGGCGAACCCATTTCACAAGCTATATTTACGCACGTTTTCACAAGAACCTTTGCCCACTGCTTCACCACTTGCGCTATCCACTGCCCAAGCAGTTTCGCAAACTAAGCAGTTTGTGGGCAATATACTTATAGGTTCCTGACGATAAATAATCAACATGTCTCATAAAACCATTCTCCTATCATTGTATTTTTAGCCCAATAAATGGAAATTTTTTAATACTGTATTTTATCGACAAAAAGGAACTCGATATTTGACCCAAATATCATGTAAATGATGACCCAACCAATCTCAAATTGCCAGGTTCTCAGAAGAAACCCTTTGCAGTGGTAGCGCCCTCTATGGATGGCCATGTGCCAGCAGGGGCAGTAGGGGGTGGAGCCTCCGGTATGTTTAGTGTGGGCGTGATATTCATTTCATTCGTTAGTGTTCCACTCGTCGCAAAGTTGCAAACACCATGCTAATAACACTGCCTTTTCTTTTACTCAAGTTACATCCCATTTATTTCTTGTATTCTCATTTCACGAAGGTCGTGTTTTGGGCAGTCTGTTCTTAGCTTTGCGGCAGCTAGGCATTTTCCAATTTATTCCCCTGGAGCGGGAGACTGCACTTGCAGTTTTGGTTATGCAGTATATGTATGTCTCTGGGGCTGGAGACTAGATGACTAGTTTTTATTTCAAGTCGTAAATCAATCTTATTTCCCAAGTCCAGTCACAAGTCATTTTCTCCAGAGTCAAGTCACAGTTCAAAAACCAAAATCTGACTTGACCCCAAGCCAACAAGTTGAGAGACCAGCTCTGCCCTGGTAGTACTGACCCACGGGCTAATTCTGTATAACCGCCTCCAAGACACTCCCACTTAGAACTGCATATGCAGTTCCCCGTCGCGAAGTGGTTAACACGAGTTAACTCGTTTTCACGCCCGAACGTTGGGAACACGACCCGAGAACACTGCACTCGGAACCTGATCACACACCACCTATCCATCAAGAACAAGTTACCCGCGTCAAGAACAGACCGCCCTAACTCAACCAATGTTTTTAACAGTTTTCGTTTCGTTTCATTTCCAACATTAACTCTGCAATATTATACAATTAATTTTGTTGCATTTATTTGCAAGTGTTGGCTCACATCCGCAGTTACTTTACACCCGAGTCTTTGCACGGTAAAGGGGGCATTTTGGCAACACAGACCATATTTTCCAGAAAATACCTTTGTCTGGTCTCAAAATATAAGAAATGTTTCAGCTGTTCTGAAGAGTCAATTTAGGCCCCAAAAGGGTTACAAATAGTGTGACAACATGCCTTTCTAAAAACCCTGTGTACAAATTTCCAATATACGCTCGTAACCAGGACGGCCTAAAATGTAACACAAGTGTCTGATACAACATTTGCCCCTGAACATCATCATACAAATGTTGGATGAAGTTCTTGAACAAAAGTATGATCGTGTAAATTGGCCTTTATGATTGATTTTTTACATTTTGTTTCATTGTTTCATTTTCATTCATTCAAGCAATTTTCGTGGGTTGTGGGTTTGGGGTATAATTAACTACATGTATGCTGAAAACTGTTTGCACCCCTCAGTAAATTCAAAGTGTCCAGTGTTTTGCGCAAGAGCTGAGTAATAGAAAATTTGCAAAACAATTTTTGACAGAAGCCAAAATCAAATCAAATGGCTAGCACACTTGGTTTTGACTAAAAATTTGAAAGAAGAACAAAACTGATCTCTGAAATATTTTTGACCGAAAGACAAACTTATGTCAAAAATGTGTTTCAAATTTCTCGTCAGAATGAGTAAACAAACAAATACATAAGCAGGAAGGGACACAAAAGATTTTTTTAATTTACTAAATAATTTCTTTTTAAATGGAATTTTGTTTGCCTTGACACGATTCAGTATGCACTACGTGTATGACCTGTTTTGATTTTTTCTCCAAAGACACATACTAATAACTCATAGTTTGCTCGGGTAGGACTCGAACCCACAACATCCTGTAAAAAACCCCAATCGAGCATGCTATAAGGTTTTTAGCTTGTGCCATGGGGTATAATGCATACTGTGTTGTGTACAGGCAAATAAATTCCTTTTTAAAAGATCATATTTCTTTTTAGTTTTCGATTTAAACTGTTCTCAAAATCTGTACTAATTTCTTAATTTTTTTAAAAATCTATTATTTCATCTTCACATAATTAACCATACTTTTAGCACCTATTAAACACCTTTTCTCCGCACTTAAACACTAACCATAGCTATCATATCAAAACCCCACAGAGAAACTCGAACCGACCGCTTCTCCAAAGCAGCAGGCTGGCCCTTCGCCGACAAGCGAGGGCGCTGCAAACAATAATGCCCCTAAACGTCCCAAACCAGAAAAGAAACCGCCAGAGAAAAGTCCCGAGTCCCCTAAAATCAAAGAAGCGGTCAAACGACCAGTTGAGACGACGGACACAAAAAACGATACGCAACATCTTCAGGTCAAAGGTCAAGATGAAGAGGCGGCTGCGAGCGTAGTGTCGCAAGATAGTAGCGGCTCGGGCGGCGGAAATACCGCCGCGGCAGATTATCAGGGTTTGTTCATGACGACTTTTAAAGATATATTGTCCTTGTCCGGGCCTGATTTTTGTGAAAAAAATTAATTTGAATGAAACATTTTATTTAATTTTTTTTAATAATTAAACTTTTTTAAACACATTTAAAATGCATCATATTTTTAACGTATCGCATTTTATAATTCTAATTAATCGCATTTATGTAGAGCACATTCCTTACGAATATGTTAACATATGTTGCACATGAAAAGACCTATGACGCAATACAATGGCTTAGCATCTGAAACGAGTTTGTCAATAAGTTTTATGAAGCTAAGTGTCGTCCACCTAAACATCCAGGTTCATAGGTGGGTGGTGCCATTGGCAGCCGACGGCCAGAGACACCGGGGAATCCCCTTACTCTTTCCAAAAGAGTGCTCTGGGATTTTTTAAGCATTTTACACAACACACTGGACCAACGGCTTTACATCCCTTCCAAAAGATGGAGCAATTGTGGTTAAGTGCCTTGCTCAAGGGCACGGGTGTCACGGCAGGGTGTCGAACCCGCAACACCAAGTTTTCACCCGAGTGTTGCGCGTCAACGACCCAAGCCACGGTACCACGAACTTTAAAAGCTGGCAAATAAAAAGTGTTGATTTTCATTCAAATTTATTTTTTAATCAGAAATCAGCCCCGAGCTTAGACAATATATTCTTAATCCCTTTCCCAAATGCCTTGTTTGCCGTTCTGCGAAGCATGCTCTTTGCTGTGTGTGGTGTTTTTTTTGCATGAATTGTCGATTTTGATTGTTCTGCATGTTTTTGTTCTTTTTTAAATTTGCCTGCTGTTTGCATATTTGTCTGTCCGTATTCCATGAAAGTCTTGTCACCCGTCTCCCTCTTTGGGTAGTCTTCACTCCAGACCGAAGGGACACGACTGTTGCAACGATTATTACATCCGGTAGCCACCAACGTCCATAGATGAATCCCAAATTAACCAATTTGAGACCAGTCTGCGCACTTCCGGGTTTCATAACAAGGCTCTTCGTGAACTAATGTACACGCGTGAATGCACAATCACTCCTCCCAAATGCCACGCAGAAAAGCACACGTACACAAACACTCATTCAGTCACTGTATATTATAATATTGTACTTGTAGCGCACGGGTACTGCTGACTTGACACAAAGAGCTTCGGTTTCAATGCTGAAGTGGGCAGACCGGGCTAATACGTGACCCGGGGCGGATTGCAATATACGGTCTAAGACCGGTCTATAATTATAGCCCGCTTGCAATATCGTTGTCTTAAAGTTAGACCAGTCTTTAAATTTAAGCCCGCGGCGAGCAGGCTATAATTTTTGGACACCGCACTTCATTTCGTAATCTTGCATGAAAAAAGACGAACAAAACGCACATTGTGCACATTAGAGCCTTTTTAGTGCTATTTGATAACTTTCGCGCAATCGCGGTCAATTTCTCTGCAAAAACTGCACCACACACGCGTTATCAAGTGGCTTCGTGAGAACGTTTGTTTGGCTTGAAATCACGCAAGGATAGCCGGCTCCGTCACTTTCCAATAAGACGTGTGTGTTTTCGGCTGGCGCAGCCGTACTTCAGTTAGACTGGTTTATTGCAATGGGCTAAACCAGCGACTAAGCCGAGACTGGTTAAGTTGGATAGGTGGCTAAGTCAATTTTATTGCAATCCGCCCCTGTTCTTGCAAAATGAGTCGATTTTGTGCAGTCTTGGCAGAGTTTTTGTGAGAGCTCTTATCAACGGGATTCTCCCAGAAACAGGAAATATCACATTAATTTCATTGCTGTGCGGATCACTTTGTTCAAACAGGTCCTCTTGGACCTGGAGGAAATCACTGAAGCAGAACAGTCTTGACAGCGATTCCAAAGTGACTGGTCGATCAGTGCCTTGTTATCCACAAGTTCACTGTATTCAACAAACTTTTGTTCCGTTTCTTTTTTGGGCGCGTCGACATTTTCCCGCTGTTTTAAGTTGTTTACCCATGCTTTATCTACATAACCATATTTATCCCGTCTCATGTTACCCCAGTAGCTGTTACTTTACCCAAATTACACCCATGCTAGACCCATTTAGCCCTTCCCATGTTACACGTAATAATTAGTGTATCCATAAATCAACCATGTGTTCCATTGCATAACCCATATTTAGCCCATTCCAGTAACAATTGTACCCACCCACATATCCAGTGTACCCCAAAACCCAGCTATTTTTCACCCACATAATCCATGTTTATCCTTTTTAATCCCAATATTTCTTTTGCCATGCAGTTACTTTAATGCTCTGTTTAGCCCATTCCATGTTTAACCCAATTGTAGTGCGCCTTGTACCACTTACCCCACACCCAGTGTACCCAAAACCACCCAGTTTCCCTGTAGTAAACACAGCAGTTATCCCGTTTTAACCCAGAATTGCCCATTCATGCACACTGTATTTGATGACCAGCAAAATGATTGCATGAGTTTGCGTCACATTACAATGGTAGACTTTTGAAACACTTGGTGGCAGCAAACAACGATCCCACGTGACCAGTCCACTTTTGTTTGCGTCATTTTGAGCGTGCGCACTTTAGCTCAAGAGTGACGCATACAATAGCGGACTGGTCACGTGGGACCGATACGTTTGCTGCCACCAAGTGGTCTCAATGTCTCCCATTATTTTATGTCCACACCCAGATATTGTTGTGGTTTTTACTAATAAAGTGTATTTGATCACTTTTTTATTTAACCATCATTGTTTGAGATTTTATATTTGCAGTTTGGCCTGAATAAATTTAGAATTTCATAGCTGTACCATCACATGTATTTAAACAACGCTGAATGCCGCAATAGGGCGACATTTCGGGAAGACTCTCCCCGGAGACCACCGAAATTTCGGCAAGAGTTACTCAAAATGACACCTTATTTTTTTACCCAAAGCTTCCAGAGATGCTTCCAGACCAAAGAGAAACAGCTCCAGTCCCAATAAAAATGGTTTTCGACCTAAAAAAAATGGTTTTTGACATAAAAAAATGATTTTTAAACTCAAAAATATTAGGGCGACACCAAAATGTCGCCCTATTGAGCAGGTCGCCCTAATATAGCTTTTTTACACACGATTTGTCGCCCTATTCTAGCATTGATAGTAATTTAGCAACGTTTTCATCAAATAGATAACAAACGTGCATGTTTTGACTGTTAAATTGCATACAGTGCATGATTTTAAAATTCAATTTGGGTTGTTTTGCATAAAATATTGATGTAAATTTCATTTACATCAATTTCAAAACATAATAAGTCCATTCAGTGCTACATGTATACGTATTTGGGAAGTAGCATGACGGAAAGATTAATTAATTTGCTGATTTTTGACCAAAGTTGACAATACAATACTATGATTGAACACATGTTGAACTTTAGCTTTTCAGTGTCACACATTTCAACAGAACCATTTTGGGGATATTTGTGAGGATTTTTTTTTTCGAGATTTTTGTTTTCTTAAATTTTACAGCCAAACATTTTTTATGAGAAGCATGGAAGGTGATTTAAAAAAAAAATGTTTCTACATATAAAATTTGAGAGGAAATAGCCGTGCATTTCCATTTTTTTTAAACCTAATAAAGGACTGGTGCCTTCAACCACGACAATTCTTAGAACCCAGGAAGCCAGACCAATAATTCAATTTACGGCTGGATCCGAATTAGTGGCTTTGGCTGTGGCTGCGGCTGCATCTTCCTTTCGCAAGGGTCTTTGCTGCACACCGAGTTGCACAAAACCCTTGCTGCATTGAGTTGAGCTAAGCTGTATTTTAGGGCCTCGGGCTGTTCGACCAATGAGAGACAAGGGATTTTTTGACCTGGCACTTTTGACCTTTTAATGAAGTAGTTTCAAACAATCATCTCGTGCGTTGTATCTCGCGACATCGTAGCCGCAATTACCACAATTTTTATGGGGAGATCTTTTTATGTACATGTATATAATTTTATCTTGCACGCAATATAAATGTTCGTAACTAAAAGTAGCCTTGATCAAGGCGTTGGGCTTGTCTTCTAGACGGCCCGCTGAAGATAAAACTGAACAAAGCGCCTACCAGGTACGGCATGGGTTTAGGACCATACCGATACATGTACGTGCGTGTGGGCATAGTCGTAGCGCGGCGCGTTGTGAGCCAATATGTGCAACAGATTCTGTAGCTGGTAAGCGCTTTGTTGAGTTTTATCTTCAGCGGGCCGTCTAGAAGACAAGCCCAACGCCGTGATCAAGGTTAATATATTCCTGAATACAGCCTAGCTCAAATCGTTTTAGCAAGGGTTTTGTGGAACTCGGTACGGTGGAACAAGTACTCTTGCGGCAGGAAGATGCTATGGCTGTTGCTATGCTGTTGCTATGGGCGGACAATGACAGTCCTTAGAAACAGCATAGCAACAGCCACAGCCAAAGTCACTAATTCGGATCCAGCCTTAATTTCACTTTTAAAATAATAAACTGGTGCCTTTTTACCACAATTCTTAGAACCCAGGAAGCCAGACCAAATAATTCAATTTGCATTTCACTTGATAACGGACTGGTGCCCTTCAACCACGACAATTCTTAGAACTCGGGAAGCCAGATCAAAAAATGAATTTGCATTTTACTTGATAATAGTCTGCTACCTTTTTTACCTCAACAGGTCCCAAGCTGTATGTAAAGCCCACATCCAAGTCCAATCGTCACATTATCACCAATGCTATTTCACACTGTATATTGGCGGGCTCCGTCAACAAAGATCATAAGGATAAAGTATTGGAGGTATGTCAAATTAGTAAAAATTACGGAGATTACTAGAACTAGTTTCAAGTGCTGACTATGCAGAGTGATTTAATAAAAACGTCATCTGAGATTAAATATTGTTTTCCGAAAAAAATAAGACTAACGTAATCGTCGGCATAGTCGCCATGGTGCGTGACCTCGTCACCCCAGTGATGAACAATGGCTGATGAATAGGGTGGCAAGGTCATGGACCTGGCGACTATGCCGACATTTATGTTACATTTGGCTCACCAGTGAATTGCATATAAAAAAATAAGCATTTTCTGCCACACATCAGAAAGAAAGAATGACTGAAATTGATCCTTGATATCGGGGGTAGATTTCACAAAGAGTTGCGAAGCGTCGTAAGTGCTCAAATCCAATAGACCGATGCAGTAAGCTCCGCCTATTTAGAAATTGCCTAGCAACATGCCACACGTGCGATGCACGTGTGCAGTAGAGTCGCGTGGCCCACGCACATATAAACTACACGCTCGAAAGCAAAATGTGCACTTAAATATCCGGTCGTATGCGTGCACTTACAACACGCGTAATGCGCGCCATCAAACAAAAACATTTCGACACACATCTAGAACGAAGTGAATGCACAACTTAGCAAAACGACAAGCTAATTTTTGTAAGTTTTTCACGTTTACACAAAAACACATTTATGAAGGGATTTAAAGTAGGTTAGGATAGTCTAATACAATCAGTTTTAAACCGGCTAGGGTCCTCTGTGCTGATAAAAATGATGTTTATGGTGTTTTTGCGTCACTCGTGCTGCATTTGCCGTAGCTCTGTGCACAAAATTTTGAGGACTCGGGTAATCAAAATGGAGATCCGCTTTTTGGTTACCTGAACCTGAGGCTGTGATTGGTCAATTCCAAAATGGGCGGAGCTTACTGGATTGGTCTATTGGTTATCGACTGTAAATTTGTCTTTTAAAATTCCTGAACCCGACCTTATTTTTGCCCTGTAGGAGTTAGCCAAGGCTGATGCCAAGCATTTCATCGTCCTTTTCCGTGACGCCCAGCTTCAATTCCGAGCTCTCTATGGGTACTCTCCAGACTCTGAAGAACTAACTAAGCTATACGGCGTCGGGCCACGACACATTACGCACAAGATGTATGAAAATCTGTACAAGTAAGTATGAATAAATCATGCCCAGATTGGTTGTATAAATAGGTTAATTTTAGGGATAATGTCCCATGGACCGCCAGGATAAATTAATTTGATACAAATGTGGACAAATGTACACGTGTTTGGGAAATCTGGATACAGTGAAAAACAACTTGGCTCCACCGGGATTCGAACCGCGGACCTTCTGCCTAACATGCAGACGCTCTACAAATTGAGCTATGAAGCCAACTGGTGGTCTCGAATCACAGTAGTGCAGTTGTTCCTCACTGATTGGGATTGGCTATCACGTGAGCTTAGCAAGCCCTACAGAGGGATAAACCATTCAATGAGATAACCACCCCTCCCAGAGATCACTTAAGATACGACCCAAACCCCTGCCCGGCTTGCCCCATTTGTTCATAAATCTCGGAGACTTGTAATAAAAGCTCATTATATGTGGGGTGTTATGGCCGAGCGGTCTAGTGCGTCAAACTCAAGTTCCTGTCCCAGTACTAGAATGTGGGTTCCATTCCGGGTCGTGACAGGTTGTGGCACTTGCGCCCCTTGCACAAGGCACTTAATCACACTTGTTCCGTCCTTCGGAAGGGATGTAAAGCCGTCGGTCCAGTGTGTTAGGTTTCGGTAACGCACTTTAAAGATCCCAGAGCATTCTTTCGTGAAGAGCAAGGGGAGGGATTCCCCGGTGTCTCTGGCCGTTTCTAATTCAACTTGGAAGTTGATAGTTATTCGAATATCTATGTTAATTGATCCCATTCCTGTAATTGGCGGTCCTTCCGCTGTTGGATGTGGTGAATAAATAAATAAATAAATAAATAAATAAATATCATTTGCAATGACCCAACAATTTACTTAATGAGTTGACAAGAAAAAAAATTACTAAAAGTGTTGATAGCAATGAATTTATTTCTGTTAAATTACATTCAGTTGTTAATTTCTTATAAAAATGAACAACTGAAGCAAATTTAAAATAAAAACCATGCATGTATTTTTCAGGTTTTCTGAAGTATTACTGCATCTATGTGGCTGAAATTTCTACAAGGCAGTTTATCAACATTATTCTTTAGTTATGTAATGCTGTTGTTCCTGGAAATACATTGGGTCTCTAAAAAATTACGTTCAGTTAGAAGAAACCGGTAAACTTCAGAAATGTTTGGTGTTTAATTGTGCATTTGTGACGTGACAATCCACCAAAAATTAGGCTGTAAAAATGTCCCCAAGTCAATTTGGGTTTTTGCTTCTTCATCGAATGAAGAGGCGTGCATTCGCATCGGGAAATCTCTTCGTCAAATCTTCATCAGACGAAGCAATTTTCTTAACCCTAACTTCCTAGGGTGTATGTAAAATCATATTGATTTTGGAGGATTGAGGAGTGTTAGGGTTAAAGGCAGTATACATCATTGGTAATCTCGAAAATCAGAAATGTTCACAGATTTACGCCTAACTTATACAATATAAACATGATGACCGTAGAAAACTTCCTCTGAAATGGTTTTGTCTGTAGTGCTATAGTCTTTGAGAAATGAGTAAAACAATTAGTTTTCGTCTCATGAGACGAAAATTCAATTCGCCCAAGTGCCATTTCGCCCCAAATTACTTCGTCCAAACACTACAATGCCCCAAAACCACTTCAAGCACAGGCCGTGGTTCAAGGCGAAATGGTTCAGGGCGAAGTGGTTTTGGGGCGAAATGACTGCAAAAACTTTTAAGACTGTTTTCTCAAAAGTTAGTTGAAGTACAGAGCTGGTTTTTGCTCAGGTTGGTTTTAATCATGCATATCTTCAATCACACAGGGGGATACAACTATTTGTAACAGTTTACCAATCATGTATACTATCTTTAATGTGAATGAAGTCTGTGATAAAAATTACCGTTCATCCCGTGTATGTGCGTGTGTTTAACTTTTCAGATACAACTCTGGCAGCAAACAGTTCAGCAAGATTCCGTCAAAAACGATGTCAGTATCTGTCGACGGCATGACAATCGCCACCTCCTATTGGATGAACAAAAAAGGCCCCAAGAAGCACTGATGCGTGGAAATTATCCTTTTTATCTTGCCAAATCCGCTCCCAAATTTCTTACACGTTTGTCAGTATAACTATAATTACCAGTCATCGTGTGATAAAAACAATTTTTGTAAGTTGCATGTTACAAGGTCGAGTGGCTGCTACAGCACCACACAAGCAGTGCAGGATAAACCACTAGCTATCTTGCATGTGGTAATTGCATGGACGCCATTTTGGTATGTTAAATAGCATATTACAGTGTGGCCATTGCAGCACCCCGGTGTGCTCCACTCAATAAGTTTAGCACCCATGGCGATTTCACAAAATGGCGGAGTGTTATCCGTCTTGTGCTATAGCATCTTATGGTGTAGACCGTGTCACTCGTATCCTTACAAATTACTGGACGGAACACACTCAATTATTTTAAAACTTTCCAAGTCGCTTTGTTTGCAATACTTAACATTTAACAAACTGCATTTAAAGGAGTGTGACCAGATCACTTTTTTTTACCCATAACTCCCCGGGACTTTTCTTATGGGTCATGAGATTTTTATATCATAACATCCGTTATATTTTTCTGATTACGAAACTGAAACTCCCGTGCTTCTAGGCCGCATATTTCCGAGGATATCGTCGACAATCCACCGATTATTTGTAAACTAATTTTCCAGTATCAACGTTTATCACTGAAGGCCGACGATAGTTTTGTTCAATTTTTTACTGGAAATTGCGAATGTTTTCGGGTTTTTGGGACATGGGAGGTGTGTATGGGAGTTACTTGATAATATTGGTAAGTTACATCGAAAACTATTTTCCAGAAACTCTGGTCATGCTCCTTTAACATTTCTTGATATAGCTTTTATTCATAAAAAAAAATCTCAAGTGCCGTAAAGTATATACGTAAACTTTAAAATATCAAGTATGTAACGTAATACGTATTTCGTCTGTGCAATGTTACATTGTTGTGATATGGTGAAATGGTATATATGTGGTCGGCCAGCGTTGTATACAAAAAAGTGGTTCGATAAAAATATTACAAATTTTCAATGCTATCCTGGACTTCGTGCATGTTAAACATAGGCCCGCTCAGTGGTAGAGTGGCTAAGATGCTTGCTCTGCAATGCAGGTGGTTATGAGTTCAAATTCCATTCGTGCACACTATAAAGTTAGTAGTTTCTACATTAGAAACCCAAATTCCCAGCCGTTTTATAGGACTTTGACAAATTTGCACTTCAAAAACATATTTATTTCTTGTTTAGGTTTTCAAAATTCACAATTTATTTACAATAACAAAAGCAAAATCCCCTATTTGACCTAGTCTCGTACCCAGACGTGCTGGGGATGCTCGCACAACGGGTCTGGGCACGGGTGATGAGAGCTCATCGCTGATTGGTCGAGGCCTGCACCGAATTTCAGTGTGGGACCCCCGCGAAGGTTTTGGCTCATTATCATAACCACACGCAGGTAAAGCTCGGAAGGCTGCACACACATTCATACTGCCACACACATCAAATGGTCTTTACGAGAAACATGACACATACTTTCTTCGCTTACATCACATGTTCATATTTAGTAACTGGCACATTTTTATGGCGTCGTCCCTCGTCTGAAACAGGAAGAATTCCCTCCCAATCTCAGTCAAATGCAATTACGCATAGGATTTGAAACACTAACAGAGTCTAGTACACCTGCACTGTATATAGCACCGTGCCGCGTCATATCGCATGATCTTTTGGCGTCCGACTTTGATCACATTGCCAATAACAGTGTCACGTTCAACCAATCAGCGATGAACTCTTATCGCATGTGCCCAGACCTGTTAGGCGAGCATCCCCAGCAGATCTGGCCACGAGACTATATATTTGACCTCGTATACATTTTTGTTTTCAAAATATCAGCTAAATAATTACTAATAATATATTATGATTAAGCATCTATTTCTTTTTCTTTATTTCCCCGCCATTGTACAAAACCCAAGTCCTTTTCTGTTAAAAGTCAGCATTATTTATTATATAGCTATTTATTTATATCGTATTTGGCAGTTGGTTAATGGACTTAGAACTACGTACAACATGTATATGTAAAACATTTTGAAAATACACTAATATTATTCAGCCACTACTTGCAAATATACATTTAAATTTGCAAGAGTATCTTAGGGAAAGTTTAAAAATTCTGCTAAGGCCCTGCCAGTGAAAAGCCCAGGCCACCAGGCCTGATATCTTGCAACTGCCTGCCCTAAGGCCAGTCCAAAAGGTCTGGCCAGTGAAAAGCCCAGCCTGCCTCAGGCCTGATATCTTGCTACTGTCTGCCCTAAGGCCAGTCCAAAAGGTCTGGTAAGGCCCTGCCAGTGAAAAGCCCAGGCCATCAGGCCTAATATCTTGCTACTGTCTGCCCTCAGGCCAGTCCAAAAAGTATGGTAAGGCCCTGCCAGTGAAAAGCCCAGCCTGGCCCAGGCCATCAGCCCTGATATCTTGCTACTGTCTGCCCTAAGGCCAGTCCAAAAGGTCTGGTAAGGCCCTGCCAGTGAAAAGCCCAGGCCATCAGGCCTGATATCTTGCTACTGTCTGCCCTAAGGCCAGTCCAAAAGGTCTGGTAAGGCCCTGCCAGTGAAAAGCCCAGCCTGGCCCAGGCCTGATATCTTGCTACTATCTGCCCTCAGTCCAAAAGGTCTGGTAAGGCCCTGCCAATGAAAAGCCCTGGCCCAGGCCATCAGGCCTGATATCTTGCTACTGTCTGCCCTAAGGCCAGTCCAAAAGGTCTGGTAAGGCCCTGCCAGTGAAAAGCCCAGCCTGGCCCAGGCCTGATATCTTGCTACTGTCTGCCCTCAGGCCAGTCCAAAAGGTCTGGTAAGACGCTGCCAGTGAAAGCCCAGGCCACCGGGCCTGATATCTTGCAACTGCCAGTGAAAAGCCCAGCCCAGGCCATCAGGCCTAATATCTTGCTACTGTCTGCCCTCGGGCCAGTCCAAAAGGTCTGGTAAAGCCCTGCCAGTGGCCTAATACCTTGTTCGAGCCAACTTGCAAAAACCATTTTAAGGAATAAAAATATTGAAATGTAGACCAAGTTTGGTTAAAGTGGTACCTTGCAATGCTTCAAAACGTTGAAGCTATGTTAATATTTTTTCTTTATACATGTCAACGCACAGTAATGGCAATATATTGAATTGCTTTATCTTATTTTAAAAGAAAGGGAGTTAAAATGACATCTCAAATTTTAAGAGGAGTCCTGCACTGATTTTGAACTAATCCCTTACATTTAAAGACACAGGCTCGTCAGCAATGCGCGCACGCCAAATTCGTGCCAAAAATTACGCAGCTCCATAGCAAAGGCATGGAGCTGCGTATTTCGTGGCACGAATTTGGCGCGCGCGCATTGCTGACGAGCCTGTGCCTTTAACCAGAAGGTGCTCGACAGGGCGCGGGTGGGGAGGGTCACCTGCTTGATCCGAGAGCGCCAGCTGTGCCTTTACAGCCACGTAGTTCGCTTCTCCCCATCGGATCTGGCGAATCAGATCCTCGGTGCCAATGACCCTAAGGGGGTCAGGGTGGAGGCAACCTGTTGGTCGACCCCGTGCGTCGTGGTTGGCGCAGCTGGGGGACCACCTGGAGGGGTGGGGGAAGGGTCCGGCGCAGGCTTGATCGATTAAGGAGACTGGAGGGGTGGAGGAAGATGGTGAACGTGGCGAAGTGCCGCTGCGGCACATGCTCCCACACCTGACCTGACCTTACAAATAAAATTCAAAGATAGCATCATTGTTAAACCACAGAACACTGTAGCATGATGCTACAAACATTGGTTCAATAGACTCTTTGCACGGGCGGCCATGACAGGGAGCAGTCACTGTGCATCATGCACGAGTTGGCACTTTGTGGATCTATTGTCACATCATTTCAATAAAAAAAAATCCTGCCCCTAACAGGACCACCGTTGCTTAAAGTGTGCAGTCCTTTTACAAATTCATTTAGACCAATAGTTTCCCCACTCTGGCAAATTGTTAGGGGTCCCTAAAAAAAACCTTGTCAAATTAAAGGGATTTAGTCCTTATTTCTGCCGGATTTACAGGGTGTTTTTTAAAAAAGTAATCAAAATTTGAAAGGTTGTTTTGACCAGACTAAGTTTGCTGTCAGTAAAAAGCATGGTATCATCTTAAAGCAGAGGGTATGGGCTTTCCAACGATGCCTTGGTTACTTTTCTAGGGCCACGCATCACTGAGCACAATTGTCTTGAAATTGAGGTGCAAAAATGGGGGTTGGTTTACCATGTTGAGCCCACCACAGATAAACGGAATGCTGTGAAAGACATGCGCCGCTGATGTCAACTTTGTTTGGAGAGAGGAGGTGGACACGTGGAGGGTCGTGGTGAATTTTTTAAAAAATGAAATGTGTTTGTGGGGTGTTATGGCCGAGCGGTCTAGTGCGTCGAACTTAAAGTTCCTGTGCCAGTACTAGAATGTAGGTTCGATTCCTGGCTGTGACGGGTTGTGGCACCTGTGCCCTTGAGCAAGGCACTCGACCACACTTGCTCCCATTCCTGTAATTGGCGGTCCCTCCGCTGTTGGATGTGGTATATAAATAAATAAAGTGTGAATGAATAACATCCAATCACTGAATAAGATTGTCATTTTTGTTCAATTTTGTGTGTCAATTCTGTTCGATTTTGTTCAACATGAAAGTGAACCAACCCCCATTTTGCACCTCAATTTTTACAAGGGTGCTCAGTGATGCATAACCCTAGGAAGGTAACCAAGGCATCATTGGAAAGCACATACCCTCTGCTTTAAGATGGTACCATGCTTTTCACTGGCAAAGTTAGTCTGGTCAAAACCTTTCAAATTTTGATTACTTTTTTTGTTAAAACACTTGTAGTGCGTGTAAAAACCGTGACACTCCTTTTTTTTTAGGAACTTGTTCCCTTGTTCCAAAGCTTGCGTATCTGTAAGTTGCACACTATACGTTGTTTGTCAACCTGTTTTCATCTGAAAATGTGTATTTAAATTGCAAAATTATTTAACATTTCATGCAAATATTGTTTCATTTTTTCCTTACAAATAAATTATCCAAATTTTTTTTTGTATATTGCATTTGTATATAAAGCAGGCAAATTAAAGTAAATTTGTAGAATGATTTAGAAGACTAAAGTTAACCTCGTTTCTTTCTGTATATAATTTATGGCATGGCCAAATAAACACGTCGGAATATAAAAACTGTAGTGATACTTTGACATTTTCTGCATGTGCGTAACTAGTACTATAGTGAAAACGTCACCCATTTGTGTGTTTCCAAAAACCAGTGAACTGTTTCCCTGTGCTTTAGCAATGGATGTTTTATGTTACCAGTGAATGTTTAGACCCAGTTACCCTGATGTCACACGCATATATTTAATTAAGTGCAACCTCGTATGTTTTACTAAATATATTAATTTTTTTAAGAAAGCATTTAAAATCACATACACATTATTATCTGGCAAGATTGATGTCTATTACCAGGGGTCGAAATTAACACTGGTCCTGTGGTCCGAGACCAGTGAAAACATTTACTGAAACATTCTCTGATGCCTAATCCACAGTAAACACTTCTTAATCAATGCGAAGAACTCCTGGTTACCACAAACAATTCCTAATCGCTTTAGACATTTTCAGATAACGACATTTCTTTCTCCGATCTCTCCAGACATGCCCCGGTGTTGGATCAAAAAGCAATCCCATCCATCCTGCACTCAATGACCTTAAACCAGAAAGTGTTGCAGTATCTCGGTGCCATTTTAAAAAAACACCAGTGGACCACCATATGTTCAGCAGGACCAGTAGAGTTTTCTAATCTACTGGTCCTTCTGACCAGCATGAAATTCAGGTTAATTTCGACTCCTGATTATACTAAACACCCCAAATTAAGAAAAACTTACTCGAAGTGTTGATAGCAATTAGCAATGGTAACAAACATCACATGAATTCATTTCTGTCCGCGAAGGTAGTTTAAAAACCATGCATGGATTTTAAAAGTTTTCTGAAGCAGTGATGCATCAATGTAGCTGACATTTCTGCAGGCTAGTTTACCAACATTCTTCTTGAGATATGTTATGCTCTTATTCTGTCGGTCGCTTCACATCACATCCGGTAGGGCTAGAGTGAAAACGGTGTGACCATGGTGAGTGACAAGCGAAGGAACAAAGCTGTTGTCTATGCAACACGTACACGTATCTAAGCATGAACGAATTTGTTTTCACTCCAGTCACGGTGCTATGCCCGTATACAAAGGCATATCCGGGTCACAAAAGTGCCAGGATGTGCGACCGACAGAATTCTGGCAAATAATACATTAGGCCTTTAAAGGCAAAGGCTCGTCAATGCGTGCGTGAAGCCAAATTCGTGCCACGAAATACGCAGTTCCATAGCAAAGGCATGGAGCTGCGTATTTCATGGCACGAAATTGGCCTCACGCGCGCATTGACGAGCCTTTGCCTTTAAGACGGCTATATTGCAATCCACCCTGGAAGATTTTCAAGCCATGTGCATTGAGGCCACTTAAGGTCATCTGCTGCCCTCTATGTGCACTTCTTCGGCCGACGCAAGCAAAGTAATAACCACATGATCATCTTTGCCTTGCCAAAGCATCTCCCCTTCAAAATCCACAAGCCTCTGTCGTCGAGCCCTCAACAAAATCCCGACGAGTTTATTAGAGATCGTAACGTAAACCTCAAAAAGTCGTCCAAACGTGACGTGGAACAACCCATCAGCGTCACTTCTCCGTCCAACTTGCCGAATGACGCTGATTAAATTATGGATTTCACCCGAGATGCGTTCACCGGCTGCTTGGCCGCGTATCGCCGTCATGGAGCCCTCTACCGGTTGCGCGTACTCGGGATCATCCGGTTTAAGTTTTGAACGCGTTGATGCACCTTCCCATTCCGAAAATGGGTTAATAAGTTGTTTTTCCTTGTGTTGTTGTTCTACTTGCTTCCACAGTGCTATTCGGTTTCCGACTTGTCGGTTGTTGTCCGCTGTTCGGTCAGACATGTTCACAACTCATGTACGTCAACAAGAAATACAAAATTGCGAAGAAATGACAGTCGTAAATTAGAGGAAAGTACTGGAAAAAGTTGAAGCAAATACTTCTTGCCAAGTCTGCAATAGAAAGAAGAAAAATAGAATATTGTTTAAACATTGAATTTCTTGGCTAATTTTAGCAGATACATGTACTGGCAGAGGGCGCTGTTTATTTTGCTGCTGCCTGGGAAAGGCTACCCCAGGGAAATGCATAAAAAAATGAAAATGATAAAAAATGACATTCTCTTTACTAACGTATTTGATAATCCGAGAAATGCCACAAAACAATATAGTACAAACCAGCACGCCAGGCCTAATATCCCTACAGAATCGTTTTGTTTTGCAAATATAACGAGTAGGTGTAAACAAAAATAGACAAACGTAGAGCTAGCTCTGCCATCAGCGAAGACGCCTTTTTAAAAATATTTATTCATAAATGGACCAAAGCGAACCGGTGTGAAGTTGGTTACTTATTCGACGTTCGACGTTCAATATTCAATAAGGAGCTATTACTTATTCAACATTCAATAAGGAGCTGTTACTTATTCGACATTCAATAATTAAGGAGCTGTTACTTATGCACCTATCAATTGGTCCCCCCGCCCCCTCCCCCGCGCCCAACGTGCTGCCCCATCCCCGGCCCCTCGCCCTAGGTGGGCATTTGACCCTTTGAAATAAAATTTTCTGTGCATTTGTATGTCGAATAAGTAACAGCTCCTTATTGAATGTTGAATAAGTAACAGCTCCTTATTGAATACTGAACGTCGAACGTCGAATAAGTAACCAACTTCACACCGGTCCAAAACCGAGGCTATAGTTCCTCCGAAAAGTAAACAAACCATTCAACGGGTGTGGTTGAAACCCGGAGGTCGGAGGTAACCCGGAGGTAGAATTGTTTGTGACCGTGTAGTACATGCTACAACCGGCTTGTTATTTTAATACCACGTAGCTCCGGAGCCACCGTCAACGCACCAACTACACGTTAGCAAAACAATCTACCTTTGGGTACCTCCGACCACCTCCGACCTCCGGGTTTTATAAATTTCCCCATTCGACGCACGCACGATGCATGGCCGCTATCGGAAATTTATAAAACCCGGAGGTCGGAGGTGGTCGGAGGTACCCAAAGGTACCCGGAGGTAGATTGTTTTTGCTAACGTGTAGTTGGTGCGTTGACGGTGGCCCGGAGCTACGCAGTATTAAAATAACAAGCCGGAGGTAGGTTGTAGCATGTACTACACGGTCACAACAAATTCTACCTCCGGGTTACCTCCGACCTCCGGGTTTCAACGACACCCGCAGCTATCGATGTCAACGCCAGGGACCTTAGCTTAGCCTCAAGTTTCGTCGATTCATGGTCGACTCCAGGATTATATCAAAAGACAGACAGTTTGCAAAGAATGCAGGTACTTCTCAGCGGCGTATAACACTATGAACAACGATGTGATGCATATCACACACAAGAAGAAACCATTATCAATTAGCTATACCTTAGGGGGGTTACAACTTCAACCAGTGGAAAGTCATACTTACCTTGGCATTACGTTGAATAGTAAACTCACCTGGACCATGGAGAAAGAAACAACTCCATGCCTGGACTACACACATTAACAACGTCATTTCCAAAGCCAACAAGACTCTTGGTCTTTTAAGACGTAATTTCTACCATGGGAATCAACATGTAAAGTCAACAGCATACAAGACCCTTGTAAGACCTCAGCTTGAATACTGCTCAACTATCTGGGACCCCCACCATCGGAACTACATTAATGCTCTAGAAGCTGTCCAAAACAGAGCTGCCAGATTCGTGAAGAAAGATTTCTCCCGGGATAATAGTGTTTCTGCTATGGTGCAGGATCTTCAGTGGAAACGACTTGAGGAAAGAAGGCTTGGAGCTAGACTGACACTTCTGTACAAAGCTCATCATTATATCGCCTCAATTGATCTCCAAAAGTTTCCTGTCAACCATCGGCGTATACACACAAGGCAAAACACAGGATTATCATTTATACGTCCCCAAGTAAACAAAGATTGCTACAAATTCTCATTTCTACCAAGAACTGTGGCTCAGTGGAACTCTCTGCCTCTAACTGCTAAAGACTCTCCGAGCCTGGAGGACTTTAAATCACAAATTGACAAAATTAATCTTCTTGAAATTACGCGGGGGGTCCTTGACTAGAAGCTGCCAGCACCACGTCTGTACCCTGTGCGGGATATCCCTTGAGGGAGGTTGCACAGTACTCAACAGATGCAGATGCAGATGCAGACGATCGACGGACCATGGGACGGACGACCTATCCAGAGCCTTGGAGTCGAGTTGTCTCGACTATCTGACTATGCATGTCGCCGGACGAGCTGTCCTTTGCGCTAAATACTGGTAAGATTTGAGAAGTTTACAAATGTTACGAGGTCCGCACGGCAATCGTAAAAGTCATGAAATCAAAATCCGTGAGGAGATCGCAAGGCGCCAATAGCCCGGCGAGCAGTGCTTCGGGCATGTCGGGTGCCCACCCGAAGCACCACTGCTCGATCGCGGGGCTAGGCGCCAGTTAACAAACTGCGAGGCGCCTGCAAGGCAACGGCGCCCGCACAGCTGTTGCGGCCGCCGCAAGGACGTCGTGTTGGATGTCAGTCAAGTCGACTGAATACCAACTCGACTCGGACCAACTCGACCGGGAAAAAAATCTATCGTCAACGAATTGACCGCGTACCAACTCGACCGCAAACCAACTTGACCATACATGTACAAAACAGGAGAAGCCGTGTCGCGTCGCTGGATTCGGCCGGTAAATGGGCAGTCTGTGAAAGTCGGACCCTCCGGATCTTCCGGATCTTTGTTAAAAATTGATATTTAACGAACAGAAAGTACCTAGTTTGACTTCTAAATACGCTTACATACCTTTTACCACCATGTATTGCACCAATTTGTAATCATACACCACATCGACTATCCACAAAGTGAAATTTTCGAAGAAATAGGCGTAGGAAGTGCAGGACACTAAGAAAAAAGAAATTGGTTTTTTTCCCACGCCGGATCTTTAAAAATAAGGCCTGTACATGGCGGTAAAAGGTATGGAAGCGTATTAAGAAGTCAAACTAGGCACTTTTTGTTCATTAAATAGCCATTTTTGAAAAAGATCCGGAAGATCCGGAGGATCTGGAAGGATCCGGAGGGTCCGTTTTTCACCCACACCCCGGTAAATGTTGGCTCGCTCGCACACTGAAATGACAAGCGGCCGGCCGCGGGTTTGTCGGTATGTCTTTACCGGCGCCCGGGTTGCTGTCGGCGATGACTGTCGAGTTGGTTTGGTACGCGGTCAAGTTGGTTTGCGGTCGAGTTGGTACACGGTCGAGTTGGTAAACGGTCGAGTTGACCTGACTCCGTCGTGAGGCCGCCGCAAGGTCTCTGTGCCACCGTACAGTGACCTTGTCCTTGCAATGATACATGCAGCGGAGTTGCGGCCTACGGCCTTGCGATTTCCGGGAAAAAAAGTTTAATGTCAAGTTATAAAAATCGTAAGCCCCTGCGGCAAGCAAAAAACCTTGAGATCGCCTCACGGCTAGCATATTCTACTGTCCGGCCACCGCACGGTTATGGCAATTTTGGGGACTTTAATACGGCCGCCGCCAACACGCTGCAGGCCATTTGTGACCGAGGTTTTATAACTGAATGCATTTTTTGAAGGAGAAAATGTGATTATTCTTTAATGTAAATGTTGGCATAAACCCCGTTCTCACTAGAAGAATCGCTTCCTTTGACGAAGATTAGTTAATCATCGTTAGTTTAAGAGTGCATTCACATATTACTTAACGAAGATCAAATGAAGAGCAGTACCGTACACATTATAAGCGATCGCTAATGAAGATCAAATTAAGCTGTGGGAGGTCGTGTCGCGCGTCTAAATGCGCTGTGTGGTTTTCCAGTGGCGAGTCAAAAACAACGCTTGCTGGGCGCTTGACACACAACGCGCTTGTGCAACCTGGGGTTGCTGTTTAGCAGAAAAGTAGCTGTTTAGCAGAAAAGTTAGCTTAATCCAAAATATGTAGCTTTATAAAAATGGGTTAATAGTCAAAATCTTCTGACGTGTATTACAATTTACTGGTGTTTTGCTATTCTTGCTAAAAACACAGGTTCACATACAATTTTGACTATTTAATCCATTTTTATAAAATAAACAAATTTTGGATTAATCAAACGTTTCTGCTAAACAGCTTTATGAAATTGCAATGGCCCCAGGCCTGCCAAATTGCTTCGTCGAACGAAGGGAGCATTCTCATTACAAATTTTCTTCATCGAATGAAGCTATTTGCTTCATTGAATGAAGCGATTCTAATCATCGTCGAATGAAGAGGCGTGCGTTCACATCAGGAAAACTCTTCATCAAATCATCGTTAAATCATCGTCAAACGAAGCGATTTCTCTAGTGAGAATGGGGTCATAGTCGCTATAGTCTGAGTAACTTGGACGCCTAAAAATTTCGTTATTTTTTTCATGGGGACGTGATGTGCGATATTGTGGGGGCCAAGGGAATCTTAAAAAGTATATTAATTCCCAGCTCTCACATGCCCCAAATAAGCAACAGTTTTCACTCTCAAAATGGCACGACACAACATAACATCTGAGAAACAAATGGGTATTGAGGTTTGATTTCTACAAAATTTCAACTGGAGGGGCACCACGGCCAACATTCCAATGTGCACTGGTTATTGGTGTAGGCAAGCCTCGTGAAATTTGGCCTCAAAGTGTGTATCTTGATAGGGCATCAGGGCCAACTCAGCATTGCATAAGACCATTGACCTCGGTGGCCTTGGTTAATGTCAATGCCTGGATTGGTTGCATTTTTTTCAGTTGCTAATTTTCGTTTCTTATTATGTATTCACAGATTGGAGATGGAGCCCACAGACTGTGAAGCTTGATATTACACACTACAAAAATGGACGTGTTGCCATGGATACTGAAAACACAGGAGAGGTAAGTTTTTGGCCATCATTTCAATTTTATTACAGTGGAAATTCGCTATAATGAACACCATAAAGAACATTCTGCTACAGTGAACATCACTCACGGCTCCCAACTATTGTAGTATTTTAAATATTCCATTTGTTCGCATCAAACACCACCAAAACAAACGCTTGTTATGGTTCAGATACGATGCTCGTTTATGGTGACTTTCCACTGTTGTAAAACTTGTCTAGCTTCCGCTTAAATAGGCATGCATGGGTAGGGCTTCCTCAAAGATGATAAAGCAGCAAAAGTGCAAGATAGCGCACCCATGCGAAATGAATTCAATAAAGTGAAGTATGTAAAGGCACCATTTTAGTAAACAAACTAGACGCGCCTTGTGTCTGGTTGACATGCCTCTCGTGGTGTAATCTGTGTTGTGGCGAATAGTAACAGCAGCTTCCGCACCCAGGATTCAAACCCGAGACCTCTGACACACCGGGCAGATGCTCTACCAGCTGAGCTATAAGGCACAGTGGTATACTCCCTCAGGTTTCCCCCAAGACCTCTGACACACCGGACAGATGCTCTACCAGCTGAGCTATAAGGCACAGTGGTATACTCCCTCAGGTTTCCCCCCAAGACGCCTGACACACCGGGCAGATGCTCTACCAGCTGAGCTATGAGGCACACTGGTATACTCCCTCAGGTTTCCCCCCAAGACGCCCGACACACCGGGCAGATGCTCTACCAGCTGAGCTATGAGGCACAGTGGTATACTCCCTCAGGTTTCCCCCCAAGACGCCCGACACACCGGGCAGATGCTCTACCAGCTGAGCTATGAGGCACACTGGTATACTCCCTCAGGTTTCCCCCCAAGACGCCCGACACACCGGGCAGATGCTCTACCAGCTGAGCTATGAGGCACAGTGGTATACTCCCTCAGGTTTTGCCCAAGACGCCTGACACACCGGGCAAATGCTCTATCAGCTGAGTTATGAGGCACAGTGGTATACTCCCTCAGGTTTTCCCAAAAACGCCTGACACACCGGGCAGATGCTCTACCAGCTGAGCTATAAGGCACAGTGGTATACTCCCTCAGGTTTCCCCCCAAGACGTCTGACACATCGAGCAGATGCTCTACCAGCTGAGCTATGAGGCACAGTGGTATACTCCCTCAGGTTTTTCCCAAGACGCCTGACACACCGGACAGATGCTCTACCAGCTGAGTCACGAAACCTTACTCACTGCGTTAAGCCCAAGACGCCTGACACACCGGGCAAATGCTCTATCAGCTGAGTTATGAGGCACAGTGGTATACTCCCTCAGGTTTTCCCACTGCGTTAAGCCCACTTGTGCAACTTTTTATTGCATAAGCTGCTCAACACTTCTGCGATAATGCATAGTTCCGATTTTGCCCAGTTAACCCCGCCCCCTTGGATATTGTTGCTATGGCTCACACGCTATCGTCAAAATGGCGACACACAACGCACAAAGCAATGGGACTTTTAACGGAAAGCACAGATTCATTGGAGAAAACTCAAAGGTATTCATGTTTCAGGGTCGACAGTTATCTTTAATAGATCACACCGAGTATATTATCTTAGAACACACCGAGTAAAGGGCCAGTAATACAGGGATGTCATATCATGACATACACGTGCTTTCGTACAGAACAACGAAACGACCGTCCTTGAAACCAACAATTCACCCGGAACATCGCATACAACACTGTACAAATTTTATGGGGCAGAACATCGCGTAATGTTGTTGCAAACATTGCACTTTGACCTATGTGATCTCTGCTAGCTCTGTTGTGATTGGTCGGCGGGTTCGGTTGATTGACAGGTCGGAACTATGCATTACACGCAAACTATGGGGCCTATGCCATTTTCAAAAGTTGTCAAAGCTACGCACTTTTTCGTGAAATTTATTGCAGGACGAGTTTCATTTTTGGGAGTGACACAATGTCTCTAGTCGTCTGGGGCTGGTGCAAGGTTTGGCCACATTTAGGGTGTATTCACACTGCTTTTTCATGCATAATTTTTGATGCGCGTCGCTTGGAGAAAAAGTGATGTGGATGGAGTTTGGAGTAAAATGACGCACAATCACAAAAACACTTTCTGTCCAAGTTCATTCTGTGGTTTTCTCTATATTTTTACTCCAAATTCCCTCCACATCGCTTTTTTCTCAAATTGATGCACATCAAATTTACGCCTGAAGTCTCAGTCTGAATCGACCCTTAGGAATAAATGCATAGTTCCGACCTGTCAATCAACTGAACCCGCCGACCAATCACAACAAGGCTAGCAGACAGCGCCCACATAGGTCAAAGTGCATTGCCTTACAAACTAACATCACACGATGTTCTGCCCATAAGTTGTATGTGGTGTTCGGGATGAATTTTTGGTTTTAAGGCCGGGCAATTCGCTGTTCAACAGTTCAAAGGTAAGAAAGCGTATTGTTATGAATATATGACATCTCTGTATCACTGGCCTTTTACTAAGTGCGTGCTACGGTACAGTAACTGTCGACCCTGAAACACGAATACCTTTGAGCTTTCCGTTGGTTTGTGAGTCCCATTGGTTTGTGCAGTGTGTGTGGACATTTTGACGATAGCGTGTGAGGCATAGCAACAATATCCAAGGGGGCGGGGTTAATTGGGCAATCTCGGAACTATGCATTACTGACATGTTGGTGTCTTATCTCTAATCAAAATGTCCTGTCAAATTAAAGTGGTTAAAAAACAAAATTTTCTACTAATTGGCATTTAACTTTGATAGTTTGTGTAATATTCAATTGTTTGTATTCAAATTTATGCAAATACTGCTCAATTTACATGTTACTGCATCATTAATTAATACTGACATCTAAAAGCACTATTCTTGCCTAATAATCAAAATTATGCAAATCTGCTGCTTATTTACATGTCACTGAGCGCTGCATGCTAAATTTACTCTTTTGCCCTTTCTCATGTTTATTCATGAATGGTGTTTCCCTGAAGCCAAGTTCCAGTTTTGTTTTTTAGAAGTCACATACTAGCCATGGTTTCAGCATGATGTTACCCAGAATGCCCCAATATTTTCTCATGAATGGTGTTTCCCTGAAGCTGAGTTCCAGTTTTGTTTTTTAGAAGTCACATACTAGCCATGGTTTCAGCATGATGTTACCCAGAATGCCCCAATATTTTCTCATGGTGTTTCCCTGAAACTGAGTTCCAGTTTTGTTTTTTAGAAGTCACATACTAGCCATGGTTTCAGCATGATGTTACCCAGAATGCCCCAATATTTTCTCATGAATGGTGTTTCCCTGAAGCTGAGTTCCAGTTTTGTTTTTTAGAAGCCACATACTAGCCATGGTTTCAGCATGATGTTACCCAGAATGCCCCAATATTTTCTCATGGTGTTTCCCTGAAACTGAGTTCCAGTTTTGATTTTTAGAAGTCACATAATGGCCATGGTTTCATCATGATGCTACCCAGAATGCCCCAATACCATACATTGAATGAAATGAGTTAACACTGACATTGGGTGTACTTTCCTTACCTTAATCAAAATCTTAATAAAAAAATAAATTGCTCATTCATACTTGTATTACTGCAACATGTTATCTCATAAATATATTTGCTTCTGCAAAGGCTTAATTTATTTGTTCTAGATAAAAGTCTTTCACTGCCCGCATGCCACTCACAGTAGCTTGAGAAATGTTTACTTCCAGCCAGAAAGCTGAAAGAGATAAATACTCCTTTCAAAGACTTTTGCAAAATTTGTTTGGTCGATCATGTCTTTGTTACTGTATTATTAGCATTGTGTGTTATATAATTGGAAAGCCTGTTCATTTCTCTAACAATATGTCCCATTTGTTATAAACATGTATTTGTGCATGGGATGAGCATCATGAAAAATAGTCAATGTTTTCCTTAGGCCAAAAAAAAAAATAGTTCTGCTTCCGATTACATGGCATTTCAAAATAGGGTAGGTAGGTAGGGAATTTTGTTTTTTTTTGCCAATTATTTTTTTGCACAATCATATGGAGGCATCTGCGTGTAGTCAAGGCTTAAGGGTAACAGTAAAACAATGGAAACAAGACTACCAAATAACTTCTACAATACATGAAGCACGTCGTTATAAATGTATTATTATAATTTTTTTTTTCCGATAAAAAAAATAGGGTCGCAGCCTAAAAATAGGGTCGGTCGGGAAACCGGAAGCAGAACTATTATTTTTGTTGGCCTTATTCTCTGTTACGGATAGAAAGTTGATTGTTCTGTTGAACACATGTATTGGCACATTCTGTTAAAGACCCACCCGCATTCACAACAGAGTTGTTGAGCCTTCAAACAAGTGACTGTTACAAATGTGGTGTCATTGTGAAAGGCAATGAATGAGCTTTCCATTGATATGCTACATGATATCAACAGGTCACAAATAATTGAGATATAGGTGATTGAAAACAAATATCCAAACTTTTAAGGAGTAAACTTTACATACTCATGCATTTCATTTGATTTCCTTTTAACAGGACCAGTTTGTGAATCCCCTTGTGTTGCTGCCCATGCTTGGCCTCACCTGGACTATTGGACTCCACGTACATGTCTCTCTCCTGTTGGAATTCATTTGTCACCATGACCAGCTTTCAGGTATTGTAATGATCAGCTTGTTACTACTTCTCTAAATTAGGAACAGCTTGGTCTTTCCCAATATAATCTGTCGGCACTTTTGCTCAGTGCTTTCCCAAGAGCTATGTCAATAATTTGCGCGTGGGTGGGACTAGAACCCACAACCTTCTGCATTCTAGAGCAGCTGTCAAAGGGCCAATTTGAATCATGGAAAAGTTGGTAACCCACTACTAATCCCTTTGCCTACTTAATTTATCGGCACTTTATGCTCAGAGCTTTCCCAAGAAATATATGTTAAAAACCTGTGCTTGGGTGGACTTGAACCTGAAGCAGTTGTCTTAACCATTCGACAACTCGGTGTGCAGGGGCCAATTTCATGGCGCTGCTAAGCACAAACATTTTCTTAGCACATGATTTGTTTGCTTAATTTTGCAAAAATGGATTGCCAGCCAAAATCGTAAGTGATGTATATTGAAAGGTATTCTCCTACTCTTGCGAAGAACACAAGTTGGCATATAATTTTATAAAGCAAATTGTTGACTTGTGCTTAGCAGCGCTGTGAAATTGGCCCCTGGTGTCAAAGGGGCCAGTTGGTAGCACAATTTATCAGCACTCCATGCCCAGAGCTTTCCCAAGAACTATGTTAAAAGCCTTGTGCTTGGGTGGGACTCGAACCCACAGCCTTCTGTATTCTAGAGCAGATGTTTCAAGTTTCTGGAACAATGGGCAAAGTGTAAGGCACATTTTTGTATTTTTTTTCAATTACTAAAACATCTTTTGGCCAATTTTACTTAAACTCCATATAAGTTTCAGGCCTGTTGTCTGTTTATTCTTGGATGCAGATTTGGCACCGTCAGATTTACACTGAGCAAAAATATAAACGCCCCCATGTAAGTTATTTATGTAACATGAAATTTAATATATTTTGCAACCCCTAAGGCTAATAAAAGTTTCAAAGTGTCACATGGGGCGTGTGGATGAACTAGCTAAAATTTTTGTTTGGATCAAATCTGCTTTCATAAAATGCATTAAGTACATTCATAGCTCCACACATATTCCACTTGAAAATGGGGATTCATTTATTTTGTTTTGTTTTACTGTTCAGTGTTGGATATTTGGTTTCAAGTCTCGGCTCTAATTTCTAAGTACTGTAACCGAGTTAAATTATAGATTTTTGATCCCTTTCTTTCAGTCTGCGGCTGCTGTTCATATGCACCAACCATCATCTTGAGATTCGCTGGGAGAAGAAATCTGGCCAGTGTTGACCTAAAGTATAGGTAAGTCACAGTCCATTGTTCTGTTCATCTTTGCTGCAAATCCATACCGATGTAGGTTCGTCTTCACCATCCCGATCAACTCTGATTGTGAATGTAGCCTGCAGTGAATGTTGGTAAAACGCGGAACGGAACACACCGCGTGCGTTCCACCATTCCATGTTTTACCAACATTCGCCTGCAGTTTTTACAGTGACTACACTTTGGGGAAGATTCCACGACACATTCAAGTATTTGCGGAAATGCTTCTCATATTGTACTTGCTCCACACTTCACGTTAATTTCTTCAAAAGCATTGTTTATTTGTAAACTCTACCGTGCGTGAGGCAATCCACTATTGTAAACAAAATCAGATGTGAATCTTTATTTGTCAGCATATTTCCAGTCGAACTCAAAAATTGTAAATTTATTTATGAATTCAGAAACTCCACATTTTAATTTTAACTTGCAGAATTTTCTAATGATATATTTTCTTCATTGTGACAGGTGACACATGTTGAAGATATCAAGTGGACTGAACCTTCTGCTCAACCTACCACATAGTTCCTGAATCTAACAGTCAGTTCTCAAGTAATTCAATTAAGTCTCCAAAAATGACTAACAGTTTGTAAACAAACAGTCCTAAATTTGTTCAAGCCTCTCCAAAAAATGACTAACAGTTTGTAAACATTGAATCAATTCCTAAGCACACAACTCTTCAGTGTCTCAAAAATGACTATCTGTTTGTAAACAAACCAAAACTTGCTCAATTTATTCTTTCAAAAAATGACTATCTGTTTGTAAACAAACCAAAACTTGCTCAATTTATTCTTTCAAAAAATGACTATCTGTTTGTAAACAAACCAAAACTTGCTCAATTTATTCTTTCAAAAAATGACTATCTGTTTGTAAACAAACCAAAACTTGCTCAATTTAGTCTTTCAAAAAATGACTATCTGTTTGTAAACAAACCAAAACTTGCAGTTTATAAACATTGACTTGTACTAAATATTCTTGTCTTATTTAACAACCAATTGTATTTATTTCTCTTGTAGCATTGTTTAATGTACTTTAACAAATATAGTAAGTTGTTTGTAAACAATCTTATTTAAAGTGTTATATAGTTAAAGTAACTTCCAAAGTCAAAATAAAAGTCACTGACAACAAAAGTTTCATTTGTAAACAAGTCTCATTTTATTCTGTACTCCAATAAGTAAACCAAGTAATATATTCAAGTAAAATGTTCATTAACTTAATTTATGCAAGGTCCTAATTGCTATTGTCTTTACAGATAGTCCAGGGCACGGTGGTCCAAATTTTAAATTTGAAAATCGAACAGGGGTTGCCCCCTGTCCGATTTTCTAACATATTGAAGTGGAGGTTTCCCTCCTCTAACTGTTAAAGAAAACATTAATAAAAATGGTGTACAAAGAAATACACAGAAAATCGAACCGGGGTTACCCCCTGTCCGATTTTCTAATGTATTGAAATGGAGGTTTCCCTCCTCTACCTGTTAAAGAAAACATTAATAAAAATGGTGTACAAAGAAATGCAATTAAAATGGTTGATTAAACATCCACTGTTTAACAAGAAAATATAATTACAAACAACAACTGCAATTTCAAGAAAAAATCAGTAAAAGGCAACATTTGTAACTTGGTAAATCACAATTAAGTCACAGATTGTCAGTAACAACACGACGATAAGCTGAAAATTTACTTTCTCAAGTTTTCCTTCTACATACCCAATTGACAAAACAATTTATTCCCGATTACGACGTACCAAAGACATGATTCTCGAAAAGATTTGACGCGTATTCCGTCTGGAACGAACTGCTTGCGGCCTCATGAGCTGCCATATCTGAAAAATAATGATAAAAATCAACACATTTTATAATGGCTTTCCTTTCACACCAAAACTGAAAATTTAGTTTGTTAAAATTCTCTTGTTATACAAAAAAAGTGCATTTTAGCTGGAAATCAAGTATAGGTTTTGTTTACATGTGCTATCCAAAAATACATTTTCGAGTTTACGTGATCACTAACTTTGACGAGAAAATTTCCACAATTTTTAGAACTAGAATCTGTTTAGTTTTATTTAAACTTATAGCGTAAAATGTTACAGCACGCATTATCCAGAAAACATTTCATTTTCACAAAAATCTGAAACTCCTAAAATTTTGGTTTTTTGAACCTATATCTGGCTTAATGAAAACAATTGTAAAGAGCTCCGTACAATAAACGGCAGGAATTTAGTACTCAATCATCACTTTGTACTTAAAGAAAACTTTAACCATCAGAAATTGCATCAGGTGCAGAAATTTGATAAGGGAAAAACCTAAAATTTACCCCCAAAAAAAATTGACTTGCCCTAAACCGAGTTGGATGTTTCACAGCCCGGGTCAAGTTTTTGCAAATCAGCAATTAACAACCTTGAGGATTTTTAGATGTGTTTAGAGTCACAGAATGAACCTGTTTTCCCAGATGTCTTCCCTAAATTCCGGGAGGGTTGGCAGCTCTGGTTTTCTACAGGTCTAAGTGATAATTGAGTACTAAATTCTTTCGTCATAAACCAGGTTATGTTAGTTAAACTTTGAAAATGCACACAAATTTGTTTATGGTGTTTAGATGATTGCGCAAAGCACCCAGGAGTAAATGGGTACCAATACCGACAGTGAATGTTGATGCGTTTGCTGGAATAATGGCCGACATAAGTTCATGTTGTAACATGCAGTTTGTAATCGGCTGGAAAGAGCATAATGGAATGTCTGTAGCACAAGTTAAAAATAAGGAATTCAACTGACCTCCAATTTTAACCACTCCAGCAAGTAAATTTGGCACATATGCAAAAAGTAAAGTTTGTTTTAACCTTACATGCCAAAAATAAGGGGTTCTGTGCAGTACATTTACCAGCATTTATGAATGAAAATTTCGGCCAGTCACAACATGGAACCTTCCGACTATTTACAGAGATGAGTATAGGTCAAGTCTGTACGATGTTCCTATTCATTTAGCCTTTTCGCAAATTCAACTTGATATGCACAGATTTCGTCTTCATGATGATATACGGATAAAAGTACAATGCAATTTTCTTTCATTAGCATAGTGCAGGTAATTTACAGAATGAGTTATAAGTATCATGGCTGAGCAGTTTCGGTCATTCACTCACAAACTTCAGGTGGAAACACCCGAAGGTTGTGGTTTTCAGACTACTTGAGGTATTTGTGCCCTTGAGCAAGGCACTTGACCCCAATTGCTCCATCCTGTGGATGGGATGTAAATAAGCCCTAGGTCCAGTGTTGTGTAATGCACCTTAAAGATCCTAGAACATTCTTTTGGAAGAGAAGGGGAATTTTCCCAGTGTCTCTGGCTTACTCGCCGACCTATACATGTATCAATATTGAGGTGGTTCCCGATAGCTGTAAAACGCATTGAGATCTCAAGAGACATGAAATGCGCTATTATTGAAGGATACCAGAAATTTGTGTACACTGATTTTGCCACCACTTTCTCAAGCAATGAATTTGCAAAAAGGCCAATATTTTAGTTATTTTAAAACTTAGCTTTAAATTTTTCAAAAATAATCGTTTCCAAAAAAGGATTTTTTTTCCATATATGTATTGAACACGGATTTGGGTGAATTTATATAATGGAATCGATAGCTTATTCAATTCTAAGATATACTTCCCACTGACACTTACGTCGCAAATGTTGCATTTCTGAGATAAATAAATGATAAAATTACTGTATAAAGTAATGCACAAAATGACGTGGCGAGCGGTCTGTGCGTAAGCGCGACAACAGAGGGCGTTGCGTGCGCGCTTGAATTGTTATCTTGTGCACTAACTGAAGGCAATTTTTGAAGAAGAAAACGTGATTTTTCTACAGAAAAGCAACATTTGCGACAAAAGTGCAAGTGGGAAGTATATCTTAAAATTACATTATGTGTTGATTCCAGGAGGTAATTTCCTTAAAATCTTTGTTCAATGTATACGAAAAAAAATACCCCAAAAAATGCAGTTTATGTATGGATAAATTTTCATCTCTCAAGCCAAGTTTCTTAAATGTCACTGGCCACGTATTCCAATTTTGTTTTAGTTTTAATACTTGCCACAGGATTTAAATTTAGAGGTCAGTTTTTCCTTAATAAAATGTACGTGCTCAGGGCCAATTTTACTATGAAATTTTGATATCCAAACACTTAACAGCCAAGTGTCGTGTACTCAATATCTTGGTTAATTCAAAAGGTTGTAGATGTGCCTTTTGGCAAGGCATTTTACCATAAATTGCCTCTCTCCACACATAAAAATAGGGACCTACTTTGGTAGCGAATGTACTGTTATCATTAAGAGCCAGATTCTGTAACTATGGACCAATTTATACAAGGGGGTGATATATCACCGTTCAGTTTTCCATCCAATTTTTTTTTGTGGGTAGATATATCATCCAAACTGACAAAAATCACGTTTTTTTTCGGAGAAACTGCTTCGGTTGAAAAATACGGCCGTGTTTTAGGGTAGGGGTCCGAAGGGCCTGATAAGTGCCAAAGTCAAAATCTGGACTTTGTCCTCTAAATATCTTGGTGCGCCCTCAAAAAGCCTCCTTGATCTTATGGTATATAAATATATGGGTGGAGTTGTTTCGAAAAACGGTATTTTTTTCGAGGCTAATTGAGGGCGCCACCCATAGGTGGCGCTTCAAATCGCAACTTTTTGCATTTTAGACCATGTTTGAGGCCCTCCCAGTTCCTGCGCCCTCATAAAGCCTTGCTTGTTCATGTTTATTTGGACACATGGGGACCTTTTCTTCCCAAAAAAACATAAATGGCAGAGGCTTAGTGAGGGCGCTTGTTAATAGAGGGCGCTTTTTGCCGTAAGAACGCGATTTTTGGCAATTTTCGTCAGGCTATATCTCGGTGCGCCCTCTATGGAATTCAGTGAAACTTGTTTTATTGTGTTCCTCTATATCCCCACTATTCATAATAAAAATAACTAGGAGGCTTTTTGTCTCATTGACCCTTTATGTGCAAATTCATGCACACCAGATCACCACTTTTTGAAAAACAACACTTGGTTCTCGTGCACACCTATAGGTGGCAACAATCATTTGGGAAATTTATTTGAGCATTTTCAGAGCATAAAAAGCATAACAATTTATTAAAATCAGCAACAATTTATTGAAATATACCCAAACTTTAAAGAAAATAATGAACAAGGCACCTTTGGTGCTGAAAAAAGGTCTGAATGGCCAGCAAATACGTGAATTAATGACATGCTTGGTCAAAAGGTTCTCATGACAGCCCCTAAATTAGAGTTAGCACAGTATACATGTAGTTCATAACCAACTGAGAATGTGGACCGACTTTCAAAACTATAACTGAAGGTTATACTTGTCCAAAAGTTCTTGCCAAGGCATTCTCACAACAAAAGGCGACAGTCAACGTGCTTATGCCTACAGAAGCTCTCCATGAAAAGTTCATGAATGGAGGTATTTTTAAATTTCTGACAGGCTCTTCTTAGAAAAGAAGTAATGTCCACATCTGCTTCCTGAAAGAAAGGTGCATCACTGAAAATGTTATCCTATTTTACTCCAATAAAGATGATTGGTATGATTGTGGCTGCAAAGATTACATTAAATGGGGATACATTGTACATGTATGCATTACAGGCTTAAGCTTGGGTTGGAATGCCACAGAATTCCCAATCATACATCTTTATTGGAGTAAAATAGGATAACATTTTCAGTGATGCACTTTTCTTTCAGGAAGCAGATGTGGACATTACTCCTTTTCTAAGAAGAGCCTGTCAGAAATTTAAAAATACCTCCATTCATGAACTTTTCATGGACAGCTTCTGTAGGCATAAACACGTTGACTGTCACCTTTTGTTGTGAGAATGCCTTGGCAAGGACTTTTGGACAAGTATAACCTTCAGTTATAGTGTTTAAAGTTGGTCAACATTTTCAGTTGGTTATGAACTACATGTACATGTACATGGATGTGCTAACTCTAATTTAGGGGCTGTCGTGAGAACCTTTTGACCAAGCATGTCATTCACTTAGTTGCTGGCCATTCAGGCTTTTTTTCAGCACCAAAGGTGCCTCGTTCATTGTTTTCTTGAAAGTTTGGGTATATTTCAATAAATTGTTGCCAATTTTAATAAATTGTTATGCTTTTTATGCTCTGAAAATGCTCAAATAAATTTCCCAAATGATTGTTGCCACCTATAGGTGTGTACGAGAACCAAGTGTTGTTTTTCAAAAAGTGGTGATCTGGTGTGCATCAATTTGCACATAAAGGGTCAATGAGACAAAAAGCCTCCTAGTTATTTTTATTATGAATAGTGGGGATATAGAGGAACACAATAAAACAAGTTTCACTGAATTCCATAGAGGGCGCACTGAGATATAGCCTGACGAAAATTGCCAAAAATCGCGTTCTTACGGCAAAAAGCGCCCTCTATTAACAAGCGCCCTCACTAAGCCTCTGCCATTTATGTTTTTTTGGGAAGAAAAGGTCCCAATGTGTCCAAATAAACATGAACAAGCAAGGCTTTATGAGGGCGCAGGAACTGGGAGGGCCTCAAACATGGTCTAAAATGCAAAATGTTGCGATTTGAAGCGCCACCTATGGGTGGCGCCCTCAATTAGCCTCGAAAAAAATACCGTTTTTCAGAACAACTCCACCCATATATTTATATACCATAAGATCAAGGAGGCTTTTTGAGGGCGCACCACTATATTCAGAGGACAAAGTCCAGATTTTGACTTTGGCACTTATTAGGCCCTTCGGACCCCTACCCTAAACACGGCCGTATTTTTCAACCGAAGCAGTTTCTCCGAAAAAAAACGTGATTTTTGTCAGTTTGGATGATATATCTACCCACAAAAAAAAAATTTGATGGAATACTGAACGGTGATATATCACCCCCTGGTTGAATCTTACAGAATCTGGCTCTTAACATCAAACTGAGAATTGCCCAGATATTCATGGTAAAATTGGCTCCAAGCACAAACAATATACCTTTAAAGTTACAATAGAGACTATATGATACTTACATTTAAACTGGACCCTTGGCTGGTGATCAAAACCTGAGGAGAAAAGACAAAGTATTGCTGTTAATGAAATAAATAAACGGTTCCCAAAACCCTAACCATGATCGTTCAAAATGGCTTCATTTTGTTTAATTATTGTTTTGTGGTAATTTAATTTAAATTTCCCACTTGCACTTCTGTCGCAAATGTTGCATTTCTGAGATAAATTAATGATAAAATTACTGCATAAAGTAATGCACAAAATGACGCGGCGAGCGGTCTGTGCGTAAGCACGACAACAGAGGGCGTTGCACCCGCGCGTGAATGGTTATCTTGTGCACTAACTGAAGGCAATTTTTGAAGGAGAAAATGTGATTTTTCTACAGAAAAGGAACATTTGCGACAAAAGTGCAAGTGGGAAGTATATCTTAAAATTATATTATCTATTGATTCCATATGAAAAAAATACCGGATTAAATAAGAGAATTCTAGGTATAAAAGAGTTGAGAAGTTGATCAGAATTATTTTGTTTTTTAAATGACTTGTGGGTCATTCCATATGAACTCAACCAGAGGTGCCCAGGTGACCGACTCCAACTTGGTTCAATTTTATTTTGGAGACACCTCTACCGGTATATGAATAATGAACATCGAGATACGATCACCCCCAAAATTGGGGGCCACGCCCCTTTTTTACCCTCGCGAATGCCAAATTTAATTTGTAGGGGTTTTGGAGGTCAATATCTTCATAACGAATTGGAGACATGAGCTGCAAATTGCTATCCAGGGTAAATAAGGGCCAGACTTTCAGAATCTGCTATCATAATTGCCCTATCTCTTTTCTTTTTCAAGTTATTGGCCTCTGAAATATGAATTTTTTTATGGGCGGAAATCCTTTTGACAATTTTCGACTGGCAGGTTCACCATGTGGGCAGTTACCCATGGTAATGATTTTTTTTCTGCTTGATTGTACATGTCTTGTCAATATTTGTTCAAAAATTCAACTTGTTTTCTCATCTCCTTCACTGTGTAATGAGCTTATCAAATATAGGCGTTTTTTGCACAAACGCCCCCTATTTGTCTATTGTATTACTATCTACGATTGCCATAGGTGACACTACATAAAGCAGAGACATGTTAACTTGAATGTTATTGTTTTATAGTATCATTCCTCACCTAAATTCACCTAAGTGGTAAGGTAAGTTGAACAGAATGGGTCCATTTTGCCCATGAACAACTGTGAAACTGTGGTGTCTTTTATTAGACACTAAGAATTATACATGTCATAAACTGCACTGGCAGAATTGAAATAGCCTCACTTCTGCTAGTGCAGTTTATGACATGTATAATTCTTAGTGTCTAATAAAAGACACCACAGTTTCACAGTTGTTCATGGGCAAAATGGACCCATTCTGTTCAACTTACCTTACCACTTAGGTGAATTTAGGTGAGGAATGATACTATAAAACAATAACATTCAAGTTAACATGTCTCTGCTTTATGTAGTGTCACCTATGGCAATCGTAGATAGTAATACAATAGACAAATAGGGGGCGTTTGTGCAAAAAACGCCTATATTTGATAAGCTCATTACACAGTGAAGGAGATGAGAAAACAAGTTGAATTTTTGAACAAATATTGACAAGACATGTACAATCAAGCAGAAAAAAAATCATTACCATGGGTAACTGCCCACATGGTGAACCTGCCAGTCGAAAATTGTCAAAAAGATTTCCGCCCATAAAAAAATTCATATTTCAGAGGCCAATAACTTGAAAAAGAAAAGAGATAGGGCAATAAACGGCTCTGGACGGATCGAGTGTGCTGCACTGCTGTCCGTGTACACGGACTCGCAGTGCAGCGCTTTGTAGCACACTCAATCCGTCCAGCGCCGTGCAGGTACGGCGTGTGTTGCATAGCGCATACCGAACTGCGAACGTGGTACTCGGACTCTACCGATACGAAGGGAATCCCCAAAGATTTCTCGCATTTGCAACATTTCTGTTTCGGGACATGTTTGTCAGAATGTTTGATATGTGTCAAAGATAAAGTGGTGGGAGGTTGATTCTTGAACTCTTTTTGGTTTTCGTGAAAATGAGTAAAAAAGTTGCCGAGTTGGTGTCCGCACATTTGGCCGGGCAATTTTGTCATCCAATCCCATAATGCATTGAGAACGTCGATAAGGTTTATTATGATAGCAGATTCTGAAAGTCTGGCCCCTATTTACCCTGGATAGCAATTTGCAGCTCATGTCTCTAATTCGTTATGAAGAAATTGACCTCCAAAACCCCTACAAATTAACATTCGGCATTCGCGAGGGTAAAAAGGGGGTGTGGCCCCCAATTTTGGGGGGGGGGGGGGTCATATCTCGAAAACCCTTTGGAGTAGAAGGCTAAAATTTTGCATGTATTCATTTATAGTCATATAGAGGTATCTCCAAAATAAAATTGAACCAAATTGGAGTCGGTGACCCGGGAAGATTTTTGAACATTGGTTGAGTTCATATGGAATGACCCTTAAGTGCAAATTTGATGGAAGAACCCAACATTTTTAGTGGGAAAAATTTTCGATTGTGAGGAAATGTTCAGCCTGTCTCATATGTTTTGCACACAAGGTCTGAATCCATGATCAACTTCCCAATAAACCCATTCACGGTTATCGACGCCATGTTGTTCACGGGGCAGTTCGAGCACGCGTTGCTGTCTGCGTGCGCTGTGCAGTTGTTACGATCCGCGCACGCACACGGCAACGCGTGTTCGAAGTGCCCCATGAACAACATGGCATCGATAACCGTGAAAATGTTTATTCTTTACATATATTTTTGGGGGAAATTTCTTTAGGGTTTTAACAGATCTGTAATTTACCTGATCTAAAAAGCTGCCGTCACACGAGTCCATTCTGAAAGACAAAAGAACAACCAGATTAGAAGGATGGTTACTGATTCTTAAGATGGTTCAAAGCCCCTTCAACTTACTCAAGCAAGGAATCACAAACCAAGTTTCCCCTTCAAACTCGCAACAAAAAACTTTCATGAAATCCTGAAGAGTTTTAACATATTTCGTAGCACGAATTTGGCGCGCGCGCATTTCTGACGAGCCTCTGCCTTTAACTTTAAGGACCCCGCCCCCTCCAAGGAAGGAATCTCAAAACAAGTCTTCTTTTCCCAAATTCACCCATTTTACTCGACCCACAAATCCCATGCACAAATCCCACAGAAGTAGGTTAAAAAGACCCAGAACAAAATTTAATCTTTACCATTCTCACATAGCATGAAAACCTTCACAATCGTCGAATATTAATAATATAACCATATAACAAAGTCAGTTTACGTACCTAAAAGGACTCTCCTCAACGCCCCTGCCCTATACTTCAACACACAACCCCCTAAAAAACTAAAAGGAATTCCTTGGAAATTCCCTCGATGTTTGAGACACAATGGGGGAACAATGGTAGGGAGATATAGTGGGATAGGCCTACAGTGTATCTGCGTGCTGCTTCCACGGCTCACTGCTTCGTCCGGTGTGGGTGAAAAACGGACCCTCCGGATCCTTCCAGATCTTCCGGATCTTCCGGATCTTATTCAAAAATGGCTATTTAATGAACAGAAAGTGCCTAGTTTGACTTCTTAAAGTTGATTGCCCGTGTTTCGGTGAAAGGATTTAAAAAAATTAATTTACACAAGCGAACGAATTTAGAAAGCTTACGTGTCTCTGTAACGAAAAATATCAAAAACTTAAATTTCCGACGTCGGGAATTGGAGTTACAAGCCTTTTTCTTCAAACGTGCTTCACATGTTGTACATGTGCGCGTACGCTCATATGTACATAGTATGTGTACAATGTACACATGTACGCGCACATGTACATTTACGTCATAACCCTGTCGATTAAATGACCTGCCAGCCATTTAATCATTTCTTGTTTTTAATCGACTGGCATTAATCCTTGACGGATTTTTACGTTCTTGGTACCAAATGAAAGCTGATAACTTTTTCTATTCTAGAAAAATACCTATTTAACTTTTTTTTTAAAAATTTACGCCCAAATCGGCCCAAACACGGGCAGTGCAACTTTAATACGCTTCCGTACCTTTTTAATACCGCCATGTACAGGCCTTATTTTTAAAGATCCGGCGTGGAAAAAAAAACAATTTCTTTTTTCTTAGTGTCCTGCACTTCCTACGCCTATTTCTTCGAAAATTTCACTTTGTGGATAGTCGATGTGGTGTATGATTACAAATTGGTGCAATACATGGTGGTAAAAGGTATGTAAGCATATTTAGAAGTCAAACTAGGTACTTTCTGTTCGTTAAATATCAATGTTTAACAAAGATCCGGAAGATCCGGAGGGTCCGACTTTCACAGACTGCCTCGCTTGGGTCCGTCATGAATAATTAAGAAAGGCGTCCGTTGTTTTGGTTTGGTTGACCTCGATATGTTTATTCATGTATTCTAATGCACGGCAAAGGTCAACCGACGTGTCCCAAAATATTATTTATAACGAGTACTTGAGGACGAGATTTGCTCTGCTACAAACCAACAAAACGATTATAAAATGGTAATTTTCGAAGTGACGCAGTTCAAAATGGTTGAGATCGTGTGATAAGGACAAGTTCAGTAGAAAATCTGCAAAACAAAATATTATTTGAATCCATTTTATTTCTCACGATGTATGAGTTAAAAATTGTTCAGGACATTTTCGATGGTGTACGAACGTCAGCCTCGCAGCAGAATGCATGCAGCTATCAACGCACGCGCGCACGGGTGGGTACCAATCACTTGCTTTCATCGTGCACGGAACTCGACTGGACCGCGACGATCACAACCGCGACTAAAAAACTGCACAAAAATGGAGGCGTTAATGCACAGAATTTCTTGTCTCTTTATCGCTCTTTTCGTGGTAATATTTCCATGGGGAAATGAGTCAGTAGGAGCAAATGCTGGTATGTTTGTTGTTTTCATTTTGGTAGTTTTAACAGTTGTTTAGGGTGAAGTGGCGATGGGGCGAAGTGGTGGTAATATATAATGGGGCGAAGTGGTAAATTTTCAGTTTTGTGCACCTCTGAAGCCATCTGCTCAATTCTTTCCACACGAGTAGATGTGCGTATTTTGACATTGTTTTTTCAATTAACATTCCCAGGTTTTGTTGTTTCGATCTCTTTGCAGAGGAATTTGAATATGAATATGTGACGTGCGGCTCAGTAATTAAACTTCTGAACGTAAAACACAATGTTAGGCTACACTCGCACGACATACGTTATGGCTCGGGTAGCGGACAGCAGGTACGTTAAAAATGAAAAGATTTGAGTGATGTACGGTAAAAAGAAATGCTAGTTATAGCAATGCTAACTGCACCAGCCTCTGTAAGAGCCGCTGAGGCAGGGTGCGCCACTCTGCCTGAAGTGCTGTCTGCGAACCTGCAATTTTAGGGCCGTTTTTGAGATGCAGGGCTCCCGAGAGCAGCTCATCCCATGCAGGTTTGTATGAAAACCAAATCGGTTTTCTACGAGCCTTTAACTGCAGGATTCTCCCAGAAACAGGAAATGTCACATTTCATTGCTGTGGGAATCACTTTGTTCAAACAGGTCCTCTTGGACCTGGAGGAAATCACTGAAGCAGAACAGTCTTGACAGCGATTCCAAAGTGATTGGTCGATCAGTGCCTTGTTATCTGATCAAAAATTGATATTTTAAGAAAATTGTTGATTTTTTTAAATGATTTTCGTTGCAGTCGGTTACTGGAGTTGACGCCGCTGGGGATAAAAATAGCTATTGGCAGGTCAAAGGTCAACTGAACAAACCATGCACGAGAGGGTATGTTTGGGATTTAGTCGTCAATGTACTTTTAAGAAAATCTTGATGCAAAAAATGTGGGAAGGGGATTATATGAAAACAATTGATAGGTGCATTACAAACAAGGTCCAAAAAATGATTTTTAACAAAAAATAAACTCGAAGCTATTTTGGGAGTTTTTAAAGTAAATTTGTGAAAAAAATAAAAATTTGCCAAAAATATGGATTTTTTTCTTTAAAATCTGATTTAAAAAAAAAATTATATTTTCGTTTTATTTTTTATTTTTATACATTGAACACGGATTTCGGTGAATTTATATATTGGAATCGATAGCTTATTCAATTCTAAGATATACTTCCCACTGACAGTTCCGTCGCAAATGTTGCATTTCTGAGATAAATAAATGATAAAATTACTGCATGAAGTAATGCACAAAATGACGTGCGAGTGGTCTGTGCGTAAGCACGACAACAGAGGGCGCTGCGCGCGCGCGCGTGAATAGTTATCTTGTGCACTTAAACTGCTCAAGGCAATTTTTGAAGAAGAAAACATGATTTTTCTACAGAAAATCAACATTTGCGACAAAAGTGCAAGTGGGAAGTATATCTTTAAATTACATTATGTGTTGATTCCAGGAGGTAATTTCCTTAAAATCTTTGTTCAATGTATACGAAAAAAATACCTAATTTAGTTTCGACACCTATTGCGGTTTCAGGACTCCCATTAATTGTGGTAGCACCGTCAGACTGCTGCATATAGAAACTCGACGCAATCTCCACAGTCATCAGTTCTCATCGCCTCTGTCGCATAACCAAGAGGTCAGCGGTTTCGGTGAGGATGGCGTCGGTGATAACGGTTAGTTTTTCCCAATTTCTTCCTAAAAAATCTCGAGTTTTAGGCAAGTTCTACAGGTCGTTCCAAGAGGTTGGGTACCAGATCTTAAATACCAGATCTTAAATATGAGTAACATTCCAGCCCAGCTACTTTAGTAAGTATATTCATTTCATAAAGAAACACATGTTATCACATTGTAACAAAACTACAGACCTCCAAAATGTACTCGTAGTGTTAAACATATGTGGTGTCCATGTTGCGTAGGTAAGACAAATACATGATTATATTGGGACACCTAGCCATATTCAGTACAACAAATATTTCACCAGATGAATAATTCTCCAGTCTTTAAATAAAAGAACTTGTACCAACGCAACATGGACACCGCTTTTTTTATATACCCAACCTCATGGAATGACCCATATGCTTTAACGTTGGGTGTACGCATTGGCTTCAACCCCTCCCCCCTTCCCCTCCGTGCGTACGTACAATGTACTTTATGGTTGACTCCTAACGGGGTCTAAACATCCATTGCTACAGTGCAGAGAAACAGTATGCTGGTTTTTGTGTACACCTGGTAACTTGCCAACACAAAGAGGCTGTGTTCGGGCGTGCAGTTCTCGCTACTCCGGAGGAATGCGTGCACATTGCACTCGGGTCACATTACGCGAACGGCAAGTCCGTAGTCCGCATGCGCGAATGGCCATCAGTCAAGATGGCCGTCTCTTGCCATGACTACACAAAAACGCCGTTTCACTGCTCACAAGAAATTGAAGAAAATACAGACCGTAAGTCGTGAGAACCTTTGATGCCGTCTAAAACAAACCTTAGTGAGTTGTTGTTTCAGTTATCCAGTTGACACGTTGAGCAAATTCACCAAAAATCCAACCTATATCCCGCCATCTTCGTACTAATCACATGGCACTCGTCAGGAGTAAGAGCACACTCCCCATTTCTTGGGGAGTACCGAGAGCATACTCTCACTGACCCGAGTGTCGTTAATCATGCCGTTCGCGCGCGCGGGAGTATGCTCGTGTTAACACGAGTACACGCCCGAACGCAGCCAATATGACATGCCCCTGGAATAGAAGTACGTTTTTTTCAATAAAAATGGCAATTTTTGTTTTTAACAGGTGACAACTGGGCGATCACATGTTCATCAAAATACTGGGGACGAGATGAAGCCATGAGATTAAAACACGTTGTCACTAACAGGTAAGAGAGAGATTTGTCGAATTCCAGTGTTGTAACGACTTGAATCGGTGACTCGAATTGTCTCCATTTTCTGGAGAAATAGAGCGACTTAAAGATGTATTGTAAAGATGTGTTTTGGGTGTGGCACTTCGGAAAAATTTTTTTTTTGGAATTTATATTTTTCTAGAAACCTTATTTATTCGCTTTCAAATGAGACATCAACGAAAAAAATGAATCGACCAATGTTTAGTTATCGAACAATTACTGTCAATATTTCGAATTATTGGCCACTCCGCCAATAATTCAACTCACGGTAAGGCGCAAAATTGGCCGTATAAAAATGACGTTTTTCACAGGGTTGCCGATGTCTAAAATACAAAGTATGTTTTTTTCGTAAAAATAAACTAAATGCTTTAAAAATTCATTCGGAGAAAAAAAAATTGAATTTTCTGAGAACCACGGACAATATAATTTTAAGAAAAAAACATGCAGTTGATCCAAGGGACTGTTATGACGTCGGTTTGTATTAACCTTGTTTGGTGGATGGAATACCAGTCTGAAAATATAGTCTGAAAATGTCTCTTGGACCATCTAAACTAAAACCTAGGCCCGTTTCAAACGTCGTGCTTGTGCCGTGTCGAATTTAATTAAATTTGGCGCAACGGTAGCACGGTGCAAGCACGGCAGTGGTTTCAAACGTAGAACTTAATTGCAAACTCCATATAAAACATGGCGGATGAGTCTTGTGCACGTCACGGACGTTGTGCACGTGCCATATTTATTATTTTGATGCGCATGTTCGTTGGTTATTTCTTTACTCACATACGCGCGCCGCTGCGAGCATGCGCATTCCTAGTTGTGAACAGAATTGCGGCCCAACTTCAAACTGAAATTAAATTCGACACGACAGAAGCACGACGTTTGAAACCGCGCCGTGCTTGTGTTGCAATAGTCTTGTTTTAGTGATAAAAAAAACCCCACAAATTTATACAACGTAAATAGTACCCTCTGCTGCTCCAAGGTTTGCATGTTTTACGACAAAAATAAAGTCTGCCTTGTTTGCAGGAGGTCGTGGGTTCGAGTCCCACCCGAGCACGCTATGAAGTTTTTCGTAGTGTCTCGGGAAAGCTGTTAATAATTACGTCGGGTAAGGGCAAAACAAACCCTAAAATAACCAGGTTAAATTTCGGCTTCGCAGCTTTCTCACAGTATCCGGAGACGTTTACGGCCGACCGATCCACGGCCAACGCGAGATTTGCACAGTACCCAACCCTAGTACCACCAACGTTTGGAAAGCAATGGAAGGCGTTTACATAAAACCCACGGAGACTAACGGCCGTGACTGACTAGACGGGATGAAAGAACTCCATGATGAGTTATGATGCTTGTTTGTTTAATAAAATTATAGACTTTTATCACGGTGCGGCCATCTTCCTTTTCCTTCCTATTAAAATTAACGTAACCAAAGCGAGGCTTGCAGAAAATGTTCATTGTGTGCATCACAATGACACATGCATAGCGCAATTAAGAAAGTGCGCAACACGGACAGTGATTATCTCAAAACAACAATGATGGATTACTATCGCGCGGTCGCGCGATAGTCGCGCCTGACACTTACTAGGGGGAACAAGACAAAGATCGACGCACCGTTATAAATGTCAATTGTGTAATCTAGGCCTTTTTCCAAATCTGGACTTGGGCTCAGGCCCAGGCTCCTGCTCCATGTAAACCACATGGAGATGGAGCCGGAGACGGAGACGAAGCCGAGATTTGGAAAAGCCCCCATGGCCTTCATAAGGCAATCGCAAGGCTTCTTAAGACTAGCGTACATCGACATTGCAACTGGAAGCAACTAGTGGCAACTGGTGTTTCCGACAACTGGAAGCAACTCGCGACAAGTGGGAGCAACTTATCAGTTGCTCAAAAAGGTCGATGTACGCGTACTGGCAACTGGAAAAATTCCAGTTGCCGCGAGTTGCTCATGTTCTACTTTCTGGCAACTACCGGTAGTTGTACCCAGTTGCGGTCAGTTGCGTCGATGTACGCGTACTTGCAACTAGTTGCTGCCAGTTGCACGCATGCATCTGGTCACGAGTTGCGAGTTTAATGTACTCTAGGTACGCGCTCTGGAAATGTAGAAATAGCTGGATGCTCCCAGTTGCCGCAAGTTGCACAACTGATCAGTTGCTGTCGATGAGCGCGCTACGCACACATCGACAGCAACTGATCAGTTGAGTTGCTTCCAGTTGCAATGTCGATGTACAAAAAATTGTACATTGTACGCCAGTGTTGTCCAAAAGCGCCGGCTGCTGGCGATTTCACCGGCTACTCTGTCATTTGCTGCCGGCTACTTTTTTTATTTTACAAAAGAAATCTTGTTTATTCCCTGTTGTACCAGAATTGGAAAGAATTTACAAGTCGGACGTCACATATGCACTAAGCCTATGGGACAACTCGGAAATATTCTAAGTTTTTCCTAGTAAATTCTTCATATTTTTCCCCTCCAAATTTTGGTTTCTTCATTAAATTTGCGCTTATTGATGTATAATAAATCATTTTAAGGCACAATTAGTGACGTCCGAGTAATAAATTCTTACCCCAGAATTACTTTCAAATCTCTTGGTAACAAAACCCACTACTCATATTTTTGTTTACCCGTTACTTCAAAATCTCTGGACAACACTGTGTACGCTAGGCTTTAAATGGCCATTATATCATTTGCAGTAGAAACTGTTTGTTTACTAATTCCAGGAACAACAGCATTACTTAACTAAAAACTAATGTTGATAAACTGCCTTGTAAAAATTTCAGCCACATAGATGCAGGATAACTTCAGAAATCCTTAAAAATCCATGCATGGTTTTTGTGTTGAGTGAATTATAAAAAGATCATTTGCAAACATTTTATTTTTAAACGCACTCAGTTGACCATCTTCCACAAAGGTAACATTTTACACATGAAAAAATCATGTGGTGTTTGTTACCATTGCTAGGAACACTTAGTCAGGTTTTTCCTGTCAACTTGTCAGATTTTGGGTCACTGCAAACGGTGTAATGGGGTTTTAATCATGAGTTTTTCCAGGTCCTGTCATTTTTAGACTTATTTCAAGTTCGACTTCGTGTATAATGTACCAGTTATGCATAGGGTACTTCCCATAATTGGTGAAGTATACTTACGCGATCTCAGACTTGAAATAAGTCTAAAACGACAAGACCTACCCCTGCGGTGGATGGTTGGCAATTGTTTGTACATGTACAAGCAACAAGATCACTCAGCACAAAATATAGAGTATGCACGACACCATTCTACAACAACATAATTTATTTATGTCAACATTATAATTAAAAATGTAACGATCGCAACATCCGGCATGGTGCCTGTTAACCATTGAAATGAAACAACCAAACTTGGGATGAGAGAAAAATCGTAAGGGCCTTATTGGGATTCAAGCCCGAGACCTCTGACTCACCAGGCAGATGCTCTACCAGCTGAGCTATAAGGCACAGTTAGTATACTCCCTCAGGTTTTCTCAAAATACCTTTGACAAATCAGGCAGGTGCTCTACCAGCTGAGCTATGAGGCACAGTGATATACTCCCTCAGGTTTTCCCCCCAAGACCTCTGACACATCGGGAAGATGCTCTATCAGCTGAGCTATGAGGCACAGTGATATACTCCCTCAGGTTTTTCCCCCATGTACAAAATTTTTTGACAGTTTGTGATTTTGCACCACTTGTGTAGTATGTAAATGATATAATAGTTTGTCAGATTTATATCAATTTGTTGACATTTTAAAATAGTTTTACAATTGATAGGTGCATTAGTGTCGGCCTAACGGTTAACTGGTTAACAGACACTTAAAAGAATTGCAAACCGGTTTCTAAATTAACTGTAAATTCCCATCCCTACTTGGGATTTTGAAGAGAGACCTGTTCGGGGTTTTCCGCACACAATGGAATTAGCATAAATTAGTACAGTGGACCTTTGACCGGTTCCCTATCCTATCGCTTATTGTGGAATGCCATCTCTAGCGGGAACCAATCTATACATGTCAAAGGTCAGCTGTACCAATTATGCTAATTCCATTGTGTGCGGGAAAACCCTGAAATAAAAGGGTCTATTACTGGAACCTTGTATTATTAGGTGTGACAAAATAATGAATTTAGACCTACAGTTTCCCCTTGTTATAAGCGGAATGTTGTCATAACATTGCTCGTATTATCGTGACTTGACTGTTATAAATCTCATTCATTAAAATAAACACAATTGTAGTTTTACCATCTATACTGAGCGACAATAAAAACGCACATTTTTAAGTTTAATTAAAATTTGAAAAATTATTTTGTAATTAAGTTTACATCAAAATAACAGCTTCATTATGCATGACTGCATAAAGCTTCTGTGTGCTGAAAATTCCTACTCGCAGATTGACTGCTTTTAAAAAAATGTAATAAAAAAGTGGAGAAAATTATCGCATTTCTTTTGTTGTTTGATATATTTCAAGTTTCGAAAGAATATGGGTGTTAAAATGGAGTCACCGCACATATTGTAGCTCCCTCCAATACACATTTTTAAAGAATTATATCAAAGCTGCATTGTCCGTGTTTGGGTGACAGGATTATCAAATTAATTTACACAAGCGAACGGATTTTGAAAGCTTACGTGCCTGTGTAAGGAAAAATATAAAAAACGAATTTCCGACGTCGGGAATTGGAGATACAAGCCTTTTTCTTGAAACGGGCTTCACATAGTGTACATGTGCGCGTACGGTCATATGTACATAGTATGTTAAATAACTACTTTTCCCGTATTAGGACGACCGTTTTGGGAAGAGTGCTCTGGGGAACCACTAAAACGGAAAATTTGTCGGCAAGAAACTCTGCCGTTGACACCCATTTTTTCGACTTAAAGTTCTCATAAAAATGTTTTTCAACCTAGACGAAAATGGTTACAAACCTAATAAAAATGGTGAGAAACCTAATAAAGATGGTTTTTGACCTAATAAAGATGGTTTTTGAAGCACTTGGCGTTAGGACGACCGGCTATCGGTCGCCCTAATGCGGTCGGTCGTCCTAATACGCCTTTTTTACCCATAACCGGTCGCCCTAATACGGGAAAGGCAGTTTGTGTACATTTATATGAGCGTACGCGCACATGTTCTTTTACGTCATAAGCCTGTCGAATAAAAGACGGGAGCTGTCTTTTATTTGTTTTCTTGTTTTTAATCCACTGGCATTAATCCTTGATGGATTTTTAAGTTCTTGGTACCAAATGAAAGCTGATAAATAGCAATTTAACTTTCCAAAAAAAAAATTCCGCTCAAATCGGCCTAAAATCGGACAGTGCAACTTTAATGACTGTATAACTGATCACCGGAACATACTAAGCACGGATTATTACTAAAATTGATAAAAACTCACATTCAGGGACTTCTTAAAGAGAAAAAAATAACGAATGAAACATGGTGTAAACCGACTATACAAAGCACGCACTATCGAAATGGTAAAAACATGCACGTCACTGTACTTTTTTCTGGTAATATAATATACTAAAAATATTGTTAGTTTCTAAATTTTTTATATCTTAAATTTTAACATTAAAACTTAAGAATAATTTACCGGACATAATTTAAGATGGAAAGAACTGAGTAGTTGATCATGTCTTCACACCTAATATACAAAAATATGAGACAAAATTTTCTAAGTGTTTCCTCACAAAATCTTAAACTTTTCTCGCTCCTAAATTTGAGTTTTTCCATCAAATCTGCACTTCTTACCGATGCTTGATGAGTCATTTTAAAGAAAGAAATCAACTTCTCAATTCTTACCTATAAGATTTACACAGATTCGGTTAGTTTTCTTCTAAGTTTAATCTACATGCTTCATAGACCTGCATAGACAGTCATTTTATGTTTTCATAAACAATTAACATGATCCTATGACGCAATTCTGTTCCACCCAAAGTGTAATGGTATGGTTGAGCAATTTAATCGAACACTGAAAACATTGCTCAATAGTTTTGTAAAAGAGAAACAAAAATGGTTGAAACGAAGTAAAACCCAACTACAAAACAACTTTATATCGCAAACAATACCACCAGAAAATGTAAAGTATACATTAACTACTTTTTAAAAAGAAAATGTTGAAAATATACACAAATCTGCGCTGTTGCTGTCTACTTTTATGCATTTTTTTTTTAAATTAGGGGCCGTCTAAAGTTGTCAACATTTTCACGAAACTACAAAGCGTGGGGAGGAGGAGCGGGGTTGAGGGTCGCGTACGACTTTACATGCACTGTAAAATGTTGACATTTCACGGTAGTGACAACAGTGCGCAAGCCGCGGTCGGGCCGTCAGCGGCCCGCTAGCGGCACCGCTAGCGGGCCGCTGGTGGCAGCCACCCGCGGACCGCTAGTGCTCCGTTGGCGATTGAGGAGCGGCAGTGGCACTGGTGGTTTGCCACTGGATACCGCTAGTGGTTCGCTAGTAGCTCGGGAGCTGTAAAACGCTGTTCGCGTGCCACTTGCAAGCCACCGGCGAACCGCCGGTGGTTTTTGGTCGGTGTGCCGATGCCGACCGGCCGCTTCCCAGCCGACGGCGGTCCGTCGGTGGCTTGCGCACTATATATAAAAGTAGTATTTCGGAGGAAGGGATCGAGTGGGTCTTGAAAAATACTACGCTCTGTTGAACCGTGAAAATGTTGACAACTTTGGACGGCCCCTTAAAACACTTAGGCTACTCACCGAACAGAATTTAACATTTGAATTAGTCTCAGTTAGTTTTCCTCCAAGTTGAATTCACAACCTTCATCGAAACCAAACTTAACTGTGAATGAGTGGCATTTGGGATTTAGGCGGCAGATTTTCTCGCAAGACTTCATACTTCGCATCCTAGTAGCCATTGCCACGGGAGCACCACCATCGACAAGGCAGCGTGTCGCGCTGATACTTGCCCCGGTAGAAATCTCACAAAACGCCCGGGTGATGACGCGGGCTTCGCAGACCGAGTACCGTGGATCATCGCAACTTGCGTCATTCCACCCCAGATGCCAAGCCAAGATTTCTGCACAATCGTCTCCGTTATTATAATTGTCCGGCTGACCAGGATTCCAGTTTTGAAACATCGGATTGCCGCACGACCACACCCCCTCAGACTTCAAATCGTCACAGCCGATCCACATGCCCCGTTGAATTAAAGATGTTGGCTCGAAATTATCCTTGAAGACCTCCCACAAGAAGTCTTGCTCCTCTTGTGTGTCTGGGAATGTTAATTCTGCATTCAACCCCTCGCAGTAAGACCTAGCCGATTCGTATGTCATGGATACAATGTTCGACAGGTAGCATGAGTTTTCAAATTGAATCCACCCAAATTGGCAGTTCCAAGTCGTTCCGGCAACGGCGTAAACAAACGAAACCATTAAAGCTACAAGAGAACTTACTGCCATATTTCAAGGTTCCTGTCCACTTCGACAAAAGTCTAAAATGTTACCTTTTTCGCAAGGCTGTATAAATTGCGGTCTGCCTAAACTTGAACGCCACTGTTGAGATTGCAAGAATCAGTACTTGAGCCAGCCTACTCGTTGCAAAAATATGGCGGGGGAATTTGAGCAAGTGCACTGTATGTCAAACCTCATTTGGTGAGGACGAGTGGAACAGAAAAACGCTCTCACAGTCGCAAAGATGTCTGTCACAATTTAAAGCTTTTTCGTCTGGTGTTCAACTTGATGGAAATCCAGCCTTTTACAGGAACTATTGCCGCGTGTTTGCAATATTGTATCTCATTGTACTGATGCAGGCAGGTCTACCGTGAGGCGTGGGCCCACCCTTTTTTTCCCTTGGTGCGGTAACTTCCTTCGGATTGGTCTGTATTGCATAATTTATTGATGCGACCTCCAACTCTTTGATATAAACTAGTTCGAGTCGGTCCATCATCCACTGAATGACTGCAATTTTCTGTTAAATCGTCCATAAACACGGAGAAACAATTCTGCGATTATTAATTGCAATCAAGTTATAGAAACATAATTAAGTCCGACGTCGGTTTCAACGGTCATGGGTCTAAACAATGGCTGGTCGGTTAAAACGCATATTGCGAATCCACTGTTGACTTGTGTCTATGCAGACCCAGTAACATAAGCAACGCACAGAAGGTGACAAAATCACTTTATTACTATTTATCAATCCACATTGCCTTGGAAATTAACTAATTAATTCCAGTTCGGTTGTTCATATCTGTGGTCACTTGTCGATTCGTCGGACAATAGTAGGCAATCGTTGCTATGAAATTTAACAAAGGGTAAAATGTCCAACCAATTTCGTAAATTTCCAGTTGCCATGACCTCTGGGGCGCGTTCAATAGCGCAATACGTATACTGACAATACATTCAACGGTGAAGGTAATAGAAAATACCCAATATCGGCGTATATTGAACGCGCTCCAGTTCAAAACAGCGCCAAGACAGGAAATTAATTGAAGCGCGTCGCTTTGGAGAAAAATAAACCGGTGTGGGGCCGGAATTTGTGGGGTACCGTGGCCGAGCGGTTTAGGTCATTGACTCGCAATCATAGGTGAAAACTTGGGGTTGCAGGTTCGAACCTCCCCACGGCTACGGTACCTGTGCCCTTGGGCAAGGCACACAACCACACTTGCTCCATCCTTCGGAAGGGATGTAAAGCCGTTGGTCCAGTGTGTTAGGTAATGGAAACGCACTCTAAAGATCTCATCAGAGCATTCTTTCGTGAAGAGCAAGGGGGATCATCCCCGGTGTCTCTGGCCATTTATAATTCTAATTCTTCATGGGTTTCCTCACGCTTGCGAGTGACAGTGCAATGAGCACTCTTGAGGAATCCTTGGTATAAATACCAGAAAGAAATAATAATAATAATAATAATAAAACAGCGCCCAGACATGAAATTTGACGCACGTCGCTTTGAAAAAAAAGAACCCAGGGACTATAGGTTTTTTTTCCCAAATCTCGGCTGCATATGATGGATTACTTGTTTAGCAAGACATTACTTTTGTTAATTTTTATGTAAAATCAATAACAGGTAGCCTTTTTATTAACTTTGAAGATTTCACTGCAGTAAATCACAGAAAGAGGGCGCTGTTTGGAGTGCATCACTTCAGGAAGACACAAGGGAAAAGTAAATTGCTGCACTTTCCACCCCCAGTTTTGTCATGGCTTACAACTTGAACAGGAAACGTATAAAACAAACTCAAACAGCTAGCCATGGATTACAAAAGGTTCCAGCAAGTTTGAGAAAAAAGTGGAATTTGTGTACAGTTGAATGTGATTTTCCTGCGTTTGCCTCTTGTGACATCACAACCTTGGCATGAATATGCATAACCTTAGCATAAAAGCTAAAAACCTCTGTTTTAACCCCCAAAGCGAGCTCCAAATAGGATTTTTATGACTGTAACTGAGTAGAGTAGTTTCATAGCATAGACTTCATTGATAAAAATCCAAATCATGGGCCCTTAAAAAAACACCATATTTTCACCATGCTGCGAAAAAACACCTTGTGGCCACGCCCACTACTGGCCACTGCTTACTGCATCACCTCAAGGGCGCCACCACGCGGCGTGTGAAGCATACATGTGCGCCATTTTTTTTCAACTTTTCGACTGGCAAACACACAAAGGTAAAAAGTAGCATAAATTCAGGATATTTTAGGGGAGAGAGAACACAAGTTTACTTTTGTTATCTGGTCTCGGATTGGAACAAAAACGTACCATTTTCGGATCGCTTGTATGGATATTTAACAAGATTTAAGGTTCGATCTTTTTTTTTTTTCCGGAAACTGGGCTGCATTCATTAACGTTAGGCCGCTTTACCTTGTTTACGCTTTACAGTCACTTCGCCCCATTTCCACTTCGCCCCTTTCGCCCCATGTCAGAAAACGAGGTCAAAAACAACTTCAATTTACGAACAAATAATTTAAACGTAGGAAGCCTAGTCCAACCAACAAAATAAAAAAAATTCATCCAATTCATTTTAAAGATAGTAGGCCTAGGGCCTACTACTAGCTAGACATGATTGGTAAACTGTTACAAATAGTTTTATCCCCCTGTGTGATTGATGCATGATTAAAACCAACCTGAGCAAAAACCAGCTCCATACTTCGTCTAACTTTTGAGAAAAAGAGTTTGCAGTCATTTCGCCTTAAATCACTTCGTCCAAACACTACATCGCCCAAATGCTACTTCGCCCCAAAACCACTTCGTGCACAGGCCGTGGTTCAGGGCGAAATGGCGCTCGGTCGAAGTGGTTTAGGGGCAAAATGGCACTTGGGCGAAATGGTTTTGGGGTGAATTGAATTTTCGTCTCACGAGACGAAAACTAATTGTTTTACTCATTTCTTAAAGACTATAGCACTTCAGACCAAAACATTTTCAGGTTACTTTTTTTTCTTTGCATAAATTTGTATTTAAAACAGACCGTTGTAATTTTGGGTATGGAATTGGAATCCAGTGGAGTGTTTGGTCAATCTTCGGGGGACAGCGACAACCCTGAAATGTCTGCCTTGGGGATTGCAAACGAGGAGATTGATGTTGAGGAAACGACAGAAACTGAATCAGAATCATGCCAAAAATTCCAAGACCAAAATTCAGACTCTGAAAAGAAACAATGCGATAACGGTGCTTCAAACGAAGGCTTAGTTGAAAAGGAACTAGAATCGGGCTCAACAAGCTTAGAACAGAAGTTATCAACGGAAGTTGATTCAACGGGCCAACAGAAAGTTGATTTGGTTAAGCAGGCACCTGCGGAAATTCTGGAAGAGAAAGTGGAGTGCCCGACACGAAATGAGGGTCAGCTTTCTAAACTACAGGTTTCTCGAAGTCAGGGCGAAGAGTCCCGTAGTGACAAACAAGAGGTTACTCCAACTTCTGAGAAAAGCGCGAGTTCGACCGAGGTGCCTAAATCCTGTAATCTTTCCACCAAGGCATCTACCGGTACCACAATTCCTGAAACCTCTGTAGCAACTTCAACCGCAACACAGTCCAAACTACCTGTACCAGCTCAACAGAGAGCGTATAAAAATGAAGCGAGGAATGCCGACTTTTTACCAAAGTTGAAGTCTTTTGAAGATGCTTTCAAGGCGAGCTTGGAGAAGTTGAAAAATGCCACCACAAGACCACCGCCGAGAAAGATCATCAGAACAAAGTCGCTTGATAGCGATACTCGGACATCTTCAAGTGCGACGATGCATACTTTAAACAAAGAAATTATTGACTTGGAGAAAGAAAAGAAAGTGGTTCGCAAGGCTTCTTCCGATGATAAAGCTTCTTCAGATGTTGTCTTGGAAAAGAAACAAAATGAGCCTGAATCTTCAGCGAAAGAATTAAAAACTCATGTGGACTTGTCCGACAACGAAGGTAGTGATTCTAGAGACATTGAGACTTTCAGCTCGGATTCATCTTCAACAATTATCGAATTGGATACAGAGATTAAAGAATCGGCAGAAGAGAAAGATTCTGTGAAATCTCCGAGCTCTGTGTCAAGTTCTCATTCAGATACCAAGAGCGGTCAGTCAGAGAAATCTGAAATCAGGGAAGAAGCAAAATCTAAATCCGATCCCACTTCTGCCACCAAAATTGAAAAAAAAGTTGCAGACGATTCCAAGAGTTCACCGACAGAAAACACAAACGTCAGAAATGTTTCTGAGGAGAACAAGGCTCCATCAAATTCACAATTTAAGCAAGAAAAAGCTTCAGAGTCGACAGGTCATGACAAACGCGGACAGGAAAATATTGAAAGTACAAGCAAGGACGTACATCTGGGAAAACAAACACAACCATCAAGATTCCTTGAGGCTTCCCGGAAGCTGATCGGCAAAGAAGGAAAGGCCAAAATCCGAGAAAGGTCAAAAAGTGATGAGAGTCAAATTGCTTTGGCGAAGAAACCGCGAATCAACAAGTCTGGAATCTTGCTGCAACCAGGGACGAAACTGGAGGCAATGGATTACTCCAAGAAATGGTAAGAAAATTAAGAAAAGTAAAGATTTTGGAAACAATTCCTCAATGGACCGAAACTTGAAATTTTGTGTACAAAGCCTATGAGCAAATAGAAAAGCACATGTTCTGTCATCTGAACATTTAAAGCCTAGCGTACATCGACATTGCAACTGGAAGCAGCTCAACTGATTAGTTGCTGTCGATGTGTGCGAAGGGCGCAAATCGACAGAAACGGATTAGTTGCGCAACTAGCGGCAACTAGGAGCATCCAGCCAAGGGTAGTGAATGTTGATGTGTTTGATTAGCCATTGAGCGCCTGATAGGCAGCCGGGGCTGTATACTCCCCAGGGAGCTGATATGGTATGGAGTGATTTAATGGATCCCTGTGATCATAGGTAATAATAATGTAGGTGCTTTAATCGACATTTCTCAGATAAGTGCAGTATACATCCATATTTTTAATTTTGTTATAATTCTTTTTGCAGCAGTCCTAGCCTATGGGTTCTAACTTCTTCTTCTTTTGGTATATTTTTTTCTAAAATGCATTTCTGCTTTTTCTACCGGTAGGTACGCTGCTAAAATTGTAAACGTGGATAACAGGGACAAAACACTGCTGATCCATTTTGACGGCTGGAATTCGCGATTTGACGAGTGGATGAAATTTGACAGCGATCGCTTGCGCCCTCTAGCTCGCGTTTCGGCGCGCAGAGAAACGGCCAAAGAAGTGAAAGCCTTAGGGGTAAGGTACATGTTAAATTTTTAAAGGAGCCTGTTCAAATTTTTCCAGAAAATGGATTTCGTTCTAACCTAACAATCATATAAAATACCTCTCTAAAATACTGTCCATGGGGAGAAAACAGGAAATTTGCAATCGCCAATTTGGATGTGGAAGCAAAAATGTTGGTGTAATCACTGCACTGCTTTATGGAATGGATAAATTAGTTTACAAAACATTGGTGGTATTTGAATGATATCTTTGAAAATATACGGATTGAGAGTGCGAAATTTCAGAATGGTAATGAGAAAAATATGACAAATGATATGGTATCAAAATCTCAACACCCATGGGGAAAATGGGGGCTCAAAAACGTGATCTGAACACGCTTCTTAAAAAGAAACATACATGTATTTTTTTGGCAGGGTTATCGAGTTGCCGACGAAGTTCTCGCCCGATGGTCCGACTGCCGTTACTACCCCGCCAAAATTCTCGGGATTAAGAGCAACGGATCATATCGCGTTTTGTTTTACGACGGAATTGAGAAAGTGGTCATGGGTATCAACGTACGGGATATGCCTGACACGCTTAAAGCACAGGTAAGTGAGGATATTTCGCTTGAAAATTTGTGGGAAAATTTCGTTCAGTTGCGGTGTTTAAAAATAACATTGAAATTCAAATTGATGCCCTGTATTAAAAACAAATTGTTCAGCAATAACTATCAGTTATTACACATGTTTCATGAAATGTCTTGTGGCATTACCACACTTATGTAAATTGACAATATTTTAGGGAGAAAATCTTTGATAGTGACTGACAATTTTGAAAATTAACTAAAAGTGACTGAAATTGGAGTAAAATCTAAAAATAAAATTTAATTTTGGTTTTTCTATTAGATCTGCACTAGCTCGACTGCCTCTGGCCGTCTTCAGACGGTAAGAGCGGTAAACTGCCCCCAGCGGCCAGACGTTTTGTAGCAAATTTGCTACATACTTTGAGCGACATTTTCCTCTCACCCAGGACAGAGATTTCCAAAGTTAGGGTACCTACACATAGAGGAACTCATACCTTTTCCAAAACACGTTCCCTTATCCAGAAATCTTCATCCATCTGGCCAAGAGGCGATGATCAATCTGCAAGTACCAGAAATATCGTTCCTTTATTGCCGTTTAAAAAAATAACATGGCGGCGGCCTGGGAGTGTTGTAATGCAATGGGCGCGCAGCGTGCCCCTATGTGACGCGCCCAAAAAAGTCCGGCCGCTGGGGGCAGTTTACCTCTCTGGCCGTCTTCAGACAGCCAGAGCACTTACTGATGGCTGACAAGCCTTTTCGAGGAAAAAAAATGACCTACTTTAAAATCGTCGCAGACAAAATAAATTTTGTAGTTTTGTATTTCATGTCGGCAAAACCTGCATTCTAGATCCAAGCTTTTCAGCATAAAAAAGTAACAAAACGGACAAATTGTTCTTTCCTTTTTGCAGCATTTCTTCAGTAATCTAGAGCACCAGTTCCGAGCACTCGTCAACAAAAAACAGAAGGGCTCGAAAGATGATGACGGTAAAAATAAGGGCAGTCGATTTTCAAAAGGTATCGATCGATAGATGTCGATATCCCGCCAAACGGTGACAAATGTGCTTTGTTTCCTTTGACCTCAGTGAACATTGTTTCGATACTGTTATACCCAGCAAAGGGAATGAAAGAAATTCCTTTGAAATTCCTTGGATGTTTGAGACACAATGGGGGTACAATAGAGGGGGGCGTACCCTTTGCTGCGTGCTGCATATGAATACCGTACTGCAGCTCCTCCGTGTGCCCGGAGATCGCGTAAACAAATCGTTGAACATGGGGACAACCGAAAGCACTGGTATGATGGTCGTTTACGTGCACAATCACACTGGTACCCATCAGTTATTAAGTTGATGCAGCGTTTTGTGCGGGACCAGTTGCCTAACCGAAAACGTTCACACCTCGATGTTATTGTGCGTGTGCGACGTTGTGTAACGGTTATTTGTGGGTTGTGTAGTCCAAGATTTAAATATTAAAATTATGGGTGGCAGGGTGGGTCAAAACAATTTTTTAACATTGACTATTTTGAATGGCCCCTTAGGAAAAAATGTGCGTTTAGGAATAGTTGTCATCAGTCGTAAACGTTTTAACATAGATGCATAAAAAAATATCTTGAATTAATAAGTTGTTTTTGATGGTCAGTATATTTTCGTTTTTTGTCTAAATCCCTGCTTTTAAAAGCGTTTCTTTTGTTCACTTTTTCCCCTTGTAACTTTTAACGGCTCATTTTTTGTTGACTCATTTCTCAAAATTCCTTCTTTTTTTACCCCAGGCTCGGCCTCAAATAGCCGAGCAGCTAGCCCTGTGCAGCAACCCCAGAAAAGACGTCACTCATCCACTGGCCAGCCGACCGCCCCGCAGCCGCCAAAACGCAGTCGACAGGATTTGGGTCGCACTCAGAAAATCTCCACACATAAGGTAGAAAAAAAATGCATAGTTCCGAGATTGCCCAATAATCCCTGTTGTGATTGGTCATAAATGGTCACATACAAAATGTGAGGCGCTGTGGCAATAGAGGGCGCTGTTTTGGCTGCCACAAGAAAAAAAAAAGGTTGACGCTCATGCTTGAAATTGATGCGCGTTTTTAACACTTTTTATCTAATTTCTTTTGGTAAACTAAAATTATTTTTCTGCACAAAAAATGCTGCATTCAACACTAAAAATATGAAATATTTAGTTGACCTTTGACTTTTGTTATATTTTAATGTGTTAATTCTTAAAGTTAATGCAAATTATAGTATACAAATATTGACTGCAATGAGGGGCATGGTTAAGATTATAGGCCCGAGGTGATCTCGAAGCCATGACTATGCCCCGAGGCGGAAGCCGAGGGGCATAGTCATGGCTTCGAGATCACCGAGGGCCTATAATCTTAACCATGACCCGAATAAACAGCAGTCAATATTTGTTTTATATACCGAATGTGTAGATTTTTGTCATCTGGTTGGTTAAAAGTAACGAGTCACAGTCATGACAGTGGTCCTTCGAGTTTCGATTTCGGAAGCTGGTCTACGGCGGAAAAGTTGTATATTTACAGCAAACATTGTAGCATAATCACCTGGCACTTTAGTAGCACATTTCACCTGACACAGTTTTCACTGTAGGCCACTTCTTACTTTCTTGGGGACTTCATCATCTACGACAGACGACAAAACGACTTCGTCGAGATTCCGCCATTACCGTCCTGCTGAATGTTTACGTGTACGTGCAGCGCCCAGCTGCATAGTTGGTGCACAGCTATAGCTATGCTAACACATGTTATGCGCGCGTCCGGAACCCGCTAAATGACTATGCCCGGGGCATGGCAAAGACTATGCCCGTTGGCGTGGTCAGAATTCTACACGCGCCGGGTCTAGCTGATTCAATGCCCCCACTTTTAACCAATCAGATGACAGGAATCTACGCATGAGGTATATAATGGTAATTATGACCTTAAAAAAGTAGCCTTCTGTAGGAACTACTTAAAAATTGATTAATAATTGCAATGACCTTGACCTTTGACCTTGTCAATACATTTAATCCGCTTTTTTGCGTGTAACATAATTTGCATAATGTCTAGCGTCCCGCATTCTTCACTTTCAAATGGAGGTGCAGTTTAGAAAGTCACATACTATGCTGTTGTTGCTACGTGGTGCACGCCATTCCTAAACCAGAAAGTGTTGCAGTATCTCAGTGCCATTTTGAAAAGCACCAGTGGACCACCAAATTTTCAGCAGGACCAGTAGAGTTCTCTAATCTACTGGTCCTTCTGACCAGCATGAAATCCAGGTTAATTTAGACCTCTGCAGTGGAAAACATTTTAAGAAGTGCCTTTTTTTAAATATAAAAGTTGCCTGCAAACAATTTTTTACCATTCATTCAACACAAAAACCATGCGTGGATTTTTCAGGTTTTCTGAAGTATTACTGCATCTATGTGGCTGAAATTTCTACAAGGCAGTTTATCAACATTATTCTTTAGTTATGTGACGCTGTTGTTCCTGTTTTTAAAGGTTTTCCAATCATTTGATCTGTCTTTAAAGGGTTGGAGATCTGTCGATGTTCTGGAGCCCGTCCCCCTTTCACCGACACCAACAGAGGACCACACTGAAAGTCTAGTGTCCCCGACTTCATCCGAGGCCAGCGAGTTAATGTCTGCGCTGGAGCACGGAATGCACGATGGAAAGAAACGATATCGAGAACCACGTAAAGAAAATTTTCACAAAAATTATTTGTTTCACTTTTTTGTTAAATTTATTATTTTTTTCTTTTTCACAAGTTACTAAAGGAGCGTGTCCAGATCACATTTTTGACCCACCCATTTTCCCCATGGGTGTCGAGAATTTGATATCATTTTTCAAATTGTTCTCATTAGGCCAAACAAAATAAATAGTGTGTTTACGGTAACCCGACCTACCTGGAATTTGAGGCCAAATTGCCGACCTCAAACCTTTTATTGCCAATTTTCAAGTTGATAATTTTAAATGAGCACTATTTGCAATAATTTCCAACGAACATAACATTTTCTACACTTGTACATGAACATGGTTAATAGTGAGTTTCAAACATTGCAAAACAACACACAAATGCATGAACTGAAATGTAAAAAAAAATGACAAAATAACCTTTTTCCTATCTACCTACCTGGACTTTTTTTTAGGCCGTTACCGTAAACGAACCATTTATTTTGTTTGGCCTTACCATTTTGAAATGTTGTGCTCTCAATTTGTATATTTTTAAGGATATCGTAAAAACAAAACCATGTTTTGTGAACTAATTTATCCGGTTCCATAAAGCAGTGCAGTGATTACACCAACCTTTTTGCTTCCACATCCAAATTGGAGATTGCAAATTTCTTGTTTTCTCCCCATGGATAGTATTTTGGGGATGCATTGTTTATGATTGATAGGTTAGAACGAAATCCATTTTCTGAAAATAATCTGGACAAGCTCCATCAAAACTTCCACATAAATGACATAATAGTTTTCATCAGGATTATAACCTGATACTTTTTAAACACAGAGTAGGTGCTCAACTGGTAGAGCATCTTCCCTGTGTGCCAGAAGTTTCAGGTTCGAATCCTGTTGAAGACGCACACATTTTATTAACACCTAATAATCAGCACCCAAACCAAATACCTATTTTTTTTTCTTATTAAATTTTTCAAGTAGGCAAAAATTGTTCTCATTAGGCCAAACAAAATAAATAGTGTGTTTACGGTAACCCGACCTAACCAGACATTTGTTATTTTTTTGTTTTTAACATTGGTTTTGGTAAAATATTAATTGGTCCTCCCCTTTTGAAGTATTTTTGTTTTTGACACATTTTTATTTTTGTTTTCATATTCCTATTAACTTGTGTTCATTAACTTGTGACAGATTTATTTTTTTATTTTATTTTTTTGACATTTGACTTTTTAAGGCCACGATATTTTTTATAACACGCCTCTTTCCGATTCTCAATCCTGACTGGCTGAAACACAGTCACGTGAGGTTCACTAATCTAGGCTAGTGCATGAAATTTGCACCAGCGTGAACTAGACGCGCGTCAAGGCTTTTAGCGTGCGTCATTCCCTGCTAGTGTTCCTGACCGGGCACTAGTCTCAAAAACTAGTGACCGGTTACTGAGCTTCCGGAGGTACACTGTGTGTCAGTGAACAGACAGCAACTCGGAAAATGAGGCTAAGAAGCCAACGGTTTCCTTAAAGTTTAACTGACGAACTGCCTAGCTCTTGAGGTGCTTATGCACCTATCAATTGTTTCCCCCACCCTGGTCTACTCCACCTAAGAGGTAGGGATTGTCACTTTTTGCGTGACAAAATCCCCACCCCTGGGGCAACCTTTAGGTGACCAAAATCCCCACCCACGGGTGCAAAACTTGCGCGTCTTGTATACAAATGCACAGAAAATGTTATTTAAAAGGGTCAAATTCCCACCCTGGGGCATGAAAAATGTGACCAAACCCCCACCTAGGGGGTGGGGCAGCGCAGGGAGCGAGGGGTGGGGGAAACAATTGATAGGTGCCTTATTGTTGAAGTGCTTATTGTTGAAGGGTTCAATGTTCATAATCCTGCCTTTTGTTCAAAAACCTACATAACTGCGTTTGTTAGATTGCTTCTTCGCAAATTTCATTGCATTTATATTTTGGCCAGAGGCGTGTTATAAAACACATATGGACTGGCATAATTCGGTCACCAGTGCACACCTATGTGCCCCTCCAGACTGTGAGTGGCCACAATAGGGTCCTATTTCCCTCGTCCTTCGGCCTCCGGGGAAATAGGACCCTCTTGTGGTCACTCACAGTCCCTCGGGGCACATAGACGTGCACTAGTGACCTCATTGCCAGTCCATATGTGTATAATATTTCTGTTTACACCACACATTGCATATCATTATATTACATATGCACATTTGAAGAAATTATAGAGCCTATGCACTGGCGGCCATGACAGGGGGCAGGTTTTCATATTTAAATGATGTGACACTAGATCCACAATATGCTTACCCGTGCCTGTGATACAATGACAATGTGACTGCCCCTGTCATGGCCGCCCGTGCAAAGGTTCTATTCAAAATCAATTTTTTGTTTTTTAATTTTCCAGTGATATTCGACAAAAACACTGGACTCATTCGAGACCGCCAGCGGTGTAAGTGGATTGGTCGATTTGAATCACATGACTTCATCTCTATTTATTTCATATGCGATGTCATTTCAGTAGTTCATATTTCTAGAAAATGGATTGGGTCGATTTTTCAAACACCACTTCATTTTGGGAAAGATATTTGAAATATTTGAAATATTTGAAGTATGAGTTTTGCACGATGGAAAGATTTTCCTCCATTTTGCACGCAGCACCTTTTATTTCTATAATATCTTTTAACAAATAATTGCATGTACAAGTTTTTGGTTTCGTCTTATTTTCAGTTCTAAGTTTTCACCGTCACCATAAAAATAACAAGTGACCTTTGACCTCTAAGTCTGGCACCGTGAAGCCTGTAGCATGTGCTATGGTGTTTGCTGCACAGTTTCAAAATTTGGTGGAATGGTCGATGATATCTTTGTTGTATTGTTAGCTTTGTATGTTATATTATTGGAAAACTTGACCATTTCCCTTACAAAGATTTCTCATTTATTATGATCGTAAATTTAGGCTTGTAAGTTGCGATGGATTTGAGCACTTACGACGCGTCGCAAGTCTTTATATAATCGACCCCGGGTCACATTTGTGAATGAGCGGCATGAAAATTGCCGTACTCCTAAAAATGTCTAAATTTGTAATTTCCGTTAAAATTTCTCTACAGCGGTTGCGCCAAAGGAGTTAGTGATCGACCTGGACCATAACAAGTACAAGTGCGACGCGCCCGACTGCGGCAAAGCGTTCCGCAAGGCCAGCTTACTGGAATACCACAAGAAGTACTACCACATTAATAAGCCGTCTGCAGCGAGCACGTCAGCCATGACAGCCGCCAAAAATGCATTGACGCGGAGTCGCAAACGACTCTCCACTTGTAAGAAATAATTTTCTCTTGGTGTTTTTTTCCTCACTACGGTTTTAAAAACAGATTACATAATTGGAAAACTTTTAGAAACGGGAACAGCATTACATAACTAAAGAATAATGTTGATAAACTGCCTTGTAAAAATTTTAGCCTCATAGATGTAGTAATACTTCAGAAAACCTTAAAAATCTATGTATGGTTTTTGTGTCTGCAGACAATTTTTTAAAATTTGACGGACAAGTAGACCTTGGATCAACTCTTCCGTCATCCGTTTGGATACGTTGATTTTTCTACTCGACGTACGTAAATGAAGCTGACCTTTAAGTTGGTTCACATTGAAAATGCATCAACGGACCAAAAACTGACGGACCGGAGCTGACGTACGTAAATTTTACGTGCGTCTGACGGACGAAAATGATTTTGTTTTTTATACAGCGTCTATAGCTACATCAAGTACCAAGATCTGTCGCACGGAGAGCTCCGATGGGTTATCGGCCAAAGTCGCGAGCCGACCACAGCGCACCTCTGCCCCTAGTGTCATGACAACAAGCTACACGCGCCAACCACTGCCGCTAAAACTTGACAGTCCGCCACCGAAATCACCAGATCCCGAAGCGCCGCAAAGTAATCATTTTCTCATGGTCCAATCGGGGAGAGAGAAGCCGCGACGACTGCTGACGACGTTACGCACGGAACGACCGGCAATCCAGCCCGAACCACAGCCCGTGACACGGCCCGTGACGCGGCCCTTGACGCGGCCTGTAATGCGGCCTGTGATGCGGCCCATGACGCGGCCCATGACGCGGCCCGTGACGCGGCCCGTGGCGCAGCCCGCGACGCAGCCTGTGACGCAGCCTGTGACGCGGCCCGTGACGCAACCGCAAGTGCTAGGCTCACTGAAGGCCCCGGAGACTATTACGACAATTGCAGAAAGGGCACGCAGAATCTCGGGAATTGTCGCAAGCAGAGACGAAAAACCAAGCACAATCGAGGTACGAGCTGCATAGACCTAAGTTAGGGATATTGGTACGTTGGATTTTTGTAAAAAAAAATTCAAATGACTGTTTTCACCTATTCCTGTGACAAGGTGTGTTTGTCATGCAGATACAATTGTCTAATATACAAAATCATTCAAGCCGAATGGGCATACCCTCAAAATATCTGCGTACACCCCACATTATCCCTAACTTATTATGAGTAGTGTAACAATAATGTGGACTTGTATCACATAATTATCCAAGAAAACCAATCAAAGCATCTACATAATAATTATTACCCCTGATCATAGGGCTGCATTAAATCACTTTATATACCATCTCAGCTTCCTGGGAGTATACAGCCCTGGCTGCCTATCGGGCACTCAATGGCTAATCAAACACATGGAGTACCATATGGTCGAATGGTTTGGTGCATTGAACTCGAGAGCGTGTCTAATTACATGATCGTTGGTTCGATTCCCCGCCGCGACCATGGTGAGTGTGCCCTTGGGCAAGGCACTTTGCCTTTCTCCACCCAGGAGTAAATGGGTACCTGCAAGGGTTGCAGCCTTTGAGTGCTTGTGTCAGGCTGCCGGGGCTGCATACTCCCTATGGGAGTTGTGCCCAATGCAATGACCAGGGTAATGATATTGTAAAGCGCAGTGAGTATCCCGCAGGATAGATATGTGCGCTATATAAGATGTCACCATTATCATTATTATTATTAAACATCGACAAGTCCTCACAAGCCTTCACAAGTCCACCACAAGTCCCTGGGTCTTAATTCAAGTCACAAGCTATTCAAATGAACTCCAACAAAGGCATTCTTTTGTGCGCGTTCATCCTTTGCTTCTTGTTACTGGACTTGTAACAGAATTGTCCGGGACTTGTCACAGGCGTCTGATTTTTATCGGCTCTGGACTTGTGATAGACTTGTGATGGACTCAACTACAACCCTGGTATGAGCTGTATGTGCACACACGAATGTCAGTTCGTGGAAATATGTGGACCTCACTGTGCGGTTGTCACAAACTGTAAATAAAACTGCACTTGGGTAGTATTTGGTGATGCTAGCCGACAAATTGTATTTACATTTAAAGGCCCTATGTATCATTTGCAAGATAAAACGTTTTACAGATTCGTGGAATAAGAGTGTAACATATCTAAGGAAGAATGTTGGTCCTAAACTAGCCTGAAGAAATTTTAGCTACTTACATGTAGATGCATCAATGCTTCAGAAAACCTTGAAAATATATGAATTTTGTGTACAAGTGAATGGTAAAACAGTTTTTTAGAAAACCACATTTTGTTGTTAATTTCCAGCATGAAATACCATTTTGGACGGATATAAATTCTTGTGGTGTTTGTTACCATTGCTATCAACACTTTGAGTAAGGTTTTTCTTGTCAACTCATGAAAAACAAAATTTGGCATTGCAAATGATACAATGGGCCTTTAAGCACTAAATAAATGTTCTGTATTTTATTCAGAGTGGCGCACCTTCTACCGCCCCATCAGAAAAAACTGAGGCACCCTCGGTGAAGAAATATGAAATGGTACAACTTACGATAAAGAAAGAGCCAGTCGACAAAGAGCCAAAAAACCAAGAGCCAAGTGACATTCCAGCGACACAAATCCAGAATACCGACGCTCCCGAAATCATCAGGGACTTACCGCAAAAAGACGTCAAAAGTCAAAGTGCGGTCGCAGAGGTCACACCCTCCCCCAAGGTGCTGAAACATGAGAAGCGTGGCAAACCGCACAAGAAGCATAAGCGGCACAAGACGCGCAACCGCGACCGGCGGTCGAGGGAACAGAGCAGGCAGGACCGCCGTCTGGTGGCCGAGCGCGCCAAACTGCGACGGTTTCAACGCCAGAAGGAATCGCTCGGGGGTGCGGAAGAGATATCTGAAGATTTGATGGAGTGGACTTCAAAATGTGTGTCTCCCAAGAGTAAGTACTCATTAAAGGGGCCCTGAAAAGGTGTTTTATCAATGAAATCTGTGCTAGGGAACTAGTCCCTTAATTTACAATCATAAAAACCCTACTTGGAAGTTGTTTGGGAGTTAAAATCAAGGTTTTTTGTTTTGTTTATGCTAAAGAAAATTTACATATGCATGAGCAAACTGGTGATGTAAAACACAGAAAAATCTCATTCAACTGTGCACAAAAGTTTTCACAATTTTCTCCAACTTGCTGAAACTTTTGCAACCCATGACAGTTTAGGTTGTTTTACATGTTGCCTGTTGCAAACCATGAAAAAAATAAGGCTGGAAACTGCAGCATTTTTCCACAATTCCAGTTTTAAGTCTTATGTTTTTTCTTTGCTTTTCTGCTGTGTGTTCCTAAAGTGACATGCCCCAAACAGCGCCCTCTTTCTGTGAGTTTATGTGAAGAAATTTTCAAAGTTGAAAAATTCCACTTTTTATTCATGGGGCATCAAAATGAACAGTAGTATTGTCTTTCTACACAAGTAATCCTTCATATGCAGCAAAAACTGTGCATAAAGTTATTGAGCATTTCAGGGGCCCTTTAACCCTTTCAATACCGCATTGTTTTATGGGGTCACACTGCTCTGTACCACATTCTTTCTCACAACGCACTGTTTTATGCAACTTGCAATGTTTACTATTTGTAAACCTTAATTTTCCATTTGAAGACTTCGTTTTACAGAAATTCATTGTGTATATTATTTGTAGGCAATGAAATAGTCTTTTATATGATACCAAATTATGAAATTCAACAACAGAGGGCAGCAAACGCAAATAATGCAGCTTCTTGAATACAGCGGCCTTCTGTTGTCGAGTTTACTCGACATTGGTATGGAAGCACACTGCGTTGCGCTGTCGAGTAAACTCGACATTGGTATTGAAAGGGTTAAGCTTTTCTGTTTCATTTTTTGGAAGAAAGTTGGACGTCACCTACGGCCTCGTGTACAAAACCTATGGCAGTAGCTGTTTCAAATTTCCAAGTTTTTCTGAATAAAATTTTCCTATTTTTTTCCAGCCAATTTATTATGGTATTTTTGTTTTTCTACTCAGAACTGCACCTACCGATGGCTGATAAGCCATTTGAAGGAAAAACTGCTATTCGCAATTAAAAATGACATCTGCGACATATTTTTCTCTTTTTTTCACCACAGCCGAGGGAAACCTACCACATGCTCTCAGCACCGAGGACATCGTGGCAAATCAAGAAATCGCCGACTCGTCCGCCACGGAGGAAGGCGGTCCGAAAGAGATGATTAGATGCATCTGTCGCAGCCAAGAAGAAGAAGGCTTCATGATACAATGCGAGGCTTGCTTCGCGTGGCAGCACGGCCGTTGCGTTGGTCTTACGGAACGCACCGTCCCCAAGCAGTACCTATGTAGCTTTTGTATCTATCCAGAAAGTGAGTCTAATTTGTGGATTTCGTTCTAACCTAACAATCATATAAAATACCTCCCCAAAATACTATCCATGGGGAGAAAACAGGAAATGAATAGGTGTTTGGTACTGCAAAATTGGAAAATAGAATGAAGTAACGACAAAGACATGCTAAAGCACTCTTCGACTTGCACTCGTCAGAGCAAAACGCAAGAATGGCGTTGTGACGCTAAATCGACAATAGTATAAGGGGTCATTCCCAAAATTAGGGGTCCAAAATTTTTGGTGTCCCAGTTACGTACGACACTCTCTGCTTCAAAAAGCACCCCTCCTGATCACAAATTCTCAGTAATGGACTGTGGCCTGTGATTATAGGGGGCAGCATAATTTTTTCCAATATTTTGTTCTCCGATTCCTGAAATATATTTAAAACAAAAGACCATAAAAGCTTATAATTTGTTCCATGGTATTGAATAGGAGTTTGGTGTCCCTGGTTACCTAAGCCAATGAAAATTGGCTGTAGAATGAGTTTGCATTAACCTTGGTGCCATATTTACACACAAACATTAAATTTAAGTGGCATTTGTTGAAATAAAAATAATTATTATCTACTGGGAAACCACTTTCAATCACTAAAAACACTTGCAAATCTTAAAAAGCATGTCACACTTTTGGACCCCTAATTTTGGGAATGACCCATTAGGCTAAAGGCGGGAATGACGCGTTCAGAATGCTGAGTGCTAATTGGTCAGCAGCAGGGAGCACGCTACAGTGCATGCGCAGTTAGATTACATGAAGCGTGTGCACAAATTCTTTCTGACGGCACAAAACGGGCTTAGTGAAGTGAATGTACGTAGCCTCGAGCATGCGCAGATGCATGACAATATGTGCTCTGGCCAGTACAGTGAACTGCTGTTCGCTGTTTTGTTTCGAGCAGGAAATTTGCAATCACTGCACTGCTTTATAAAACCAGGTAAATTTGTTGTTTTGACGATATTCTTGAAAATATATGGATTGAAAGTGTGAAATTTCAGAATGGTAATGAGAAAAATATGACACATGATATGGTATCAAAATCTCAACACCCATGGAAAAAATGGGTTCTCAAAAATGTGATCTGGACACGCTCCTTTAAGGGTCAAAATAAATCATTATTTTTTACGCCGAATAGATTTGCGAACGCACACAAGACACCGCTACGACCAGGAATGGTTAAAAACCGGTCAGCTCCCTTGCCTTAAGGAAGCACAGGAACCCTCTGAGGAGTCCAGGAACATGACCGAGTCCATGCTGAAGACACACCAGCTCATGGCCGACATGTTGAATGTCACCGAGGCACTGGACGCACTGCAACATAAACTGGAAATATTGAAGTAAGTACAGGTCCCAGACTAAATCGATTTGAAGGCTGTTCCAATGCAGTGATTTCCTACTGTTCCATTAGTAACAATAAAATGTGACATTTTTTGTTTCTGGAAAAATGCTGTACTTTAGTTAACCACTTGACTCCAGAGGACGTGTCAATGTATAGACCGTATCGAATAGCCGCCATTTCGTGGGGCAGTTTCTTTGTTTTTTGGGGACATGTATGGCTGCACATATTGTGCTTCCATTGTTGTGCTTCCACGGTTGACGTGTAAACATGTCCATTGTCCACCATTCATTTGTACACACCGTGTTTTGAACTTGATGCTCTTGATGATGCTCTTTGGTTTTAACGTTTAATCTTTTTAATTTTTTTTTATCTATGTACATGTATATGTATGTTATCTTTTTGGTTTATACTGTAAAGCACCTAGAGGCCCTGGCATTTGGCGCTATATAAGATTGCTATTATTATATTATATTGTTGAACGGTTTAAGTAACAAAAGGTGCCCCACGAAATGGCGGCTGTTCGATACGGTCTTTAGTGGTTGACGAATTAAAACATCAGCTTTGTCGCTGTCTTCCACGGTTGACGTGTAAACACGTCCATTGTCCACCATTCATTTGTACACACCGTGTTTTGAACTTGATGGCTGTGGGCGTCCTGTCGGTGAAGCAAATCTCGCTCCGTGGCAGCCGCCTCGGAGTGTTGCAAAGTATGATCTTTTGGTGAGAAGATTCATACAATGAATGTAAAAATGAGTCGGTATTTGTGGTGCTTGACCAGGTCTTAACTTTTGGCCAATCACATTTGTCTTTTTAAAAGATCGGTATTCTTTGCCAAAAATAATCCTGGCGTCAACTGGTTAAGGGCTTTAAAAAATCAATTTCTTTAAGTTTCCAACCTGATTAAACCTGCGTGGGTTGAGCTGACCTCTGGAGCCGTGCTTCTCCCAAACGGCCCTAGAAGTAGAGGAGCTCAGGGAGGCACTTCAGGCAGAGTGGCGCACCCTGCCTCAGTGGCTCTTACAGAGGCCGAGTCGTCCTTGCCACAAGAGGTGGTCGTACACGTTACTGACTGATAACATTTCTCTCGACCTCAATTTCTGCTTGAGGTTGAGAGCAACAAAAGAAATGCAAAATGTTCAGTTTAATCAAAATTTGAAAATGTCTTTTGTAATTAAGTTCAAATCGAAATATTCACATAACAGCTTCATTATGCATGACTGCATAAAGCTTCTGGCTGCGTTCGGGCGTGCAGTACTCCGGAGTAATGCGTGCGCATTGCACTCGGGTCACATTACGCGAACGGCAAGTACACAGTGCCCATGCGCGAATGGCCATCAGTCAAGATGGCAGTCTTTTGCCAAGACTACACAAAAAACGCCGTTTCACTGCTCACAAGAAAGTGAAGAAAATACAGACCATAAGTCGTGAGAACCTTTGATGCCGTGTAAAACAAACCTTAGTGAGTTGCTGTTTCAGTTATCCAGTTGACACGTTGAGCAAATTCACAAAAAATCCAACCTATATCCCGCCATCTTCGTACAAATCACATGGCATTCGTCAGGAGTAAGAGCACACTCCCCATTTGTTGGGGAGTACCGAGAGCATACTCTCACTGACCCGAGTGTCGTTATTCTTGCCGTTCGCGAGCGCAGGAGTATGCTCGTGTTAACACGAGTACACGCCCGAACGCAGCCAAAGTGTGCTGAAAATTCCCACTCTCAGATTGACTGCTTTGTTTTTTGTTCAGTCAAAAAGATGATTTATATTTTTTGTGTAATTTTTTAGAAGCGACAACCACCCAGATTTGAAACGTTGGTCATATCACTGGGGCATGAAAGACGAAACCACGCCCCTGGATTGTTCCTTGCCGAGCCAACAACTGGACAGTAGTCTGGAGGAAACGGAGCACCAACAAACGGCCGTGGAGACAAGCGCCCTCACGGAGTCGCGAAACGATAGTTCAGTTATTACGGAAGAAGTTACTTTAGCGAGATCAGGTATAAGCACCGGAAAGTATCTTTTTTGGGGGGCGGGGTGAGGGGGGGATTCCTTTCATTTCAAGAATTTTACCTATATTTTGGGAATGAATTGAGTAGTTAAACAGCTAGAATCCCCCCTTCCACAATTTTTGAGTTTTTCTGTTTATCGTGGAGGTGTATGTGTCTACAACACCATCACAACTTGTTTTTCACAAAAAATTGACTTAAAACCGACAATTAAAAAAATAATAAAAATCCACGTCGGCAAGAGGGATGTTTGGACTATCGAAAAAAGCCTAAATGCTGGATTTTCGTCAAGGGGGATTTTTCCTCTTTAATTATGCCTTCAGACCTTGTGTACAAAACAAATTTTCTCACTCCCAAATTTGTTTTTTAAAATCAAAATTGCACTTACAAATACTCGACTTTGACCATATTTTTTGGCTAATACCGGTAAGCAAAATTTAATTTGTCGGTTACTAATTTTTTGGAGTACTTAAAGGGGCTGTGTCACGGTTTGCACATGTGCTAAATCCTTTCAATTTTGGACATGCGTGCACGCTCAGATGAATGTAGTGCAATTTCGTTACACAACGCCATTGGTTTGTGTGCGTAAATGTACATCGTGTACTGCACGTGCTGCATGGGCAGTGTGTGTTCGTTCATGGGTGTTTACAATACGCAGAATTCAACTACATAATACATCGTGTTGCGCGCCTTCGTTCGATTTAGCAATGTCTGAGAAAAAATCGGTACAGCGGCGGTGGCCACGGTGTCTTTCCATCGACGGTTTGGTGGAAATCAAGGTTGAACAAATTCCTGTATCCAACATGTCATTCATATCATTCGATGTCGTTTCTGTCATGTTGTCGAGTTTTTTGATGGGATGAAAAAACTCTTTTAAACGGCCGCACACACGGTGATATTGATGTTTGGCGGCTTAAAAATACAGCAAACAGCGCCATTTCAAGTAAAACGTAATGCATCAGGACAACCTGGGCATTGACAAGTACACCACTGCCAAAATTACTAAAGAATTATAAGGGATGGCAAAGATTGAATGGGATTTTGAGTATTCAGTTGTTCAATTAAATAAAATAAATTGTGTTCCGCAGGCAACATTGTAAGAAAACCAGAGCTACCACACCCTACGGAAACAGTAAACCAGTCAGTTAGCGATAATGGACAAAAAGTGACACACGAGGGCGACACACCAACCACATGCGGTCCGAGCAACATTGAAATCGCTGGGATGAAATCAAGCGCCGAATCGGAAAGTTTAAATCTTGACATGGCTGCCACAGCCATTGTAGAAATTGAAAGTCCGATGGAGGCTGATTGTAAAAAAGCGCCAGAAAGTTCCGGGACGGAAAATCTTGCATTAGTTAGTGACGGCACGCACTCGCAGTTAAGTTCGGACATCAGCGCTCTTGTGAGACCAAAACTGCATCCCAAGTCTGGAGAAACAGATTCCCCCACTGGAAAACCAACAACCTGTAATGTCGGCGACCCTGCAACTTCTAAGGGTTTTAATCAACTTGGCAAAGTGCCAACGCACCTTACAAGCACTGGCGACGCAAAGCCAGCTATGACACCATTGCATGCTGGGATAGCAAATACTTCCGCCAAGCCAAACGCGGCCGGTACCGTTGCCAAATTTTCGGATGATGACGAACCACTTGCGAAGTACACCAAGAAATCTTCGATGCCAGTTGCGACATCTGTTAAAGGGAAATCGGCAGAAGAAATCAAGGTCTGTGTAAAGAGCGCCCTCTGGGCTATTTTAAATTACAAATATTTGATCGAGTTCGGGCGGACTGTTTTTGACACGGGTAACTAGTCCTCGATTGATAGGTGGTGTGTGATCCTGTTCCGAGTGCAGTGTTTTAGGGTCGTGTTCCCGTCATTTGGGCGCGAAAACGAGTTAAACTGTGTTAAGAACAGACTGCCCAAATTTGGTCTTTAAGTCTTAATAAATATGTCATAAAATTGATCTTAAGGATAGTATACATGATTGGTAAACTGTTACAAATAGTTTTATCCCCCTGTGTGATTGAAGATATGCATGATTAAAACCAACCTGAGCAAAAACCAGCTCTGTACCTTTGAGAAAACAGTCAAAAAAGGGTTTGCAGTCATTTCGCCCCAAAACTACTTCGCCCTGAACCACGGCCTGTGCATGAAGTGGTTTTGGGGTGAAGTGGCATTTGGGCAATGTAGTGTTTGGACAAAGTGATTTGGGGCGAAATGGCACTCGGGCGAAGTGGTTTGGGGGCGAAATGGCACTTGGGCGAAATGGTTTTGGGGCGAATTAAATTTTCGTCTTATGAGACGAAAACTAATTGTTTTACTCATTTCTCAAAGACTATAGCACTTCAGACAAAACCATTTCAGGGGACGTTTTCTACGTTCATCATGTTTATATTGTGTAAGTTAGGCGTAAATCTGTGAACATTTCTGATTTTCAAGATTACCAATGATGTATACTGCCTTTAAATAACTCAGTAATTTGCCAATGGATTTAAGCCAAAATTTCAGATCATGTCAACCAGGCCTGATAAATGTTATTGTCCGAGAGGGCGAGATTTTATAAGCCATTTTTGTTTAGGTGGCAAGGTGCCCGTATTGTACTAGTTGGCTTCAGACGAATAATATTCAGACTAGAGTACTAAAGTCAAAACGTCACTCTTTGTGTGCTGCCAAGGTTACTAGATCTACACTAAAACCAGTGAACTGTTTCCCTGCACTTTAGCAATGGACGTTTTAGATTACCAGTGAATGTTTAGACCCGGCAACTAACATAACACTTTTGTCACTTTAGTACACTACTCACAATAAGTTAGGAATATTGGTGTGGTTCAATTTTAGATTTTTTTTTTTTCAAATGACTGTTTTCACCTATTCCTGTGACAAGGTGTGTCTGTCATGCAGATACAATTGTCTAATCATATACAAAATCATTCAAGCGGAATGCATACCCTCAATAAAATATCTGCGTACAGCCCACAATATCCCTAACTTATTGTGAGTAGCGTATATCTTGTTTCAAAAGGCGTCCGAATCTTCCCAACCGAATTCAACCCCATCAGCGGCTGCAACCGAGACTACCGACCCCCTTCATGTCACATCGCCCTCTAGTGGCGGACAAGTATCGGCCCGCGTCTGCAAACTGCATCTTTTCAACCACATCGTGTGCGTGGAGGACGAACTGAAGCGCAGAATGGATTATGTAGAAGAGCAAATTGAAGGTAGGGGGCGCTATACAATGCGTTATAAGCAGCGTTTCTCCTTGAGAAAATATATAGACCGTATCAAATAGCTGCCATCTTGTAGGGCAGTTTCCTTGTTCCGTGATGACATGCATGGTTGCACATTTTGTGCTTACGTTGTTGACCAATTTAAATATCAAAAGTTGTCCCACAAGACGGCAGCTACAATGTATTTGATACAGTCTAAATGCTACAGAAACAAACAAGGCCCAGTAATGAACGCGTGAGGGCACTGTCAAGCGGCCCACGCCCATCGTGAGTTATGTTCGAACACAAAACTCGCTATACGCACACGCGTTCCAAACGTTCACTTTTAATGGAAATCTGTGCACGGGCCTGCGCTCCGCGTACGCTACTTTTACCCACGGACGTACATAGAATTCCCCCCTATTTCCACCTAGTTCGAGCGCCCTCACGTGTTCAGTAATCTGGTCTATTCACTCTCACATTGCCAAGGTTTTTTGTTTGTAAAAACACAAATCAATATTTTTCAGTTATCCAGTTTAAAAGAACGTAAAGAAAAACATACAAGCAGTTCATTTTAAAATGATTTTTAAAGTTGATTTTTGAACATTTTTATCAGCTAGACATTTTGGCAACACAGACCATATTTTCCAGAAAATACCTTTGTCTGGTCTCAAAATAAAAGAAATAAGTTTGAGTTGTTCTGAATAGATAACTTAGGCCCAAAAAAGGGTTACAAATAGTGTGACAACATGCCTTTCTAAAAATCTTGTGTACAAATTTTCAATATACGCTCGTAACCGGGACGGCCTAAAATGTAACACAAGTGTCCGTCCCGGTTCCGAGTGTATATTGGACATTTGTACGCAGGGTTTTTAGAAAGGCATGTTTGTCACACTATTTGTAACCCTTTTTGGGTCTAAGTTATCTCTTCAGAACGAGTGAAACTTATTTCTTTTATTTTGAGATCAGACAAAGGTATTTCCTCGAAAATATGGTCTGTGTTGCCAAAATGCCCCCTTTACTGTGGATCCCCTTATGGACGCAAAAACTCGACCTGCGCGACGTACGCTACTTTTTTTCAGAGCGAGTCACATATATAAATGCATTCATAACTGGTCTTTTTAAACTAAAGAATAACTCTTGGTACTTATTTTCGTTTCTCATAATTTTTAAGCCTTGGAGCTCTCATTTGCCCAGTCAACCGAGAGCAAGGGCGCCCTCTATATTCCACCAGATACCAACCATGTGAAACGGACAATCGGCGTCCTAATTGAAGACTTAGAACGAGTCAACAAGTTAGTTTCAATTTAAGATAAAAATAAAACGTCTTAATGGAAAAGGAGTTTCAACACAGAAGCTGTATTGCTTCATATCTCGCAAGTTGGTCCAGCATGTTAGGTATCGGTAACGCACTTTAAAAGATCCCAAAGCATTCTTTCGTGAAGAGCAAGGGGATTCCCCGGTGTCTCTGGCTGTTTCTAATTCATCATGGGTTTCCTCACGCTTGCGAGCGACTGAGAAATCCTTGGTTTTTGTACCAGAAAGAAATAATAATAATAATGAACTAAGAGATTCTAATCTTTTTCAAATGAAGATTGTGTGTTCACATTGGAAAATCTCTTTGTTTGAATCTTTGTTGAACAAAATAATTTTCCCTGTGTGAACAGGATTATAGAATATAAACTCCTCAAAAAAGTTCAGAAAGTCAAGTTTGACTGACGATTTCTCTCTTGTTACTAAATCATTTCCCTTGAATTTGGTATCATTGCAAAGCCCTGTTATTCCTCTTTACAGTGATGGGTCATTTGTTATGATTAATCAATTGGGGGATGTGCAGTATAGCGGAATACAGGGGTGGGTGGAAAGTGAAATGTCTAAAACTCACTGCTATTGTCATGCAGTGCATTCCCTTTTGCTTGGAGGATGGGAATGTGTCAATGCATTTTGTGACATTTCACTTTACACCCGCCCCCGTATTCAGCTGTGGCCAAGTTCGATCAAGCGACTATAGTTAACTATAGTCGACTAGAGTCCCTCGAACGGCGGATTCGTTCGAGTCATTTCTGTTGTTCGAGGGACTCTAGTCATTCACTATAGTCGCTTGATCAAACTTGGCCTGTGCTGCACATCCCCCAATTGCTTAATCATAACAAATGACACATCATCGTAAAGAGGAATAACAGGGCTTTCCAATGATATAAAATTCAAGGAAAATTATTTTGCAACAAGAGAGAAATGGTCAGTCAAACTTGACTTTCCGAACTTTTTTTGAGGAGTTTAGACGATTGCAAAGTTTTTGTACATATTTCTGATGACTTCGTCAATTATTAAATGTTTAGTTTTTCTGTTAAGTACATGTAGCATTGATGCTACTACATAAAAAAAATCCTAACTTCGCAATAGACTGCCGAAGTGAATATGTTATCTTTTGTTGGTTGCCTAGGCAATTGTCTCTAAAATCACTGAACCGTGTCCCTGTGCTTTGCAATGGTACTTTTTCTGACGGCCATGATAGTTTAGAGCCAATTGCCATGGCAACCCACGTCGCACTTCGGCTGTCTATTGGCCAAATGATAAAGCTGTTTAGCATTAAAAATTTGCCTAATCCAAAATTTGTTTGCTTTATAAAAATGGGTTTTCAGTCAAAATTGTATAAATATGTATTACAATTGACCGGTGTTCGACTATTCTTGCTAAAAACACAAGTTGACTTCCAATTTTGACTATTAACCCATTTTTATAAAGCAAACAAATTTTGGACTAAGCAAATTTTTCTGCTAAACTGCTTTATGAAATCGGCCCCAGATCTTAGAGTAGGGCATGTATATATTTTAATACCCAGATATCGTCTGGTAAAATTTTTCCAAAGGTAGAATCATTGAAAAAGATTGACATTTAACATAATGCATACACCATGCATAAAATCGGGTGATTATTACATGTTAAATTTCAGTTTATTACTTCGGGGCTGTATTTTTTAAATTTTATGCAAGTCGCCCCAAGGCCGACAGGCACCTCGATTACAGAAAAACCAGCCCTTCACACTGAAACCAGACCGGAATTACCAGTCTCTTCACGGTATGAGTGGGGCTGGGAGGGGTAACTAGTCCGCATAGAGACAACCAAGTTACCTCTGCCCCTATTATAAGCAAGCATGGTAAAGTGCCTTGCTCAAGGGCACAAGTGCCACAACCTGTCACGGCCAGGATCCAAATCCAGTATTTGGCACAGGAACCTGAGTTTGATGCACCAGACTGCTAGGCCATAATGCCCCACTTTTGTTTAAAGTACAGAGAGACACTTTTTAAATAGCTTGACCATTTCCAAAAACGTTCACAGTTTTATTGTTTTAAACATTACTATTTAAGTAGATAGCATGCCTGTTATGTACATTGTTCATCTGGTTTCTCGTGTATAATGGGAACATTTTCAGCTGCACAGATTTGATTGTTATGAAACACAAAAGTCAACTACGAATTCACTACAAATTCTTAAAATGACCACCCCAATAAAAGTTATTTTCATGGAATTTAAAGGCACAGGCTCGTCAGCAATCAGTGTTCGAATTAGCACTGGTCCGTTGGCCAAATGACAGTTGAAATTGTCTCGGGCCAGTTGGAAAGCCTCCCCAAATGGTCCGCCTGGCCAGTTGATATAAATCTGACCCATGCTGTAACTCACACATTGTCTTACCCTGCTAAAAATATGCATTAGGTAGGGTATTTAGAGAAAATTGCAGAGAAAATCTACCAAATTGTCCTTGTTTATTCACTGGTTAAATCAAACAACTGGCTGTGAGTTATTAAAAAAAGTAAAGAAATAAAAATAAAGAATTTTGAACTGGGCCACTTGAAATGCCGACAGGCCAGTAAAGACTGACGCCAACTGGCCCTGTTGGCTAATTGGGGAAAACATTAAAGGCAAACACTGGCAATGCGCGCACGCCAAATTCGTGCCACGAAATATGCAGCTCCATGCCTTTGCTATGGAGCTGCGTATTTCGTGGCACGAATTTGGCGCGCGCGCATTGCTGACGAGCCTGTGCCTTGAAAAGAATAGATCGGCAAGTTTACAAACCAAGTGTACTTTTAGTGACACTTTAAGCTTTTTTATTTTTGCATGTTTGCAAATGTTTGCCCCCTTTAAAAATTTAACAATGAAACTTAAAAACAGGGCTGCGTTCCACTTACGCAAACGTTGCCAACGTTCACCACTGGTTGAGTTTATGCACGGCCTACAGGTCTATGGAAAGCCGGGTACCTGTTGTCTGGGAACATTGCAAACGTTTGCAATGTTCGCGTATTTGGAATGCAGCTCTGGTCAATTTCTTTTGCAGAACGTTATGCACGCACAGACTGTGACATGCCTCCTCATTCAAATTTTACAAAAAATAGTTTTTTTCCATATATTATTTTAGACTGGTTCCCGTCCACATATTCCACATACGACGAATGTATGAGACCGGTAAAGGGTGCTTCATCTTGATCTGTGATTGGTTGTCTTTTGCACATGCGCATTGTGTGCTCATAGCCTCATTTATAATTTGGGGAAGCCCTTTCCTTTAAGCAATGTTAATTTACATTTAGCTATGTTTGACCCTACCTCCATGGTTTGACACGCGCGGCCGGGTTAGAAATGTTAAACTAGCGCAATGCAAAAAACCACGTGACCCCGACCATGGGCAGATTTCTGCCCGTCATTGCTACCCTTTACCGGTCCTCTCATTCATTTGTCGTATGTGCAATATGAGGACGGGGACCAGTCCAGATATTTTTCTCTTCATTTTCGTCACTCATTGACAGTGTTCAGATGAATAAAGGATCTTATTATTATTACATTACAGAGTTTAGTTTTGTTACAATATGTACCGTTCATTCAAATCATTGCAGTAAAATGTTCAATAAAACAATTACTTGTACAGACCAATATTGTGTATTGACCTATTCCATATGATAGAATGGTTCCCGATCCTATCGCTTATTGCGAAAATATAAGGATCGGTAAAGGGCGGCCATGACGGGCAGAAATTATTATAATTTTTTTTTTTAGTGTGTATATTTTGCATTGACATTTGTAACCCGGCCGTGCGTGTCGAACATATCCAAATATGTAAATAAAGTACATTGCCTAAAGCAAAGGGCTTCGCCAATTTTTAAATATAGACGACCAATCACAGATCAAGATGAAGCGCCCTTATATTCTCCTATGTGGAATATGTGGACGGGAACCAGTCTATCCATATGAAATCTCTGATCTACATGCATATATACAATTAAAGCAAAAGGAAAATTCGGTACATTTAATACATTGTTTACATTTAAATACTAAAATACATTCATTAAAATATTCAATTTTCAATTTTTCAAATATTTATAGACACATACAAATAATTGCTGGAAAGAAAGGCAATTAAAATCTTTGTAATTGTCATTTGTTTAGTGCATGTAGTTCTTTTAAACATTAGGAACAAGAAAATAGAGCTAAAGTTGTAATAAATATTTACAAACACGACTCCTTATCCGTCCCAAATTGGGACATCATTCACAGTCGGGTCTTCAAAATTGTGTAGACTCTCAGAAGTTAAAATATTCGCATAATGTTTAATATAACATTAATACTGTCGCTGATGCAGGCTGATGTAAGAAAATATAAAACTTGAGATGAATTCGCTTCTAAAATAAGCAACATTTTCTCATTTTTGTGTACATATTTTTAAGCCGTTCCAGAAACAATGCATGACAGTTGAACCTCGTTCATAAGATGTTCAAGTCTGCAGATTACCTTGTTTTAAAAGGAACCTTGTATTATCAGGAACATCGAACAAAAATTCTTGTTATAAGCGGAATGTTGTATTAACAGTTCTCGTATTATCGATGTTTGATTGTACACTACAGCGCCCTCTGTCGTCTGGTTCGTCTACATGTGGCCTGTACTAAGGCTGTAACTGGGGGGTGGCGAGTCGGTGTACGCGGGAAGGTTGGGTTCTCTCCCGTCACCTTGAGCTGTTGCCGCATTTTCTGCAGATACAAATATTATAAATCTTCAAAATATCGAATGTTTTTTGAAAAAAAATGCCTGTGGAATTTAGGTTTTCTTGAAATGTTTGGTTTCATAGTAATTGTCCACCCCTACTGCTAACGTTTGGTACATTCCAAAAATGAAAAATAATCTTTAGTCTGGTCAACTGTGATGAATCGACAGATCCTACATACGAAGTCTGGGAACCAGACTAGAGACATTTTTGCGCCAATGAAAATTACCTCAAAAGTCGTCTGCAAGCACGTGGGAGCACACCGCACGTTTGGACAAATTTGTTCTTTGTGTTTTCCGAGTTGTAACGAGCGAGTGGTGGATGAACGTGGAAACGGGACAAAAACAGGAAAAAGGACAGCAACAAAAACGGGGAAAAAAGGACGGAACATTAACATGAAAAAGGCCGGGAATTAACCAAAGGTTGAGAATGGGAAACGAATGGAAAACCTCCGAGAATGACCTTTTGCCGTGAAGATAACCGTAATGGTGAGTTACAAAGTCAGATTTTTTTTAGGGCAGCTTTTAACCAAGGAAAAAATGTACACGTTCGTGCACTAAGTCTAGAGCATGACATTTAAAACAAGTGTTTTCAAAGAAAAACTTGAAATGTTCTCACTGCTAAAATAATGTTTCCTCTAGGGCGTTATCATGCGAACGTGTAGGCCTACTACCAAAAGGTCGGCCTGTTGGGCGCAATCTTTATGCTCGGCGCAAATTGTGAATTTGCGCAAGCAGATTTTGAACTTCACCCAGTTCAAAGATTACGCAGCGCAAATTTTGGTATTTTTTTCATATACATTGAACACGGATTTGGGTAAATTTATATTATTGGAATCGATAGCTTATTCAATTCTAAGATATACTTCCCACTGACACTTCCGTCGCAAATGTTGCATTTCTGAGATAAATAAATGATAAAATTACTGCATAAAGTAATGCACAAAATGACGCGGCGAGCGGTCTGTGCGTAAGCGCGACAACAGAGGGCGCTGCGCGCGCGCGTGAATGGTTATCTTGTGCACTAACTGAAGGCAATTTTTGAAGAAGAAAACGTGATTTTTCTACAGAAAAGCAACATTTGCGACAAAAGTGCAAGTAGGCTTATATCTTAAAATTACATTATGTGTTGATTCCAGGAGGTAATTTCCTTAAAATCTTTGTTCAATGTATACGAAAAAAATACCCATGATTTTAACAACGAGAAAATATCTTTGAAACACTTGGTTTTTTTTTTGGTCATGCTCCATGGTATAGACTTAGTGCATGGAGTCTCAATGGTAGGTTTTCCTTTTCGGAAAAAAACGCCCCTTTTAGTGCTTTTATAAGTTTACCAATCATGTGTTCTACCTTTAAAGTTTCAGGAATTTAGAAACACCACCGTACTGAATAGCGTACATTTTTTATTTATTTATTTTGGCTAAAATAGACAAAAACAAAAAAACAAAGCTCACAAACACAAATATACAAACAAAAATACAATTACTACATAAAAACAAGCCAAGGATAACCCAAAAAGCTGATAATAAAACGGCTTATTTCCACCGGGGTCCTAACACATAGACAATAACAAATGCATATAAATAACTGGCATAGCTGGTAAAAATGGGTGATAGGCAAATTACAAATTTGACCAAGAGGCAAGATGTTCTTTTACTGCCCTCTTAAATTGATAAAAGCTATTGGAACATTTGACACTGTTGGGAAGTAAATTCCATTCATGAATTCCCGTATAAAAAATAATCTGCGCTTTTATGCCGTCAAATGGCGACACAAAATGCTCGGAGTATTTACTACGCTATCGTAGCGTAATTTCTGACATAATTCGGCGAAATGTATTAGGTGTGAACTTCTTGGGGTATGTTAAAAATTATTTAAATTGGCTGATTCGGTTATATATAGACTGCTGTGTAGGGGATATTTGGAGTTGCCACTCCCTGTGGAAATAATTCCACACCTGGTAAACACTTGAACTATATGGTTCCCCTCCTAATTCTGTGTTATCATTTAGCACTTTTACATAATTTTTAAGCGTACAACCTTTATGGCCGGATATGGAATTCAACACGCTCACCCCTCTCTCGAAATTAACACTATATGAACATCATTTAAACACCGAGAGAACAATTTGGTTCATTTTAGGAAAACCTGAGGGAGTATACCACTGTGCCTCATAGCTCAGCTGGCGTGTCATCTGCCTGGTGTGTCAGAGGTCTTGAGGAAAACCTGAGGGAGTAATACCACTGTGCCTCATAGCTCAGCTGGCGTGTCATCTGCCTGGTGTGTCAGAGGTCTTGAGGAAAACTTGAGGGAGTATACCACTGTGCCTCATAGCTCAGATGGCATATCATCTGCCTGGTGTGTCAGAGGTCTTGATGAAAACTTGAGGGAGTATACCACTGTGCCTCATAGCTCAGCTGGCATATCATCTGCCTGGTGTGTAAGAGGTCTTGAGGAAAACTTGAGGGAGTATACCACTGTGCCCCATAGCTCAGCTGGTAGAGCATGAACGATTTTTGTTGTAATATTTTTAAAACTAACTTTGAATCAAAACTTACCACTGGCTCCAACACTGACCGGCGCACTTTGCAGTGCAACAATATGCTGTTGCTGCTGCTGCTGCTGCTGCTGCTGCTGCTGCAGTGCTACGGGGTATCCCACCATAGGCTGCATGTTCTGGTTAGGTTGGGCAACGTAGCGAACGGGAGGCGCGTAGTTTTGCACATTGACCTGAAATTGATTACTGATGTATCACCATGTTGTTTTTAGATGTGTCCGTTTGGAAAAACGATAGATGTCATTTTCTCTGTAATAATTGAAAGAAGTTGACAACATAGTAGGCCTATAGGCTATACCATCCACGTTTATCTTCAGAATTGAATGGTCCAGTAAAAACAATGTTTGTCATGTTTTCATAAAGTAAAAGTGTGGGTCACGGCAACTTAAGAACATCGCAAAATATGCTTCAATGCGCCGGCTTGGTTGTTTGTTTTTTTGTTTTTATTTTATTTTTGTTTTCATTTTTATTTCCATGAATGGAATTAACCGTTTGCAGATGTAAAGTAGTCGCTATAAACCAGTATATATTTTTTTTCATATTTAATGATGTAACAATAAATAATAATAATTAATAATAAATTCAATTTCAAGTTGTCCAACAACGGAAAATTGCACTGTCGTTAAGCTCTACAAGTTGTATAGATGTACATTAAAAACACTAAATCCACAAAGCTAGCTGCATGCCTACTCGTCCAATGTGACTGCCGCGCTCCTGTCATGGCCACTCATGAAAATTAAGGGTCAATACCAAAATGTTATATCAAGGCCATATAATTATGCAGTATACATTGTGTACAACTGTGAAAATACATTTACTGTTTGTAATGCACTCAATACTCATAGTTGCCAAAGTTACACGAACGTAATAACCATACACACAAATAAAATGATTGCGCACACTCGTTTTTTATTCATGTGTGTAAGTCTAGATGGTCAGGGCCTTACCATTCCATTCGGCCGTGATGCACCACACACGCCATGGCAGCAGTACGCCGCTTGGACGATCGCAACCGCACACTCCATCAAAGCATTGAGCGCGACTATGGCGTCAACGATTGATTTCCCAATGTCTGGCTCGGTGTGGTAAGAGTTATTCTCCGTCACGTGTCCACTGGTCTCGCGAATAGCAACAGTAACGGCGTAACACACAACACCTCCGGCGAAGACGGACGATACAATCGACATACCCATACACGCCCGGATCTGTTGTCGACATGAATAAAATAGAAGCAGGCATTTTTGGTTTTCAATTTCTTGAAACACTCGAGCTTAATTGAAACTCATATTTTCTACCTAGCATCTGGTTTTACCCGATATGAATAGTTACATCACGCGTAAACAGTATCGGGAAAGTCGTGGTCGAAATATTGCATGTAAAGCGGGCCTCCCATGCACTGTGCGATTTTGCCACGAATTTCCTACGAATTGGTACGATTACCAGAGACTGTCTCATAGACTCTATACACCATCGTACCAAATAGTAGCTAATCGTTGGCAAAAATCGCACAGTGGGAGGCTCGCTTTAAGCGGGCCTCCCACTGTGCGATTTTTGCCACGAATGTCCTACGATTGGGTACGATTTAGTACGATTGTGTGTAGAGTCTATAGGCAGTCTCCGATAATCGTACCAATTCGTAGGAAATTCGTGGCAAAAATCGCACAGTGGGAGGCCTGCTTTAAGCGGGCCTCCCACTGTGCGATTTTTGCCACGAATTAGGTACGATTAGCTACGAATTGGTTACGATTGTGTATACTCTGTACACAATCGAAACCAAATCGTAGCTAGTCGTACCTAATTCGTATAGCAAAAATCGCACAGTGGGAGGCCCGGTTTAGTATCGAGAAATTATAAAAAAAATACTGCTACTAAAATATCCAAGACTCAATAATAATAAAGTCCGTTCGTTTTGGGTGTGGCACCTCGAAAAAGTTTTGAATTATTTGATAATTTTCTTAAAATATAAAGGTTATTCGCTTTCAAATGAGACATCAACGAAAAAAATTCGACCGACGTTTAGTTATTGAGCATTAATACACTATGAGCAACTAACAGTGGAAATGGGCACAAACCAATGTTAATGAGCCAAATTTCTATTGCTCATAGTGACAATAATTTGTCAATATTTCGAATTATTGGCGTAGACTTGCCCAAGTTTGACCTCCCGTGCTCAGTCTGCAACGCGCAGTTCCCTCTCCAACGCGCAGTTCCCTCTCCGAACTGGTGGCCTGTCCTGGCCTTTTCTTCTGTTTCCTCTGTCTCAGAAAGTCTTTAAAGCTACAGTCACACTGGAGGTACGGTAGAGCACGGTACAGCACGGTTGAAGATCGGCGTCTACCGTGCTCCACCGCAGAGGTAACCGTCGGTACCGTGGGCTACCGCGCTCTACCAGCACGTACCGTGGGCTACCGCGCTGTGCCGGGAAACGGATTTCTAATTTTTAAAATGTTTAAAAATTAAGAATTCACCGCACAGACACCGCACTGTACCGGCTGCGTCGCCTCTACCGTGCGCGCTACCGTGTTGGAACCGTGCTGGCGCCGGCTCTACCTTGTGGACACCGTGGGGCTACCGCGCTGTGCCGGGAAACGGATTTCTAATTTTTAAAATGTTTAAAAATTAAGAATTCACCGCACAGACACCGCACTGTACCGGCTGCGTCGCCTCTACCGTGCGCGCTACCGTGTTGGAACCGTGCTGGCGCCGGCTCTACCTTGTGGACACCGTGTTGGCGCCGGGTCTACCATGTAGACACCGTGTAGACACCGCGTTCTACCGGGAGGTACGTTTAAATACTGTTACAACACGGTAGATATACGGTGGAGATACGGTAGACCACGGTTAGAACACGGCAGATCGTGTTTGGAACACGGTAGGAACACGGTAGAAACACGGCAGACACACGGTACAGCCGTGTTCTACCGCGTGTTGTACCGTGGGGACAATGACCGTCGACCCTCGATTTTACGCGATTTTCGGGCCGGTAGAGCACGGTATAGCACCGCGCTCTACCGTGATCTACCGTACGCCACCGGGCACGTACCGTGTTCTAAAGACAGACGAAAATAAATTTGACAGGTCATGCACCAGTTCAGAGAGCGCGCTGCACGCACCGCACCACAGGAAGTCGCTGTGGCGTTAAATTTGGGTCTTTTCCAACCGCCCCCGATAATCACGGAGAGAAACACGACGGTGAAAAATCTGTCCACGACCACGTCGTTGCACAAAACTTCCCGTCCTACTTTGAATCCATGGCTGCTTTCGAGCGCTCGTCCCTGGTGCACCTTGGCGTTGGGTACGTTACGTCACACACATGCGTACCCACAATCGCGCTCGAAAGTGTTATTGGGATCCCTGGTGCACCACGGTCATTAAAAATTACATCCCCGCTAATAAAAGCTTAGTTTTCCACAAAATTAATCACAGGTACATGATGAAAATAAATCATGAAAATTTTTACAACATTTGCATTCGATGTGGAAGCTTGAACATTCAAAATATCAACCCAAATTTCCAGAATCATTTTACGACGCGTCAGTCATTTTTGCCGATTCATGTGTGACAGGTCCAACCATGTATATCTTGTATAGCGCCCCCACACAACCATAGTGCTCACTCTTGTCCATGTATATAGTTGAGCCTTTGTCTTTGTGCATCACTTTCCACCACACACACCACACTGTTAAGGTGTTACCAAATGTATGTCCAGAGTTTCTGAAGTCTACAGATAATAATGAAGTTTCACCAGATTAAGCCTTATGTAAAAGTTCTCTCTGCATGACTGTTTCCTGATAGACTGGGGTTTTTTTATCTGCTACACCATTAAAGAACCAGACACATTAATGTACACCATCCTTGCCGGTTGCATTTTCTGAGTGTCACAATTGGCGTCGTAGGCAGGATGGTGCAACTCCAGCAGCCCCCAGTCTAGAGAGAAGAGGGATGACCACTGTTCGTTCAGGTTCCTGTCATCACACTACCACGGTTCAAGGACACCACTAGCACGTCATGGCGGAAGAGCTGCAGCAACTTCAGGAGGAGTTGGCTGCCGTGAAAGCTGCACTACAGGAGGAGCAGTCAAAGAATGCTGTAGGCAGTTCAACGCCAGCAACGCCAAAGCATGTGTACGTGGCAGCTGGAAGAAGGCTCGAGCGATTCAGGGACATCCCAGAGAAGCCAAGTGACCCACCAGTCCAGGAGTGGGTGAGTGACGTCCGCTGCCAGCTTGCCGCGAGACAGCTGAACAAACATGAAAGTGCAAGGTTTATATTGGAAAACCTCGCTGGCAAAGCCCGTCAAGAGATCTTGGGTAGAGGACTGACCGATGACCCTGATGAAATCTTCCGAGTCCTACTAAAAGTCTTTGGAGAGGGAGACACACTTCCTCAGCTACAGCAGAAGTTCTTTTCCTTCCGTCAGGGGCCAAGAGAAGACCTGCTCACTTGTTCCCTGGAGCTAGTGGAGCTGTTTAACAAAATGGCCAGGCTTGATGAATCCTGTAAGACGACGAAGGAGGCAACGTTAAAAGGCCGACTTGCTGAAGCTGTTCGCGACGAAGGTCTACGTAGAGAGCTACGCCGCCTCAACATAGAGTCCCCTGGGCTCAGCTACTTTGAAGTCCGAGACCGTGCCATAGAGTGGCTCGGGTGCAACAACAGCAGTCGAATCAAAGAGGCCACGCTGCAACAGGTAGAGGCTGCGCCAAAAGTCAACAGTGACCTGATGAGCCTGCTTGATAAGCAAAATCAGCAGCTGCAGAAACAGCAAAATCAGATAGATGCCCTAATAAAAGCAATCAGTGAGAGACCCCGTTGGAATCAGCCAGGTCCCCGTAGATGTTACAATTGCCAGTCTACTGAACATCTACAGCGAGGCTGCCCCCACCCCCCATCGGCAAGCAGATTTGTAAGAGGATCGAGTCAGGGCAACCGGAACCCCCAATACACCCCCCAGCAGTCACCAACCCATTCGTTAAACCAGTAAGGCCTGTCATTGCGAGCCAAACGGCAGGCCATAAGGATTTCAAGTACACGCATAGTGGCTCTATCATTGAGAGAGCAGTTGGCAACTGTCCTGTAGCGAATGTAAGGATTGGGGGCACGGAGGTGGCATGTCTGCTTGACACTGGAGCTCAGGTTTCCACGCTGACCGAATCTTGCTTTAAGGAGAACTTCTCCAAGGAAGAGTTAGTCGACGTACGTCCCCTGATCCACATCTCTGGTGCCCATGGTGCTGAAATCCCTTACATAGGATATGTTGAGCTGCCCCTTCAAGCATTGGGCCACACATTTGACCGGGCAGGTTTCCTGATAGTGAAGGATCCTGTGAACACACCAATGGCTGAACGCAAACGGCAAGTACCTGGGGTAATCGGCTCGAACATTTTCCGAGACATGAGGCATACCCTCCAGGCAGTCATAGGACCAGAATTCCTTAAAAGCCTACAAGTTAGTTCTGAAGGAGCAGAGTGGGCGCATGTCCTAGCTCTGTATGAGGAGGTGCGAAGTGCAGCTTTGAAGCCTGATGTACCGGGAAACGTCCGTGTTATTGGCCAGAAGCCAATTTTAGTACCCGGAAACTCCTTACTCGTCATTGCGTGTTCTGTGAAGCCAATATCTGGCACAGTAGCACATCAGGCTATAGTAGAACAAGTGGATGTCCACTCTTCGCATCTTCCAAAAGGTTTGATGGTTGCCCCAGCTCTAGTCAGTGTCGATAAAAGTGGCACGATTCCTGTCCAAGTTGCTAACTTTAATGCAGACGATGTATACCTGCAACCTCGTACCCCAGTTGCCAAGATTTCCAAAGCCTCCCCCGAATATGGCCCTCCCCACATCTATGCATCCAAGTCCGAAGTGCACGTGCAGGATGAACCAGCAACTGATGACACATTGTCGGAACTGTTGTCCAGAATAAGCATTGGCGATGACATAGATGATAGACAGCGTCAAGAGCTCAGAGAGTTAATCAGTAGATATAGAGAGGTCTTCAGTATGGATGATGATGACATGGGTTACTGCAACAAAATAGAGCACCGGATCATCACCCATGATGATATACCAGTCAAGGTTCCCCACCGACGCATCCCTCCCCACTTATGGCCTGAAGTGAGAGACCATATCGAGGCATCCCTCAACCGTGGGATCATACGAGAGTCCTCAAGCCCATATGCCTCGCCTGTAGTCCTTGTGCGAAAATCTGACGGAAAGCTGAGAATGTGTGTCGACTACAGGGCACTCAATGCCAAGACGCACAAAGATGCGTACCCACTCCCCAGAATAGACGAAGCACTTGATGCCCTTAATGGAGCGCAATATTTCTGCAGCTTGGATCTCGCCCATGGCTTCTATCAAATTCCAGTCGAACAGAGGGACATTGAGAAGACTGCATTCCGGGTTGGTACAGGTGGCTTGTATGAATTCACACGCATGCCATTTGGATTGTGCAATGCCCCTGCCACCTTCATGCGGGTTATGGACAAGGCATTCGGTGACAAGAATTTCCAGTCACTTATTGTCTACCTGGATGACATCCTAGTATTCGGCAAAACCTTTGAAGAGACCGTAGAACGGCTACAGATGGTCTTGCAGCGACTCCAAGAGTTTGGGTTGAAGGTGAAACCACAGAAATGTCACTGGTTTTCAGCAAAGCTTCGGTACCTGGGACATGAAATCTCGGCAGACGGTATATCCCCAGATCCGAATAAAGTGAGTGCCATCACCGAGTGGAAGCGGCCATCGACAGAGAGAGAACTCCGAAGTTTCCTGGGTTTGGCAGGTTACTACCGCCGGTTTATTCCTGGATTTGCCAAGGTAGCAGCGCCACTCCATGCCCTGCTAGGTGGCACTGGAAAGAAGGCCAAGAGAAAGGCATCTACGTCTGTGGTAATAGCCGATGTGTGGGATGAAAAATGCGAGACAGCCTTCAAGCAGCTAAAGCAACTCTTGACAACGTCGCCACTGCTAGGTTACCCGGACTTCACACGGCCATTTATCTTAGAAGTTGATGCCAGTCACCATGGCCTAGGTGCGGTATTGTCCCAACAACAGGAAGGAGGCCGCGTTGTTCTTGGGTATGCAAGCAGAGGTTTGCGCGGAAGCGAGAAGAACATGAACAATTACAGTAGCATGAAATTGGAGCTACTGGCATTACGATGGGCCATCACTGTCAAATTCCGCGACCTTCTGCTGGGAGCTGACTTTGTTGTCTACACAGACAACAACCCTCTTAGTTACCTCCAGTCCAGTTCCAGACTAGGAGCTACAGAAACACGTTGGGCTGCTGAACTTGCACAGTTCAGATTCACGATCAAATATCGATCTGGACGAAGTAACCAAAATGCCGACGCCTTGAGCAGAAAGGTTGAACATGGAAATGAGCCAGCCACTGTTCGGTTCGAGGAGACCACTGCAGACCCAACAGAATGCATTAAACCCAGCACAACTCCCCTCCCGTCCAACCTGAAAGCAGCCATCCGAAATAGCATCTCTGAAGCTGGGTTGAACGAAGTTCGCAGCTACACCCAAGTAGCCCCACCCATGACAACTTCCACAATCCCCTCTATCCCTAACGAAGACATGTCAACAATGCAAAAGACTGACAGTGACATTGGTCGACTGTGGCACTACTGGGAGAAAAAGAAGAAGCCATCTTTACATGACCTAGCACAGGAGTCGCGCACTACTCGTAAACTCCTTCGTCATTGGGACCGTTTAAGAGAAGAGAATGGCATACTCTACAAAGAGAAGCTTGAGAATGGGTTACCAGTTAAACAGCTTCTCCTTCCTAGTGCCTTACGGCAAAAGGTGATTCATGCGCTCCATGATGAAGCTGGACACCAGGGTGTAGAGAGGACGACCAAGCTTGCACAGGCTAGGTGTTTCTGGGCTGGGATGTCTGCGGATATAGAGACACACTGCAAGAATTGTCAGCGGTGCACTTTGGCGAAAGCTGGTAAAAAGCTACATCCTACTATGGGGTCCCTTATTGCGAAGAAGCCATTGGAAGTCCTCGCCATGGACTTCACCGTCCTTGAGCCAGGCACCAACAACGTTGAAGATGTGCTTGTGCTCACAGATGTGTTCACAAAATTCACACAGGCGGTGCCATGCAGGGATCAGAAGGCGAAGACCGTTGCGCGTGTCCTTGTCCGAGAATGGTTTGTTCGTTATGGTGTTCCCCATCGCCTGCACAGCGACCAAGGGCGGAATTTTGAGTCGAAGATTATTCAAGCACTTTGTGAATTGTATGGAATTTCGAAATCCAGAACAACGCCATACCATCCAGAAAGCAACGGGCAGTGCGAGAGATTCAATCGTACTCTCCATGACCGATTGAAGACCCTTCCACCGGCACAGAAAAGACGATGGCCGGAATTCCTGCCAGAGCTTCTGTATGCCTACAACACCACGCCACACTCATCAACAGGTTTCTCGCCACACTATCTCTTCTTTGGACGAGAACCCCGACTCCCAATAGACCATCTTTTGGGCGTACAAAGTGACGGTAGTGGATCAGACAACCATGACGACTGGATCTCGCAGCATCGCGAGAGAATGCGGTTAGCATATGGCATGGCACTGGAGAAAATGGAGAAAGAGGCAGCCATGAGAAAGGCCAGGCATGACCAGAAAGCAGATGACACCGACCTGCTAGTAGGCACCACAGTCTTCCTCAGGAATCGCGACATGAGAGGGCGTCACAAGATTAGTGATGTTTGGAACTCGACTCTTTATAAAGTGGTAGAGAGACCCAACCCGACCGGGCACGTATACAAGGTCGCCCCACTTACCGGTGATGGAGAGAAAACATTAAACAGGAGAGATCTGCTAGAAGCACCCGCTTGGGCCGTGCACGATACGACCAATGACGTCCCACAAGCCAATCAGCCGCCGTATCCAATCGCCAATAACCCGACAAAATCAGAAGAGGATGACATACTCATATACACAGACGAGTGTCAAGGCAACACAACCCCCATGGTAGAAGTAGCTGCTACGGAAAAAGCAGGGGAGCACCAGCACCATCCGGACATCCAAATTCACGGTCAACCCGTAGAAACACACAGTCCACCCGCGGAACCTCACAGTCCACCCGCGGAACCTCACAGTCCACCCGCGGAACCTCACAGTCCACCCGCGGAACCTCACAGTCCACCCGCGGAACCTCACAGTCCACCCGCGGAACCTCACAGTCCACCCGCGGAACCTCACAGTCCACCCGCGGAACCTCACAGTCCACCCGCGGAACCTCACGAGTCAGCCCCACTAAGACGCTCCAACAGGCCCACAGCTGGATGCCATTCCAACCCCCACCACGAGCCTAAAACGGCAGTCCAGTCTGAAGTGCCAGTCCAGACAACACTAGTGGCCCCAGCGATCGACCCACAAGTCCTAGCAGAGATGTCAAGGACCCAGTTACTGCTAGCACAGATGCTTGCTGGGATCCAGCCAAGATGATTTTGTTCTATTGTATTTTTTTTGTTTTTGTATTAACTAGTTATTTTATCTAACATTGTATGGGTTGTCGAGACGCCAACCATTAAGCAGGGGAGTATGTGACAGGTCCAACCATGTATATCTTGTATAGCGCCCCCACACAACCATAGTGCTCACTCTTGTCCATGTATATAGTTGAGCCTTTGTCTTTGTGCATCACTTTCCACCACACACACCACACTGTTAAGGTGTTACCAAATGTATGTCCAGAGTTTCTGAAGTCTACAGATAATAATGAAGTTTCACCAGATTAAGCCTTATGTAAAAGTTCTCTCTGCATGACTGTTTCCTGATAGACTGGGGTTTTTTTATCTGCTACACCATTAAAGAACCAGACACATTAATGTACACCATCCTTGCCGGTTGCATTTTCTGAGTGTCACACATGCATGAGTACGCGCATCTGCGCATGTCTCCCAGTTGTCCCGACGACTCGGAGGTCGGGAGCAGTTGGTGCCACCATCTGGTGCACCAACACGCTTTCGGGCGAGCACCATGGAGCACCAGGGATCCCTGGTGCCGCGCTCGAAAGCAGCCCATTTCGTTTTTCACGACGACTTGTGATCGGTCATGTGATCAAAAAATGTGTTGTTGAAGGTCAAATGTCAACTAAACGTTGCCGTTGTCACCACGACGTTGATTTACCCCAACTACACTCTAAAAACTGAAGTGTTATAAATAAATCCCTAAGTGTTAGATTTAGCACTATCCAGGTGCTTCCTGAGGGACTGCACCTCAAGTGCCATTTCAGCACTTGATGAAGTGTCAGCATTGCAGCACTATCTAAGTGCTGTGAAAGTGCTACCAATACAGCACTAATATAGTGTTGATTTAAGTCCTTTGTAGCACCATCTTGGTGTACATCCAGCACCCCAAGGTGCAATCCATACAGCACTTGATGAAGCGGTTGGGCGCATGCGCAAGATTTCGCCGGGGTCATGCAAAAATAAATATTCATTACTCCGTGACCTGTTGGTTTTTTTGCTGTCTGTCGATGTAGTAAAATAATACACTGCAAAAAATGCGGTGTTAAAATCTACACCACTGGTGTCAAATTTGATTCTTCGTTGGTATCCATATTGGGCAAGGATTTGGGTGTTGAGTAACACCAATTTGGAAATCAATAGTTTTTAACACTAAGAAGAGTGTTAAACTCTAACAACCCCATTTGGTGTCAACGTATTCTTCTTGGTGTTTATTTTGGGCAGGAATGTTGGTGTTAATTTACACCTAAATGTGGAATTAAATTGTAACAATTATACAGTTGATTTATTCTTACAGAATTCAAAGCCGACACCAATTGGTGTTAAATTTAACACCCATGGTGTAAATTAACACCAGCATTTGGTGTTAAAATATTCCAACACTGATCTGTTTGTGGTGGAACAGCAATGAAATTGTGCAACAGCAATATACCATTGTTTTCATCATGTTTTTTCATGATTTCGTCACATCCCTTAAGGAATAATGAAGAAATCATAGGGAAGAAAAATTCAGATAGTCTAGCCATAAGTACAACGTGGTAATTATGGTTTGTATGCTTAAACGCGGAAAAATGATCAGAAACGCATGTAGCCAATCAAATAGCTGGATTTCTGCATTATGCATAATGATCATGCGCAGTTTATCAAGTTTAACACCATGCAAAATCTACACCACTTTTTGTGCTGTTAATCTATTACACCGGTGTTCGTTTGACACAAATGTAACACCCAAAGAATTAAAAAACCTTGGTGTTAGAAATTTAACACCGCGTTTTTTGCAGTGTACGGAAATCCGCGGCTGTCATCAACACGCGTCGACGCGATTCGCGCGAAAAAAATAGCGATTTGTGAACAAGTTTCGCTCCGTTCATGACGCGAAAAAGTTCGATTTCAAGTGGAATTTTCAACATAAAGATGAGTTATCTGTAGCTTCTGGTAAGTAAGATTTTAACAATGAAACTTAATTCTATTGAATGATGATATTTCCAAATGAGCAAACCCAGTAGTATAATTCTTAACACTATTAAAGCACTTTGAAGTGCTAGAATAGCACCAATTATGGTGTTGGAAATTAACGCCTCCAAGTGTTATTATAGCACTATGAATAGCACCAATTATGGTGTTGGAAATGAACGCCTCCAAGTGTTATTATAGCACTATCTTAAAACTTAAAGTGCTGAATTTATGTAGCACTTGGATAGTGCTAGGTTTTAACACTTCAGTTTTTAGAGTGTACAGTCCTACAATTCGGACGACGACGACATGGCAAAGTCGACGCATGCGCAGATGACTCGAAATGGCAATTCATCCGTCGTAGAATCATCTGTCGTCCAAATCGAAAACTCCCCATTATCCGACAAAACGAAATACCAAACAAACACTGATTTGAACTTACAACCCGTATCTGCATGCTAGTGGGTTTTGTAGACGTTATTCCTAGAATTCCGGCTGGGAGATAAAACTGTAAAATTCAAAAGAATATTTAACACTTTTAATTGAACTGTATACATCCCGTTGTTGCTGGCTTAATGATGTAATTAATACTTCTTCAAACCACTTACAAATCGTCAAAACAATCCAATAACAGGGACTTATAGAACCGCAAACCAACAAAAATAAAAAACTCCAAATAAAAACGTCAATATGTGTTGCCAAGTTGACTGGATCTGCACTAAAATCTGTGAACTGTTTCCCTGCGCTTTGGCAATGGTATACGTTTTCAAATTATATTTCTTTTGTTCGACATAATTCATTTTAAGTTGTCATCGAAAACGATTAAATTTACAAATGAAACGAGGTTGCCAGTGCTAATTTCAAATTTGTCAATGTCTTGCGTTGTATGTTACGTGCGCTGTATTAAAAATGTATCGTATTTTTAAAATAATTATTTTTACTTACAAAAATGCCACTCCATATTGGAGCACCCACAGAAGCCCCTATAGTTCCCACGATAAGGGCCAAGAAACCAATAACAACTGACGAGCAAGCCAGGACGATTTGGAAGATTCCGAGAGCCCGAGCACTTTTTATTTTGTACTGTCTCCTCGCGTACTGAGACACAGGGGCAGCGTCCCTGATGAACACACTCTGTGCGGGGTGTTGCGGGTAGAGCTGGGGCGGCGCCGTGGCGGTATTGAACTGGGCCGTCGGTTGGAAAGCCCCGGTGGCCGGCATGGGCTGCAGAGCCACAATTTGCTGCTGGTGCTGCTGCTGTAGAGGGCTGACGGCGTACGGCTGCATGCCGTAAACCACAAACTGCTGCGGGTTGGGTGCTTGCTGCAACTGCTGCTGTTGTGGGCGTGGGGGCAGGGCTTGTTGGGAGAGCATGGCGTTGGGCTGCGGAAGCTGGACGGTCGCTGGCTGGTCCATTTTGAGTTAGTAGTACTGTTTTGAAATCATATAAAGCGTGTGTGACGCAGTCACTTACGGACCGGGTATACTATACAAATATTGACTGCAATGAGGGGCATGGTTAAGATTATAGGCCCAAGGTGATCTCGAAGCCATGACTATGCCCCGAGGCGGAAGCCGAGGGGCATAGTCATGGCTTCGAGATCACCGAGGGCCTATAATCTTAACCATGACCCGAATAAACAGCAGTCAATATTTGTTTTATATACCGAATGTGTAGATTTTTGTCATCTGGTTGGTTAAAAGTAACGAGTCATCATATACAGTCATGACAGTGGTCCTTCGCGTTTCGATTTCAGAAGCTGGTCTACGGCGGAAAAGTTGTATATTTACAGCAAACATTGTAGCATAATCACCTGGCACTTTAGTAGCACATTTCACCTGACACAGTTTTAACTGTAGGCCACTTCTCTTACTTTCTTAAGGACTTCATCATCTACGACAGACGACAAAATGACGTCGAGATTCCGCCATTACCGTCCTGATGAATGTTTACGTGAAGCGCACAGCTGCATAGTTGGTGCACAGCTATAGCTATGCTAACACATGTAATGCGCGCGTCCGGGACCCGCTAAATGACTATGCCCGGGGCATGGCAAAGACTATTGACCGGTGGGCATATACGCGCCGGGTCTAGCCGATTCAATGCCCCCACTTTTAACCAATCAGATGACTGGAATCTACGCATGAGGTATATAATTTGGCATATTTCAATATAGATTTAGATTTTAGAATATTACTGAAGTTTTAAATATAACAAAAATGTTTCTTGTATCGATGACACTATAGGTGCGTTCAGACGGTCGTTGTTAACTTATACGTAAGTCGTTGGTAGGGGGCACTCGTGAGTAATCAGCTCGTAAAGCCCCAGTCACACCAAGGTCCCGAACCATCCCGGACTTAAATATTGCCGATCCGGGGTCCTATCCGTGTTGGTTCCTGGTTGGTTCGTGTTGGGTCCGGGGTAGTTCTGGATGGTACTGGATGAATCGGGATAGTCCTGGGCGGTTCGTGTTGGGTCAGGGGTAGTTCTGGATGGTACTGGATGAATCGGGATAGTCCTGGTTGGTTCGTGTTGGGTCCGAGTAGTTCTGGATGGTACTGGATGAATCGGGATAGTCCTGGGCGGTTCGGGAGGTCACCCCGACTTTTTAAAACTGTTTAAAAAAGTCAGGGTGATTCGGGATGGAAGCCCAATCCGGGATGGTTCGTGTTCAGTTCGTGTTGGGTTCGGGACAGTACGTAGTGAATCCGTAGTGGCAACGTGATGATGCTTGGCGATACTTGGCGATACGGCATAATTTTCCCAACACGTTGTCGCCACCTACCATCCCGGACCACCCCGGACACAACAAAGTCCTGTCGAAAAGTTAAAAGCAATGAAAAATGCACATGTATTTATAGTCTCCGTGACGGTTCGTGTTGGGTCCGTGTTGGGTCCGGGATGGTTCAGGGTGCATCTGTAGCTCTTCCGGGACAGTTCGGGACTGTTCGTGTTGGGTCCGGGGCAGTTCGTGGTGAAACGTGTTGGGTCCGTGGTAGTACGGGGTGGTTCGTGTTGGGTCCGTAGTCAATCCTTGGTAAAACGTACTGTTTCCGTGTTGGGTCCGTCATGGTACGGGACAGTACGGGGGTGTCTGGGTTTTTCCACCGTCGAGGGGACGGTCTGGACAATTTCATCCCGATTCGCCCCGGAAGAGGGTCATTCTGGGTCCGTGGCTATCCGGAATAATCTTTGTTGAATCCGGCGTTGGTGTGACCTGGGCTTAAGGCGGGCCTTGCACTGTGCGATTTTCAGTTTGCCACGAATTGGTATACGATTGGTATACGTCTATAGACTCTACACACAATCGTACCCAATCGTAGGAAATTCGTGGCAAAAATCGCACAGTGGGAGGGACGATTCACCAACGAGAAATATTATGAGTAGCGCGCTACTTACGAGCGCGCACCGTTGGTATAATGCATAGTTCCGAGATTGCCCAATTAACCCCGCCCCTTCAAAATCGCGTGATGTTGGTTTGTGAGGCAATGCACTTTGACCTATGTGGGCGCTGTCTGCTAGCTCTGTTGTGATTGGTCGGCTGGTTCGGTTGATTGACAGGTCAGAACTATGCGTTATGGGTCGTACCGTGTGGACACGCGTCGTTCTCAGTGGGACTGTCGTTGTTAACTTTACCTTCGAAGGTATAGTGCCCGTCTGAACATGCCTACTGTTTCCAATAACTTTTGATCAATAATGCATAGTTCCGACCTGTCAGTCAACCGAACCCGCCGACCAATCACAACAGAGCTAGCAGAGATCACCCACATAGGTCAAAGTGCACTGTTTGCAAGAACATCACACAATGTTCTTCCCCATACAATTTGTAGTTGTATGCGATGTTCCTGGTAAATTTTTGATTTCAAGGCCGGTCGTTTCGTTGTTCAAAGGTATACGAAAGCACGTATTTCATGATATATGACATCGCCAGTATACTGGCACTTTACTCTGTGGCTGCGTTCGGGCGTGCAGTTCTCGTTACTCGGGAGTAATGCGTGCGCATTGCACTCGGGTCACATAACGCGAACGGAAAATCCGCAGTCCGCGGGCGGGGTTAACTGGGCAAAATCGGAACTATGCATTGATGACGCACATAGATACGACGAATCATTATCACAGTCTCATGACACCAGTGCGTCATTGTTCTGACGAACAGACAAGATTAGGGGCGAGTTTGTTTCACGACATATCCGAATCCAGATCCCGAGTTTAATACCGCGCAGAAAACAAACGAAACTGCTCTCAACTAGGAGTTCAAGTCACGTGAATTGGATCTGCGCATATCTGAATCTGGATCCGTCCGAAACAAACTCGCCTATAATTAGCCCTAGTCACATGAGACTGACACACCGGGTTCCCGGTATTCACTTCAGATACTTATTAATAATTAATAGGGCCACTCAAACTAAATGCCTTGTTGTGAGCGAAGCAAAATTACAAGAACGGCTGTATCCAAAATAGTGGCTATGGCTGTGGTTATGGCTGTTGCTATGCTGTTGCTATGGGCGGACAATGAGGCTGCGTTCGGGCGTGCAGTTCTCGTTACTCGGGAGTAATGCGTGCGCATTGCACTCGGGTCACATAACGCGAACGGCAAATCCGCAGTCCGCGTGCGCGAATGGCAATCAGCGGAAGATGGACGTCTCTTGCCATCACTGCACAAAAAATGCCGTTTCATTGCTCACAAAATACAGGAAATACAGGCCGTAAGTCGTGAGAACCTTTGATGCCGTCTAAAACAAACCTTAGTGAGTTATTGTTTCAGTTATTGAGTTGACACGTTGAACAAATTCACAAAAAATCCCACCCATATTCCACCATCTTCGTACAAATCACATGACACTTGACAGGAGTACGAGCACACTCCCCATTTGTTGGGGAGTAGTGAGAGCATACTCTCACTGACCCGAGTGTCGTTATTCTTGCCGTTCACGCGCGCAGGAGTATAACTCGTGTTAACACGAGTACACGCCCGAACGCAGCCTGAAAGTCCTTGGAAACAGCACAGCCACAGCCACAGCCACAGCCACAGCCACAGCCACAGCCACAGCCACAGCCACAGCCACAGCCACAGCCACAGCCACAGCCACAAATTGGGATGCAGCCAACGTCAGGTTGTCTCAAAATGTAAACTTACTAAACCAACCATTTAAAGGAGCACGCTCGTCAGCAATGCGCGCGCGCCAAATTCGGCATGGAGCTGCGTATTTCGTGGCTCAAATTTGGCGCGCGCGCATTGCTAACGAGCCTGTGCAAAACCTTGCTCATTAGCCTCTGTCACACACTCAAGCGTGACCGACTAAAGCGGACAATTGTCAACATGGCGGCCGAACACAAACGCTAAACCCTTTGTTCCATTCGCCATATTGACATTTGTCCGCTCTCGGTCCTCAATGCGCAAGCGCACTGGTCACGCTTGAGTGATATGACATAGGCTAATGGAAAATAGAAGCGGTTCTAACTATCAAATGCAATGATTCTGACCGAGATGTATAAGAAAATAATTTGAAGGTTGGTCTTTTCACAGTGAAAGGGGCATTTTGGCAACACAGACCATAATGACAACCGAAGGTGGTTTTCAAATTACCATTCACTTTTACACGAAATCTGTATACATGTATGTATAGATTTTCAAGGTTTTCTGAAGCATTGATGCATCTAAAAAGTGGCTAAAAGTTCTTCAGGCTAGTTTACCAACATTCTTCCTTAGATATGTTACACTCTTATTCCACGAATCTGTAAACAGTTTTTATCTTGCAAATGATAGTATTTGATTTATCGTGCAGTTTTTGAAAATTTATAGATATTTGGGGGCAATAAATTCAAACAGATGCCGTGCCGCTGGCTTTCAATGTTTATCTTTATATGGTTGCCAGAAAAGAACATTATGCATTTGCCGTTCGTTTTGTCACAAACCGTATAGTCTTGTCTATCAAGCGACATCGCAAATCACAAATATCTTTGCAAATATTTGTGATGTCGCACATTTTATTCGCAAATAGGTTTGCAAATATTTGCAATGTCGCACATTAATTTCTTTGCAAAAATCGTTGCGAATATATTTGCGATGTCGCACATTTTTTCACAAATATGTTTGCAAACATTTGCAACGATATTTTCGATTTGCGATGTCGCTTGTACGCCATGATAATTTATGTTGTTGCTTCGTTCGGGTTTTATTCGTAGGCTTACGTTCTTTGGCCTGTATACTGTGGAAAAAAACACATTTATGCACACAACTATATAGGCAGTTTTTTGCACATGATTTTTCTGTAAAGTAGATATACTTTATATAACTTTCGAACTGTTTTGTCTTCATATAATCCCTTATTTCAGGAAGAAAATGGCGTAATTGTAATACGGAAATTCCTAAAATTTTGGGTCCAAAAGTGTGACATGCTTTTAAAGATTTTGAAATGGGTTTAGTGATTGAAAATGGTTTTCCAGTAGAAAATATTTTTTTGTATTTCCATAAATGCCACTTAAATTTAACATTTGTATGTGGATAAGCATAGCTCCATACTGGGATAAGGCACCAAGGTTAATGCAAACTCATTCTTCGGCTAATTTTCATTGGCGTAGGTAACCCGGGACACCAAATTCCTATTCAATATAATGGAACAAATTATAAGCCTTTATGGTCTTTTTGTTTGAAATATTCGTCAGTAATCACAGAACAAAATATTCAAGAAATTTGTGCTGTCCCCTGTAATCACAGGCTACAGTCTATTACTGATAATTTGTGATCATGAGTGCGATTTTTGAAGCACAGGGTGTCGTACATAACTAGGACACCAAAGTTTTGGACCCCTAATTTTGGGGATTACCCAATAGCACCGACCGTATACGGCAGCAAATTACCCGTTCGCATGCAACAGGGATGTCAGAGTTCAGGCTGTTTCATTTTGGTCGTCTGCACATAACTGCATATGTTTATACACATTTCAGGCAGAAGTTCCTGAGATTTCAGGCCAAATTGTCACTGCCAACTGACATCCCTGCCAACTGACATCCCAGTCTATTACTGAGAATTTGTGATCATGAGTGCGATTTTTGAAGCACAGGGTGTCGTACATAACTAGGACACCAAAGTTTTGGACCCCTAATTTTGGGGATTACCCAATAGCACCGACCGTATACGGCAGTTTCATTTTGGTCGTCTGCACATAACTGCATATGTTTATACACATTTCAGGCAGAAGTTCCTGAGATTTCAGGCCAAATTTTGACTGCCAACTGACATCCATATAAAACTGTAATAATGGTCCCGCTGTTTCTACATATTTTGTTTTATACAATATTGCAACAAAATTAATGGCATTTCTTACCTTATTCAGCACCGGTCTGTCGAAAAACCACCGCAAATGATGCGTTGTTAGCGAATAATCCTATACTGACTGGCTGGTAAAAACAAAATACAGTAACCTATAGACGAAACCCTTTTCACGTCTGGTACCTGTTATCGTCATACACCTAATCCGCTCCAATACACTCCGAATATGGTCACCCAATACAGCCCTGATTAAATTAATCAGTATTTTATTATACAATGCGTATTGAATTTGGACTTTGTCCTGGTGTGGTACATGGTACGATCATCAGATATTAAACTGCACGAAAGGTCACATGGTTATTAAAGCCCCAATACATCGTTTGCAATTACCCAACATTTTACTTCACGATGTTACAAAAAAATCCGGACTAAAAGTGTTGATAGCAATGGTAACAAACACCATGATTTTTTTTCCCGTGTAAAATACCGTTGTGGGAGAAATTGCCAACTGCCAAAAAAATTAAACAAATTGTCTGCAGACATTTTAAAACCATTCATCCAACACACAAAGTATGTGGCTGAAATTGCTATGTTTTCTTAGTTATGTAACGCTGTTGTTCCTGTTTTTAAAAGTTTTCCGAAAATCAGAAATGTTCAAAGATTTGCGCCTAACTTACACAATATAAACATGATGACCGTAGAAAATTCCTCTAAAATGGTTTTGTCTGAAGTGCTATAGTCTTTGAGAAAAAACTATGAATTGCAGGTTAGGGCGACAAATCGTGTGTAAAAAAGGTATATTAGGGCGACCTGCTCAATAGGGCGACATTTTGGTGTCGCCCTAATATTTTTGAGTTTAAAATTAATTTTTTTAGGTCAAAAACCATTTTTTTTAGGTCGAGAACCATTTTTGTTGGGACTGGAGCTGTTTCTCTTCGGTCTGGAAGCATCTCTGGAAGCTTCGGGTAAAAAAATAAGGTGTAATTTTGAGTGATTCTTGCCGAAATTTCGGTGGTCTCCGGCGAGAGTCTTGCCGAAGTGTCGCCCCATTGCGTCATTCAGCGTTGTTTAAATTAGTAAAACAATTAGTTTTCGTCTCATGAGACGAAAAACCATTTCGCCCAAGTGCCATTTCGCCCCAAACCACTTCGCCCGAGTGCCATTTCGCCCCAAATTACTTCGTCCAAACACTACATCGCCCAAATGCCACTTCGCCCCAAAACCACTCCGTGCACAGTCTGTGGTTCAGGGCGAAATGGTTTTGGGGCAAAATGATTGCAAACCCTTTTTTTTTTTACTGTTTTCTCAAAAGGACGAAGTACGGAGCTGGTTTTTGCTCAGGTTGGTTTTAATTATCATGCATATCTTCAATCGCACAGGGGGATAAAACTATTTACAGTTTACCAATCATGTATACAGTATCTTTAAACGATGTTGACAGTAGCATTTTGCTTTTGGGAAAATGGGGACTTTTACCTCTGCTTGCACAACAATTCAAAGTTCAATGGAAAGAACAATAAAAGTAATCAATCTTCAACGAAAAGTTGACATGCATGGGTGAAAATAAAAACTGTTCGTCTTTATTATAGGCTTGTGTATACGTTGTTAGTTCATCTGTGATCTTATCTCTGACATTTTGTAAAGTGCCCTGTTACCTGTAACCTTTAAAAGTTTAACAATGAAACGTTTATGCACACACAGACAGTGACATGTCGCCTCATTAAAATATTTATTTATTTGTTCCTGAAAATCAACAGCGGTGAACCACCACTTACAGGCATCATTTAAAAAAAAAAATTAAATTGGAATCAAAATAAATTAAAAAAATACAATTAAATTTCAATAATTATACAAAGCATTTAAAACAAAACAAATGTACATTTAACAACTTACACTGAGTGTATTTCATGAATTTCAAACTTGACATTAAACTGATTTAAGCTAGGTTCATACTTCTCCGCCGAACTCACTCGCCGCATACTCGCCGCACTTTCGCCGAGTGTAGTCGCTGCAGAGTTAATACTGACCGCGCACTGTTGAACTCGTTTGACCCTACTCGGCGGACAAAATTTCCGTTCCGCACGTAGGTCGCCGAGCGAGTATGAATTGGGCTTAAGGCTGGATCCGTATTAGTGGCTTTGGCTGTGGCTATGGCTGTTGCTATGGGTGGAAAATGACAGTCCTTAGAAACAGCATAGCAACAGCCACAGCCACAGCCACAGCCACAGCCACTAGTTCGGATCCAGCCTAAGCTGAATGATTACTAAAGTACACGACAAAGTTTTGTATACTTGACTACGGAAACATTAAGCGTTGGGGCTCCAAACACATCGCATTTTTCATGAAGTCGGTTGTAGGCAGACGAAATTCTTGAGATAAACCCTCGTTTAGTCTCCTCAACCCGACTCCGTGGAACATGTATGTTTAGGAGCTGACCCTAGTACGACAGTTAGGCTGCAGTATACGGACATGAAGAGTGAATAGGCTGACATCTGTTAGACTGAAGTGATTGTGGATATGTTTGTACAAAAATAACGCTTAAAGATAGTATACATGATTGGTAAACTGCATATGTTACATGATTGGTAAACTGTTTTATCCCCCTGTGTGATTGAAGATATGCATGATTAAAACCAACCTGAGCAAAAACCAGCTCCGTACTTCGTCTAACTTTTGAGAAAACAGTCAAAAAAGGGTTTGCAGTCATTTCACCCCAAAACCACTTCGCCCTGAACCATTTCGCCCTGAACCACGGGCTGTATAAGAAGTGGTTTTGGGGCGAAGTGGCATTTGGGCGATGTAGTGTTTGGAGGAAGTAATTTGGGGCGAAATGGCACTCGGGCGAAGTGGTTTGGGGCGAAATGGCACTTGGGCGAAATGGTTTTGGGGCAAATTGAATTTTCGTCTCATGAGACGAAAACTTATTGTTTTACTCATTTCTCAAAGACTATAGCACTTCAGACAAAACCATCTCAGGGGAAGCTTTCTACGGTCATCATGTTTATATTGTGTAAGTTAGGCGTAAATCTGTGAACATTTCTGATTTTCGAGATTACCAATGATGTATACTGCCTTTAAGTGTGATACTCATAACAGTAAATTTCTTTAAGTTAAGAGACCCCAAGATACATCACTACAAAAATAGTTTTTTTTTCATTATCTTTCTTTTCATTTTCGTGTTCAGATAAATAACACATTTTATTGTTACATCACAAGTTTACTTTTGTTACACTATAGGGGCGTTCGAGATGCTTACACCATGTAACCGAGGGTTTACACCGGGGGAAGCCCCCAGAACATGCAAAACGAACGACACAGGGTTTGCTTTGAATTCTGCCAGGGAAAACGGGTCAAAGGTTGTTGCCAGGTGGGGCTTTATAAACGCTGTTATCGTTTGACTCACTATGAAAAACGAAGCCGGCCGGCGCCACGCAAAAATAGTTGCCCTAAAGTATACCGCAATAAACTTTGTCAATGCCCACAGACATCTACTGATTAAGCAAAATGTATTTTTCTGTTTTGTGTCATAAATCTCACGTCGCGATTCCAAACTGTCCGCCATGTATTACTATACTCGTGGTTACTAGGTGACGCCATTACACCGAGCCTTACACCAGATACCGTGCCCGCAAGCTCTGGTAGTGGTGGCTACCACCGGGGTAGACTGGTCCCCTGTCCATGTGCACTACGCTGCTCTCGCTATACAAGGACAGGCACACGCCGAGCAATAACCACGGGTGATTGGCCGTTGTATTACCACGCGTGATTGGTCGTTGTATTAAATATATGCATGATCTATTTTTAGAGTTTGCTCAACAACGAGTGAATTTCGCAATCGTTAATTTTGTCACTGGGTTTTGCATATCCTATTCAATCTTTGCCATCCCTTATAATTATTTAGTAATTTTGGCAGTGGTGTACTCGTCAACGCCCAGGTACGTTTGTACTGATACATTACTTTTTACTTGAAATGGCGCTGTTTGCCGTATTTTTAAGCCGCCAAACATCAATATCACAGTGCGGCCGTTGTTCAAAAAAGGTTTTTCATCGCATAAAAAAACTCGACAAAACATGACAGAAACCCCATCGAATGATATGAATGACATGGTTGGATATAGAGCTATTTGTTCAACCTTGATTCCCACCGAAACCAGTATGTTTATTTGGTTCTGACAGCAATTTTACAGGCATATCTTCTGCTGTCGATGCAAAAATACCGCTGCTGCCGCCGCTGTAACTTTCCCAGACATTGATTGCGTAGCGCGCGATGCCAAATCAAACGAAGGCGCGCAACACGCTGTATTCTGGGCGCCTGCTTGGCGCTTGCGCAAACCGTGACACAGTCCTTTTAATTTGCATAAACATCCAGGAATTCCTGGATATTTATACCAAACATGGCGGCGTGTACCTGTCCTCATATACGACGGAGGGGAAGTAAATATGTGGACAAGGGAACCAGTCTACCACCGGGGCAGACTCGTGTATCACGTGAAGGTTAAAAGAACGCTCCGGTGTCACGATCTCAGATGTTCCGCGTGCTCAGATGTTCCGATGACGTCACGGAACATTTCAGCACGTTGCGTGCACGATCTCAGATGTTCCGCGTGCTCAGATGTCCCGGTGTAAAAGGTAAAACTGTCCCCTCGTAAATGTGTCCGCGTGCTTACTGGCGCATGGCCTCATCGTACGTACATGTGTTTATCTCTTCTGACTCTCAGAAAGCCCTGCTGCGTAAGACCCCTTGCTTAAGTAATCAATTATTTTTACGTTTTTTTCTCTAAATACGGCGAAACGGCATGAACGCTCCGCCATGTCCGCCGGCCGCCATCTTGCAAAAATGTCATTACATCTGCGCGCATCAAAGTACGTACATGGCGCGAATTCTGCTGATCAACTCAGCACTGCACCTAAACTGGTATAATTACATACGCTGTGCGCATGACGTTCCGTGACGTAAACTACCATATTTGGTCATCGGAACATCTGAGCACGCGGAACATCTGAGAGCGGGACACCGGTGTAAGTTGGTGTTACACGGTGTAAGCATCTCGAACGCCCCTCAACTAAATTTCCATCAAATCAGTGTGGTAAAATCAATAAAAAGTTTTTTAAAAGAGTTTTCTGTACAGACTAATATTGTGTACTGATATTTTCTGTTTCCATATCACACTGATCTACATGTATATGGGTATGTCCATAGTAATGGGGTACATTTCTGTAACATTCAAGTTCACTTCAAATGTCTTAATTTTATCTTTAAATTATCAAGCTAAACTGAGGAAATAACTTTTTCACCAAGGAGTAAGAAAAATAGTCCTACAACATACATTTGTGAAAACCCCGTGCACAAATTTTCCTATTACGCATGTAACAAAGACGGAAAAAAATGTCACAAAATGGTCTGTCCATGTTACATGCGTAATAGGAAAATTTTTACACAAGATTTTCAAAAATGTATGTTGTGGCAGCAATTTCTTACCTTTTTGGGCAAAAGTTATCTCCTGAGAACAAAACAAGGACATTTCTTTAATTCTGAGATAATTACTAAAGACATCTGAAAGGAATTGACTTATTTTTCAAATATACCCCATTACTGTGGAAAGACCCATATATATGTACAATTAAAGCGAAAAGAACATTTCGTACATTTAATACATTATTTCCATTTAAATACTAAAATACATTCATTAAAATATTCAATTATTCCATTTAAATACTAAAATACATTCATCAAAATATTTAATTTTCAATGTTACAAATATATACACATATCATTCAAATCATTATTGCCTTAAAGGCAATTAAAATAATCTTTGTCATTTGTTTAGTACATTTAGGAACAAAGAAAATAGAGCTAAAGTTGTAATCAATATTTACAGACGACTTCTTATCCGTTCCGAATTGGGACATCATTCACAGTCGGGTCTTCAAAATCGTGTAGGCCTTTAGAAGTTAAAATATTCGTATGATTTTTTTTTAATATACATGTAACACTGTCTAGGATATATCTACAAGAAAATACAATTTCGCTTTTGAAAATAAGTATAAATTTTCTCAAAATTGTGTGTAGGCCTACATGTTTTTAAGCCATAACGTCGCTGGTTAATTAGAGCTCTTTCAGTCTTTGCAGATTACCTTGTTATAAGAAAAACCTTGTATTATCAGGAATATCGAACCCAAAAAAATCTCGTTAGAAGCGGAATGTTGTATTAAAAGTGCTCGTATTATCGAGGTTCAATTGTATGCTACAGCGCCCTCTGTCGTCTGGTTCATCTACATGTGGCCCGTACTTAGACTGTATTTGGGGGGTGGCGAGTCAGTGTACACGGGCAGGTTGGGTTCATTCTCGTCAGTCTGAGATGTTGCCACATTTTCTGCAGATACAAATAATATAAATTGTCAAAATATTTTATGTTTTTTTGCGAAAAATTCCTGTGGATTTTAGGTTCTATTAAAATTGTTGCTTTCATAGCAATTTTCCACCCCTATTGCTAACGTTTGGTACATTCCAAAAGTGAAAAAAATATCCTTAGTCTGGTCACCTGTTATGAATCGACAGATCCTACATACGACGTCTGGGATCCAGACTAAAGACATTTTTGCGCCAATGAAAATTCAAAAGTCGTCTGAAAGCACGTGGCAGCACACTCGCACGTTTAGACAAATTCGTTCTTTTTGTTTTCCAAGATGTAACGAGCAAGTGGAATGAACGTCGCAACAGGACAAAAACGGGAAAAGGACGGGAACAAAAACGGGAAAAAGGCCGGGAATTACCAAATGTCGAGAATGGGAAACGAACTGAAAACCTCTTCTATAGTTGGAGCACACAGAGCGACATTTCGCTGTGAAGATAGGCGTCAAATGGTAAGTTATCTGGTCACAAAGTCGTATCTTTTTGAGGGCACGCGGCGGCTAGCTTAACCGAGGTAAAAATACCATCCTGGTTCATATGCAGCACGATATGTGGCAGAGGGTATTCCTACCATTGTTCCTTCATTGTGTCTCAAACATCCAAGGAATTTCAAAGGAATTCCTTTCAGTTTTTAGGGGGAGTTGGTGCGTTAACAAAAGGGAAGAGTGTGTTGAGGTATAGGGGCGTTAGGGGGGAGTCCCTTTGCCACATATCGTGCTGGGTATATCCTCGTTCGTGCACTAAGTTTATGGAGTATGACATAAAAATACTTGAAAACTTATAATTTTCTCACTGCTAAAATCATTTGGTTTACCATGCACGGATACCCAGGATTTTCCTTGGCAAACTGTCAAACTGTCTGGCACACCATTCACAAATACATACGGGACAAGTTAAGTTTTTAAGTAAAATTGTCCTCTCTTAAATTTGCGTCTTACCATCAAACTAACACCTTTATAGGTCTACATGATTTTTATATCAGAAGTGTACATCCTTAGTGGCCGGATATGGAATTCAACAGGCGGCCCAAACTCGATATTATTACTACGAACATCGTTTTTAAACACTGTGACAAAATTGGGTTCATGGGGAAAATCTGAGGGAGTACATCACTGCGCTCAGCTGGTATAGAGCATCTGCCCGGTGTGACAATGGTCCTGGGGGAAAAACCTGAGGGAGTATACCGCTGTGCCTTATAGCTCAGATGGTAGTTTTTTAACGAGTTTTGTTGCATATCATTTAGAAATGTTTGAATCAAAACACCTACCACTTGCTCCAACACCGACCGGCGCACTTTGCACCCCAATAACCTTTTGTTGATAGTTGACGGGGTGTTGTTGCTGCTGTTGCTGCTGCTGCGGTGCTGCTGCTGCTGCAGGGTATCCCACCATAGGCTGTATGTTCTGGTTAGGTTGGGCAACGTAGCGAACGGGAGGCACGTAGTTCTGTACAGTAGTGACCTGGAATTGCGATTTATTACTGATGTTGTTTTTAGGTGTTTTATGCCACGTTCCTCATATTAGGCCTAGGGAAGTGTAGATGCACGTAAAACGCGATCATCGACGCGAAATACTTCCCAAAACACTTTGAGGAAATCTTAGAGCAGACGAAAACAAAACTCTACAAAATGTGACTTAAAGATAGTATACATGATTGGTAAACTGTTACAAATATAGTTTTATCCCCCTGTGTGATTGAAGATATGCATGATTAAAACCAACCTGAGCAAAAACCAGCGGTAACTTTTGAGAAAACAGTCAAAAAAGGGTTTGCAGCATTTCGCCCCAAAACGACTTCGACCGGAACCATTTCGCCCTGAACCACGGCCTGTGCACGAAGTGGTTTTGGGGCGATGTAGTGTTTGGACGAAGTAATTTGGGGCGAAATGGCACTCGGGCGAAGTGGTTTGGGGCGAAATAGCACTTGGGCGAAATGGTTTTGGGGCAAATTGAATTTTCGTCTCATAAGACGAAAACTAATTGTTTTACTCATTTCTCAAAGACTATAGCACTTCAGACAAAACCATTTCAGGGGAAGTTTTCTACGGTCATCATGTTTATATTGTGTAAGTTAGGCGTAAATCTGTGAACATTTCTGATTTTCGAGATTACCAATGATGTATACTGCTTTCAAGATAACTTATTTTGCCGAGATCAAAATTCGAACCTGGGTTGAGACCTCCTAGTAGCTATAAAGACATGACCCGTGCTCAAGCCATTTCGCGTTCACATTCGCGTTTTACGTGCATCTAAACGTCCCTAATATTGAAAGATTTGTATCAACACGTTATCTTCAGAATTAAAGGCCAATATATAATTTGCAAGATAATTGTTTTTGTAAGAGTTGGGAAGTTGATCAGATTTTTTTTTTTTAAATGACTCATCTACATTGGAATGTGCAGATTTGATGGGAAAACCAAAATTTCGAGTGGGTAAAACTTAAGATTTTGTGTGTTTTGCAATGTACCATTGCAATACTGCCAAAGTACATAAACGTAATAACCATACACCAACAAAAAAATGAGTGCGCACACTCATTTTTTAATTTATGTTTGTAAGTCTTAATGGGCGGGGCCTTACCACTCCATTCGGCTGTGATGCACCGCACACGCCATGGCAGCAGTACGCCGCTTGGACGATCGCAACCACACACTCCGCCAAAGCATTGAGCGCAATCAAGGCGTCCACAACGACACTGCCAGTCTTAAAGATCATAGTAGAATACATGATTAAAAAACAACAACATCAATACAGAACGAAAGAATAATGTTGATAAACTGACTTGTAGAAGTTAGAGGCAGTAATACTTTTTTTTAAGCACCCTCAGTTGGAAATTTGCACAAGGGGACAATTTTACACGGTAAACAAATCATCGTGGTGTTTTTATAGTTGGTAATATTTGGTATTAACACTTTGTCGGTTATTCCTTGGCAACCCGTGCTGTAACTTAATGCTGTAACAAAGACGGCAAGTTCGGGTTCGGTTCGGTTAGGGAAAAGTTCGAACTCTTTTCCCCGAACTTCGGTTCGGTTCGTGTTTGGCAAACACAACCAGATGTTGCCAAAAAAACATGCCAAATTCCCCTAATACTTGTCAAATTTGTAGTTAGAGACGTACGTTTACTGCCATGGTTCCATCCACAAGTACTGCTCAATTATGACAATATTTTCCAAATATCAACACAGCTACATTCCTCATGACATTTTACTTTCAAACCTCTAAAAATGCGTTGAACTATGACTAAGTATTGCGCTGAGGTTGTACTGCAAATTAAAAGAAAATCACCCGAGTCCACAGTAAAATGGTAAAAATGTCTAACACATATGCTCAGGCACCGCCCTCGCATGGTCATTATCTGCATAAATCTCAGAAGCTCCTCCCCTCTCCCACCATAGGCTTCACGTGTGCAATAGCCTTGTCCAAGGGCTATGAAATTGTGTGAATCCGTGAAGAATTTGCATGTTTGCTATGCAGCGAAAGTACGCCATCGCGCGGTGAATTGTAGCCAACTGCAAAATAGTCTGTTTACCGAAATATCTTGGTCTGAATCCTGACTTCATGCGCGAGACAGCCTCGCGCGTGAAGTCAGGATTCAGACTGCATGACAATAGCAGTGAATTTTTTGACATTTCACTTTCCACCCACCCCTGTATTCCGCTATACTGCACATCCCCAATTGATTAATCATAACAAATGACACATCACTGTAAAGAGGAATAATAGGGCTTTCCAATGATACCAAATTCAAGGGAAATGATTTAGTAACAAGAGAGAAATCGTCAGTCAAACGTGACTTTCCGAACTTTTTTTGAGGAGTTTATATTCGTATTTTGAAGGGAAAAAATCTAACTCCATAGTGTGTGCAAAGTCGCAATGATTTTGGAGGATTGAGGAGTGTTGGGGTTAAAAACATTATTGGTATATGAGTCTTTCCACGGTAAAGAGAGCATTTTGGCAACACAGACCATATTTTCCAGAAAATACATTTGTCTGGTCTCAAAATAAAAGAAATAACTTAGGCCCAAAAAGGGTTACAAATAGTGTGACAACATGCCCTTCTAAAAACCCCGTGTACAAATTTCCAATATACGCTCGTAACCGGGACGGACACCGTCTTGTGTATTACATTTTAGGCCGTCCCGGTTTAATACGAGCGTATATTGGAAATTTGTACACAGGGTTTTTAGAAAGGCATGTTGTCGCACTATCTGTAACCCTTTTTTGGGCCCAATTTATCTCTTCAGAACAACTGAAACTTATTTCTTTTATTTTGAGACCAGACAAATGTAGTTTCTGGAAAATATGGTCTGTGTTGCCATGAATGCCCCCTTTACCGTAAATCAAACGTAACTTACATGCGATACATAGTACCCATAATTGTAGTAACTATCGTACTCGTAGTATACGTAGCGTCTCTCGAAGAAAGCAACAGTTGTGGCGTAACACAGTACACTTCCGGCAAATATGGACGATACAATAGACATACACATGCACGCCCTGATCTGTTGAAGAGAATTATAAATTTCTGATTCCACTTATAAAATAGAAATCGCGATTACATTCGGATTTGATTCTATTTTCAAAACAAGAATTGATACTATCACAGTTAAAAGCACACAGGCTCGTCACAATGCGCGCGCGCCAAATTCGTGTCACGAAATACGCTGCGCCTTTCAAATGACCTCCCGTGCTTGGTCCGCAACGCGCAGCGCACAGTGCGCCCTCCGGACCGGTGGCCTGTTCAATCTGTTTTCTTCTGTTTCCTCTGTTTCTGAAAGTCTTCCGAGACGGAAGAAAAGAGATTTGACAGGCCACCAGTCCGGAGAGCGCGCTACACGCACCAAACCACAGACCAAACACGGGAAGTCGGACCTGGGCAAGTTTAGGCAAGGCTAAAAAACGGCCGTATAAAAACGGCGTCTTTCACACTGGGTTGTCGATGTCTAAAATTCGTTTGGAGAAGAAAAAAAGTCAAACTTGCTAAGAACTACGGACTGTATACCGGTGAGTGAACTGGCAACAAACACGAAGTTGTTGAGGCGTTAAATATGGGTTCCCCCCCCCCCCCCCCCCCCCGCCCCCGCCCCCGATCATCCAATATAATTATAATCATCCGATATTATATAAGAATATAAGAAAACGAAATACTGGAGAAATACTGTTTGGAACTTACAACACATATCTGCGAACTAATGGGTTTTGTAGATATTATTCCGAGTATTCCGGCTGGGAGATAAAACTGTAAAATTCAAAATAAAATTTAACATTTCTATTAATTGAACTGTATACATCCTGGTGTTGCTGGCTTGGCTTAATTAATGTCATTAAGAATTCCTTTAAAACACTGTTAAATGTACATATCGTCGAAACAATCCAATAATAGGGACTTATGGAACTAAACGTTCAATTTTTCAAACTGTATAAACCGACATAAATCTATGAAGTGTGCGCATGCCCAATACGTCCCATACTGTGCTGCCACGTTGACTTGGTCTACATGTAACTGACGTCACACTAATGAACTATTGAGCTGGACTATCGGGGGTAACGATGTATAACGATATACATTTTAAAATTACATTTCTTTTGTTCGACATCATTAATTTCAAATTGTCATCGAAAACGATGGTCTCGGGGTTTTCGTTTGTAAATTTACAAATGAAATGGTTCAGCGTCTGAAACTAGGCTGCTATAGTGCTATTGTTATGTGCCCTATATAAAGAAAATTTATCGTATTTTTTAATGTTTACTTACAAAAATGCCTATCCACAGTGGAGCGCCCACAAATGCCGTAATGGTTCCCACGAAAAGGGCCACGATACCAAGAATAACCGAGAAGCAAGCCATGAAGATTTGGAGAATTCCGAGGGCCCGAGCACTTTTAATTTTGTACCGTCTCGCCGCGGAATGAGACACTAGGGCAGCGCCCCCGATGAACACATTCTGTGCAGGGTATTGCGGGTAGAGCTGGGGCGCCGCCGGTTGGAAAGCCCCGGTGGCCGGCACGGGCCGCAGAGCCACGATCTGCTGCTGCTGCTGCTGTTGCTGTAGCGGGTTGACGGCGTACGGCTGCATGCCGTAAACCATAAACTGCTGCGGGTTGGGTGCTCGCTGTAACTGCTGCGGGTTGGGTGCTTGTTGCAACTGCTGCTGCTGTGGATGTGGGGGCGGGACTTGTTGGGAGGGCCTGGCGTTGGGCTGCGCAAGCTGGACGGTTGCTGGCTGCTCCATTTTGAGTTAGTAGCACTGTTTTGAAATCATATAAAACGGGTGTCCCAGGCCAAATTAGGCAACCTCAGAATATAGGTTTCCCTGATCCTGATAGGGAATCTTCTTACATGAAAAATAGTCTTTATTGCATCAAAATCAGTTAAGCGAATCAAAAGTTATGTCATTTTGTGTGCAGCAAAGTGACACAGTTCATGAACCAGATGTCACGGTGATTAGGATTAGTCAATAGAATGCCGAAGTGAATACGTCATCTTTTATAAGTTGCCTATAGGCAATGGCTCCACACTAAAAATCACTAAACCGTGTCCCTGTGCTTTTGCAATGGTTCTTTTCCGACTGCCATGATGTTTAGAGCCAATTGCCATGGCAACACGTCACACTTATACTAGGCAGTCACTCTATACTTGAGGGCTGACCTTGCTGCACCAAAAATGACCTAACGTTTGATTCGCTTGACTGATTTTGATGCATGCAATTAGCTTGTATTAGCAGCAACATATTAACCACACCCCTGCCCCTAATGATACGATGAATCGTTATCACAGTCACATGACGTCAGTGCGTCGTTTTAATGACGAACAGACAAGATAATATAATGGGCCTGTTCGCAACGTATGACACTGACACACAAGGGTACCTGGTCACTTTGAGTACTTGTATTAATAATTAATAGAGCCACTCCATATAGTAGTGTTTTGTTGTGAACGTAGCAAAGAAAGCCCGTATGCCTGCAGGACATGCAATGTCCCAGAATGTTCACAAATTGATTTACCTTGCCTCCGTCGCGCGGGGAGACTGCATGTTAATTAGGGTTTGTTTTGCCCTTTACCCGACGTAATTATTAACACTGTATACTTGGTGCCCTCCCAAGACACTATGAAAAACCTCATAGCGTGCTCGGGTGGGGCTCGAACCCACGACCTCCTGCAAACAAAACTATGAGGTTGTTCATGGTGTCTCGGGAAAGCACTGAGTACACAGTGTTAATAATTACGTCGGGTAAGGGAAAAACAAACCTTAATTAACATTCAGTCTCCCCGGCGCAAGCTAAATCAATTTCCGATTAATTGCAATCCCCGTTGCGAAATGATTCGAACCTGCAGCCATTCAACACCGGCTAGCTCGGTGGTCGAGTGGTTAAGACGTCTGCCTTGTTTGCAAGAGGTCGTGGGTTCGAGTCCCACCCGAGCACGCTATAAAGTGTCTTGGGAAAGCACCGAGTATGCAGTGTTAATAATTACGTCGGGCAAGGGCAAAACAAACATAAATGCGTGTACACACTCATTTTTATTTTACAAAGACATCCTCATGACTTGTGATCGAAACTAAGCCCCTGACTATCCCGGTATTTTGGCTCCGTTTTTTTCGTGCAGTAGGCTATAGGCTAGTCAGAGAACCAGTCTAAATAGGACGGTGGCTTTGCACAATTTCTTGAAAGCACGGACACAGTTTTTCCCATTACTGAACTGACTTACACACATATTGGTTTTTGTCATACACATCCTCGGATGCCGTGCCGTGCAAAGAATTAAGAAGTTGATCATGGCTTCAGAGCTTGTGTACAAAACATATGAGACAGGCTAAACAATTTCCAAGTGTTTCCTCACAAAATCTTAAATTTTGCCCACTCGAATTTTTTTTCCCCTGCAAATATGCACATTCCAATGCTAGACGAGTGATTTTAACGAAAACAAAATTTCTGATCAACTTACCAGCAGTTGTTTTGTCACAAAACAACTGTTGTAGCCCCGTTCGGTTTTATTTCGTACATGCTTCGGCTTGGCCTAAAAATTAGTTAATTCTTAAATGGCACATCCGGTGTATAGTGGGAAAAACATCAAAAATTAGCTGGACATTTTTGGGCAATCTAACTCAGTGGATTTGTCTGTAAAGTATAGATGTTAACTACATTATTTTAGCAAGAAAATGCCGTTGTAGTTATAGTACGCGGCAGCACACCCAATGACCAGTTCGTAATTTTGAACGGTCCTCATGCTTCGGCCTACATGTACAATATGGCAATCAAAAAAATGGTATTTGTTACCCGACGCGAAAGACACAGTGTTGGCGAGTGACTGGCTGGTAAACAAAAATACAGTAACATAGGTCTAGACGAAACACTTCTCAAATCTGGTACTTAAATCAGCAGATACATAATCTGCTCCGAAGATGGTAACCCAAAATTGCCCTGATAACATTATTCAGTATTTTTTTCAATACAATGCGTGTTGAATTTGGACTTTGTACGGGTGTGGTACGGTCGTCAGATAAGAGATAACTGCGCGAAAGGTCACATTGAAAATTAGACCTATAGGTGACGGCAGCATTTTGCTTTTGGGAATAGGCCTATTCTTGGGTTTCACTTTCTTGACAACCGGTTGCTATCCGCCATTACTGTGTCCATACTATGGCACGCCAAAGCGAAAATAATTCAACACTGATAATTTAACGTCAACCCTGAAAAACAGTAAACAAAAAAAAGGTTGGCATGACTTTTAAATGTTGATAGACTGTTTGAAACCGGCATACCGTGCTTTTGTTGGCAAGTTTTACAAAAATGTTGAGACTTGTTTTTCAGGATTGATGGTAGAACTACCAGTGTTGAATTATTTTCGATTTGGCGTGCCATATTATGGACACAGTAATGGCGGATAGCAACAGGTTGTCAAGAAAATAAGAATCGTTTGTCTTTATGCATATCTAATGTTACTTGACCTGCGACTGTCTCTGACATTATAAAGTGACCTTATTACCGTAACCTGTAATGTCTGTACCCCATGTGAATTTCTTTATATTGGAAGCGGGAAGTGGTCTAGGCCGATTCGTAACGCCAAGCTTTAAACAAAACTCGTGCAAGGATGAAAAAGAAGAGAAGTGTTGATATTAATAAATGAAAAACACTGACGTTTATTAGCACCCCCTTATGTTAACTTACCCTAAAAAGTAGGGGTAGCAACATTCAAAAGTCAACGTTAACAGCGCGCGACGTGTGCCAAGCAAGTCGATGGTTCCCGCAACAATGAGCTACAGAGATAAGGCTATCGGTAACCAGCCGACTGCAGTTTGCCATGTAGACCTATTCACGCGTTCGAACGGTCCAGTCGTGTCCCCTGAATCAGTTCCATTGAATGCACACTGCTGATTGGAAAGGTGCCAATTATATGCGTTTCAAGCCTCGATCTGAAGACGAGGCTTCGAACGCATAAGTAGTCTGGCACCTTTTAAATCGGCAGTTTGCATTCAATAGAAGTGATTCAGGAGGCCCGATTAAACCGTTGAAACGCACATGCAGCACGAAATGTTGCAGGGGATATCGAAACGCGTGTAGAGCGCGTGTGGTCTAGTGGGTATGAAGCGGGACTCCCAATCAGAGGTTGGGGGTTCGAGCCCCACTTCGACCAACGTGTCTGTGTCCCTGGGCAAGGCACTTAATCCCAGTTGCCTCGTAAACCCAAGCGATATATGGGAAGCTGTTAAGGGGAATGCCACAATCTAACTGCTGATAGGGTTGTGCGCCTGACCAGCAGCCACCTATAGTTGAAGCGAAATGGTTCTGGTGATTTCCTGATGGCAGCGGTAATAATGGTAACAGCGCCTTGAGCACCCTGCAGGGTGGATATGTGCGCTATATAAATCTCATCATTATTATCATTATTATTCAATGTTATTTCTAAAGGTATGGCACAGACAGTGTACAGTTGAAGTCAGAAGTATAAATACATGTACACCACTACCATCATCACCCAAAATGGTAAACAGGACTACCCGAACCATTGCAAGGTGTACAAGCTATGTTTTTAAGTACTGCATGCACGTGAGGAATTCCACAAAAGCAAACCAGTTTTACATACAACTTGGTTGTATAAAGTTGTATTTATACTTCTGACTTCAACTGTATCTTTAAAAATCCAAAACAATTTGCCAGAAAATGATTTGGTTTCCGTCAAGAAACATCTCAGGCCACACCGGCCTAGTTTTTCAGGAACAATTAAAGGTCGATAACGACGTTGGTACCAGTCCGCGCGTAGTTAATGATAAACCAAATGACGTATCGTCCCATGCATTTAAAACATCCGTGTTTATTGGGCCGGCGTTGCTCATTTGTTGCTTGGGGAACAGTGACGTGCGGTTGCCACGGATATAATCTGGGGAATAACACATTTACTGTCCATAACCTGTTAAGGTTGTGATTTTTAGGGCAGCTGAAATTATCAGTGATTTACACTGTTCACAATAAGTTAGGAAAATTGTGGGGTGCACACTGATATTCCATTGAAGGTATGCAAACATTACTGTCTGGTACCCGGGTCTTTCATAGAAAAACGTACATGTAACGGAGTGACGTCATTGCTTTTGGAGCTATACCATGGTTCAATCTACTAAAGTGTGATACCAGTTACCAGGTTAACTGGTTCTAAACATTCACTGGTAATCTAAAACGCAGGGTTGTAACGAGTCTCCTCTGCTTCAGACCAAAGTCAAGTCAAACTGCCTTCGAGTCTCAAGTCAAGTCAAGTCAAATAAAGTCAAGTCAAACTGCCTTCGATTCCCGAGTCGTCAAGTCAAGTCAAGTAAAGTCAAACTGCCTTCGAGTCCCAAGTCAAGTAAAGTCAAACTGCCTTCGAGTCCCAAGTCAAGTAAAGTCAAACTGCCTTCGAGTGTCAAGTCAAGTCAAGTCAAGTCAAACTGCCTTCGATTCCCGAGTCGTCAAGTCAAGTCAAGTCAAACTGCCTTCGAGTCCCAAGTCAAGTAAAGTCAAACTGCCTTCGAGTCTCAAATCCCAAGTCGAGTCAAGTCAGGCATATTGGTTAAGTTGGGTCAAGTCAAGTAGTCACGACAGTAAATTTAAAATTGCTAATTTAAAAGAGTCTAAACCCTTAATCTTGCATTCGTGTAGGGTATTTTTGTTGTTCTGGCCAGGAATGATCCATGTTAAAAAGAAAGCTTTAGTTCTGAAAAACAATTCGGTCCTCAAAATGAAAAAAAAAATGCATAAAAGGTTAATTTCATTTTTTGCAAGGTCAAGTCAAGTCATTTAAGGGCTCGAGTCACAAGTCAAGTCAGTAAAAATTCGGTACTCGAGTCCGAATCCTAGGTGCTAAAACGTCCATTGGTAGAATGCAGGAAAACAATTCACTGGTTTTAGTATATAGACCCAGTAACCTTCGTCACACAAACAATGATGTACTGATGTGAAAATGTCATCCTGTGTTGCCGAGGTTACTGGGTTCAAACTAAAACTAATGAACTGTTTTCATATACTTCAGGAATGGACTTTGTAGATGACCTGTGAATGTTTAGACCCAGTTACACTGGTATCTGACGTCGCACATCCATCCTAATGGAATACAAACGTCAAACACTCGGAGTTTTATTCCAGTTTTCACTGGCACTTTATTTATGAAAATTAAATACGAGGCACATTTTTTTAACACCCTTGGAAAAAAAAATCAGAATCCGAACGAGTTGTACATTGTGTACGAGAATTAATGAGTTATTGTGCATTGTGAAAATTCATGTAATGAGCACCACACAAAACACCTTTTACCCCGAAATTACAAGAGCCAATACAATATTCAAGAAGTACACCAGAACTTTTAGACTGGACTTGGGGCAGACAGTAGCAAGATATCAGGCCTGATGGCCTGGGCTTTTCATCGGTAGGGCCTTACCAGACCTTTTGAACTGGCCTTATGGCAGACAGTAGCAAGATTTCAGGCCTGATATGGCAAGATATCTGGCCCTACCAGACATTTTGGACTGGACTTGGGGCACACAGTAGCAAGATATCAGGCCTGATGGCCTGGCCGGGCTTTTCACTGGCAGGGCCTTTCCAGACCTTTTGGACTGGCCTTAGGGCAGACAGTAGCAAGATATCAGGCCTGATGGCCTGGACCAGGCTTTTCACTGGCAGGGCCTTTCCAGACCTTTTGGACTGGCCTTAGGGCAGACAGTAGCAAGATATCAGGCCTGATCGGGCTTTTTACTAGCAAGGCCTTACCAGACCTTTTTGACTGGCCTTAGGGCAAACATTAGCAAGATGTCATGCCTGATCGCCTGGGCTTTTCCTAGGCCTTTTGAACGATCACCTTATAATTAACACGAATCACCATTGTGGATGTTTACACAGTTTAGCATTTAATCCTCCGTAAAATATAGGTGGATATATAGTTTTCAAATGTAAATGAAGACTTTACAAATACAGGACTATGAAGGTTTGGGGTGGTGTGATGTGCATGGTCACAGTGTACACACTTTTGTGACACCATATTTTTGTTTTTATTTACGAAAACTAAAAATCACAAAAGTTAAATCTACTTTTTGTTTAATTCATTTGTACCTAATTTTCTTTAATATGTAATATTTCACTATCATTGCTACGCTCGTTTACGTCACACTTGTTGTTCTCGGTTTTGTACCTTTAACCAAAAGTAATCTATAGAATACATAAACTGTTTACCAACTGCATAAGAAAAAGAGTGACCACAAACACATGAATTTAAGCACATTATTGCAATAGTACATAAGTCATTATACAAACTAGCAAATTACATAAGGCCGTTTTGCAAATGTTTGCGGACGCATTTTCTTATCAGAAATCCTATATCACATGAAGCATTGTATAAATTTGTACAAAAACTAAAATTCAACCCTTTGTTTTGCCATACCAGTTGCTCTACCAACTGAGCTATCCAGCCCTGTGTTCATTTGAACCCGAGACCTCTGATTTGCCATACCAGTGCTCTACCAACTGAGCTATCCAGCCCTGTGTTCATTTGAACCCAAGACCTCTGGTTTGCCATACCAGTGCTCTACCAACTGAGCTATCCAGCCCTCTGTTCATTTGAACCCAATACCTCTGGTTTTCCATACCAGTGCTCTACCAACTGAGCTATCCAGCCCTCTGTTCATTTGAACCCAATACCTCTGGTTTTCCATACCAGTGTTCTACCAACTGAGCTATCCAGCCCTCTGTTCATTTGAACCCGAGACCTCTTGTTTGCCATACCAGTGCTCTACTAACTGAGCTGTCCAGCCCTCTGTTCATTTGAACCCAAGACCTCTGGTTTGCCATACCAGTGCTCTACTAACTGAGCTGTCCAGCCCTCTGTTCATTTGAACCCGAGACCTCTGGTTTGCCATACCAGTGCTCTACCAACTGAGCTATCCAGCCCTCTGTTCATTTGAACCCAATACCTCTGGTTTTCCATACCAGTGCTCTACCAACTGAGCTGTCCAGCCCTCTGTTCATTTGAACCCGAGACCTCTGGTTTGCCATACCAGTGCTCTACCAACTGAGCTGTCCAGCCCTATATTGATTTGAACCCGAGACCTCTGATTTGCCCCACCAGTGCTCTACCAACTGAGCTATCCAGCCCTCTGTTCATTTGAACCCAATACCTCTGGTTTTCCATACCAGTGCTCTACCAACTGAGCTGTCCAGCCCTCTGTTCATTTGAACCCGAGACCTCTGGTTTGCCATACCAGTGCTCTACCAACTGAGCTATCCAGCCCTCTGTTCATTTGAACCCAATACCTCTGGTTTTCCATACCAGTGCTCTACCAACTGAGCTGTCCAGCCCTCTGTTCATTTGAACCCGAGACCTCTGGTTTGCCATACCAGTGCTCTACCAACTGAGCTGTCCAGCCCTATATTGATTTGAACCCGAGACCTCTGATTTGCCCCACCAGTGCTCTACCAACTGAGCTATCCAGCCCTCTGTTCATTTGAACCCAATACCTCTGGTTTTCCATACCAGTGCTCTACCAACTGAGCTGTCCAGCCCTCTGTTCATTTGAACCCGAGACCTCTGGTTTGCCATACCAGTGCTCTACCAACTGAGCTGTCCAGCCCTATATTGATTTGAACCCGAGACGTCTGATTTGCCCCACCAGTGCTCTACCAACTGAGCTATCCAGCCCTCTGTTCATTTGAACCCGAGACCTCTGGTTTACCATACCAGTGCTCTACCAACTGAGCTATCCAGCCCTGTGTTCATTTGAACCCGAGACCTCTGATTTGCCCCACCAGTGCTCTACCAACTGAGCAATGCACCAATCTGAGAGCCAAGGACCTGTTCGCTGTACGTCCGCCGTAACTGTGGGCCATCCAGTGCCATGAACTGTACGTTACATTATGTTGTCACTTCAAAACATTTGCGCATTCTTTGTTGAAGCCTGTGCACACAAAGGGGGCGCGTTGCACACTATTCAATTTTAACAACACAGAATGCACACTTCATGGCACTGGATGGCCCCCAGTTATGGCGGACGTGCAGGGAAGGAGTCCTTAGTTACTGGATTCCGGATTCATGTATATCCAACTCTATGTTGATTTGAACCCGGGACATATAATTTGTCATACCAGTGCTCTATCAACTGAGCTATCCAGACCTATATTGATTTGAACCCAAAACCTCTGGCTTGCCATACAAGTGCTCTACCAACTGATCTTACCAGACCTACATTGTATTTTAAATATGTGAAAATAATGTTTTATTTTTTTTGTAAAGTAAGATTTTACATAAGTACTAACACAAGCAACATATGTCTATTTTCAACACTAACTTTCCTAAAGTATTTCTGACATAATTACTTACATGTAAGTAGTTCTATATAACTATATATTCTTTGTAGCACACGATTGTCTTATGATAAATACTGTTAAAAACATATACTGACTAGATAATATTTTTTTCTTTACCAAAAATATTTGTAAATTTTCTATATTCACAAAATGTCCATTTTATCACGGAATCCAAAATCACAAGAAACTATGCTCAGAGTCCGAACAAAATGTTCTTTGGCTAAAGGCAACTAGACTGTTGGTTGCTAGGCAGTGGTTTGCACCACATAGCAACAACAGCATAGTATGTGACTTTCTAAACTGCACCTCCATTTGAAGGTGAAGCGCCAGGCATTTTGCAAATGTTACACGTAAAAGACTAAGGATTTTTTTACAAAGGAAGATCCTTATAGACCTTTATCACGGTGCATCAATCTTTGTCTTGTTCCCCATAGTACGCGTATAAGTTTCGGGCACAATCAGTGCATGTGCGCGACTGCGCGTGGAATCTTCTGTTGTTGTTTTATCACTGTCCGCGCTGCGGGTTTTTATTTTTTTATTTTTTATTTTTTATTGCGCTGTGCGCATTTCATTGTGAATGCACACAATGAACATTTTCAACACGGGGCCAAAGTAATTTTTCTGCAAGCCTCGCTTTGGTTACGTTCATTTTAATGAGGGAAGATGGCCGCACCGTGATAAAGGTCTATTTGCGGGTTGAGTCGTGACTTCACCCCAAGGTCAACCAGCCGCAAGTGGTTCATACATGTACGTACGTAAGGGCTTTATGCAGTGATGCCTGTGTTGAACCATGGCCATGATGGCGGTGACGACGTACGGATTGAGTACGTGATCAGTTAGCGGGGAGAAATCGCAATGAAATCAAATAATTTTCAGAGAATTCCGTATGATCCTTGGGGGTCGTAAAATACAGTCAAAAAAGGAAACTTATAATTCCATGTACTCAATTTGTGGCAGAAAATAGATATTTGTAATTTTCTATATTTTCATTTTCTGAATATTTTCGAAAAAATAATTCTCCCAAAAAGTACCAAGGCGAATTCTTCTGATATAAGGCTAAGAAAAGAAATAGCTGAGTTTCTTATTACATCAAAAATATTTAGGGTGGATATGTGGGTCAATAGTTACCATGCAAATGTTAGCGCCACATTTTCTAGCACTGTACATTCACTGATGAAGCGTTTAAAGAATATCTACAATTGTGACCCGTTCTGGAAAAAGGTAGAATAAGTCGCGCAGGCTAGGTCGAGTTTTCGCGACCCTCAGATGAAATCTGCAGCAGATCCACGGTCATTAAAACACAATGGAAAATCCAGGCGGAACACAGACATTCCAGGCGGTATCTTGGCACCGCCAGGAATTTCCATTGTGATTTTGTATTTTAATGAGCATGGATCTGCCACAGATTTCTACTTATGGTCGCGAAAACTTGATCGAGCCTGTGCGACTTTTTCCAGAGTAGCTAACATTTAGAACCTATGTGATTGTGGGCCACTTTTTCAAGCTATGAGGGGAATAAAAACAAAAGTTTGGTTTAGGATAGGCACAATATTGTTATTTTATTGATTTTTTTTAAGTACAAAAATATGGGTTTTGCTTGATTTTCTAGGTCGAGACGGTAATCAGAAACCCAACTATTTTTGGGCCTTTTGAAGAATTTTCAAATATGGCAAGATTTTCCTTCTTTTTTTTGCATTTTTAAGACTTAGAAATTCTGCAATAAGAAAGTAAAGGCAAATGTAGCACCAAGAAAATACAAAATCAAACTAGAAAACTAGAAGTATGTCTGTTGATAACAGAGCATATGGCTTTCCGCTTTTTGTATTGTTTATGCTTGTATGCATGTAAAACTGCATGTTGTATAATACTACATGTACACTCTGTACACTCTGCTACCAGTTTTAAATGATAAGGCAGCCTCGTTTTCGACTAAGAGGAAGCAAGATTCAAGGTCATTGTCTCTGCATGGAATTTAGACCTTGGATAGTCATGACCATTGCCGAAGGAATAAAGTTTGTATCTGAAACGGTTGAATTTTTACAAATTTGTCAATATGTAAGGCATTACATTTCAAACGCTTGTAATTTGATACCTGGTGACGTCATCAAGATGTAACCTCTTTGGTATAGTACTTTACTATGGGTTCCTTATTGTGACCAAGTTTGATGATGATCCAAGCTTTGCAAGCGACCCTTCTAGTAGCGAGATAGACTACGCGCTTTGTCTATGGGAAATGGGGTAGTGCAGATGTATGCATATTGTACATGCTTATGTACACTTGTATATACTGCACTGTGTGTATGCTGTGGTATAGGTTGCCAGATTCAAAAATTCATAACAAATCAACAAATGACGTCACACTAATGTAACTTGGTATGTTATATGTTAATGACCAAGTCTACGGCCCTGCTAGGTTTCAAGGTCATACGCCCATTAGAGGAAGTGAACGACCTTGGCTAATGTATGCTGCACAAACGGGCTTATTTGATGACGTCATCGTTACGCCACCAAATTTTGCTGCTAATGTGCATTAGACCAAGTCACAACAAACCTAAAACACAAAATTTGACCTCCATCTGCCTTTTCGTTCTCTAGATATAACCGTTAGAAGAACGCATGTTCAACTGAGTGTAATTTGACACCTGGTGACGTCATCAAACTTTTGAAGGTATGGGCGTGTTCACTGACCCTCAGTAAACATATGCACCAATTTTGGGCCAATTCGCAAAAACTTCGCAACAGACATCTCTTCAAAATAGGTTTTGGCCATTTTTCAACTTGCCGCTAGAGGGCGCTCTTTCGTGTCACGACTTAACTTTTGGTATTTTTGGAATGCCCAAGAGGTCTTGAGACTAACACTTTTGACCCGATCTCTGTATCTGCTACCAGTTTTAAATGACAGGGCAGCCTCGTTTTTGACCAATAGGAAGCAATATTCAAGGTCAATGTCTGTGTATGAAATTTAGACCTTGGATAGTCATGACCATTGCCGAAGGAATAAAGTTTGTATCTCAAACGGTTGAAATTTTACAGAAGTTTCAATATTGAAGGCCATATATTTCAAACGCTTGTAATCTGACACCTGATGACGTCATCAAAATGTAAACACATTTGTGCAGTACTTCATTATGAGGTGATTGTTGTGACCAAGTTTGATGATGATCCGAGCTTTGCAAGTGACCCTTTTGCCAGGCCGAAAGACCATGCGCTTTGTCTATGGGGTTTTGGGAGAAGAATAAAACAAGCTAAAAAAAAAATCAGAACAGTTTCAAAGGCTTTCCGCAGGAGTGCGGAAAGCCAAAAAAAAAATCAGAACAGAAACAAGGACTTTCCGCAGGAGTGCGGAAAGCCAAAAAGCTACCCTACTCCAAAAATGAAAATTCATGCAAAAACTAAAGTTACAAAGACAACAAATTACCACCCACACAAACATGAGTTGAAAATGTTAAATGTGTTAAAAATAAATGTACATCTTCAAAGCATGAAAATACAAACTGTGAATGCATGTGTTAAAGTTGCACTGTCCGACTTTAGGCCGATTTGAGCGTCAACAATTTTAAAAAAAGTTAAATTGCTATTTGTCTAGAATAGAAAATGTTATCAGCTTTCGTTTGGTACCAAGAACATAAAAATCCGTCAAGGATTAATGCCAGTCAATTAAAAACAAGAAATAATAAAAGACGGGCCCTGTCTTTTATTCGACAGGGTTATGACGTAAATATGCGCGTACCTGTGTACACATACTATGTACATATGAGCGTATGTGAAGCCTGTTTCAAGTAAAAGGAGTGTATCTCCAATTCCCGACGTTGGAAATTTAAGTTTTTTTATATTTTTCGTTACAGAGACACGTTAGCTTTCTAAATTCGTTCGCTTGTGTAAATTAATTTGTTTAATCCTTTCACCCAAACATGGACAGTGCAACTTTAAGTACAAAGTGCGGGCAAGAAAATTACAAAATGAGAGAGAAATCTTTAAATGTAAACGAAAAATTCAGTCCGAATTTGAACAATCAAACCTGGGCTCCCAAGCGCTAGATTGGCGTCATGTACTGTCGTTGGTGCTCCGTCAAGTCTGGATGCCACAGATCAATGATGAGAATGAGACGCACCGACTTGGCATCTTGCCAAACTTCATGCTCAAATGAATCGTCAAATATCATTAACTTGCCTTCCTGCCACGTTCTACAAAACAAGACATTTATCAGAGTCTTTAAGGGGCCATCCAAAGTTGTCAACATTTTCAAGGTTCTACAAAGCGTAGGAAGGGGGAGGGTGTCGAGGGCCGCGTACGACTTTACATGTACTGTAAAATGTTGACATTTCATGGTAGTAGTGACAAACAAATGTTGATACGTACATGTAGTTTTTCGGGGGGTGGGGGGTGGGGAGGACAGGAATAGGTGAAAACGGTCATTTGAAAATCCAAAATTGACAACATACCAATATCCCTAACTTATCGTGAGTAGTGTAATATTGTGTCTCATAGCTAAATTGGTGGAGCATCTCCCCAGTGTGTCACAGGTCTCAGGTTCGAACCCTGATCGGGACCATTATGGGTTCTCTTTTTTACCTTGTTTCATTAGCGACTCGTATTCTAACTCCCTCTGGTATAATAAGAGCCAGGTGTGAGCGTAGCCGGCAGTTTGTTGGGCCGCAGTGGGGCCAGACGTGAGTGCCTGGGTGCATGACTGAAAATTTTACCTGTGAAAAGTAGAATTTAAAGATATAATAATTAAAATGATTTCTAAAAGTCTGTTTTTCCTTTTAATAAATTGAGAGCCTGACTGTTCTATATCATTATAACAAATGATTGTGATTTATAAAGCCCCAATCAATCATTTGCAGTGACCCAAACTTTTACTTCACGAGTTGACAAGAAAATCCCGACTAAAAGTGTTGATAGCAATGGTAACAAACACCACATGATTTTTCCTGTGTAAAATGGTACCTTTGTGGGAGAAATTGCCAACTGAAGGTGCTTTTTTTTTTAATTACAATTTTTTTTACCATATATTTACACAAAAACCATGCATGAATTTTTTATGTTTTCCAAACAATATTTCTGCATTACAGTATTATGTTCGATTTGGCCGTCATTGAATTGCGGTCTTTCGCAAGCTTATTTCAGATTGGTGCATACTAAGTCATGAATAATGCATTTCATGTGCGTTACACACTTAGACGGAACCAGCCTTTGACAAATTACAGTGTAGTCTTTGTGATAATGTATGGCACACTATGAGTACGCACAGAATTGATTCTTAGCCAGCCAGCAGAGCTGTACTTATGCACCTATCAATGTCGCGTACTCTGTGGCTCGCGTCATGCTCTCTGTAGCCTGCCTGTGCGCGCGACCCTAAACAAAAAAGCAACACATTGGAACAGAACACTCGCAGTACACAGCGTCTATTTCAGACCGCCCAGATGCCAACCAACTAAGTAAATTGTTTGCAATTTCATCTTCATTAATTATTTTCTGGTAAAATTATATAATCTAGGGAGAAACATTTCATTGAATAGTTGCTACCAGTTCAATCTTTACTTTAAGTTGCCAACCAACTAAGTAAATTGTTTGCAATTTCATCTTCATAGATTATTTTCTGGTAAAATTATATAATCTAGGGCAGAAACATTTCATTGGATAGTTGCTACCAATTCAATCTTTACTTCGAGGAAGGTTTTCCCTGTCAACTCGTTGATTAACGTTTGGGGTCATTGCAAACGATACAGTGGGCCCTTAACCATTTAATGCAACATGATAAATGTGATGTGTGTGATATATATTAAACAATTAGGGAAACACTTTTTTGCCTTTGTACATGTACCTGGCCTCTTTTGCAGCCACTAGATATAGGAATGGTGTCGATTATTGCACATGTCTTGGGGGCTCGCTTGCAGTTAGCCTCCGTTTTCCGCCCTGAAAATGAAAATAAACGTGACAAAACAATTAATGTGATAAAGGGTTAAATTATGAGTATTTTCTGTCACATGTGTTAACAAGTACTAATGGTACATGTATGGCCATTCCAAATCTTGGGAAAAATTTATTTAATGATAATGCATATTATGATAGATCAATGCGCCCACTAGGGATATTTTTAGGTCTTACATGTACTGGCGTTTTTTTAAGGAAAACAAAAATGTTAAAAACGGGATCGTACTATTCGTACATGTACGACATTGGCACTTTCAGTGTACATACGATAGATCGTACTTGTACGGCCTTGGCACTTAAAGAGTTAAGGTTTGAGTCTCAAGTCAAGTCAGTGAAAATCAGGACTCGAGTCAACTAGAGTCCGAGTCTCGGTCATTACAACCCTGCTGAAGGGGTTATAGAATCTCTGAAAAACAAAAGGTCTTTCTTCGTTTCTGCGAGCAAAAAGACAACAATTCATTTATACCTTGTTGGTAGAGTGTAAATTGTTTCCAGTCTCCCGTACTTCTCAGGTTTTCATCTTCCGGTGAAAATGTTTCCGTCTCTTTATTCAGTAGTGCTCGCCCCTCTTCCTGAATTACTTGCCAGTTTTCTTCCAGTTTCTGCTCAGAACAGGTGAAGATAAAATGCTTTTACAGTGCTGTCGAGCCAGTGGACAATATTACTTCTCAAAAACAAAACAAAACATTCGGCAGATTATGCAAACTGACGTAGTTGGTGGGCAATTTAACTAGACAATACATGTACATGATTGGAAAACTTTTAAAAACAAGAACAACAGCATTACATAACTAAAGAATAATGTTGATAAACTGCCTTGTAGAAATTTCAGTCACATAGATGCAGTAATACTTCAGAAAACCTGAACAATCCATGCATGGTTTTTGTGTTGAATGAATGGTAAAAAATTGACTGCAGATAATTAAAAAAAAAAAAAGCACCTTCAGTTGGCAATTTCTCCCACAAAGGTACCATTTTACACGGGAAACAATCATGTGGTGTTTGTTACCATTGCTATCAACACTTTTAATCAGATTTTTCTTGTCAACCCATGAAGTAAAATTTTGGGTAACTGCAAATGTTGTATTGGGCCTTTATAAATCAACATTCAGACTAGATCGGATGACGCTACTCAAACCCATTTACTGTGAAGGCGCTGTGCGTACCTTTGTAGCGTCCAGATATTGCGCTTGTTGGCTCGTCCACCACGGTCTGGCTGTCAACTTGTCAACGTTGTAGATCGATCGTTGGTAGCGGGACGTGAAATGACCCTTTTGAGCTCCTTGGTCGTAGACTTGGTACGCCTGTAACAGTTTACGAATTTGCAGTTATTTCAAATTCATAAATGTCTAAGACAGTTTACGTATTCTGATTGGTCTAGAGTGTGTCAGCAAATAAACGACAAATCAAATAAAACGAACTGTTGTCACAAACCTCTTCCGCAAGGCCGTCTCTGAACAACGCATCTCCGAGGTGCACGTAATATTTCCCCTCGTTTGTGCCCACCTCTCCTGTTGCTATTCCCTCTCTCAATAATGTAATAGCCTCCTTGTAGTTGTTTTCTGTTTTCAGTATGAAGCCCAAGTGGACTTTACCAAATCCGTCAGAGGGGTTCATTTTTAAAACCTTGTGAATTGAAAAAGCAACCACAAAAAACATTATTACAATTTTTCAAACAAACTCTTGAAATCTGGTACAAAGCACTTTTTATTTTTTGGACAATTTTTGTTTACCTCTTGGAAGATTGGTTTAGCCCTGACGTTTTTTCCAGCGATGAGTAAGGCCACGCCGAGATCTTTCTTAAGTTGAATGTCTGACGGGAACAAGATAGTACCTTCTTGTAGGACCCGAGCTGCTTGTAATGTCTTCCCTGTACAAGTAAAAGCCCAGGGGAACCTGTCAGTGAAAAGCCCAGCCTAGCCCATGCCATCAGGCTTGATATCTTGCTACTGTCTGCCCTAAGGCCAGTCCAAAAGGTCTGGCAAGGCGCTGCCAGTGAAAAACCCCAGCCTGGCCCAGGTCATCGGGCCTGATACACCCCACCCCCCATATTGCTACTGTCTGCCCCAAGGCCAGTCCAATTCCAAAAGGTCTGGTAAGGCCCTGCCAGTAGTAAGGCCCTGCCAGTGAAAAGCCACGCCTGGGCCAGGCCATCAGGCCTGATATCTTGCTACTGTCTGCCCTAAGGCCAGTCCAAAAGGTCTGCCAAGGACCTGCCAGTGATACGCCCAGCCTAGGCCATCAGGCCTGATATCTTGCTACTGTCCGCCCTAAGGCAAGTCCAACAGGTCTGGTAAGGCCCAGCCAGTGATACGCCCAGCCTGGCCCAGGCCATCAGGCCTGATATCTTGCTACTGTATGCACCAATGCACCAATAGTTTCCGCAGCCCAGTGTCATACTAGTTAATTAATATCTCTCGTTTTTCTTTATATTTTTACACCAGATGTCTTACCAAGGAATGTGAGACGGCTGGCTTGGCGAGACAGGGCCAACTTCTTCAACATTGCTGGGCAGTCAGGAGCCGTTAGGACTTCTCCATATGCAATGGTGGCCCTAAATAAAGGAAAGAAGTCAAAATGAAGGTAAGTAAATTGTTAGTTTCTATGGTACGAAGTGACTAGGAGCATTGCTACTCCCCCAGGATAAGATGCCAGTCCATTGCAGGTTTACCCCCAGTAGTAAGTTGAGTTCCCCAAATGTTTGCTACAAAACCATCAAAAATGCGGACAAGGGCATGAAACATTTTGGCATGGAAAAGCGTCAAAGTAATGAGCACTTTGAAGGACTTACGCATTGAGAATTTCGTTGCTGCGCCGTTTCTCTGACAGCATGTCCAGGGCTCTAGCTCGGCCGTACCGCGCTCGAGGACTGTCCGTATGTTTCTCTAAAAGCTTCTCAAACTTCCGCAGTGCCTTCTGAATGTCGTTCTGTGTAAAAAAATTACAAGAAAATTCCCTCAACCTGAACATTCTGACAATTTGTTTTACTCTGTCTGGGACCATAAAAGTAAAACACATACATGTACCACACCTTCTCAGATTATGCTGATCAAAAGATCAATCCAGAGACAGTTACAAAACTGCGGTGACCAACTGTTGTTGGGGAAATCTTACCATTTAATATTTTGCTATAAATCTACTAATTTATGCAAATTTGAATATATGTAGATGTGCTCCCATGTAGCTAAGCTTAATACTAAGACCAAAACCAACTACGACCAAGGTTAATCGACCTTTATCATGCCACAGCCATCTTCGTCTTGGTCCCCGCAGTTGTCGGGCACAATCCATCGGCACAATCATGTGACAGAGTGTCTACTCTACCATTGATGTGAGTAAAATAATCACTGTCCGCGCTTAGCCAAACTATTTTATCTGCAAGCCTCGATCTGGTTACCCTGCTTTTAATATGAGGAAAGGGTAGATGGCCGCATCGTGATAAAGATTAATTATAAATATGGGTTGATGTTTACCTTCTCCAACAAATCATCAGCCTCTTTAAGCTCTTCCAAGATTCTGTAGTCAGCGGCTGTAAAAGTGTCTTCAACTGGAGTTTCATCTTGGGATGTTTTATCGTCTTTGGTTTCTTCTGGTGCTTGTTCCTTCTTGGGCGGTTCCTGTTTGGGCGGTTCCTGTTTGGGTTCTTTCTTGGGTGGTTCCTGTTTGGGTGGTTCTTGTTTGGGTTCTTTCTTGGGCGGTTCCTGTTTGGGTTCTTTCTTGGGTGGTTCCTGTTTGGGCGGTTCCTGTTTAAGTTCTTTCTTGGGTAGTTCCTGTTTGGGCGGTTCTTGTTTGGGTTCTTTCTTGGGTAGTTCCTGTTTGGGCGGTTCTTGTTTGGGTTCTTTCTTTGGTAGTTCCTGTTTGGGCGGTTCTTGTTTGGGTTCTTTCTTTGGTAGTTCCTGTTGGGGTTCTTTCTTGGGCGGTTCCTGTTTGGGCGGTTCCTGTTTGGGTTCTTTCTTGGTTGGTTCCTGTTTGGGTGGTTCCTGTTTGGGTTCTTTATTGGTTGGTTCCCGTTTGGGCGGTTCCTGTTTGGGTTCTTTCTTGGGCGGTTCCTGTTTGGGTTCTTTCTTGGGTGGTTCCTGTTTAGGCGGTTCTTGTTTGGGTTCTTTCTTGGGTGGTTCCTGTTTAGGCAGTTCTTGTTTGGGTTCTCTCTTGGGCGGTTCCTGTTTGGATTCTTTCTTGGGTGGTTCCTGTTTGGGCAGTTCCTGTTTAAGCTCTTTCTTGGGTGGTTCCTGTTTGGGCGGTTCCTGTTTGGGTGGTTCCTGTTTGGGTTCTTTCTTGGGTGGTTCCTGTTTGGGTTCTTTCTTGGGTGGTTCCTGTTTGGGTTCTTTCTTGGGTGGTTCCTGTTTGGGTGGTTCCTGTTTGGGTTCTTTCTTGGGTGGTTCCTGTTTGGGCGGTTCCTGTTTGGGTTCCTTCTTGGGCGGTTCCTGTTTGGGCGGTTCCTGTTTGGGTTCTTTCTTGGGCGGTTCCTGTTTGGGTTCTTTCTTGGGTGGTTCCTGTTTGGGCGGTTCTTGTTTGGGTTCTTTCTTGGGTAGTTCCTGTTTGGGTTCTTTCTTGGGTAGTTCCTGTTTGGGTTCTTGTTTGGGCGGTTCCTGTTTGGGTGGTTCCTGTTTTGGCGGTTCCTGTTTGGGTTCTTTCTTGGGCGGTTCCCGTTTGGGTGGTTCCTGTTTGGGCTCCTTCTTGGGCGGTTCCTGTTTGGGTGGTTCCTGTTTGGGCTCCTTCTTGGGCGGTTCCTGTTTGGGTTCTTTCTTGGGTTGTTCCTGTTTGGGCGGTTCTTGTTTGGGTAGTTCCTGTTTGGGTTTTTTCTTGGGCAGTTCCCGTTTGGGTGGTTCCTGTTTGGGTTCTTTCTTGGGCGGTTCCTGTTTGGGTTCTTTCTTGGGCGGTTCCTGTTTGGGTTCTTTCTTGGGCGGTTCCTGTTTGGGTGGTTCTTGTTTGGGTTCTTTCTTGGGCGGTTCCTGTTTGGGTGGTTCTTGTTTGGGTTCTTTCTTGGGCGGTTCCTGTTTGGGTGGTTCTTGTTTGGGTTCTTTCTTGGGTGGTTCCTGTTTGGGTGGTTCTTGTTTGGGTTCTTTCTTGGTCGGGTCCTGTTTGTGTTCTTTCTTGGGTGGGTCCTGTTTGTGTTCTTTCTTGGGTGGGTCCTGTTTAGGCGGTTCCTTCTTGGGCGGTTCTTGTTTGGGTTCTTCTTCCTCAGACTGCTCTTGTTTAGGTTGTTCTTCCTGTTTGAGTTTTTCCTTCTTCGGCAGTTCCTGTTTTGACTCTTCCGGTGGCACACTCTCAGCTGATTTTGCCAACCGCACTAATTGCTCACCACCTGTTCACACCATAAAAATGGCCAACTTAAATTCAAAACAAGGCAATCAACTCTGAAAGTCAATTATTTCAATTATGTACTTTGGACAGTTTGATAATTTTGAATTTATCAGATTGAAAGACAACTTCCTAGAGACTGATTTTTAACTGTACATATATTGAGTGTTTTGAGAATGGCTGGTAGGCCTAGGAAGGAGAAATTGATACCTTTCCCCCAACTGACCACATCACCCCTACCACCCTCCCCCAGTCATCCAAATCTGGTGGAAGCCGTCAACTGAGTATTTTATTTGACTACAACTTTCTGGTAAATACCGAGCAACAAAAAAAAAAAATTCTCCACTTTTTAATTTAAAAAAAGCAGTCCCTCTGTGAGTGGTAATTATCAGCACACAAAAGCTTCATGCAGTCATGAAGCTCATACTATTTTTCACATTTTGATTAAAGGGCCCCTGAAATTGTGTTTTTATCTATGAAATCTGTGCTATGGAACTACATTAGTCCATTAATTTACAATCATAAAAACCCAACTTGAAAGTTGTTTGGGGGGTTAAAATCAAGGTTTTTGATCTTTATGATAATGAAAGTTTACATATGCATGAGCAAAGTGATGATGTCACTTTAGGAAAACACAGGAAAATTTCATTCAACTGTGCACAAAAGTTCCAAAATTTTCTCCAACTTGCTTAAACTTTTGTAACCCATGATGGTTTAGGTTTGTTTTACATGTTGCCTGTTGCAAACCATGAAAAAACTAAGGCTGGAAACTGCAGCATTTTTCCACAATTCCAGTTTGAAGTCTTATGTTTTTTCTTTGCTTTTTTGCTGTGTGTTCCTAAAGTGACAGCGCCCTCTGTCTGAGTTTATGTGAAGAAATTTTTAAAGTTGAAAAATGACACTTTTTATTCATGGGGCATCAAAATGAACAGTAGTATTGTCTTTCTACACAAGTAATCCTTCATATGCAGCAAAAACTGTGCATAAAGTTATTGAGCATTTCAGGGGCCCTTTAAAATGAAAATTTGTGTTAATTGTTTACTCGGTATACATATACCGTAAATTGTTTCAACAGTCATTATTCAAGTGCACCTTGAGCGTCAGTGTACATGTAGAATCCCAGGTGTAGGTCCGTTTTGAATTGCTAAAAGCGGCTTAATCAATACCATAGTAAGTGTTCAAATACATCAACTACACTCCTCAAAACACTAACTACTCTGGAATCGGAAAGCAAGATAATTCTCTTATATTTTGCAAAAGCGGGGAAAAAATCAATAGTTATTATCGGTCGCTGCAACTGTTTTGAATCTCTTTGCACATTTATCAATGGGAAAGTGATTTGTTAATGTCGTATCCTGGATACAAAGCTTGGGCTGGATATAGAGGGATGGAGTGTGACTTCAGTTGTCATGGATAGTGGCTCTGGACAGTAAATTAGGGTTGTGCAAATTTGGGTTATTTTCTGTCCGAATATTCTAATAAAATGTTAGATTGAATATCGAATATTTGTTTAGACTGACGTGGTAAAAAATTGTGTTTAAATTCAAATTCCGACAATAGTATACCACAAAATGCGATGCAGTAAACAAACTATCATTATAAAAATGAATTAATTCTTCTACATGTACAGAAATACTATTGATATATTTAAATATATAAATATATTAAATATATTTAAATTTTTCTATTTTAGTATTGGAGTTCCACTGGCATATTTTAAATAATAGCCAATGTTTTTCGCAAAAGCATACTTTTTTCATTCTTTTTTTTCCCAGTGCTAAATCTTTGTTCTCGTCAACTTATCAGAATTACAGCCACGTTTGTAAAACGTGGCTATTTTGCTACAATAATGAAAATCGGGTACTCAAGTATCCATTGGACAATACATACTCAGTGCCTCTGCCTTGGTGCCCATATAATACACAATGGTCTTGCTTATTGGCCATGCAACAATAAACCATATGTCTAAATAGTATGTCTAAATCTATCAGTTAAAATGAAGCATAACATTTTCAGTCCAACTATTTAGATATGGCATATGTAAGGTTGAGTTTTAGAAATGCTGTGGTTTTTAAATGTTTTTTTTTTTTACTTTGTTTGCTATTTTGCTTTTTTAAGAATTTAAGGTTTCAATTCGATTTGCACTAATTTTACTGATGGTTTACTTTTTTCTTTTGTTCTGTTGTATGTTTGTTAGTTAATCTATGACTTCTCACTACACAGTAAACAAACAAAAATAAACACAGCACCCAAATAAATAAACCAAACAAATAAATAAACCAAACAAATAAACAACAAAATTTACACTTTCTGCAGCCGTTTTCACGAAAAATTGTGTAGCTTGAAAATGGCATAAGCCCCATAGTCTTGCGTGTAATTATCACAGGAACGTTGCGCAGCTTACACAATAAAAAGTTGCACATGAAAATTGCTTAATGAAAATTACAAAAAAATCACCTATAGACGGTGTGACTTTTGACGTCACGGTATGCATCAATACATTAGGGGTGTGGCTTTTAGCTGTGCGCACGCATCTTGCTGTGCATAAATTAAGGTGATGAATCGCCGGCACAGATTTCCACTAAAAAAAACTACTGCGTGTAGCGTGTTTTGTGTTCGAACAGAACACGCGCGATCGTCACATATGCAAAGCATGATGCGTGCGCACAACGGCAGGCAACATTTGGCTTTAGGCATGTAAACAAAGGTCACACGGTCTATATAGGAAGCAAGCAAAATCATAATCCTCATGAGGATTTTAACCCGAGTTAACTCTGGCACACCGGGTAGATTCTCTACTAGCTGAGCTATGAGGCACAGTGGTATACTCCCTCAGGTTTTGCCCAAGACCTCTGACACACCAGGCAGATGCTCTACCAGCTGAGCCATGAGGCACCATGGTATACTCTCTTGGGTTTTCCAAAGACCTCTGACACACTGGACAGATGCTCTACCAGCTGAGCTATGAGACACAGTGGTATACTCCCTCAGGTTTGCAAGTTGTAACTTGGTGACTAGGCATTTTTTGACTAATTTTGAAGGAAAAATATGTACCTGGCAGATCTTCTAATCTTAAGACACCAACGGCTACGGATACGGCCACGGCTGCAAAGGCAAGAGCAACGAAAACAATCACCAACTTCACGCAAACTCCTGACGATGACTTAGACTTGGACTTGGCCTTGCTGGGCCCTTGCGTGTTCTTGTTCACATCTGAAAGAAAAAGGAACATTTTGAAGAATTTGTGTCATTTTATTTTCTTCAAACGCGTGTTAATTAGGGTTTATTTTACCATTTTTAGCACTGTATACTCAGTGCTTTCCAGAGACACTATGAAAAACTTCATAGCGTGCTCGGGCGGGATTCGAACCCACGACCTCTTGCAAACAAGGCAGACGTCTTAACCACTCGACCACCGAGCTAGCCGGTTAAAATGTTGAAATGTGATTTTCTAGGAAATGACTTTGCCAAGAAACAAGTTTTCCCTGTAAAAATTAAAAAAATTACATTATTTTTATGATATTTTACAATTAAATTATTTTTCAATTCCGACGAAAATAGAAACAAATCGTACTTTTGCCAAATTAAGTAGCCACCGCCCTGCCTACCACACACAACACCGCCACGCCCACCCTCAGGGAAAAGCAGTTTAACTGGCACTGCGCCACAACTTCATAACTGTAGCCTAGTGTATAACCTGTAGGCTGTAGGCCTACCTTTTCTACTCGGTTTCGGAGATTTTGAACCATTTTTGTTGGTCGCTTTTCTCTTCCTTGGCTCTTGTGCAGACTTGGCCATCGTTAGCAATGTTCTCTGACAAAAAAGGCGCGATCAAGTGTGAAAAATCTCCGAAGGTTTAGTGCGCGATCACCAAGTTTTAAGTTGACTTCGCAGACGAAAAAAAGTTGAGTGTTGACAAAAACAGTATTCATTTGCAAATGAGTGGAGTTGACACGTGTGACATGCCTGGATAAATTAGTCTGCCCCTTTTTACACTATACGTCGGTTTTTGGCATGAATGCTCAGGATGCCAAACCAACTAATGACGTTGCGGGGGCGGAGCCAAAAAAGGGGCACCGAAATTTATTTTATTTTAAAGGGTCGATAGAGGGCGCTAGTACAGTGCGCACAGATGGTTCGTTCGTCGAGATTTTTGCCTCACAAAATCATCAAAATTTACGCAGATCAGATGAAAAGGTTCGTGGAAATCAGGTAAGAAATTCACTTCATACAGAATAGTATTTTAAAAAGTGTAAAAATGTTGTAAAAATTACCCAGACGTAGTATAAATTGGCATTTTATGAATGATTCAGATTGAGTCTGTGCATAAAACAAATAAAATGGGGCAAGTTTGAAGAAAAAAAGTGTTTACTTTTTAATAGGCCTAGCCTATAGGCCTATATGATAATTAAACTAGCACTTTCGCACGGTTTATAGGCTTACGTCATAAGATCCGCAGTGGCAAGATATTATGGAATTCAATCCGTTTCAGTGCGTATGTAAAAATGCCTCCGCACACAAACCGCACATGATTGAAAGCCCCCCAAAAAATCAATGGAATAGTAAGTTTACTATACTAATCTTGTGTGTGCGTAGCATCTGTTAAAATGGCCAATTTGTTTTGGAAAATTTTAAAGAGTTTTAGCCTACTATAAATTTACAGACTATATTTTTCGTTCAGATTACACAAATACTATAGTTCAAGGAAATTACCTCCTGGAAATGGAATCAACAGATTAAAGGAGTGTGACCAGATCACTTTTTTTTACCCATAACTCCCCGGGACTTACCTTATGGGTCATGAGATTTTTATATCATAACATCCGTTATATTTTTCTGATTACGAAACTGAAACTCCCGCGCTTCTAGGCCGCATATTTCCGAGGATATCGTCGAAAATCCACCGATTATTTGTAAACTAATTTTCCAGTATCAACGTTTATCCGCTGAAAGCATACTCGATAGTTTTGTTCAATTTTTTACTGGAAATTGCGAATGTTTTCGGATTTTTGGGACATGGGAGGTGTGTATGGGAGTTACTTGATAATATTGGTAAGTTACATCGAAAACTATTTTCCAGAAACTCTGGTCACGCTCCTTTAAGATACATATACTTTTTACGTTCACTTTTGTCGCAAATTTTGCTTTTCTAAAGAAAAATCACATTTTCTCCTTTAAAACTTGCATTCAGTTAGTGTACAAGATGAAACATGTACACAGGTATTTAGCGCCCTCTATTGTCACTCTTAAACATCAGAAGGATCTGTCGCATGTGCAAACCTAGACAGAATGATTCTGTCCCTACGGGATTTCCCGTAGGGACAGAAGGTACCCCTTTCATAAAGTGGATTGTTGTCATTTTTCCTCAAAATTAGAATCACACACCCAAAAATGTCCTCCTAGTTGTGTCCTACAGTGGTTTGAGATGTCCATGATTGGAAAGAAATACTTACAACACCGTTTTTGAAGCCAAAATTTGCTCTTACATTCAAAACGAACGACAGTTTCTCCTGTTACTGTTGAAATAATGGAAAATCATTCTGGGCACGAGAGGGCGCTGTTACGAATTAGTGGCTAATAGGCTGTGGCTATGGCTGTTGCTATGCTGTTGCCATGGGCAGACAATAAAGGTCCTTAGCCTAAGCCACTAATTCGTAACAGCGCCCTCTCGTGCCCAGAATGATTTTCCATTATTTCAACAGTAACAGGAGAAACTGTCGTTCGTTTTGAATGTAAGAGCGAATTTTGGCTTCAAAAACGGTGTTGTAAGTATTTCTTTCCAATCATTTTTCAATCATGGACATCTCAAACCACTGTACCGGTAGGACACAACTAGGAGGAAATATTTGGGTGTGATTCTAATTTCGAGGCAAAATGACAACAATTCACTTTATGAAAGGAAAGCTCACTGACTAAACTAGTGCAAACCATGACACAGGTTAACCATCCAAATGTCCGCCCCTGTTTATGACCATCTTACAAAGGTCCTGTATGATCCATTTAAAAACAAGGCTGTACACATAGTGAATTATAATAATAATAATAATAATAATGAAAATTTATAATGCGCTGGTATCCATCAAAAAAGATGCTCATAAGAAACCTCCATGATTCAGCCACCTTAATTGAATCATTAAGTGATGAATCATTCCTTATCAATCAAAATCTTGACACTGTGGGTACGAGTTTTACTTGATGAGTAAGAACAGTGACCAGTATAAATACCGTACACGTTCACCACTAATTCTTCCTAATATGACATTGATAATGCCCCAGAAATTGTAAATTTGGTTAAGAAACATGATTTTAGTAATGAGAAAATATCGTTTTTCTTTGAAAACACTCGGGATCTTTATGTCATGCTCCATAGACTTAGTACATTGAGTCTCAACTGGCGAATGTGTATGGTAGTTTTTCCAGAACAGTTTGTAATTTGTCATCTACCCCAGTAGAGGCTAAATCTGTTTGTGATGTTGGTGACTAGGGTAAGAATTGAGAAGTTGATCATGAATATTTTTCTTTAAAATGACTGATTAAGCTTCGGTGTAAAAGTGCAGATTTAATAGAAAAAAGCCAAATGTAGGAGTAGGAAAAATTAAAGATTTTCTTAGAAAACACTTTCGGCCAGTCTTATGTTTTGTGCAGAGGGTCTGAAGCCATGATCATCTTTTCAATTCTTTCCGTGGCGGGGCTACGGTAGGTACAGATAGATGATTTCTTGGAAGTAGTTTTAGCTTGCCCAAAATGGGAATGGGAATAAAAATAAATCTGTCTCATATATTGCAGTATATACCAAAACGTATTAATAATTTAAAGGGTAGTGAATTTAGGAGTGAAAAACATTCAACAATTTCCTATGTTCCATAGACTTACATGTAACACACTGCATCTCCCTGGCGACCAGTGAACGGAAATCATACCTTAGAAAAAGTGAAACTGCCATTGTTTGTGTGAGAATAGCATCCGTTAAGGGCCATTCAACATTTTCAGGGGGGGAGGAGGGGAGGGGATGAAGAGGGCTGTGTAATATGCACTGAATTGTACACAAATTATAAGTAGTATTTCGGGGGAGGGAGGGGTCTTGAAAAATAATACTTGCTGTAGAACCGTGAAAATGTCAACAACTTTAGACAGCCCTAACAAGAATATATTTCTTTTTTCAGGTGTTTGAGAAATGTTTGTGTGCGATGACAATGTTTCAACATCAAATTTGAGAAAGACTTCCAAAAGGTGGATTTATCATCTGAGAATGAAAGTTTTGGAATCCTGATCAAAACTGAAATCTCGTCATCAAAGCAGAGAAGTTGCTCAAGAAATTTTGCTCGAAGTGCGAAGGTGTTCGTCACGTTGCGCGCACCACCCACATGCATCTCAGCATGATCCAGTCGCGCACCTACACCATCACGCTGCACACGCACAGCGCGTTCACCGTCATGAACGAGCTGCGGCAGCGGCAGGAGCTGTGCGACATTGTGCTGTGTCTCGAGGATCAGATGTTCCGTGCCCATAAGGTGGTGCTTGCGGGGTGCTCGCCGTACCTGCGTGCCATGTTTACTAACGGTATGAAGGAGACGGCGAAGAACCACGTGGAGATTCATGGTGTTGACCCCGTTGCCATGGAAATCATCCTGACGTTTATGTATACAGGTAAGTTTGATCGTAAGGGGTATCGGGGTACATGGATTGGGCCCAGTTCCATCGCACTGCTTAAAGGGTTTGGAGCATACAAAATGTATCATCCGACATTTAATATAAATATTTCATGCACAGTTTAACATCATACCTGTATAGTTTCAAACATACTTGTTTGTAGCTTTAAGTTTCACTGTAAGGAAAGTTTACCATGCATGGGTCACACCCTCTGAGAGCCCACTTTTCCCTCCTAATTTTGCTTTTTTATCATCAAACGGACACTTTTACATGGTGTTTATATGTCATATTGGTAACCAGAAAAATCCTAAGTGTTTGTGCATGGTAATGAACCCTTTTGTCATAACGTGCATGAATACTGGTTGTATTTTGCAACATTATTTTTTAAAGTTGCACTGTCCAATTTTAGGCTATTTGAGAGTCAAAATTGTTTTTTTCTAGAGTAGAAAAAATTATCATCTTTCATTTGGTACCAAGAACGTAAAAATCCGTCAAGGATTAATGCCAGTCGATTAAAAACAAGAAATAGTAAAAGGCAGGCCCTGTCCTTTTATATTTTGCATTACATTAAATTCGTTCACTTGTGTAAATTAATTTTTTAATCCTTTCACCCAAACACGGACAGTGCAACTTTAATATTTAAAATGACATGTCTAACTACAGTTCTATGAACAGCGGTTGCCTTGGTACCAAATGATCACCTCTAAAATAACTTATTCTCATGGCAATAATCTTCATTTGCCATGTTTGCAGCTGTCATTTAAATTCACCAACTATGAAACTACATTGTACAAAATATCCCATGCATATCCCAAATGAACATTGTCTATTGTGATCTCATGCACATATGGTCTGTACATACACGTACGCTTGACTCACTGACTAAAAAAATTCATGTACGAGTCTGTGTTAATGAGTCACTCCATATTTTTTGTACTTTGTCTACTCATTATATTCAGGCTTCATTGAAATCAGCGTGGAGAACGTACAGATCGTGCTTGCTGGCGCCAGCATGCTTACAATGAGCAGTCTTCGCAACGTCTGTTGTACGTTCCTGCAATCACAGTTTGATGCCAGTAATTGTCTTGGTACGTTTGAGGTCGTGTACTTATGGTTTAGACCAGGGGCCAATTTCATGGTTTTGCTTGGCACAGAATTTATTTTTTTATACATGTAGATACACTGAACAAAATTATAAACGCCCCATGTGACACTTTGAAACTTTTACTAGCCTTAGGGGTTGCAAAATATATTAAATCATACAAAATTCATTTTGTTGTTCAATATGCTACAGATTACTGTCCGTTAGAATATCCAATTTGTACAATTCTAAGACAATATCAGCTCATTTAGGGTCGCCCATTTCATGTTACAAAAATAATTTACATGGGGCGTTTACATGTATATTTTTGTTCAGTGTACTTTAAAAATGGGTTACCTACCAAAATCATCGTATGTAATGTGTATTTATTGATATTCTGCTACTTTTTCTAGCAAAACAATTTGACATAAAATTGGCTCATAACCCATTTTACAAAGCAAATAAATTATGTGCCAAGCAAATTTTTTTGCCTAAAGGAACGTGTCCAGATCACATTTTTGACCGCTCCCCCATTTTTCCCATGGGTGTTGAGATTTTGATACGTATCATTTGTCATATTTTGCTCATTACCATTCAGAAATTTTGCGCTCTATTTGTATATTTTCAAGGATACCGTAAAAAACCACCGATGTTTTGTAAACCAATTTTTCCGGTTACGTAAAGCTGTGCAGTGATTACACCAACCTTTTTGCTTCCACATCCAAATTAGAGATTGCAAATTTCATGTTTTCTTTCCATGGATAGTATTTTGGGGAGGTATTTTATATGATTGTTACATGTAGGTTAAAACAAAATCCATTTTCTGGAAAAATCTGGACAAGCTTTTTAAAGCTCGTATACTGGACTAGCAGTATTCCAAAATTTTAATCAATGTATGACAAAAAATTAAAGTTGAAAGATAAAAGTGGTTCTGCCAAAATGATAATTGTAGATTAATTTATATTAATGCGTGCGCATACACAAGTGAACTAAACTAGGTCCCTGACTATCGTGGTATTATCACTTCATGTTCTGTGCAGTATAGCTAGGGAACCACCCTAAATAGGACAGTGGGTTTGCACAATTTCCTAAAAGCATGGACACAGTTTTTCATTGTTTTATCGGAACGTGGATTAGGTACTGAGCTGACTTATACACGGGTTGGTTTTTATCATACACATCCTCAATCACACATGGAGATAACGCCGTCTGTAACAGTTGTCCAATCATGTAATCTGTCTTTAAAGCCCCAATACATCATTTGCAGTTACCCAACATTTTACTTCGCAAGTTGACAAGAAAAAACCTGACTAAAAGTGTTGATAGCAATGGTAACAAACACCACATGATTTTTCCCCGTGTAAAATAATACAGAAATTGCCAACTGAATGTGGGTTTTGAAAATGTCTGCAGACATTTTTTTAACAATTTTTTCAACACAAAAACTATGCATGAATTTTTCAGGTTTTCTGAAATTTTACTGCATCTACATGTATGTTGCTGAAATTTCTACAAGGCAGTTTATCAACATTCTTCTCTAGTTATGTAATGCGGTTGTTCCTGTTTTTAAAGGTTTTCCAACCATGTAATCTGTCTGTAATATTGTTCTCTCTCTGTAGGAATCCACTCCTTTGCGGACATGTACTCCTGTACCGATTTAGAGAACACATCACGTCGGTTTATTTACCAGCATTTCAGGGAGGTGGTTCAATCCGAAGAGTTTTTCCTGTTGGCTGAGCAAGATGTGGTGGCGCTGCTCAAGAGTGATCAGCTGCAAGTTGACGGAGAGGAGGAGGTATGTTATCGGGCGGGGTCGTGCTGGATCTAGTTTCAAGCACAAGTGGTGTTATAGCCTTTTTCTTAAAAGTTGTTTGTCCTAAAATATTGATTCTTGATCAGAACAGAAGTTTGTTGAATACAGTGAACTTGTGGATAAGAAGGCACTGATCGACCAATCACTTTGGAATCACTTTCAAGACTGTTCTGCTTCAGTGATTTCCTCTAGGTCCAAGAGGACCTGTTTGAACAAAGTGATTCCCACGACAATGAAATGTGACATTTCCTGTTTCTGGGAGAATCCTGTAATTAAAAGCTCCTGGAAAGTTGTATTTGTTTGATTTGTTTGTTTTTATTTGACAATCTCGGATATTACATACAAAAAGAAACTTACATACAACACAATTAAATTGAAAACAGACAAAATACATAAAAGACAAGCACCGAGATACTGTCGAGGATGACACAAAAAGAGTTAAAAACAGCTTATCCCCATTGTGGTCTTCAATGGAAAATACAGTTATCAACCTAACTAAACCTGGGATGAGCTGACTACTCCGGGCACTCATGGATGCACTTCAGGCAGAGTGGCTCACCCTGCCCTAGTGGCTCTTATGGAGGCTGGTGCAGTCAGCCTTGTCACAAGAGGTGTTCATCAATCGGAGTATGTTTCGTGTTTTTTTTTTTTTTGGATAACCGTGTATACACCATCTTTTGTTTTTCTTTGAAGGTGTACGAGGCTGCCGTCTCCTGGCTTAACTACGACCTAAAAAACCGCAGTCGCTGTTGTTGCAATGTCCTACAAAACATCCGCTTCGCTTTGCTCGACAAGGATTACCTACTACAGCGCGTTCACTATTCAGAACTCATCAACCAGTGCTCGAGGTGTCGCGACCGGCTCGCCAACGCGTTACGCATACGCAACGACAACCAGGCCCTTGCGTTAATAGGCAGCCGGTCGCAACCGCAGAGTATTTACGTGGTCGGCGGCCGAAACAGCGTCGATTGCCAACTCAGTAGTTGTGAGAGATATGACGTGTCGAGGGATCGGTGGGTCCCACAGGTATGGGTAACATGTTTTAATTTTTCACAAATTTTCAAAAAATATAATTGTCAAAATTGTGTTTGAACTTGTGTTTTTAGCAGGAATAGCAGAACACCAGTCAATTGGGTATTTTTTTCGTATACATTGAACAAAGATTTTAAGGAAATTACCTCCTGGAATCAACACATAATGTAATTTTAAGATATACTTCCCACTTGCACTTTTGTCGCAAATGTTGCTTTTCTGTAGAAAAATCATGTTTTCTTCTTAAAAAATTGCCTTCAGTTAGTGCACAAGATAACCATTCACGCGCGCGCGCAGCGCCCTCTGTTGTCGCGCTTATGCACAAACTGCTCGCCACGTCATTTTGTGCATTACTTTATACTGTAATTTTATCATTTATTTATCTCAGAAATGCAACATTTGCAGCGGGAAGTATATCTTAGAATTGAATAGGCTATCGATTCCAATATATAAATTCACCCAAATCCGTGTTCAATGTATATGAAAAAAAATCTGTCAATTGTAATACACATCACATACGATTTTGACTGCTAACCATTTTTATAAAGCAAACAAATTTTTGATTAAGCAAATTTTTCTGCTAAAAAAGCTTTATGAAATTGGCCGGACACGCTCTTTTAACAATATGTTTTATTTTATCAAAATATAACATTTAATAACCCGCTTATTTTGTCTACGAGTTGAAATAACAAATATTGTTTTTTTTTGTTTTTTTTCAGGAAAGTATGTCAATATCTCGTACAGCGGTGGGTGCGGCCACGGTTAACGGCTTGCTGTACGCCGTAGGCGGTGAATGTGCCTTTAGCGGTAGTCGTGACGACCAAACAATGTACCTAGGCCAGGTTGAGTGTTACGAACCGCTGCTCAAACGCTGGAGTCCACGTACAAATCTTAACGTACCTCGGTCCTTTATCGCGTTGGCTAGTCTCGGTGGATACTTGTACGCTTTAGGTAAGGAATGCATGTTCAATTTCGTCACCCCATTAAAAAAAAAAATGTATTTGGCGCGCGCGCATTGCTGACGAGCCTCTGCCTTTGATACAGACAAAATTTTGCAGAAAAATTGCCGTTTTATGATAATTTCACTGTTACATTTTTAATTTTTCTAAACTTCAAGTTTGCTTTTTTTTTCTATCTACAGGGGGAGAAAATTCCACGTGCAGCTACAATGTGGTCGAGCGCTACAACCCCAACACGGACACGTGGAACTATATGCCCAGTATGAAACAGAAACGATCGGGGTGCGGGGTGGCCGTTTGCGACGGCAAAGTCTACGTCGCAGGTACGAACTAATTCACACAAAACAAGGTTTACTGTAACGCATTGTATGGTGCTTACATCACGCGTTGTAAAGGTGTTTGTTAAAAAACATTTCATTGTACTTTTTTTTGTGGAAAGGCGGTTACGACAAAAGTTACCACACGGACCGAGCCAGCGTGGAATGTTTCGATCCGGAGACGGACGAATGGACATTTGTCGCCGAAATGGAAAAAGCCAGATCAGGCTTAGCGCTAGTGGCTATGGACCATTATATATACGCCTTCGGAGGCCGACTGAGGCATACGGATCAGTATTTTAATATTGCTGAAAGGTGAGGAATGTGGGCAGTTTCTAATTTATGGCCGTGTCCTCAACTTAGACCTGTTCATGTCGGGGAATTCACTTCGTTCGACAAAGATTCGACAATGATTTTACTAAGAGATTTACTAATGTGCACACATCCCTTTTCGTTCAATGAAGAAACATAGCTTCTTTTGATAAACCGTATCCAATAGCTGCCATCTTGTAGGGTAGTTTCTTTGTTCCGTAAAGACATGCATGGTTGCACATTTTGTGCTTGCATTGTTGACCAATTTAATTATCCCAAGTTTCCCCACAAGATGGTAGGTATTCGATACGGTATATATGCTCCCTTCAATCGATGAAGCAATTTTTCAGACATGTGCGTCAATCGTCTGGCAAGCATTGTGTTTTTTTACGCACCGTTCGAACACCACTCAGTGTCAGATGCTACACGTTTGATGTGCACCAGGGGCTAATTTTATGGCGCTGTTTAGCAACCCATTTTGTGCTAACGGAGGCTCCGGCTATTTCATGGAGACCGTAACCTTAAGCACTGCCCAACGTTTGATAGCTTCAGAGGCAATATTTGCTAAACACTAATGACGCAACAATGCCCGTTTCCAAGCACGCGCATGCTTAAGCATGCCGCGGCCGTGAAATAGCCTTAAAGTTAGCATTACTTTTCTGCTACAGTAAGCACATGTTTTCAGCTAGCGCTTAAGCAGCGCCATGAAATTGGCCCCAGCTCATCACGGCATCCCACAGCTTCATTCGATCTTTGTTAGAGGTTGTCTGACTTGAACAGTACCACTCTTCATTCAATTAATGAAATAATCTTCGAACAAAGCGATTTCTTTAATGTGAACAGGGTCATATTTTACCAGACATTTTTATAAATATTTCTTTTTCCAATTTTGCATGTATTTGCTTTCGAAGTATAGTGTTTAATTTGGAAAATTTGTGTTCAAATTTTTAAAATCGCTGTTCTTTTTTTTTCTAGATATAACACGCAAACACACCAGTGGTCTTCCATCCGTTCCCTTCAAACGTCACGTGCCTGGCCGTCCGCCTCGATCTTCGACAACAAGATCTACGTCATGGGCGGCTTCGACGGCACGCACCGGCTCCGCGGCGTGGAAATCTACGATCCGTACACGGATACGTGGACCGTCGCCAGCAACATGAACGTCGCGCGAGCAGGCTGCGGGGCTTCGGTTGTCTGACGAAAAGTTTATCTGTGGTAAGACTGTTCCAACAAAAAATGCTGCTTACAAAAATCATTACAAATGAGAACTCACTTGTAAAATTTCAGAAAAAGAACTTAAAAGTAGTTGTATTAGTTTGTCGGGGTTTGGTTTCAATTTTGGATAAATCTGTAAATTTTTGTAATGTCAAAGAAGATCTGAGATCCAAAGATTTTTTGTTTTGTTTTGTGCATGTGTGTTGTTTTGTTTTTACATTTTGTTGATGTTTGTTTGTTTGTTTGGGCAGGGGATGTGTTTATTTATGCTCTACTGGCTGAGTTATGAGGCACAGTGGGATACTCCCTCATGTTTTTCCCCAAGACCTCTGACACACTGGGCAGATGCTCTACCAGCTGAGCTATGAGGCACAGTGGTATACTCCCTCAGGTTTTCCCCAAGACCTCTGACACTCCAGGCAGATGCTCTACCAGCTGAGCTATGAGGCACAGTGGTATACTCCCTCAGGTTTCACCCAAGACCTCTGACTCACCAGGCAGATGCTCTACCAGCTGAGCTATGAGGCACAGTGGTACACTCACTCAGGTTTCCCCCAAGACATCTGACACACCAGGCAGATGATCTACCAGCTGAGCTATGAGGCACAGTGGTATACTCCCTCAGGTTTCACCCAAGACCTTTGACACAATGGGCAGATGCTCTACCAGCTGAGTTACGAGGCACAGTGGTACACTCCCTCAGGTTTTCTCCAAGACCTCTGACATACCGGGCAGATGCTCTACCAGCTGAGCTATGAGGCACAGTGGTATACTCCCTCAGGTTTCCCCCAAGACCTCTGACACACCAGGCAGATGCTCTACCAGCTGAGCTATGAGGCACAGTGGTATACTCCCTCAGATTTCCCCCAAGACCTCTGACACACCGGGCAGATGCTCTACCAGCTGAGCTATGAGGCACAGTGGTATACTCCCTCAGGTTTCCCCCAAGACCTCTGACACACCTGGCAGATGCTCTACCAGCTGAGCTATGAGGCACAGTGGTATACTCCCTCAGGTTTCCCCCAAGACCTCTGACACACCGGGCAGATGCTCTACCAGCTGAGTTATAAGGCACAGTGGTATACTCCCTCAGATTTTCCCAAGACCTCCAAATGACACACCAGGCAGATGCTCTACCAGCTGAGCTATGAGGCACAGTGGTATACTCCCTCAGGTTTCCCCCAACAACCTCTGACACACCAGGCAGATTTTTCTCTTGATGTTGCATGGATAACTTTATGACAATTTCATTTCAGCAGCATGTTTTCTCTTAATAATTTATTTGCAAAATTCTTGCCACATCGTCAATTGCCAGCTGTCATTCAATTTAATTTGGTGATGGAATTTTCTGTTACTTAACGTATATTTAAACTTCTACTTTCTAAGTTAAATATTTGAGGGTTTATTTCATGCATGTTCAATTTAATTCAAAAAATTAATTTTGGCTTTTTCGATTGAAAAAAACTCTGAAATAGTAAGGTGTATGGGTTAGAATCCAACTTATGTGGGCCTCGGAATGTGATCCTTGTATAAAGGGGAATGCATAGTTCCGAGTTTGCTAAGTTAACTCCGCCCCCTTGGATATTGTTGCTATGCCTCACACGCTATCCCTCAAAATGTCCGCACACACTGCACAAACCAATGGGACTTTCAACGGAAAACACACATTCATTGGAGAAAACTCAAAGGTATTCATGTTTCAGGGTGAACAGTTATCTTAGAACACACCGAGTAAAGGGCCAGTAATACAGGGATGTCATATCATCATGAAATACATGCTTTGTTACCTTTGAACAGCGAATCGTCCGGCCTTGAAACCAAAAATTCACCCAGATCACCGCATACAACACTGTACAAACTGTATGTTGTTGTGAGGCAATGCACTTTGACCTATGTGGGCGATGTCTGCTAGCTCTGTTGTTATTGGTCGGCGGGTTCGGTTGATTGAAAGGTCGGAACTATGCATTGAAGAGCCTTGGCATAGTGTACTTGTTAATACCGTACCGGTAATATTTGGGGTGCAAAAGTTTGGTAAAAAAATAGAAGTGCTTGAAGTACAAGCAAGTTTATTCAGGTTTTAACATTGAACAAAAGTTAGAGAACTGCTTATAGTTAGTTGATGGTGTGTTTAGCAGTCTTGGGACAAGTCTCCCTCTGCTCGAGTCCCAAGTCAAGTCAAACTGCCTTCGAGTCCCAAATCAACAATATTGAATGTCTCTTTTGTCAGATTTAAGTAAAAAATGTCAAGTCTGAGTCAAGTCAAGTCGGTAAAAATTGAGACTTGAGTTTCAAGTCATTGCGACTGTCGTTTTGTGTATAGTTTGAGCACACGTGTTGCACATTGTGAAGTCGGCCTGATTCAGATTCGGTAAAATTTCTACGATCAATGTATGGGTAATTTTATTTCCCGATAAGACAGTATTAAAAAAACGATAGAAGTTAAAGTATATTTTACTTGCATTTTAAGTGCCTTTGGTAATTTAAGAAAACTACCCCTTCTTCATATTACTTTCAGTATAATAATCTCCTCAAAAAAAGTTCGGAAAGTCAAGTTTGACTGACGATGTCTCTCTTGTTACTAATAAAAATTCCCTTGAATTTGGTATCATTGGAAAGCCCTGTTATTCCTCTTTACAGTGATGTGTCATTTGTTAATCAATTGGGGGATGTGCAGTATAGCGAAATATAGGGGTGGGTGGAAACTGAAATGTCACAAAATTCACTGCTATTGTCATGCAGTGCATTCTCCTTTTGCTTGGAGGATGGGAATGTGTCAATGCCCTTTTGTGACATTTCAATTTACACCCACCCCGTATTCAGCTGTGCTGCACATCCCCCAATTGCTTAATCATAACAAATGACACATCATCGTAAAGAGGAATAACAGGGCTTTCCAATGATATAAAATTCAAGGAAAATTATTTGGCAACAAGAGAGAAATCGTCTGTCAAAGGAGTTTATATAGAGTATTACCCACATTTGGATTGAATTTTCTTTTTTAGTCTTTCTAATGTAGATATGTTCATAGAGGTGTGTGGAACGTTGTAACTTGACAAAGTATTTAATGTACATTTGGTATGTAAATTATAGAATGGTTCAATTTTTTAAGCCCTGTATTAAAGTTTTCAGTTACATTCTTCCACCAAATAGTAACTAAGATAAGAAGCAAGATGCACAACAGGGTAGATATTTAACTTAGTATGCATTCCGCTTAAATGATTTTGTATATGATTAGACAATTGTATCTGCATGACAGACGCACCTTGACCCCTGTTCACACTAGAGAAATCGCTTCGGTCGACGATGATTAGGTAATTATCGTTAGTTAATGAAGCGTGCATTTACATCTGTCTTAACGAAGATCGAACGAAGAGCGGTACCGTTCACATCAACTGACTGCTAACGAAGATCGAATGAAGCTGTGGCAGGCCACTATGCCTGGTCGTACATGCGCGTCGCGTGCTGAGCTTTAAGCGTCTAGACGCACTGTGTGGTTTTCTAGTGACGCGTCAAAAACAACGCTTGCAAGGCGCTTGATGTACAACGCGCGTGTGCAATCAGGCATGCCAAATCGCTTCGTCGAACGGAGAGCGTTCACAATACAAATTTGCTAAGCGATCTCTTCGTCGAATTTCCTTCATCGAATGAAGCGATTCTAATCATCGTCAAATGAAGCGTTTTCTCTAGTGAGAACGGGGTCCTTGTCACAGGAATAGGTGAAAACAGTCTTTTTGAAAGAAAAAAAAATTTCGAAATTTACAATATCCCTAACTTATTGTGAGTACTGTAGTGTAAAAATAGCAATTTCAGTTGTATTGCTCAAGGAACAAAAAGCAGTGTTTTTCAAGTGCAAAGCCAGAATGCATTTCGCTTTAATTTTCATGCTTTTATTTTTCTAAACATCAGCTTGTTCTGATCGGTGATGGTTTCATTTTGTTTGTAAATTTCATGTAATGCCTGTATATATTTATTTCTTGCATAAAACAAAAATCTGCACGCTTGAAGCCGTTTTATTTTTTATTGAAAAAGAAAGAAAAATAAAGGTTTGAAGTGTTTGACATGTAAATTTGTGTTTATTTTTTTATTTCTTTCCGACAGGCAGGGTCGACTTGTGGTGAAATATTTATATTATTTTCCACTCAAGTACAAGTACATGTACTTACAACACCGTGTTTACACTTAAACCGGCAAAGGTGGATACAGATCTAGCATTTTTATTGCGACCACAAAACTGAACATTTGCCGCGTTTACACTACACCTCGATTGGGCTTCAACTCACCTTCAGAAACCGCAAAAGTCACCACTAATTGTAACTGCAGCGCATGCGTGAGCTGTTACGGCATTAGTGCCAGAGTGGTCAATTAAATCTACTACACTGCGGGCACCGCCCCAAGGACACTTAAATTGCCGAATCTGTTTTCGGGTAGCGTTTACACTACAAGCGACCTTGACGATTGCGGGGTTCAACCCTACCCCAATGGTGACTTTAAAAAGGCGAATCAGACCGGGGTCTAATCCGCCTTTTTCAATTCACCTTTTGCGTTTACACTTAGTGCCTACCCGGCTTCAACTCCCCTTTTTGGAAATTGCGGAGTTCGATTCGGCAAAGGTGAATTGAGTGTACACGGGCTGTAATCGGATGAGCACCTTTTTTTAACTAAGAGCAGTGAAGCAGGAATGAAACTTGGTATACTCCCTCAGGTTTCCCCCAAGACCTCTAACACACCGGGCAGATGTTCTACCAGCTGAGCTATGAGGCACAGTGGTATACTCCCTCAGTCTCGGGTTTTCCCCCAAGACCTCTGACACACTGTGCAGATGCTCTACCAGCTGAGCTATGAGGCACAGTGGTATACTCCCTCAGGTTTTCCCCCTCCCCACCCCCCAAGACCTCTGACACACCAGGCAGATGTGCTATAATACCTGCCGAGTTACTAGGCACAGTGGTATACACTCCCTCGGGATTTCCCTAAGAACCCAACTTTCCTCTGTTGCGTGGATGTGCATTTGAGCGAAGAAACAAATGCAGTATTTGGCATGATGCCAAATATTGAAGAAGGAAAAAATCATATGGTAATCTTCTTAGGGAAAGAGGACAATGCTTGAAATATTACTGAAGCCGATTTCACTATCCTTACGCACTGCTTAAGAGAAGCTGCGTAACATGTAGTATTGTTGTTTGTAACTTGTTGCTTATTACATGTATATGAATTTTGTACTTTTGTAATTCAGGCGCAATTCAGCCTTGGGGCTGCTAAGTTTGAAGCAAATAAATAAATCATAAATCATAACATTTGTGATAATTACACGCAAGCCTATGGGGCTTATGCCATTTTCAAAAGTTGCGCAAGCTACGCATTATTTCGTGCAATTGGCTGCTGGAGAATATTGAAACGAGTGAATATTCACACGATTATACACACTGCTCACAATAAGTTAGCGATATTGGTATGTTGTCAATTTTTGATTTTTTTTTTTCAAAATGACTTTTCACCTATTCCAGTGACAAGGTGTCCGTCATGCAGATACAATGGACTACTAAAGTGTGACGTCAGTTGCCATGGTAATTGGGTCTAAACATTCGCTGGTAATCTGAAACGTCCATTGGTATAGCGCAGGGAAACAGTTCACTGGTTTTAGTGTAGACCCAAAAACCATGGCAACACACAAAGGGTGACGTTCTCACTTTAGTAGTCTATTGTCTAATCATATACATAATAATTCAAGCAGAATGCATACCCTCAAAATATCTGCCTGCAATATCCCTAAATTATTGTGAATATTGTATAATATGCACAATTTTTTTCATTCTTGCATAAATATACCCACGAATTAGGGGACGACGGGTACACTTAGACAAAGCTATGTGAACACAAATTCGAAATTTTTCAACTTGTTTAATACAGACTATAGCTGAAACTTTACACAATGTAGAAATTACACTTTGAAAAAATCTATTTACAAACAAAATTCGGAAAATTGTTTCATGATTCAGTGACAATAAATAAAGGATTATTATTATTTTCTTGGTGAGGAAGGTGTCGACAGAAATTTATAAAAAAAAAATTGTAAATATTTTTAGAAAACGAAACCAAATCACACTGCTATAAAGCTTTAAAAACCATAGTTAACAAAATCTTAGCCAATGATTATTTTTTAATTTGTGTACATTGTTTACAACCCCTCAAAAAGTTTGGAAATTTGCATTTGGTTCGATCAATGGGCAATTCCAGCTACATTGAAACATTCAGAAAGTCCCTTCACTGTGTATACAACTTATAGCTGGGTGGGGGTGATTTGCATGTGAGGAGTTTGCACTTTAAAGGCCCTGTCGATGATCTGTTTTTGAGCGATTCTGCGAATAAAACCATTATAAATCAAAAGAAAGACATCAACATACTCATCCGAAGAAATTTCAGCTTTGTCAAATGTAGCACGTTTTTAAAAAAACATAAATCCATATGCGTTTTCCTGGTCTTGGCGGGGTGTTTCAAATATTCGTTCTCAGTTGATCGGGTACTATGTGGCTTGCGTCATGCACTCTGTGGCGCACATCATATACTGTGTGCGTGCGATCCATAAAAATGCATCGCCCATGCAAACCAAAAATGTGTTTGCAAACGATCTAAATAATTTCATCTTTACGGATTATTTTCTGGTAAAATTATATCATTTTGAGCGAAAACCTTTCATTGATTAGTTGCTATTAATTCAATCTTTACTTTCAGAACTTTCCCCTGTAAACTCGTCTTTTACTTTTTGGGGTCATTGCAAATGATACAATGGGCCTTTAAAGGAGCATGACCAGAGTTTCTGGAAAATAGTTTTTGATGTAACTTACCAATATTATCAATTAACTCCCATACACACCTCCCATGTCCCGAAAACATTCGCGATTTCCAGTAAAAAATTGAACAAAACTATCGAGTCGACTTTCAGTGGATAAACGTTGATACTGGAAAATTAGTTTACAAATAATCGGTGGATTTTCGACGATATCCTCGGAAATATGCGGCCTAGAAGCGCGGGAGTTTGTTTCGTAATCAGAAAAATATAACGGATGTTATGATATAAAAATCTCATGACCCATAAGGTAAGTCCCGGGGAGTTATGGGTAAACAAAAGTGATCTGGTCACACTCCTTTAAGCAAGTGGTGCCTAAACATTATGACCTGCTGTTATGTTTAATGGTTGTGAACACCACAGTATGGTGAACTTTCAAAATTAGAATCTACTGGTGACGTGAGTAACGTAACTTTTTTTTCTTTCAAGGCCGTGTGTGCAAAGTTACTATAGACCATATCGAATAGCCGCCATTTTGTGGGGCAGTTTCTTTGTTCCTTGAGGACATGCATGGTTGCACATATTGTGCTTCCATTGTTGAACGGTTTAAGTAACAAAAGGTGCCCAACGAAATGGCGGCTATTCGATAGTCTATTAGATTGTTAAAATCTTGGATGTGTTACAAAGTTCATTAATAAAGTTTCAAACATAGATAATCCGTTTCAATTAGAATTGAATATTATATAGAATTGAAGTTAGGTAAAAAAAAAAAAAAGCAATGTTATTTTTGCGTAACGTGAGTAATGCTAATAAATGCTAGTCCGCTCGTATAACTGTTGGGGATTCATTTCTATACTTTCACTGATGGTAAGGGGTCACCTCAACGTAGCAATGAGAAAGTTCTATCCATTCACAGAAAAGTAAAACAACTTCATGTTGTAGCATAAATAGAGTAAATGTAATGCGAGGAACGCTGGAATTACCCATATCTTTGTTACTGTATTGTTAGCAATGTAGGTTATACCATTGGAAAGCCTGTCCTATTCCCTTACAATGATGTTCCAATATGTATGTCTTGTGTATTCCTGGTTACTGATAGGGAATTGGTTGTTCTGTTGAACGCACGTATTGGCACATTCCGTTTGAGACCAACCACATTCACAACAGAGTTGCTGGACCCTCAAGCAAGTGACTGTCACAAATGTGGTGTCGTTGTGAAAGGCAATGAATGAGCTTTCCATTGATATACAACATGATATGAACAGGTCACAAATAACTGAGATACAGGGCGCTTTCACATGAGGGTCAAAAGGTCACAGGTCACTATTGCTTGTCCTCCAGAAACGCACGTGGCTCTCTTCTGATCTGGAGGACAAGCAATAGTGACCTTTTGACCTCATGTGAAAGCGCATATGTGATGAAAAACAAATTTCCAATTTTTTTGGGGGGTGAGGAGTGCGTTATTTGGGACAAAAACCTGGATTATATAATTATGATCAAATCCTGCTCAAAATACCGTAGCATAAATAATGTGTCGGTAGACACAGCAGGGGATTTTGAAAGATTTGGCAGTTAGAGTTGAAAAAAAGTATATAACTATTAAGATTCTTTCTATACAGTGAATCCTGCTTAAACTGTTTTCAAGTCTTACTGTTCTGTTAAAGCTAGCTCTACAATTAGAAATAATTTATGAGACCGTTTTATTCACAACACGTTAGTTGGGATAGAAACTGTAGGGGAGCTGTCCAAAGTTGTCAATATTTTCACGGTTCTACAAAGTGTAGGAAGAGGGTCGAGTTGAGGGCTGCGTAGGACTTAACATGCACCGTAAAATGTTGACACTTCATGATACTGACAGACAAATGTTGATAAGTAGTATTTCGGGGGGGAGGGAGGGTGTCTTGAAAAATACTACGCTCTGTAGAACTGTGAAAATGTTGACAACTTTTGACGGCCCCTAGATACATGTAATGGTCATTTATTGGAAAAAAGTTTGACAAGTTTAACATAGCAAGCTGTTTTTATGCTAATGACTTCTGAAGTTTGTGTTGCAACCAAGGACACTTTTTTTTTTACCCAAGGGAAGATCGTTTAAACTTGGACACCATTTGCAAGAAAAACAATTTATAAAATGGAGAGAAAACAAAAGAAACTAATAGTTTCTCGACATGTTTTTAATTTCCATGCCTCACAGCATTCACACTGGATATACTTAGTAATAAGTTATTGGGGTCAGATCTTAAAAATTCAGATTTTGAGATCTTTCCTTGTCCCAATGCTATTTTTACACACTACAAAGTCTGTTCACACACAGCTTTTCAGAAACATAATCCTAAAACTTGGCCCTGTAAAAACTTAATACTGCAGATGAAAACATCTTCACGACCTTGTCCACGATTTGACAATTTGCCAGCTGCCTGTAACGGACTCCATACATTTCTTTTAATTTACACAATTCTATGTACGTTTAACCCTTCGACATGCACCACACATAAAATTACACGGGGGACTCAAAGGGGAGACTCGGGGGCTGCGTTCGGGCGTGTACTCGTGTTAACACGAGCATACTCCTGCGCGCGCGAACGGCAAGATTAACGACACTCGGGTCAGTGAGAGTATGCTCTCGGTATTCCCCAACAAATGGGGAGTGTGCTCTTACTCCTGACGAATGCCATGTGATTTGTACGAAGATGGCGGGATATAGGTTGGATTTTTGGTGAATTTACTAAACGTGTCAACTGGATTTACTGAAACAACAACTCACTAAGGTTTGTTTTACACGGCATCAAAGGTTCTCACGACTTATGGTCTGTATTTTCTTCAATTTCTTGTGAGCAGTGAAACAGCGTTTTTTGTGTAGTCATGGCAAGTGACTGCCATCTCGACTGATGGCCATTCGCGCATGCGGACTGTGCACTTGCCGTTCGCGTAATGTGACCCGAGTGCAATGCGCACACATTACTCTGGAGTAGCGAGAACTGCACGCCCGAACGCAGCCTGGAAGTGCTGTACCCTGGGGCTATTCCTCTGTCAAGCCATTGGTTGCAAACAGCTCTTGTTTACAATGTACATTGTGTCACTGGGCCAGAAGTAGGAAGATTAATATACTAAAACGCAAAAGAAACTTACCACTTGTTTAAAATGTAATGAAATTGTAACAGTTTAAAACAAACCAACAATTGCTAATTGAAACATTGGCATTTTATTGATCGAGGTCTGTCATCTGCAGAGTTGTGGAGGGTTTCTCTGTCCACCAGGGCCTATATCGTCTGGTGTGAACAGCCAAGACGACGTGCCGCCTTGCAGCATGCCCAGGGCACACTGCCGTTGATCCCCCGACAATCGTGGCATGTTGCTTGAAATGCCCATTTTGTACTGGCCTTTTTAAAGCCAACATCAAGAAATCACATGCAGCTCATTACAATCAACCATACCCCTTGGCTAATCACTGACAGTCAAAACAGCTGTGCCATGAAGTGACCATTGAAGGGTTCAAGTGAACTTCAGACACCGTTTGGTCTGACAGTGAGGACACTATTGTCCACAAATAAGTTCACACATTACTACACGCAGTGTTATTGTTGCTATTTAAAGGTTTAAAAGGTGGTAAGTTTCTTTTGCATTTCAGTATAGCTTCTATTATACAAAATGAATTGGGGCTTGGCTAGAGGTCCAGATTTCCAGGATAGGCCTCAAAGGTGACTATACAAGCTCCAACAGGCCTAAAGGTGTTTTAGTAATTTAAAAAAAATGTGCCATATGAAAGCACCCCATAGCATGTCGTAGGGTTAACCAGTTTTTGTCCATTTCGTAAATGACTTGACAGTATCTCACGATTTTGCCGATACCAAACCGTTCATGTGCGGGCTGTCTGCAGAATCGTTGCTTAACGACCTGAACGATTTCAGTCCCGTAACCCCCATTGGCCCGGACAATCCCTGGGCCTTTTGTCGTATCTCAAAAATTTCTTCAATGGCTCTTTTGAAGCAGAGAAAATTGTAGTCGATCAACCCTGTAGGGGAAAGGTATACAACAAATAAGTGTTATTTAGTTCAAGCGGGTCTTGATGTTATGCAAAAAGGGGAAGGTCACTTAAGCCTTGTGTGTGTGTACTGGTTATTAGTGTATTTGGGTCTTTCCACAGTAAAGGGGGCATTTTGGCAACACAGACCATATTTTCGAGGAAATACCTTTGTCTGGTCTCAAAATAAAATTAATAACTTTTAATTGTTCTGAAGAGGTAACTTCGGCCAAAAAAGGGTTACAAATAGTGACACAACATGCCTTTCTAAAAACCCTGTGTACAAATGTCCAATATACGCTCGTAACGGGGACAGCCTAAAATGTAACACGCGTTATATTGGAAATTTCTTTTAAAGAGGCATGTTGTTGCATTATTTGTAACCCTTTTTGGGCCTAAGTTATCTCTTCAAAACAATTGAAACTTATTTCTTTTATTTTGAGGCAGACAAATGTATTTCTCCGAAAATACATCATTTAACGCGTGAGGGACGGAATTGAATCATGCTCCACACTACCGGTACTGTTTCTAGTGAGTACTATTGGATTAAACGCAACTAATGATGCATGTTTGTTAGAGGGGGAACCTTAGTTATTCCTTCATGGGCTTCAATCTTACCTTGTCTATCAAAGTTATCTTCTCTGAGAATGCAGACCAACGCAAGATATCGGTTGACTTCTTTCAGGTAGAGAATGGTTGCATTGTTCAGTCGAATGATTGAACTAGAGTCCATGTCGTACGCAACTTCCCCGTCGTCTGCCAAACTGGCGACGAAGAAATGTTAAGACAATCATTCGAAGATTGCGGACACCTCACAAAATACAGACAAAACTAAACTTTTCCGGCGGTTTTCTTAAAATATTTTTAAAGAATAGGGGTTTGTTGAATACTGTCAACTTGTGGATAATAAGGCACTGATCGACCAATCAATTTGGAATCACTTTCAAGACTGTTCTGCTTCAGTGATTTCCTCCAGGTCCAAGAGGACCTGTTTGAACAAAGTGCTTCCTACAGCAATGAGATGTGACATTTTCTGTTTCTGGATGAATCCTGTAGTTAAGGGTCGTCAGAAAACCAATTTTGTTTGGTTTTCAACCTGATTGAACCTGCAATGAGATCTGCCAATCTCCCAAACAGCCCTAGAATTGCAGGAGCTGAGGGAGGCACTTCAAGCAGAGTGGCACACCCTGCCTAAATGCCTCTTACAGAGGCTAGTGCAGTCAGCCTTGCCACAAGGTGTGCATACACGTTACTGACTGATAAATGTTACATCTTTTAGCCTAAATGTACATTGTATTTAATCTTTTGATCCGAGTATAATTTGCATTTGTTTGTCTTTTAAAGGTATGTTTAAGGAAAATTGAGGGTCGACTCTCTTACCCATATATACAAGAAACATCAATGACGACGTCGATCATGTCGCAGCAAAGCTCGTACGACTGCATGTCAACAGGTGAGCTATCTGTCGCGATGTAAATCTTGCTTACCACGTCAAAAAGGAACGCTTTCTCAATTCCGGAATTCTGAAAATTTTAATCAGTTTAAAGGCCCTGTAGATGATCTGTTTTTGAGCGATTCTGCGCATAAAACCATTATAAATCAAAAGAAAGACGTCAACAAACTCATCTGAAGAAATTTCAGCTTTGTCAAATGTACCACGTTTAAAAAAAACATGAAAATCCATATGCATTTTCCTGGTCTTGGCGGGGTGTTTCAAATATTCGTTCTCAGTTGATCCGGTACTATGTGGCTTGCGTCATGCACTCTGTGGCGCACATACTGCGTGTGCGCGCGATCCATAAAAATGCATCGCGTTGGAACACGCACACGCAGTACACAGCGCCCATGCATTTTGGACCGCGTAGATGCGAAACAAAAATAAGTAAATCGTTTGCAAACGATCTAAATAATTTCATCTTTACGGCTTATTTTCTGGTAAAATTATATCATTTTGAGCGAAAACCTTTCGTTGGGTAGTTGCTATTAATTCAATCTTTACTTTCAGAACTTTTCCCCTGTAAACTCGTCGATTACTTTTTGGGTCATTGCAAATGATCCACTGGGCCTTTAAGTACTTTCAGCAGAATTTCAACTCACGAAATGAATGTAGTTTATTACAGTATTGGTATAGACCTTATGCACGGCGGCCATGATAGAGGGCAGTCACATTGTCACAGTGCATCATGCACGAGTAGGCACTTTGTGGATCTAGTGTCACATCATTTGAATATGAAAACCTGCCCTCTGTCATGGCCGCCATGCATAAGGTCTATAGACAGATTCACCAAAACTTCAAACTGCCCTAATCACATGAAGATTTATTTCATGTCAAGGTGCTTAAACAAATCTTTAAAATGGGGGTCTCTTATTGCCAGAGAGTTCTTGGAACTAAAGTAATTGTACACAAGTATAAAAAACCAGGCCAAACCAGTCTGCCCCAGTCCAAACCGGTTCAAACCAGTCCTAACTTACCGATATAAGGATATTGAGCAGGTTTTCTAGAGTTGGAAGCTGTGGAATAAGTTTCTGTACAACTTTGCTGAAAGCTTCAAAGATGGAGTGGTCATAGATACTTGTCAGGTAAAAACTAGGGAAAAAATAAGACAATAAATTTAGCTATTAGGTTTTACAACAGTAGAAAAGTGGTAGAGCACTGGTATTGCAAACCAGAGGTCTCAGGTTCAGATCAACATAGGGTTGGATAGCTTAGTTGGTAGAGCACTGGTATGGCAAACCAGAGGTCTCAGGTTCAGATCAACATAGGGCTGGATAACTTAGTTGGTAGAGCACTGGTATGGCAAACCAGAGGTCTCGGGTTCAAATCAACATGGGGTTGGATAGCTTAGTTGGTAGGGCACTGGTATGGGCAAACCAGAGGTCTCTGGTTCAAATCAATATAGGTCTAGATGGCTTAGTGGGTAGAGCACTGGTATGGGAATTGAGAGGTCTCGGGTTCTAATTTAGCCAACCTGAGGTGTATACAATCCAAGCTGGCATCCGACAAGTCATCGTTCGCTCTTTGATGTATGTCCCGTTGCGTTTCTATCTTATGGTCGTCGGAGAGTCCATCGACCTTGTGGATGAAAACTTCAAATTTGATGTTGGGGTTGACTTTGTAGGCACGGGAAACGGTCATGTGAAGCTTAGCGAGTGCGTCCATGTAATCGTCCTGTTAGATAAAAATTTGAAGAAGAGAAAACAAAAAGTAAATTCTACTGACATTTCTGACCGAAAGATCGAAAAGGCCGAGAGAGGTAACATATTTCATTTGTCAGTAACGTGTGTTAACACTGCCCCAGCCTCTGTAAGAGCCACTGTGGCAGGGTGTGCCACTCTGCCTGAGACAAGCATGCAAAGAACTGTTGAGATAAAAATGTAAAAAAAAAAATTCCTATCATACCTGTGCATCTATTACAAATACAAGAGCCCCGCATCCACCGAATATCGTCTCCGAGTCGAACGTGGGATCAAAGAAGTCTATTTGGCCGGGAAAGTCCCAGATTTGGAATTGCACAAAAGAGCTGTTGTTGATATCTAGAGGCGAGAACACAAAAAAGATAATGTATGTCAGTCTGTCTCAATTTAAGGGAATTTTGGACAATCCTTCATGTGTGGAAATTATTCTTTAGTCGTAATTTCAGATTTAATTTTTTCCCTCCCCATGTTTGGTCATTTCATTTCATTTCAATAATAATTAGGTCCAGTTGTGCACCCATGCAACACCTGGGTTTGTATGGAAAACTTGAGGAAGTATACAACTGTGCCTCATAGCTCAGCTGGTAGAGCATCTGCTTAGTGAATCGGAGGTCACAGGTCCAAATCCAGATGAGGACAATATGATTTTTATCGTATCTTATATTTAAGCATAAACTGTTTTTTTGTTTTTCTTAAACTTGTTACTTGGATTTACTTACCGTCTTTGACAAGTTTGTTCGTGCTCTCAAGGAAAAGTGTTTCGTTGGGAGACATCTTGTGGAAAACTACTTTCTGGATCGAAGATTTTCCACTTCTGTTCAGAAAACAGAGGAAAAATATGTTTTCAATTTGTTTTTTTAATGCGAGCATTATACATAAAAACAATGATAGTGATGAGCAAAAAGGTTGACTTTGGCGAACCATAAAAATGTTGAAAATTTTGGCAGCCCTAACTACATGTATACATTTTTTTGACGTAGCAATCTTTTTATGGCACGTTGCGTACCTTCTAAGCCCCATCAAGAGAATCCGCGGTTTTGTATCTGCTGATCCAGCACCGACATCGTTGCTATGATCGTCAGGTCCATAGCCAAAATCTTTAGGAAACGATCCCACGAGGGCGCTGTACCCACCATCAAACTCTTCGTCTTCAAATGACTAATCAGAATGAAATGAGGAGCATAAAAGTATAACAATAATACATAATTACTGCAATGATTTTGACAGACTGACAAAAATGAGTACAATTTTAACACAAAAACAGTGTACAAAACACATGAATTTCCTTAAATTTGTTCATACTAATATTCACGTATTACGTGCATAAATTTTATGCACGTCGCTTTGTAAAAATGTGGCACAGAATTCAGAAAGCAATTTGGAGTGAAACGATGAATGAAATGAAGAACGGCAAGCATTTTTGTAATTGTGTGATTTATAGTGCGTCGGTTCACACCGCAAAACCTCTACGATGTTTTCTCTTGAGGCGACATGCGTAAAATTTATGCGCATTAACGTTTGAAATACTAAAAATGGTCAGTCACAGTGAATCTCAGGAAACTTTAAACTTCTCTCTTTTGAAAGTTTTGTCTCTCGTAAATTTGGGTTTTTCCATCAAATCTACACTACAATTTTACTGAAAAAAAACAGGAAGGGTCAACTATTTTAACTACGTAGCGAAAAATCCATAAACAGTAGCCGTAGGCGTGCACCGTGTGCACAAGCGCTTATCTCAACAGTGTCACGTCAGCTCGCCGCGCCACCGCAGCGGGCATGCCGGGCGGACCGGCGGCCGGCCACGAGCAGGCGATAGCAGTTCGCCTATTCGTGGTAGGACGCTTACGTGTTGCTTTGTGTGCATCATGGATCGTAATTCCACTAATTCCATATGTAGTTGTATTTTGAAATGTTCTAATTATCTATTTCACTAATCAACAACAGAATCCTACGACATCCTAGGATATTTTGACAACTTTTTCTCACCATTTTGCATTCGCATGTTTTTGTTTCGGCGATGGCGGACAGTCATATGACTGCGCTCTTTCAATAATGAATATTAAATAAAGAAATATTCTACAAATTTGGCTGGTTTAACAATGAAATTTCCGAAAGAAAAACATTACATTTATTTTGCATTTATTTGTCATGATTATAATGTTTTAAAATGTTATGTTTAGCTGTGGTATATATTTTAGTAAATCCACTATAGCGAACGAGGGTCTTTAAACTTATGAATATTCATAATTACAAGAAATGGGCGGGCCTATTTAAATTTACTAATTCGCAGGTGTTTTATATTCGCAGGTGTTTTTTATCTTCTTTGCGTTTCAGGGCTGTATTTCTACGTTTCTGAAGTATGAGTTTTAAAATAAAATACAACACGACGAAATTGGCTACTGCACTGTTCAGCTCAATAAAATTATATTCATAAAACGTCAAACCTTGTAAAGTTTCAGAACGTTTGATTGGTCGAAAGTATTTCGCGCGCGCGTGTCGTCATATCATCCGATCGACGTGGGCATTTGCTCATGCGTCATATTAATTTTGGTTTTCGGGGCTCCACATAGATTTGCAACGAACGAAATTTTCAGAGGGAGGAAAAAAAATTGTTCCAAAGGAAAAGCTAACACGAGGCTAAAAAGGATAACTTGGAAGGCAGAAATGTCGTAGATTTCTTACTGTTTTGGGCGTTTTGGGCTCGATCGAGTCGTCAACTCACTGGCACTCGTACTCGAGTATGACTCACACAAATACTTTGAAGAAATAAAGTAAAACAATAGAAGGAATCAAACAAAGGCGGATTGTTTATTTTCTTTTAATGAAGCTATTAGTATTATTTATAAAAACTGGAAAATCAGAAATGTCCACGGATTTACTCGTAACTTCCACAATATAAACATGATGACTGTAGAAAACTTCCCCATAATTGGTTTTGTCTGAAGTGCTATAGTCTTTGAGAAATGAGTAAAACAATTAGATGTAGGGAAAACGGGGCTCGGGATTCCTGCTTGCTCCGCAACCCGTGGCTGTCCGTGATACACTCTTCTTTGGTGTACTCCTGACTCGTGCGCATGTTCAGGCCTTTGGATGGTCGTTGACACACCCCAGTTTGGGACGGGAATTTGGCCACGTCGGACGTGTTTTTTCCTCGTCGTGCTGCGTGCGTCCTACCGCAGTCATGCCACTGAATCGGCGGAGGACGGTGGAAATCCACCTCAGTGACGGCGTAAAACCTGACGATGTTTTCGTTTCTTTGGACAAGGAATTGAGAGATCTAGATGTCGAATGTGTGCAACCTTTGAGTGACAGGAGGTGGGCGATTACCGTGGTTACTGAGGTTTTATCAAACAAGCTACTACGGGCAAGACTACAGGTGGGCAAAAAACCGGCAACAGTCACCCCAGCAGGAGGCAACGTTAACTACGTGAACATTAAGTATGCCCCGGACGAGATGGCAGACACCGCCATTGCGTCCAAGCTCTCCGAGTTCGGCCGGGTTCTATCCTATCGACGTGGACATTGGCAAACTCGACTCGGCTGGCGCAATGGGATGCGCCATTTTCAAATGGAGCTTCAGAAACAAATTCCTAGCTACGTACAGGTGGGTGGTTACAAGCTACTGGTTCAGTACGAGGGACAGATTAAGACGTGCCGAGCCTGCGGGAAAAGCGGTCACTACGTCGCGGAATGCCCGAACATTTCATGCTTTAATTGTAAGAAGAAAGACCACCGCAGCACGGAATGCCCCGAGCCAAAGAAATGTCTTATTTGTGGAGAGAACGCGGGCCATTTTGCCCGTGAGTGCCCTAAGTCATGGCGTAACGTAACCAAGAAAGGTACAATGATATTCCCCCCACAAGTGGATAACGCCGAAGATTCCATGGAGAGTATGGACGAGGCCGACCCACCACCGGACCGACCGAGTACCTCGGCAGCTCCCGACCCAACACTGGGCCGACCGAGTACCTCGACAGCGCCCGACCCACCACCAGACCGACCAAGTACCTCGGCAGCTCCAGCCGCCCGCGCAGCCAAAGGAAACCTCGGCATTTGAGACGAGGCGGTACGGTCCGACTGTCGAGGAAGTTTGTACCAGCCAGAAAGTCGACCGTTGCGGAACAATTAGAGGCAAGTCCCATGAAACGTGCCACCAAGGCCACCCCCAGTACACCACCAGCCCGGCCCGCTGCAGCTCGGTTCGTAACACGGCCCGGAGTGCCTGTACAACGACACCACAAAGCGAAGTGCCAACCAGCGTTGGAAACGCCTTATAAGAAGAACTCTAGCCGAATTGGTGGACAGACTGTGTCAACTAAGGCCACCCCAGCTGTAGACCCCACTGATGCACCCCCTTCGTCAAAAGCCAAGGTTACCCCTAAGGCCAAGACGGAAACAAGACCCAAGGTGAAAACTGCCGGAAAATCCCACGGAGTTAACTATGATGAACATTTGGAATTTTCACAAGCGGCGGTGGCAAATCTTTGTACTCGGGCTTGGGCCGAGGAAGTGGCCACCTATAATGCTTACGAGGCCCTAGATGACGAGCTTGCTCAAGAAACCCCGGTGGCACCGACTGGTTCCACCTTTTCCCCGTTATTTCCCCAGCAGAACCAACAGGATTCGGACGCGGAGTCGGACGCTGAATCGGACGGCTCAACGTACTCCGCGGTGAGCAGTGTCAAGAGCGTGGCCAGCAGTAAACGCGTTCTCTCCCCCCCGCCCCCCCCCCCCCCCCAGAAGAGAACTACGCTACGCAACATAAGAAAACCCGGAGTAAAAAGAATAGATAGTTTGACCCGAACTGATTCACTTTATGATTCACCTGATGTTTATATTTCTTGTATTTTTCCAAATGTTTAATTTCACCATTGCATCGTTAAATGTTAACGGTATAAGAAACCAGACAAAACGAAGTAATGTTTTACAGTTTTGCAATAATCAGCATGTAGATATTTTATTATTACAAGAAACCCATGCTTCGGGCTTCTCTGAAGCATGGTCTCATGAATTTGGTGGTACTGGGTTTTGGTCTTTTGGTTGTAGGAATAGTCGTGGGGTAGCCATTTTGCTGTCTAAACGGCATTCGTGGGGTCCTGTAGATAATTTGCGTGACAACAACGGTCGCATTATATCCCTAACCGTAACAATGCCTCATACCAAACAAAGGGTACGCATTGTGAATGTGTATGGGCCGAATGATCCGCACGAAAGGCAGGAATTCTTTTCAAAAGAAGTGCGTAAACATCACTGTGGCATGAGGCATGTTGTTTTGGGCGGGGATTTTAAAACGGGGTTCGGGATTCCTGCTTGCTCCGCAACCCGTCACGGTGGCTGTCCGTACAATCTTCTTTGGTGTACTCCTGACTAGTGCGCATGCTCAGGCCTTTGGATGGTCGTTGACACACCCCAGTTTGGGATGGGAATTTGGTCAAAGTGTGGTCCAAACGTCGGCAAATTTGGAGGTCGAAAAATTTCCCGACGAACTTCAAACTTTGCATGCTCCAAACACTCTATATTGCGCACTTGTCCTAAAAAATTGACAGACTTTCGCCGGGAAATGGCCGAGAAATGTCAGAGTTTAGGGAAAACTGGGTTGGGGCTTCCTGACTGCTCTCGCTAACCGTGGCTGTCTGTACACTCCTCTTTGGTGTACTCCTGACTCGTGCGCATGCTCAGTCCTTCGGACTGTCGTTGACACGGCCCAGTTTGGGACGGGAATTTGGTCAAAGTGTGGTCCAAACGTCGGCAAATTTGGAGGTCGACAAATTTTCCGACGAACTTCAAATTTTTGCATGCTCCAAACACTCTATATTCAGTGCGCACTTGTCCTAAAAAATTGACAGACTTTCGCCGGGAAATGGCCGAGAAATTTCAGAGTTTAGGGAAAACTGGGTTGGGGCTTCCTGACTGCTCCCGCTAACCGTGGCTGTCTGTACACTCCTCTTTGGTGTACTCCTGACTCGTGCGCATGTTCAGTCCTTCGGACTGTCGTTGACACGGCCCAGTTTGGGACGGGAATTTGGTCAAAGTGTGGTCCAAACGTCGGCAAATTTGGAGGTCGAAAAATTCTCTGACGAACCTCAAATTTTGCATGCTCCAAGCAGTCTATATTCCGCACCTCTCCTAAAAAATTGACAGACTTTCGCCGGCAAATTGCAGAGAAACTTCAATATGTAGGGAAATTTCCTGCTTGCTCCGCAACCCGTGGCTGTCCCGACACTCCCCTTTGGTGTACTCCTGACTCGTGCGCATGCGTAGGCCTTTGGATGGTCGTTGACGCACCCCAGTTTGGGACGGCAATTTGGTCAAAGTGTGGTCCAAACGTCGGCAAATTTGGAGGTCGAAACATTTTCTGACGAACCTCAAATTTTGCATGCTCCAAGCAGTCTATATTCCGCACCTCTCCTAAAAAATTGACAGACTTTCGCCGGCAAATTGCAGAGAAACTTCAATATGTAGAGAAATTTCCTGCTTGCTCTGCAACCCGTGGCTGTCCCGACACTCCCCTTTGGTGTACTCCTGACTCGTGCGCATGCGTAGGCCTTTGGATGGTCGTTGACGCACCCCAGTTTGGGACGGCAATTTGGTCAAAGTGTGGTCCAAACGTCGGCAAATTTGGAGGTCGAAAAATTTTCTGACGAACCTCAAATTTTGCATGCTCCAAGCAGTCTATATTCCGCACCTCTCCTAAAAAATTGACAGACTTTCGCCGGCAAATTGCAGAGAAACTTCAATATGTAGGGAAATTTCCTGCTTGCTCCGCAACCCGTGGCTGTCCCGACACTCCCCTTTGGTGTACTCCTGACTCGTGCGCATGCGTAGGCCTTTGGATGGTCGTTGACGCACCCCAGTTTGGGACGGCAATTTGGTCAAAGTGTGGTCCAAACGTCGGCAAATTTGGAGGTCGAAACATTTTCTGACGAACCTCAAATTTTGCATGCTCCAAGCAGTCTATATTCCGCACCTCTCCTAAAAAATTGACAGACTTTCGCCGGCAAATTGCAGAGAAACTTCAATATGTAGGGAAATTTCCTGCTTGCTCCGCAACCCGTGGCTGTCCCGACACTCCCCTTTGGTGTACTCCTGACTCGTGCGCATGCGTAGGCCTTTGGATGGTCGTTGACGCACCCCAGTTTGGGACGGCAATTTGGTCAAAGTGTGGTCCAAACGTCGGCAAATTTGGAGGTCGAAAAATTTTCTGACGAACCTCAAATTTTGCATGCTCCAAGCAGTCTATATTCCGCACCTCTCCTAAAAAATTGACAGACTTTCGCCAGCAAATTGCAGAGAAACTTCAATATGTAGGAAAATTTCCTGCTTGCTCCGCAACCCGTGGCTGTCCCGACACTCCCCTTTGGTGTACTCCTGACTCGTGCGCATGCGTAGGCCTTTGGATGGTCGTTGACGCACCCCAGTTTGGGACGGCAATTTGGTCAAAGTGTGGTCCAAACGTCGGCAAATTTGGAGGTCGAAACATTTTCTGACGAACCTCAAATTTTGCATGCTCCAAGCAGTCTATATTCCGCACCTCTCCTAAAAAATTGACAGACTTTCGCCGGCAAATTGCAGAGAAACTTCAATATGTAGGGAAATTTCCTGCTTGCTCCGCAACCCGTGGCTGTCCCGACACTCCCCTTTGGTGTACTCCTGACTCGTGCGCATGCGTAGGCCTTTGGATGGTCGTTGACGCACCCCAGTTTGGGACGGCAATTTGGTCAAAGTGTGGTCCAAACGTCGGCAAATTTGGAGGTCGAAACATTTTCTGACGAACCTCAAATTGTGCATGCTCCAAGCAGTCTATATTCCGCACCTCTCCTAAAAAATTGACAGACTTTCGCCGGCAAATTGCAGAGAAACTTCAATATGTAGGGAAATTTCCTGCTTGCTCTGCAACCCGTGGCTGTCCCGACACTCCCCTTTTGTGTACTCCTGACTCGTGCGCATGCGTAGGCCTTTGAATGGTCGTTGTCGCACCCCAGTTTGGGACGGCAATTTGGTCAAAGTGTGGTCCAAACGTCGGCAAATTTGGAGGTCGAAAAATTTTCTGACGAACCTCAAATTTTGCATGCTCCACGCAGTCTATATTCCGCACCTCTCCTAAAAAATTGACAGACTTTCGCCGGCAAATTGCAGACAAACTTCAATATGTAGGGAAATTTCCTGCTTGCTCCGCAACCCGTGGCTGTCCCGACACTCCCCTTTGGTGTACTCCTGACTCGTGCGCATGCGTAGGCCTTTGGATGGTCGTTGACGCACCCCAGTTTGGGACGGCAATTTGGTCAAAGTGTGGTCCAAACGTCGGCAAATTTGGAGGTCGAAACATTTTCTGACGAACCTCAAATTGTGCATGCTCCAAGCAGTCTATATTCCGCACCTCTCCTAAAAAATTGACAGACTTTCGCCGGCAAATTGCAGAGAAACTTCAATATGTAGGGAAATTTCCTGCTTGCTCCGCAACCCGTGGCTGTCCCGACACTCCCCTTTTGTGTACTCCTGACTCGTGCGCATGCGTAGGCCTTTGAATGGTCGTTGTCGCACCCCAGTTTGGGACGGCAATTTGGTCAAAGTGTGGTCCAAACGTCGGCAAATTTGGAGGTCGAAACATTTTCTGACGAACCTCAAATTGTGCATGCTCCAAGCAGTCTATATTCCGCACCTCTCCTAAAAAATTGACAGACTTTCGCCGGCAAATTGCAGAGAAACTTCAATATGTAGGGAAATTTCCTGCTTGCTCTGCAACCCGTGGCTGTCCCGACACTCCCCTTTTGTGTACTCCTGACTCGTGCGCATGCGTAGGCCTTTGAATGGTCGTTGTCGCACCCCAGTTTGGGACGGCAATTTGGTCAAAGTGTGGTCCAAACGTCGGCAAATTTGGAGGTCGAAAAATTTTCTGACGAACCTCAAATTTTGCATGGTCCAAGCAGTCTATATTCCGCACCTCTCCTAAAAATCTGACAGACTTTCGCCGGCAAATTGCAGAGAAACTTTAATATGTAGGGAAATTTCCTGCTTGCTCAGCAACCCGTGGCTGTCCCGATACTCCCCTTTGGTGTACTCCTGACTCGTGCGCATGCGTAGGCCTTTGGATGGTCGTTGACGCACCCCAGTTTGGGACGGCAATTTGGTCAAAGTGTGGTCCAAACGTCGGCAAATTTGGAGGTCGAAAAATTTTCTGACGAACCTCAAATTTTGCATGCTCCAAGCAGTCTATATTCCGCACCTCTCCTGAAAAATTGACAGACTTTCGCCGGCAAATTGCAGAGAAACTTCAATATGTAGGGAAATTTCCTGCTTGCTCCGCAACCCGTGGCTGTCCCGACACTCCCCTTTGGTGTACTCCTGACTCGTGCGCATGCGTAGGTCTTTGGATGGTCGTTGACGCACCCCAGTTTAGAAAAAGCAATTTGGTCAAAGTGTGGTCCAAACGTCGGCAAATTTGGAGGTCGAAAAATTTTCTGACGAACCTCAAATTTTGCATGCTCCAAGCAGTCTATATTCCGCACCTCTCCTAAAAAATTGACAGACTTTCGCCAGCAAATTGCAGAGAAACTTCAATATGTAGGAAAATTTCCTGCTTGCTCCGCAACCCGTGGCTGTCCCGACACTCCCCTTTGGTGTACTCCTGACTCGTGCGCATGCGTAGGCCTTTGGATGGTCGTTGACGCACCCCAGTTTGGGACGGCAATTTGGTCAAAGTGTGGTCCAAACGTCGGCAAATTTGGAGGTCGAAACATTTTCTGACGAACCTCAAATTTTGCATGCTCCAAGCAGTCTATATTCCGCACCTCTCCTAAAAAATTGACAGACTTTCGCCGGCAAATTGCAGAGAAACTTCAATATGTAGGGAAATTTCCTGCTTGCTCCGCAACCCGTGGCTGTCCCGACACTCCCCTTTGGTGTACTCCTGACTCGTGCGCATGCGTAGGCCTTTGGATGGTCGTTGACGCACCCCAGTTTGGGACGGCAATTTGGTCAAAGTGTGGTCCAAACGTCGGCAAATTTGGAGGTCGAAACATTTTCTGACGAACCTCAAATTGTGCATGCTCCAAGCAGTCTATATTCCGCACCTCTCCTAAAAAATTGACAGACTTTCGCCGGCAAATTGCAGAGAAACTTCAATATGTAGGGAAATTTCCTGCTTGCTCTGCAACCCGTGGCTGTCCCGACACTCCCCTTTTGTGTACTCCTGACTCGTGCGCATGCGTAGGCCTTTGAATGGTCGTTGTCGCACCCCAGTTTGGGACGGCAATTTGGTCAAAGTGTGGTCCAAACGTCGGCAAATTTGGAGGTCGAAAAATTTTCTGACGAACCTCAAATTTTGCATGCTCCACGCAGTCTATATTCCGCACCTCTCCTAAAAAATTGACAGACTTTCGCCGGCAAATTGCAGACAAACTTCAATATGTAGGGAAATTTCCTGCTTGCTCCGCAACCCGTGGCTGTCCCGACACTCCCCTTTGGTGTACTCCTGACTCGTGCGCATGCGTAGGCCTTTGGATGGTCGTTGACGCACCCCAGTTTGGGACGGCAATTTGGTCAAAGTGTGGTCCAAACGTCGGCAAATTTGGAGGTCGAAACATTTTCTGACGAACCTCAAATTGTGCATGCTCCAAGCAGTCTATATTCCGCACCTCTCCTAAAAAATTGACAGACTTTCGCCGGCAAATTGCAGAGAAACTTCAATATGTAGGGAAATTTCCTGCTTGCTCCGCAACCCGTGGCTGTCCCGACACTCCCCTTTTGTGTACTCCTGACTCGTGCGCATGCGTAGGCCTTTGAATGGTCGTTGTCGCACCCCAGTTTGGGACGGCAATTTGGTCAAAGTGTGGTCCAAACGTCGGCAAATTTGGAGGTCGAAACATTTTCTGACGAACCTCAAATTGTGCATGCTCCAAGCAGTCTATATTCCGCACCTCTCCTAAAAAATTGACAGACTTTCGCCGGCAAATTGCAGAGAAACTTCAATATGTAGGGAAATTTCCTGCTTGCTCTGCAACCCGTGGCTGTCCCGACACTCCCCTTTTGTGTACTCCTGACTCGTGCGCATGCGTAGGCCTTTGAATGGTCGTTGTCGCACCCCAGTTTGGGACGGCAATTTGGTCAAAGTGTGGTCCAAACGTCGGCAAATTTGGAGGTCGAAAAATTTTCTGACGAACCTCAAATTTTGCTTGGTCCAAGCAGTCTATATTCCGCACCTCTCCTAAAAATCTGACAGACTTTCGCCGGCAAATTGCAGAGAAACTTTAATATGTAGGGAAATTTCCTGCTTGCTCAGCAACCCGTGGCTGTCCCGATACTCCCCTTTGGTGTACTCCTGACTCGTGCGCATGCGTAGGCCTTTGGATGGTCGTTGACGCACCCCAGTTTGGGACGGCAATTTGGTCAAAGTGTGGTCCAAACGTCGGCAAATTTGGAGGTCGAAAAATTTTCTGACGAACCTCAAATTTTGCATGCTCCAAGCAGTCTATATTCCGCACCTCTCCTGAAAAATTGACAGACTTTCGCCGGCAAATTGCAGAGAAACTTCAATATGTAGGGAAATTTCCTGCTTGCTCCGCAACCCGTGGCTGTCCCGACACTCCCCTTTGGTGTACTCCTGACTCGTGCGCATGCGTAGGTCTTTGGATGGTCGTTGACGCACCCCAGTTTAGAAAAAGCAATTTGGTCAAAGTGTGGTCCAAACGTCGGCAAATTTGGAGGTCGAAAAATTTTCTGACGAACCTCAAATTTTGCATGGTCCAAGCAGTCTATATTCCGCACCTCTCCTAAAAAACTGACAGACTTTCGCCGGCAAATTGCAGAGAAACTTCAATATGTAGGGAAATTTCCTGCTTGCTCCGCAACCCGTGGCTGTCCCGACACTCCCCTTTGGTGTACTCCTGACTCGTGCGCATGCGTAGGCCTTTGGATGGTCGTTGACGCACCCCAGTTTGGGACGGCAATTTGGTCAAAGTGTGGTCCAAACGTCGGCAAATTTTGAGGTCGAAAAATTTCCTGACGAACCTCAAATTTTGCATGCTCCACGCAGTCTATATTCCGCACCTCTCCTAAAAAATTGACAGACTTTCGCCGGCAAATTGCAGACAAACTTCAATATGTAGGGACATTTCCTGCTTGCTCCGCAACCCGTGGCTGTCCCGACACTCCCCTTTGGTGTACTCCTGACTCGTGCGCATGCGTAGGCCTTTGGATGGTCGTTGACGCACCCCAGTTTGGGACGGCAATTTGGTCAAAGTGTGGTCCAAACGTCGGCAAATTTGGAGGTCGAAAAATTTTCTGACGAACCTCAAATTTTGCATGCTCCAAGCAGTCTATATTCCGCACCTCTCCTAAAAAATTGACAGACTTTTGCCGGCAAATTGCAGAGAAACTTCAATATGTAGGAAAATTTCCTGCTTGCTCCGCAACCCGTGGCTGTCCCGACACTCCCCTTTGGTGTACTCATGACTCGTGCGCATGCGTAGGCCTTTGGATGGTCGTTGACGCACCCCAGTTTGGGACGGCAATTTGGTCAAAGTGTGGTCCAAACGTCGGCAAATTTGGAGGTCGAAACATTTTCTGACGAACCTCAAATTGTGCATGCTCCAAGCAGTCTATATTCCGCACCTCTCCTAAAAAATTGACAGACTTTCGCCGGCAAATTGCAGAGAAACTTCAATATGTAGGGAAATTTCCTGCTTGCTCCGCAACCCGTGGCTGTCCCGACACTCCCCTTTTGTGTACTCCTGACTCGTGCGCATGCGTAGGCCTTTGAATGGTCGTTGTCGCACCCCAGTTTGGGACGGCAATTTGGTCAAAGTGTGGTCCAAACGTCGGCAAATTTGGAGGTCGAAAAATTTTCTGACGAACCTCAAATTTTGCATGGTCCAAGCAGTCTATATTCCGCACCTCTCCTAAAAAACTGACAGACTTTCGCCGGCAAATTGCAGAGAAACTTCAATATGTAGGAAAATTTCCTGCTTGCTCCGCAACCCGTGGCTGTCCCGAAACTCCCCTTTGGTGTACTTCTGACTCGTGCGCATGCGTAGGCCTTTGGATGGTCGTTGACGCACCCCAGTTTGGGACGGCAATTTGGTCAAAGTGTGGTCCAAACGTGGGCAAATTTTGAGGTCGAAAAATTTCCTGACGAACCTCAAATTTTGCATGCTCCAAGCAGTCTATATTCCGCACCTCTCCTAAAAAATTGACAGACTTTCGCCGGCAAATTGCAGACAAACTTCAATATGTAGGGAAATTTCCTGCTTGCTCTGCAACCCGTGGCTGTCCCGACACTCCCCTTTGGTGTACTCCTGACTCGTGCGCATGCGTAGGCTTTTGGATGGTCGTTGACGCACCCCAGTTTGGGACGGCAATTTGGTCAAAGTGTGGTCCAAACGTCGGCAAATTTGGAGGTCGAAAAATTTTCTGACGAACCTCAAATTTTGCATGCTCCAAGCAGTCTATATTCCGCACCTCTCCTAAAAAATTGACAGACTTTTGCCGGCAAATTGCAGAGAAACTTCAATATGTAGGGAAATTTCCTGCTTGCTCCGCAACCCGTGGCTGTCCGACACTCCCCTTTGGTGTACTCATGACTCGTGCGCATGCGTAGGCCTTTGGATGGTCGTTGACGCACCCCAGTTTGGGACGGCAATTTGGTCAAAGTGTGGTCCAAACGTCGGCAAATTTGGAGGTCGAAACATTTTCTGACGAACCTCAAATTGTGCATGCTCCAAGCAGTCTATATTCCGCACCTCTCCTAAAAAATTGACAGACTTTCGCCGGCAAATTGCAGAGAAACTTCAATATGTAGGGAAATTTCCTGCTTGCTCCGCAACCCGTGGCTGTCCCGACACTCCCCTTTTGTGTACTCCTGACTCGTGCGCATGCGTAGGCCTTTGAATGGTCGTTGTCGCACCCCAGTTTGGGACGGCAATTTGGTCAAAGTGTGGTCCAAACGTCGGCAAATTTGGAGGTCGAAAAATTTTCTGACGAACCTCAAATTTTGCATGGTCCAAGCAGTCTATATTCCGCACCTCTCCTAAAAAACTGACAGACTTTCGCCAGTAAATTGCAGAGAAACTTCAATATATAGGGAAATTTCCTGCTTGCTCCGCAACCCGTGGCTGTCCCGAAACTCCCCTTTGGTGTACTCCTGACTCGTGCGCATGCGTAGGCCTTTGGATGGTCGTTGACGCACCCCAGTTTAGGACGGCAATTTGGTCAAAGTGTGGTCCAAACGTCGGCAAATTTGGAGGTCGAACAATTTTCTGACGAACCTCAAATTTTGCATGCTCCAAGCAGTCTATATTCCGCACCTCTCCTAAAAAACTGACAGACTTTCGCCGGCAAATTGCAGAGAAACTTCAATATGTAGGGAAATTTCCTGCTTGCTCCGCAACCCGTGGCTGTCCCGACACTCCCCTTTGGTGTACTCCTGACTCGTGCGCATGCTCAGTCCTTCGGACTGTCGTTGACACGGCCCAGTTTGGGACGGGAATTTGGTCAAAGTGTGGTCCAAACGTGGGCAAATTTTGAGGTCGAAAAATTTCCTGACGAACCTCAAATTTTGCATGCTCCAAGCAGTCTATATTCCGCACCTCTCCTAAAAAATTGACAGACTTTCGCCGGCAAATTGCAGACAAACTTCAATATGTAGGGAAATTTCCTGCTTGCTCTGCAACCCGTGGCTGTCCCGACACTCCCCTTTGGTGTACTCCTGACTCGTGCGCATGCGTAGGCTTTTGGATGGTCGTTGACGCACCCCAGTTTGGGACGGCAATTTGGTCAAAGTGTGGTCCAAACGTCGGCAAATTTGGAGGTCGAAAAATTTTCTGACGAACCTCAAATTTTGCATGCTCCAAGCAGTCTATATTCCGCACCTCTCCTAAAAAATTGACAGACTTTTGCCGGCAAATTGCAGAGAAACTTCAATATGTAGGGAAATTTCCTGCTTGCTCCGCAACCCGTGGCTGTCCGACACTCCCCTTTGGTGTACTCATGACTCGTGCGCATGCGTAGGCCTTTGGATGGTCGTTGACGCACCCCAGTTTGGGACGGCAATTTGGTCAAAGTGTGGTCCAAACGTCGGCAAATTTGGAGGTCGAAACATTTTCTGACGAACCTCAAATTGTGCATGCTCCAAGCAGTCTATATTCCGCACCTCTCCTAAAAAATTGACAGACTTTCGCCGGCAAATTGCAGAGAAACTTCAATATGTAGGGAAATTTCCTGCTTGCTCCGCAACCCGTGGCTGTCCCGACACTCCCCTTTTGTGTACTCCTGACTCGTGCGCATGCGTAGGCCTTTGAATGGTCGTTGTCGCACCCCAGTTTGGGACGGCAATTTGGTCAAAGTGTGGTCCAAACGTCGGCAAATTTGGAGGTCGAAAAATTTTCTGACGAACCTCAAATTTTGCATGGTCCAAGCAGTCTATATTCCGCACCTCTCCTAAAAAACTGACAGACTTTCGCCAGTAAATTGCAGAGAAACTTCAATATATAGGGAAATTTCCTGCTTGCTCCGCAACCCGTGGCTGTCCCGAAACTCCCCTTTGGTGTACTCCTGACTCGTGCGCATGCGTAGGCCTTTGGATGGTCGTTGACGCACCCCAGTTTAGGACGGCAATTTGGTCAAAGTGTGGTCCAAACGTCGGCAAATTTGGAGGTCGAACAATTTTCTGACGAACCTCAAATTTTGCATGCTCCAAGCAGTCTATATTCCGCACCTCTCCTAAAAAACTGACAGACTTTCGCCGGCAAATTGCAGAGAAACTTCAATATGTAGGGAAATTTCCTGCTTGCTCCGCAACCCGTGGCTGTCCCGACACTCCCCTTTGGTGTACTCCTGACTCGTGCGCATGCTCAGTCCTTCGGACTGTCGTTGACACGGCCCAGTTTGGGACGGGAATTTGGTCAAAGTGTGGTCCAAACGTCGGCAAATTTGGAGGTCGAAAAATTCACTGACGAACCTCAAATTTTGCATGCTCCAAGCAGTCTATATTCCGCACCTCTCCTAAAAAATTGACAGACTTTCGCCGTCAAATTGCAGAGAAACTTCAATATGTAGGGAAATTTCCTGCTTGCTCCGCAACCCGTGGCTTTCCCGACACTCCCCTTTGGTGTACTCCTGACTCGTGCGCATGCGTAGGCCTTTGGATGGTCGTTGACGCACCCCAGTTTAGGACGGCAATTTGGTCAAAGTGTGGTCCAAACGTCGGCAAATTTGGAGGTCGAAAATTTTTCTGACGAACCTCAAATTTTGCATGCTCCAAGCAGTCTATATTCGGCACCTCTACTAAAAAACTGACAGACTTTCGCCGGCAAATTGCAGAGAAACTTCAATATGTAGGGAAATTTCCTGCTTGCTCCGCAACCCGTGGCTGTCCCGACACCCCCCTTTGGTGTACTCCTGACTCGTGCGCATGCGTAGGCCTTTGGATGGTCGTTGACGCACCCCAGTTTGGGACGGCAATTTGGTCAAAGTGTGGTCCAAACGTCGGCAAATTTGGAGGTCGAAAAATTTTCTGACGAACCTCAAATTTTGCATGGTCCAAGCAGTCTATATTCCGCACCTCTCCTAAAAAACTGACAGACTTTCGCCGGCAAATTGCACAGAAACTTCAATATGTAGGGAAATTTCCTGCTTGCTCAGCAACCCGTGGCTGTCCCGATACTCCCCTTTGGTGTACTCCTGACTCGTGCGCATGCGTAGGCCTTTGGATGGTCGTTGACGCACCCCAGTTTGGGACGGCAATTTGGTCAAAGTGTGGTCCAAACGTCGGCAAATTTGGAGGTCGAAAATTTTTCTGATGAACCTCAAATTTTGCATGCTCCAAGCAGTCTATATTCCGCACCTCTCCTGAAAAATTGACAGACTTTCGCCGGCAAATTGCAGAGAAACTTCAATATGTAGGGAAATGTCCTGCTTGCTCCGCAACCCGTGGCTGTCCCGACACTCCCCTTTGGTGTACTCCTGACTCGTGCGCATGCGTAGGTCTTTGGATGGTCGTTGACGCACCCCAGTTTGGGACGGCAATTTGGTCAAAGTGTGGTCCAAACGTCGGCAAATTTGGAGGTCGAAAAATTTTCTGACGAACCTCAAATTTTGCATGCTCCAAGCAGTCTATATTCCGCACCTCTCCTAAAAAATTGACAGACTTTCGCCGGCAAATTGCAGACAAACTTCAATATGTAGGGAAATTTCCTGCTTGCTCCGCAACCCGTGGCTGTCCCGACACTCCCCTTTGGTGTACTCCTGACTCGTGCGCATGCGTAGGCCTTTGGATGGTCGTTGACGCACCCCAGTTTAGGACGGCAATTTGGTCAAAGTGTGGTCCAAACGTCGGCAAATTTGGAGGTCGAAATTTTTTCTGACGAACCTCAAATTTTGCATGCTCCAAGCAGTCTATATTCCGCACCTCTCCTAAAAAACGGACAGACTTTCGCCGGCAAATTGCAGAGAAACTTCAATATGTAGGGAAATTTCCTGCTTGCTCTGCAACCCGTGGCTGTCCCGACACTCCCATTTGGTGTACTCCTGACTCGTGCGCATGCGTAGGCCTTTGGATGGTCGTTGACGCACCCCAGTTTGGGACGGCAATTTGGTCAAAGTGTGGTCCAAACGTCGGCAAATTTTGAGGTCGAAAAATTTCCTGACGAACCTCAAATTTTGCATGCTCCAAGTAGTCTATATTCCGCACCTTTCCTAAAAAATTGACAGACTTTCGCCGGCAAATTGCAGACAAACTTCAATATGTAGGGAAATTTCCTGCTTGCTCCGCAACCCGTGGCTGTCCCGACACTCCCCTTTGGTGTACTCCTGACTCGTGCGCATGCGTAGGCCTTTGGATGGTCGTTGACGCACCCCAGTTTGGGACGGCAATTTGGTCAAAGTGTGGTCCAAACGTCGGCAAATTTGGAGGTCGAAAAATTTTCTGACGAACCTCAAAATTTGCATGCCCCAAGCAGTCTATATTCCGCACCTCTCCTAAAAAATTGACAGACTTTCGCCGGCAAATTGCAGAGAAACTTCAATATGTAGGGAAATTTCCTGCTTGCTCCGCAACCCGTGGCTGTCCCGACACTCCCCTTTTGTGTACTCCTGACTCGTGCGCATGCGTAGGCCTTTGAATGGTCGTTGTCGCACCCCAGTTTGGGACGGCAATTTGGTCAAAGTGTGGTCCAAACGTCGGCAAATTTGGAGGTCGAAAAATTTTCTGACGAACCTCAAATTTTGCATGCTCCAAGCAGTCTATATTCCGCACCTCTCCTAAAAAACTGACAGACTTTCGCCGGCAAATTGCAGAGAAACTTCAATATGTAGGGAAATTTCCTGCTTGCTCCGCAACCCGTGGCTGTCCCGAAACTCCCCTTTGGTGTACTCCTGACTCGTGCGCATGCGTAGGCCTTTGGATGGTCGTTGACGCACCCCAGTTTAGGACGGCAATTTGGTCAAAGTGTGGTCCAAACGTCGGCAAATTTGGAGGTCGAAAATTTTTCTGACGAACCTCAAATTTTGCATGCTCCAAGCAGTCTATATTCCGCACCTCTCCTAAAAAACTGACAGACTTTCGCCGGCAAATTGCAGAGAAACTTCAATATGTAGGGAAATTTCCTGCTTGCTCCGCAACCCGTGGCTGTCCCGACACTCCCCTTTGGTGTACTCCTGACTCGTGCGCATGCGTAGGCCTTTGGATGGTCGTTGACGCACCCCAGTTTGGGACGGCAATTTGGTCAAAGTGTGGTCCAAACGTCGGCAAATTTGGAGGTCGAAAAATTTTCTGACGAACCTCAAATTTTGCATGCTCCAAGCAGTCTATATTCCGCACCTCTCCTAAAAAATTGACAGACTTTCGCCGGCAAATTGCAGAGAAACTTCAATATGTAGGGAAATTTCCTGCTTGCTCCGCAACCCGTGGCTGTCCCGACACTCCCCTTTGGTGTACTCCTGACTCGTGCGCATGCGTAGGCCTTTGGATGGTCGTTGACGCACCCCAGTTTGGGACGGCAATTTGGTCAAAGTGTGGTCCAAACGTCGGCAAATTTGGAGGTCGAAAATTTTTCTGACGAACCTCAAATTTTGCATGCTCCAAGCAGTCTATATTCCGCACCTCTCCTAAAAAATTGACAGACTTTCGACGGCAAATTGCAGAGAAACTTCAATATGTAGGGAAATTTCCTGCTTGCTCCGCAACCCGTGGCTGTCCCGACACTCCCCTTTGGTGTACTCCTGACTCGTGCGCATGCGTAGGCCTTTGGATGGTCGTTGACGCACCCCAGTTTGGGACGGCAATTTGGTCAAAGTGTGGTCCAAACGTCGGCAAATTTGGAGGTCGAAAAATTTTCTGACGAACCTCAAATTTTGCATGCTCCAAGCAGTCTATATTCCGCACCTCTCCTAAAAAATTGACAGACTTTTGCCGGCAAATTGCAGAGAAACTTCAATATGTAGGGAAATTTCCTGCTTGCTCCGCAACCCGTGGCTGTCCCGACACTCCCCTTTGGTGTACTCCTGACTCGTGCGCATGCGTAGGCCTTTGGATGGTCGTTGACGCACCCCAGTTTGGGACGGCAATTTGGTCAAAGTGTGGTCCAAACGTCGGCAAATTTTGAGGTCAAAAAATTTCCTGACGAACCTCAAATTTTGCATGCTCCAAGTAGTCTATATTCCGCACCTTTCCTAAAAAATTGACAGACTTTCGCCGGCAAATTGCAGACAAACTTCAATATGTAGGGAAATTTCCTGCTTGCTCCGCAACCCGTGGCTGTCCCGACACTCCCCTTTGGTGTACTCCTGACTCGTGCGCATGCGTAGGCCTTTGGATGGTCGTTGACGCACCCCAGTTTGGGACGGCAATTTGGTCAAAGTGTGGTCCAAACGTCGGCAAATTTGGAGGTCGAAACATTTTCTGACGAACCTCAAATTGTGCATGCTCCAAGCAGTCTATATTCCGCACCTCTCCTAAAAAACTGACAGACTTTTGCCGGCAAATTGCAGAGAAACTTCAATATGTAGGGAAATTTCCTGCTTGCTCCGCAACCCGTGGCTGTCCCGAAACTCCCCTTTGGTGTACTCCTGACTCGTGCGCATGCGTAGGCCTTTGGATGGTCGTTGACGCACCCCAGTTTAGGACGGCAATTTGGTCAAAGTGTGGTCCAAACGTCGGCAAATTTGGAGGTCGAAAATTTTTCTGACGAACCTCAAATTTTGCATGCTCCAAGCAGTCTATATTCCGCACCTCTCCTAAAAAACTGACAGACTTTCGCCGGCAAATTGCAGAGAAACTTCAATATGTAGGGAAATTTCCTGCTTGCTCCGCAACCCGTGGCTGTCCCGACACTCCCCTTTGGTGTACTCCTGACTCGTGCGCATGCGTAGGCCTTTGGATGGTCGTTGACGCACCCCAGTTTGGGACGGCAATTTGGTCAAAGTGTGGTCCAAACGTCGGCAAATTTGGAGGTCGAAAAATTTTCTGACGAACCTCAAATTTTGCATGCTCCAAGCAGTCTATATTTCGCACCTCTCCTAAAAAATTGACAGACTTTCGCCGGCAAATTGCAGAGAAACTTCAATATGTAGGGAAATTTCCTGCTTGCTCCGCAACCCGTGGCTGTCCCGACACTCCCCTTTGGTGTACTCCTGACTCGTGCGCATGCGTAGGCCTTTGGATGGTCGTTGACGCACCCCAGTTTGGGACGGCAATTTGGTCAAAGTGTGGTCCAAACGTCGGCAAATTTGGAGGTCGAAAAATTTTCTGACGAACCTCAAATTTTGCATGCTCCAAGCAGTCTATATTCCGCACCTCTCCTAAAAAATTGACAGACTTTCGACGGCAAATTGCAGAGAAACTTCAATATGTAGGGAAATTTCCTGCTTGCTCCGCAACCCGTGGCTGTCCCGACACTCCCCTTTGGTGTACTCCTGACTCGTGCGCATGCGTAGGCCTTTGGATGGTCGTTGACGCACCCCAGTTTGGGACGGCAATTTGGTCAAAGTGTGGTCCAAACGTCGGCAAATTTGGAGGTCGAAACATTTTCTGACGAACCTCAAATTGTGCATGCTCCAAGCAGTCTATATTCCGCACCTCTCCTAAAAAATTGACAGACTTTTGCCGGCAAATTGCAGAGAAACTTCAATATGTAGGGAAATTTCCTGCTTGCTCCGCAACCCGTGGCTGTCCCGACACTCCCCTTTGGTGTACTCCTGACTCGTGCGCATGCGTAGGCCTTTGGATGGTCGTTGACGCACCCCAGTTTGGGACGGCAATTTGGTCAAAGTGTGGTCCAAACGTCGGCAAATTTTGAGGTCAAAAAATTTCCTGACGAACCTCAAATTTTGCATGCTCCAAGTAGTCTATATTCCGCACCTTTCCTAAAAAATTGACAGACTTTCGCCGGCAAATTGCAGACAAACTTCAATATGTAGGGAAATTTCCTGCTTGCTCCGCAACCCGTGGCTGTCCCGACACTCCCCTTTGGTGTACTCCTGACTCGTGCGCATGCGTAGGCCTTTGGATGGTCGTTGACGCACCCCAGTTTGGGACGGCAATTTGGTCAAAGTGTGGTCCAAACGTCGGCAAATTTGGAGGTCGAAAAATTTTCTGACGAACCTCAAAATTTGCATGCCCCAAGCAGTCTATATTCCGCACCTCTCCTAAAAAATTGACAGACTTTCGCCGGCAAATTGCAGAGAAACTTCAATATGTAGGGAAATTTCCTGCTTGCTCCGCAACCCGTGGCTGTCCCGACACTCCCCTTTTGTGTACTCCTGACTCGTGCGCATGCGTAGGCCTTTGAATGGTCGTTGTCGCACCCCAGTTTGGGACGGCAATTTGGTCAAAGTGTGGTCCAAACGTCGGCAAATTTGGAGGTCGAAAAATTTTCTGACGAACCTCAAATTTTGCATGCTCCAAGCAGTCTATATTCCGCACCTCTCCTAAAAAACTGACAGACTTTCGCCGGCAAATTGCAGAGAAACTTCAATATGTAGGGAAATTTCCTGCTTGCTCCGCAACCCGTGGCTGTCCCGAAACTCCCCTTTGGTGTACTCCTGACTCGTGCGCATGCGTAGGCCTTTGGATGGTCGTTGACGCACCCCAGTTTAGGACGGCAATTTGGTCAAAGTGTGGTCCAAACGTCGGCAAATTTGGAGGTCGAAAATTTTTCTGACGAACCTCAAATTTTGCATGCTCCAAGCAGTCTATATTCCGCACCTCTCCTAAAAAACTGACAGACTTTCGCCGGCAAATTGCAGAGAAACTTCAATATGTAGGGAAATTTCCTGCTTGCTCCGCAACCCGTGGCTGTCCCGAAACTCCCCTTTGGTGTACTCCTGACTCGTGCGCATGCGTAGGCCTTTGGATGGTCGTTGACGCACCCCAGTTTAGGACGGCAATTTGGTCAAAGTGTGGTCCAAACGTCGGCAAATTTGGAGGTCGAAAATTTTTCTGACGAACCTCAAATTTTGCATGCTCCAAGCAGTCTATATTCCGCACCTCTCCTAAAAAACTGACAGACTTTCGCCGGCAAATTGCAGAGAAACTTCAATATGTAGGGAAATTTCCTGCTTGCTCCGCAACCCGTGGCTGTCCTGACACTCCCCTTTGGTGTACTCCTGACTCGTGCGCATGCGTAGGCCTTTGGATGGTCGTTGACGCACCCCAGTTTGGGACGGCAATTTGGTCAAAGTGTGGTCCAAACGTCGGCAAATTTGGAGGTCGAAAAATTTCCTGACGAACCTCAAATTTTGCATGCTCCAAGCAGTCTATATTCCGCACCTCTCCTAAAAAATTGACAGACTTTCGCCGGCAAATTGCAGACAAACTTCAATATGTAGGGAAATTTCCTGCTTGCTCCGCAACCCGTGGCTGTCCCGACACTCCCCTTTGGTGTACTCCTGACTCGTGCGCATGCGTAGGCCTTTGGATGGTCGTTGACGCACCCCAGTTTGGGACGGCAATTTGGTCAAAGTGTGGTCCAAACGTCGGCAAATTTGGAGGTCGAAAAATTTTCTGACGAACCTCAAATTTTGCATGCTCCAAGCAGTCTATATTCCGCACCTCTCCTAAAAAATTGACAGACTTTCGCCGGCAAATTGCAGAGAAACTTCAATATGTAGGGAAATTTCCTGCTTGCTCCGCAACCCGTGGCTGTCCCGACACTCCCCTTTGGTGTACTCCTGACTCGTGCGCATGCGTAGGCCTTTGGATGGTCGTTGACGCACCCCAGTTTGGGACGGCAATTTGGTCAAAGTGTGGTCCAAACGTCGGCAAATTTGGAGGTCGAAAAATTTTCTGACGAACCTCAAATTTTGCATGCTCCAAGCAGTCTATATTCCGCACCTCTCCTAAAAAATTGACAGACTTTCGACGGCAAATTGCAGAGAAACTTCAATATGTAGGGAAATTTCCTGCTTGCTCCGCAACCCGTGGCTGTCCCGACACTCCCCTTTGGTGTACTCCTGACTCGTGCGCATGCGTAGGCCTTTGGATGGTCGTTGACGCACCCCAGTTTGGGACGGCAATTTGGTCAAAGTGTGGTCCAAACGTCGGCAAATTTGGAGGTCGAAACATTTTCTGACGAACCTCAAATTGTGCATGCTCCAAGCAGTCTATATTCCGCACCTCTCCTAAAAAATTGACAGACTTTTGCCGGCAAATTGCAGAGAAACTTCAATATGTAGGGAAATTTCCTGCTTGCTCCGCAACCCGTGGCTGTCCCGACACTCCCCTTTGGTGTACTCCTGACTCTTGCGCATGCGTAGGCCTTTGGATGGTCGTTGACGCACCCCAGTTTGGGACGGCAATTTGATCAAAGTGTGGTCCAAACGTCGGCAAATTTGGAGGTCGAAACATTTTCTGACGAACCTCAAATTGTGCATGCTCCAAGCAGTCTATATTCCGCACCTCTCCTAAAAAATTGACAGACTTTCGCCGGCAAATTGCAGAGAAACTTCAATATGTAGGGAAATTTCCTGCTTGCTCTGCAACCCGTGGCTGTCCCGACACTCCCCTTTTGTGTACTCCTGACTCGTGCGCATGCGTAGGCCTTTGAATGGTCGTTGTCGCACCCCAGTTTGGGACGGCAATTTGGTCAAAGTGTGGTCCAAACGTCGGCAAATTTGGAGGTCGAAAAATTTTCTGACGAACCTCAAATTTTGCATGGTCCAAGCAGTCTATATTCCGCACCTCTCCTAAAAAACTGACAGACTTTCGCCGGCAAATTGCAGAGAAACTTCAATATGTAGGGAAATTTCCTGCTTGCTCAGCAACCCGTGGCTGTCCCGATACTCCCCTTTGGTGTACTCCTGACTCGTGCGCATGCGTAGGCCTTTGGATGGTCGTTGACGCACCCCAGTTTGGGACGGCAATTTGGTCAAAGTGTGGTCCAAACGTCGGCAAATTTGGAGGTCGAAAAATTTTCTGACGAACCTCAAATTTTGCATGCTCCAAGCAGTCTATATTCCGCACCTCTCCTGAAAAATTGACAGACTTTCACCGGCAAATTGCAGAGAAACTTCAATATGTAGGGAAATTTCCTGCTTGCTCCGCAACCCGTGGCTGTCCCGACACTCCCCTTTGGTGTACTCCTGACTCGTGCGCATGCGTAGGTCTTTGGATGGTCGTTGACGCACCCCAGTTTGGGACGGCAATTTGGTCAAAGTGTGGTCCAAACGTCGGCAAATTTGGAGTTCGAAAAATTTTCTGACGAACCTCAAATTTTGCATGCTCCAAGCAGTCTATATTCCGCACCTCTCCTAAAAAATTGACAGACTTTCGCCGGCAAATTGCAGACAAACTTCAATATGTAGGGAAACTTCCTGCTTGCTCCGCAACCCGTGGCTGTCCCGACACTCCCCTTTGGTGTACTCCTGACTCGTGCGCTTTTGGATGGTCGTTGACGCACCCCAGTTTAGGACGGCAATTTGGTCAAAGTGTGGTCCAAACGTCGGCAAATTTGGAGGTCGAAAAATTTTCTGACGAACCTCAAATTTTGCATGCTCCAAGCAGTCTATATTCCGCACCTCTCTTAAAAAACGGACAGACTTTCGCCGGCAAATTGCAGAGAAACTTCAATATGTAGGGAAATTTCCTGCTTGCTCCGCAACCCGTGGCTGTCCCGACACTCCCCTTTGGTGTACTCCTGACTCGTGCGCATGCGTAGGCCTTTGGATGGTCGTTGACGCACCCCAGTTTAGGACGGCAATTTGGTCAAAGTGTGGTCCAAACGTCGGCAAATTTGGAGGTCGAAAATTTTTCTGACGAACCTCAAATTTTGCATGCTCCAAGCAGTCTATATTCCGCACCTCTCCTAAAAAATTGACAGACTTTTGCCGGCAAATTGCAGAGAAACTTCAATATGTAGGGAAATTTCCTGCTTGCTCCGCAACCCGTGGCTGTCCCGACACTCCCCTTTGGTGTACTCCTGACTCGTGCGCATGCTCAGTCCTTCGGACTGTCGTTGACACGGCCCAGTTTGGGACGGGAATTTGGTCAAAGTGTGGTCCAAACGTCGGCAAATTTGGAGGTCGAAAAATTCACTGACGAACCTCAAATTTTGCATGCTCCAAGCAGTCTATATTCCGCACCTCTCCTAAAAAATTGACAGACTTTCGCCGGCAAATTGCAGAGAAACTTCAATATGTAGGGAAATTTCCTGCTTGCTCCGCAACCCGTGGCTGTCCCGACACTCCCCTTTGGTGTACTCCTGACTCGTGCGCATGCGTAGGCCTTTGAATGGTCGTTGACGCACCCCAGTTTAGGACGGCAATTTGGTCAAAGTGTGGTCCAAACGTCGGCAAATTTGGAGGTCGAAAATTTTTCTGACGAACCTCAAATTTTGCATGCTCCAAGCAGTCTATATTCCGCACCTCTCCTAAAAAATTGACAGACTTTCGCCGGCAAATTGCAGACAAACTTCAATATGTAGGGAAATTTCCTGCTTGCTCCGCAACCCGTGGCTGTCCCGACACTCCCCTTTGGTGTACTCCTGACTCGTGCGCTTTTGGATGGTCGTTGACGCACCCCAGTTTAGGACGGCAATTTGGTAAAAGTGTGGTCCAAACGTCGGCAAATTTGGAGGTCGGAAAATTTTCTGACGAACCTCAAATTTTGCATGCTCCAAGCAGTCTATATTCCGCACCTCTCCTAAAAAACGGACAGACTTTCGCCGGCAAATTGCAGAGAAACTTCAATATGTAGGGAAATTTCCTGCTTGCTCCGCAACCCGTGGCTGTCCCGACACTCCCCTTTGGTGTACTCCTGACTCGTGCGCATGCGTAGGCCTTTGGATGGTCGTTGACGCACCCCAGTTTGGGACGGCAATTTGGTCAAAGTGTGGTCCAAACGTCGGCAAATTTTGAGGTCGAAAAATTTCCTGACGAACCTCAAATTTTGCATGCTCCAAGCAGTCTATATTCCGCACCTCTCCTAAAAAATTGACAGACTTTCGCCGGCAAATTGCAGACAAACTTCAATATGTAGGGAAATTTCCTGCTTGCTCCGCAACCCGTGGCTGTCCCGACACTCCCCTTTGGTGTACTCCTGACTCGTGCGCATGCGTAGGCCTTTGGATGGTCGTTGACGCACCCCAGTTTGGGACGGCAATTTGGTCAAAGTGTGGTCCAAACGTCGGCAAATTTGGAGGTCGAAAACATTTCTGACGAACCTCAAATTTTGCATGCTCCAAGCAGTCTATATTCCGCACCTCTCCTAAAAAATTGACAGACTTTTGCCGGCAAATTGCAGAGAAACTTCAATATGTAGGGAAATTTCCTGCTTGCTCCGCAACCCGTGGCTGTCCCGACACTCCCCTTTGGTGTACTCCTGACTCGTGCGCATGCTCAGTCCTTCGGACTGTCGTTGACACGGCCCAGTTTGGGACGGGAATTTGGTCAAAGTGTGGTCCAAACGTCGGCAAATTTGGAGGTCGAAAAATTCACTGACGAACCTCAAATTTTGCATGCTCCAAGCAGTCTATATTCCGCACCTCTCCTAAAAAATTGACAGACTTTCGCCGGCAAATTGCAGAGAAACTTCAATATGTAGGGAAATTTCCTGCTTGCTCCGCAACCCGTGGCTGTCCCGACACTCCCCTTTGGTGTACTCCTGACTCGTGCGCATGCGTAGGCCTTTGGATGGTCGTTGACGCACCCCAGTTTGGGACGGCAATTTGGTCAAAGTGTGGTCCAAACGTCGGCAAATTTGGAGGTCGAAAAATTTTCTGACGAACCTCAAATTTTGCATGCTCCAAGCAGTCTATATTCCGCACCTCTCCTAAAAAATTGACAGACTTTCGCCGGCAAATTGCAGAGAAACTTCAATATGTAGGGAAATTTCCTGCTTGCTCCGCAACCCGTGGCTGTCCCGACACTCCCCTTTGGTGTACTCCTGACTCGTGCGCATGCGTAGGCCTTTGGATGGTCGTTGACGCACCCCAGTTTGGGACGGCAATTTGGTCAAAGTGTGGTCCAAACGTCGGCAAATTTGGAGGTCGAAAAATTTTCTGACGAACCTCAAATTTTGCATGCTCCAAGCAGTCTATATTCCGCACCTCTCCTAAAAAATTGACAGACTTTCGACGGCAAATTGCAGAGAAACTTCAATATGTAGGGAAATTTCCTGCTTGCTCCGCAACCCGTGGCTGTCCCGACACTCCCCTTTGGTGTACTCCTGAATCGTGCGCATGCGTAGGCCTTTGGATGGTCGTTGACGCACCCCAGTTTGGGACGGCAATTTGGTCAAAGTGTGGTCCAAACGTCGGCAAATTTGGAGGTCGAAACATTTTCTGACGAACCTCAAATTTTGCATGCTCCAAGCAGTCTATATTCCGCACCTCTCCTAAAAAATTGACAGACTTTTGCCGGCAAATTGCAGAGAAACTTCAATATGTAGGGAAATTTCCTGCTTGCTCCGCAACCCGTGGCTGTCCCGACACTCCCCTTTGGTGTACTCCTGACTCGTGCGCTTTTGGATGGTCGTTGACGCACCCCAGTTTAGGACGGCAATTTGGTCAAAGTGTGGTCCAAACGTCGGCAAATTTGGAGGTCGAAAAATTTTCTGACGAACCTCAAATTTTGCATGCTCCAAGCAGTCTATATTCCGCACCTCTCCTAAAAAACGGACAGACTTTCGCCGGCAAATTGCAGAGAAACTTCAATATGTAGGGAAATTTCCTGCTTGCTCCGCAACCCGTGGCTGTCCCGACACTCCCCTTTGGTGTACTCCTGACTCGTGCGCATGCGTAGGCCTTTGGATGGTCGTTGACGCACCCCAGTTTGGGACGGCAATTTGGTCAAAGTGTGGTCCAAACGTCGGCAAATTTTGAGGTCGAAAAATTTCCTGACGAACCTCAAATTTTGCATGCTCCAAGCAGTCTATATTCCGCACCTCTCCTAAAAAATTGACAGACTTTCGCCGGCAAATTGCAGACAAACTTCAATATGTAGGGAAATTTCCTGCTTGCTCCGCAACCCGTGGCTGTCCCGACACTCCCCTTTGGTGTACTCCTGACTCGTGCGCATGCGTAGGCCTTTGGATGGTCGTTGACGCACCCCAGTTTGGGACGGCAATTTGGTCAAAGTGTGGTCCAAACGTCGGCAAATTTGGAGGTCGAAAACATTTCTGACGAACCTCAAATTTTGCATGCTCCAAGCAGTCTATATTCCGCACCTCTCCTAAAAAATTGACAGACTTTTGCAGGCAAATTGCAGAGAAACTTCAATATGTAGGGAAATTTCCTGCTTGCTCCGCAACCCGTGGCTGTCCCGACACTCCCCTTTGGTGTACTCCTGACTCGTGCGCATGCTCAGTCCTTCGGACTGTCGTTGACACGGCCCAGTTTGGGACGGGAATTTGGTCAAAGTGTGGTCCAAACGTCGGCAAATTTGGAGGTCGAAAAATTCACTGACGAACCTCAAATTTTGCATGCTCCAAGCAGTCTATATTCCGCACCTCTCCTAAAAAATTGACAGACTTTCGCCGGCAAATTGCAGACAAACTTCAATATGTAGGGAAATTTCCTGCTTGCTCCGCAACCCGTGGCTGTCCCGACACTCCCCTTTGGTGTACTCCTGACTCGTGCGCATGCGTAGGCCTTTGGATGGTCGTTGACGCACCCCAGTTTGGGACGGCAATTTGGTCAAAGTGTGGTCCAAACGTCGGCAAATTTGGAGGTCGAAAACATTTCTGACGAACCTCAAATTTTGCATGCTCCAAGCAGTCTATATTCCGCACCTCTCCTAAAAAATTGACAGACTTTTGCCGGCAAATTGCAGAGAAACTTCAATATGTAGGGAAATTTCCTGCTTGCTCCGCAACCCGTGGCTGTCCCGACACTCCCCTTTGGTGTACTCCTGACTCGTGCGCATGCTCAGTCCTTCGGACTGTCGTTGACACGGCCCAGTTTGGGACGGGAATTTGGTCAAAGTGTGGTCCAAACGTCGGCAAATTTGGAGGTCGAAAAATTCACTGACGAACCTCAAATTTTGCATGCTCCAAGCAGTCTATATTCCGCACCTCTCCTAAAAAATTGACAGACTTTCGCCGGCAAATTGCAGACAAACTTCAATATGTAGGGAAATTTCCTGCTTGCTCCGCAACCCGTGGCTGTCCCGACACTCCCCTTTGGTGTACTCCTGACTCGTGCGCATGCGTAGGCCTTTGGATGGTCGTTGACGCACCCCAGTTTGGGACGGCAATTTGGTCAAAGTGTGGTCCAAACGTCGGCAAATTTGGAGGTCGAAAACATTTCTGACGAACCTCAAATTTTGCATGCTCCAAGCAGTCTATATTCCGCACCTCTCCTAAAAAATTGACAGACTTTTGCCGGCAAATTGCAGAGAAACTTCAATATGTAGGGAAATTTCCTGCTTGCTCCGCAACCCGTGGCTGTCCCGACACTCCCCTTTGGTGTACTCCTGACTCGTGCGCATGCTCAGTCCTTCGGACTGTCGTTGACACGGCCCAGTTTGGGACGGGAATTTGGTCAAAGTGTGGTCCAAACGTCGGCAAATTTGGAGGTCGAAAAATTCACTGACGAACCTCAAATTTTGCATGCTCCAAGCAGTCTATATTCCGCACCTCTCCTAAAAAATTGACAGACTTTCGCCGGCAAATTGCAGAGAAACTTCAATATGTAGGGAAATTTCCTGCTTGCTCCGCAACCCGTGGCTGTCCCGACACTCCCCTTTGGTGTACTCCTGACTCGTGCGCATGCGTAGGCCTTTGAATGGTCGTTGACGCACCCCAGTTTAGGACGGCAATTTGGTCAAAGTGTGGTCCAAACGTCGGCAAATTTGGAGGTCGAAAATTTTTCTGACGAACCTCAAATTTTGCATGCTCCAAGCAGTCTATATTCCGCACCTCTCCTAAAAAATTGACAGACTTTCGCCGGCAAATTGCAGACAAACTTCAATATGTAGGGAAATTTCCTGCTTGCTCCGCAACCCGTGGCTGTCCCGACACTCCCCTTTGGTGTACTCCTGACTCGTGCGCTTTTGGATGGTCGTTGACGCACCCCAGTTTAGGACGGCAATTTGGTCAAAGTGTGGTCCAAACGTCGGCAAATTTGGAGGTCGGAAAATTTTCTGACGAACCTCAAATTTTGCATGCTCCAAGCAGTCTATATTCCGCACCTCTCCTAAAAAACGGACAGACTTTCGCCGGCAAATTGCAGAGAAACTTCAATATGTAGGGAAATTTCCTGCTTGCTCCGCAACCCGTGGCTGTCCCGACACTCCCCTTTGGTGTACTCCTGACTCGTGCGCATGCGTAGGCCTTTGGATGGTCGTTGACGCACCCCAGTTTGGGACGGCAATTTGGTCAAAGTGTGGTCCAAACGTCGGCAAATTTTGAGGTCGAAAAATTTCCTGACGAACCTCAAATTTTGCATGCTCCAAGCAGTCTATATTCCGCACCTCTCCTAAAAAATTGACAGACTTTCGCCGGCAAATTGCAGACAAACTTCAATATGTAGGGAAATTTCCTGCTTGCTCCGCAACCCGTGGCTGTCCCGACACTCCCCTTTGGTGTACTCCTGACTCGTGCGCATGCGTAGGCCTTTGGATGGTCGTTGACGCACCCCAGTTTGGGACGGCAATTTGGTCAAAGTGTGGTCCAAACGTCGGCAAATTTGGAGGTCGAAAACATTTCTGACGAACCTCAAATTTTGCATGCTCCAAGCAGTCTATATTCCGCACCTCTCCTAAAAAATTGACAGACTTTTGCCGGCAAATTGCAGAGAAACTTCAATATGTAGGGAAATTTCCTGCTTGCTTCGCAACCCGTGGCTGTCCCGACACTCCCCTTTGGTGTACTCCTGACTCGTGCGCATGCTCAGTCCTTCGGACTGTCGTTGACACGGCCCAGTTTGGGACGGGAATTTGGTCAAAGTGTGGTCCAAACGTCGGCAAATTTGGAGGTCGAAAAATTCACTGACGAACCTCAAATTTTGCATGCTCCAAGCAGTCTATATTCCGCACCTCTCCTAAAAAATTGACAGACTTTCGCCGGCAAATTGCAGAGAAACTTCAATATGTAGGGAAATTTCCTGCTTGCTCCGCAACCCGTGGCTGTCCCGACACTCCCCTTTGGTGTACTCCTGACTCGTGCGCATGCGTAGGCCTTTGGATGGTCGTTGACGCACCCCAGTTTGGGACGGCAATTTGGTCAAAGTGTGGTCCAAACGTCGGCAAATTTGGAGGTCGAAAAATTTTCTGACGAACCTCAAATTTTGCATGCTCCAAGCAGTCTATATTCCGCACCTCTCCTAAAAAATTGACAGACTTTCGCCGGCAAATTGCAGAGAAACTTCAATATGTAGGAAAATTTCCTGCTTGCTCCGCAACCCGTGGCTGTCCCGACACTCCCCTTTGGTGTACTCCTGACTCGTGCGCATGCGTAGGCCTTTGGATGGTCGTTGACGCACCCCAGTTTGGGACGGCAATTTGGTCAAAGTGTGGTCCAAACGTCGGCAAATTTGGAGGTCGAAAAATTTTCTGACGAACCTCAAATTTTGCATGCTCCAAGCAGTCTATATTCCGCACCTCTCCTAAAAAATTGACAGACTTTCGACGGCAAATTGCAGAGAAACTTCAATATGTAGGGAAATTTCCTGCTTGCTCCGCAACCCGTGGCTGTCCCGACACTCCCCTTTGGTGTACTCCTGACTCGTGCGCATGCGTAGGCCTTTGGATGGTCGTTGACGCACCCCAGTTTGGGACGGGAATTTGGTCAAAGTGTGGTCCAAACGTCGGCAAATTTGGAGGTCGAAAAATTCACTGACGAACCTCAAATTTTGCATGCTCCAAGCAGTCTATATTCCGCACCTCTCCTAAAAAATTGACAGACTTTTGCCGGCAAATTGCAGAGAAACTTCAATATGTAGGGAAATTTCCTGCTTGCTCCGCAACCCGTGGCTGTCCCGACACTCCCCTTTGGTGTACTCCTGACTCGTGCGCATGCGTAGGCCTTTGGATGGTCGTTGACGCACCCCAGTTTGGGACGGCAATTTGGTCAAAGTGTGGTCCAAACGTCGGCAAATTTGGAGGTCGAAAATTTTTCTGACGAACCTCAAATTTTGCATGCTCCAAGCAGTCTATATTCCGCACCTCTCCTAAAAAATTGACAGACTTTCGCCGGCAAATTGCAGACAAACTTCAATATGTAGGGATATTTCCTGCTTGCTCCGCAACCCGTGGCTGTCCCGACACTCCCCTTTGGTGTACTCCTGACTCGTGCGCTTTTGGATGGTCGTTGACGCACCCCAGTTTAGGACGGCAATTTGGTCAAAGTGTGGTCCAAACGTCGGCAAATTTGGAGGTCGAAAAATTTTCTGACGAACCTCAAATTTTGCATGCTCCAAGCAGTCTATATTCCGCACCTCTCCTAAAAAACGGACAGACTTTCGCCGGCAAATTGCAGAGAAACTTCAATATGTAGGGAAATTTCCTGCTTGCTCCGCAACCCGTGGCTGTCCCGACACTCCCCTTTGGTGTACTCCTGACTCGTGCGCATGCGTAGGCCTTTGGATGGTCGTTGACGCACCCCAGTTTGGGACGGCAATTTGGTCAAAGTGTGGTCCAAACGTCGGCAAATTTTGAGGTCGAAAAATTTCCTGACGAACCTCAAATTTTGCATGCTCCAAGCAGTCTATATTCCGCACCTCTCCTAAAAAATTGACAGACTTTCGCCGGCAAATTGCAGACAAACTTCAATATGTAGGGAAATTTCCTGCTTGCTCCGCAACCCGTGGCTGTCCCGACACTCCCCTTTGGTGTACTCCTGACTCGTGCGCATGCGTAGGCCTTTGGATGGTCGTTGACGCACCCCAGTTTGGGACGGCAATTTGGTCAAAGTGTGGTCCAAACGTCGGCAAATTTGGAGGTCGAAAACATTTCTGACGAACCTCAAATTTTGCATGCTCCAAGCAGTCTATATTCCGCACCTCTCCTAAAAAATTGACAGACTTTTGCCGGCAAATTGCAGAGAAACTTCAATATGTAGGGAAATTTCCTGCTTGCTCCGCAACCCGTGGCTGTCCCGACACTCCCCTTTGGTGTACTCCTGACTCGTGCGCATGCTCAGTCCTTCGGACTGTCGTTGACACGGCCCAGTTTGGGACGGGAATTTGGTCAAAGTGTGGTCCAAACGTCGGCAAATTTGGAGGTCGAAAAATTCACTGACGAACCTCAAATTTTGCATGCTCCAAGCAGTCTATATTCCGCACCTCTCCTAAAAAATTGACAGACTTTCGCCGGCAAATTGCAGAGAAACTTCAATATGTAGGGAAATTTCCTGCTTACTCCGCAACCCGTGGCTGTCCCGACACTCCCCTTTGGTGTACTCCTGACTCGTGCGCATGCGTAGGCCTTTGGATGGTCGTTGACGCACCCCAGTTTGGGACGGCAATTTGGTCAAAGTGTGGTCCAAACGTCGGCAAATTTTGAGGTCGAAAAATTTCCTGACGAACCTCAAATTTTGCATGCTCCAAGCAGTCTATATTCCGCACCTCTCCTAAAAAATTGACAGACTTTCGCCGGCAAATTGCAGACAAACTTCAATATGTAGGGAAATTTCCTGCTTGCTCCGCAACCCGTGGCTGTCCCGACACTCCCCTTTGGTGTACTCCTGACTCGTGCGCATGCGTAGGCCTTTGGATGGTCGTTGACGCACCCCAGTTTGGGACGGCAATTTGGTCAAAGTGTGGTCCAAACGTCGGCAAATTTGGAGGTCGAAAACATTTCTGACGAACCTCAAATTTTGCATGCTCCAAGCAGTCTATATTCCGCACCTCTCCTAAAAAATTGACAGACTTTTGCCGGCAAATTGCAGAGAAACTTCAATATGTAGGGAATTTCCTGCTTGCTCCGCAACCCGTGGCTGTCCCGACACTCCCCTTTGGTGTACTCCTGACTCGTGCGCATGCTCAGTCCTTCGGACTGTCGTTGACACGGCCCAGTTTGGGACGGGAATTTGGTCAAAGTGTGGTCCAAACGTCGGCAAATTTGGAGGTCGAAAAATTCACTGACGAACCTCAAATTTTGCATGCTCCAAGCAGTCTATATTCCGCACCTCTCCTAAAAAATTGACAGACTTTCGCCGGCAAATTGCAGAGAAACTTCAATATGTAGGGAAATTTCCTGCTTGCTCCGCAACCCGTGGCTGTCCCGACACTCCCCTTTGGTGTACTCCTGACTCGTGCGCATGCGTAGGCCTTTGGATGGTCGTTGACGCACCCCAGTTTGGGACGGCAATTTGGTCAAAGTGTGGTCCAAACGTCGGCAAATTTGGAGGTCGAAAAATTTTCTGACGAACCTCAAATTTTGCATGCTCCAAGCAGTCTATATTCCGCACCTCTCCTAAAAAATTGACAGACTTTCGCCGGCAAATTGCAGAGAAACTTCAATATGTAGGGAAATTTCCTGCTTGCTCCGCAACCCGTGGCTGTCCCGACACTCCCCTTTGGTGTACTCCTGACTCGTGCGCATGCGTAGGCCTTTGGATGGTCGTTGACGCACCCCAGTTTGGGACGGCAATTTGGTCAAAGTGTGGTCCAAACGTCGGCAAATTTGGAGGTCGAAAAATTTTCTGACGAACCTCAAATTTTGCATGCTCCAAGCAGTCTATATTCCGCACCTCTCCTAAAAAATTGACAGACTTTCGACGGCAAATTGCAGAGAAACTTCAATATGTAGGGAAATTTCCTGCTTGCTCCGCAACCCGTGGCTGTCCCGACACTCCCCTTTGGTGTACTCCTGACTCGTGCGCATGCGTAGGCCTTTGGATGGTCGTTGACGCACCCCAGTTTGGGACGGCAATTTGGTCAAAGTGTGGTCCAAACGTCGGCAAATTTGGAGGTCGAAACATTTTCTGACGAACCTCAAATTTTGCATGCTCCAAGCAGTCTATATTCCGCACCTCTCCTAAAAAATTGACAGACTTTCGCCGGCAAATTGCAGAGAAACTTCAATATGTAGGGAAATTTCCTGCTTGCTCTGCAACCCGTGGCTGTCGCGACACTCCCCTTTTGTGTACTCCTGACTCGTGCGCATGCTCAGTCCTTCGGACTGTCGTTGACACGGCCCAGTTTGGGACGGGAATTTGGTCAAAGTGTGGTCCAAACGTCGGCAAATTTGGAGGTCGAAAAATTCACTGACGAACCTCAAATTTTGCATGCTCCAAGCAGTCTATATTCCGCACCTCTCCTAAAAAATTGACAGACTTTCGCCGGCAAATTGCAGAGAAACTTCAATATGTAGGGAAATTTCCTGCTTACTCCGCAACCCGTGGCTGTCCCGACACTCCCCTTTGGTGTACTCCTGACTCGTGCGCATGCGTAGGCCTTTGGATGGTCGTTGACGCACCCCAGTTTGGGACGGCAATTTGGTCAAAGTGTGGTCCAAACGTCGGCAAATTTTGAGGTCGAAAAATTTCCTGACGAACCTCAAATTTTGCATGCTCCAAGCAGTCTATATTCCGCACCTCTCCTAAAAAATTGACAGACTTTCGCCGGCAAATTGCAGACAAACTTCAATATGTAGGGAAATTTCCTGCTTGCTCCGCAACCCGTGGCTGTCCCGACACTCCCCTTTGGTGTACTCCTGACTCGTGCGCATGCGTAGGCCTTTGGATGGTCGTTGACGCACCCCAGTTTGGGACGGCAATTTGGTCAAAGTGTGGTCCAAACGTCGGCAAATTTGGAGGTCGAAAACATTTCTGACGAACCTCAAATTTTGCATGCTCCAAGCAGTCTATATTCCGCACCTCTCCTAAAAAATTGACAGACTTTTGCCGGCAAATTGCAGAGAAACTTCAATATGTAGGGAAATTTCCTGCTTGCTCCGCAACCCGTGGCTGTCCCGACACTCCCCTTTGGTGTACTCCTGACTCGTGCGCATGCTCAGTCCTTCGGACTGTCGTTGACACGGCCCAGTTTGGGACGGGAATTTGGTCAAAGTGTGGTCCAAACGTCGGCAAATTTGGAGGTCGAAAAATTCACTGACGAACCTCAAATTTTGCATGCTCCAAGCAGTCTATATTCCGCACCTCTCCTAAAAAATTGACAGACTTTCGCCGGCAAATTGCAGAGAAACTTCAATATGTAGGGAAATTTCCTGCTTGCTCCGCAACCCGTGGCTGTCCCGACACTCCCCTTTGGTGTACTCCTGACTCGTGCGCATGCGTAGGCCTTTGGATGGTCGTTGACGCACCCCAGTTTGGGACGGCAATTTGGTCAAAGTGTGGTCCAAACGTCGGCAAATTTGGAGGTCGAAAAATTTTCTGACGAACCTCAAATTTTGCATGCTCCAAGCAGTCTATATTCCGCACCTCTCCTAAAAAATTGACAGACTTTCGCCGGCAAATTGCAGAGAAACTTCAATATGTAGGGAAATTTCCTGCTTGCTCCGCAACCCGTGGCTGTCCCGACACTCCCCTTTGGTGTACTCCTGACTCGTGCGCATGCGTAGGCCTTTGGATGGTCGTTGACGCACCCCAGTTTGGGACGGCAATTTGGTCAAAGTGTGGTCCAAACGTCGGCAAATTTGGAGGTCGAAAAATTTTCTGACGAACCTCAAATTTTGCATGCTCCAAGCAGTCTATATTCCGCACCTCTCCTAAAAAATTGACAGACTTTCGACGGCAAATTGCAGAGAAACTTCAATATGTAGGGAAATTTCCTGCTTGCTCCGCAACCCGTGGCTGTCCCGACACTCCCCTTTGGTGTACTCCTGACTCGTGCGCATGCGTAGGCCTTTGGATGGTCGTTGACGCACCCCAGTTTGGGACGGCAATTTGGTCAAAGTGTGGTCCAAACGTCGGCAAATTTGGAGGTCGAAACATTTTCTGACGAACCTCAAATTTTGCATGCTCCAAGCAGTCTATATTCCGCACCTCTCCTAAAAAATTGACAGACTTTCGCCGGCAAATTGCAGAGAAACTTCAATATGTAGGGAAATTTCCTGCTTGCTCTGCAACCCGTGGCTGTCGCGACACTCCCCTTTTGTGTACTCCTGACTCGTGCGCATGCGTAGGCCTTTGAATGGTCGTTGTCGCACCCCAGTTTGGGACGGCAATTTGGTCAAAGTGTGGTCCAAACGTCGGCAAATTTGGAGGTCGAAAAATTTTCTGACGAACCTCAAATTTTGCATGGTCCAAGCAGTCTATATTCCGCACCTCTCCTAAAAAATTGACAGACTTTCGCCGGCAAATTGCAGAGAAACTTCAATATGTAGGGAAATTTCCTGCTTGCTCCGCAACCCGTGGCTGTCCCGACACTCCCCTTTGGTGTACTCCTGACTCGTGCGCATGCGTAGGCCTTTGGATGGTCGTTGACGCACCCCAGTTTGGGACGGCAATTTGGTCAAAGTGTGGTCCAAACGTCGGCAAATTTGGAGGTCGAAACATTTTCTGACGAACCTCAAATTTTGCATGCTCCAAGCAGTCTATATTCCGCACCTCTCCTAAAAAATTGACAGACTTTCGACGGCAAATTGCAGAGAAACTTCAATATGTAGGGAAATTTCCTGCTTGCTCCGCAACCCGTGGCTGTCCCGACACTCCCCTTTGGTGTACTCCTGACTCGTGCGCATGCGTAGGCCTTTGGATGGTCGTTGACGCACCCCAGTTTGGGACGGCAATTTGGTCAAAGTGTGGTCCAAACGTCGGCAAATTTGGAGGTCGAAACATTTTCTGACGAACCTCAAATTTTGCATGCTCCAAGCAGTCTATATTCCGCACCTCTCCTAAAAAATTGACAGACTTTCGCCGGCAAATTGCAGAGAAACTTCAATATGTAGGGAAATTTCCTGCTTGCTCTGCAACCCGTGGCTGTCCCGACACTCCCCTTTTGTGTACTCCTGACTCGTGCGCATGCGTAGGCCTTTGAATGGTCGTTGTCGCACCCCAGTTTGGGACGGCAATTTGGTCAAAGTGTGGTCCAAACGTCGGCAAATTTTGAGGTCGAAAAATTTCCTGACGAACCTCAAATTTTGCATGCTCCAAGCAGTCTATATTCCGCACCTCTCCTAAAAAATTGACAGACTTTCGCCGGCAAATTGCAGACAAACTTCAATATGTAGGGAAATTTCCTGCTTGCTCCGCAACCCGTGGCTGTCCCGACACTCCCCTTTGGTGTACTCCTGACTCGTGCGCATGCGTAGGCCTTTGGATGGTCGTTGACGCACCCCAGTTTGGGACGGCAATTTGGTCAAAGTGTGGTCCAAACGTCGGCAAATTTGGAGGTCGAAAACATTTCTGACGAACCTCAAATTTTGCATGCTCCAAGCAGTCTATATTCCGCACCTCTCCTAAAAAATTGACAGACTTTTGCCGGCAAATTGCAGAGAAACTTCAATATGTAGGGAAATTTCCTGCTTGCTCCGCAACCCGTGGCTGTCCCGACACTCCCCTTTGGTGTACTCCTGACTCGTGCGCATGCTCAGTCCTTCGGACTGTCGTTGACACGGCCCAGTTTGGGACGGGAATTTGGTCAAAGTGTGGTCCAAACGTCGGCAAATTTGGAGGTCGAAAAATTCACTGACGAACCTCAAATTTTGCATGCTCCAAGCAGTCTATATTCCGCACCTCTCCTAAAAAATTGACAGACTTTCGCCGGCAAATTGCAGAGAAACTTCAATATGTAGGGAAATTTCCTGCTTGCTCCGCAACCCGTGGCTGTCCCGACACTCCCCTTTGGTGTACTCCTGACTCGTGCGCATGCGTAGGCCTTTGGATGGTCGTTGACGCACCCCAGTTTGGGACGGCAATTTGGTCAAAGTGTGGTCCAAACGTCGGCAAATTTGGAGGTCGAAAAATTTTCTGACGAACCTCAAATTTTGCATGCTCCAAGCAGTCTATATTCCGCACCTCTCCTAAAAAATTGACAGACTTTCGCCGGCAAATTGCAGAGAAACTTCAATATGTAGGGAAATTTCCTGCTTGCTCCGCAACCCGTGGCTGTCCCGACACTCCCCTTTGGTGTACTCCTGACTCGTGCGCATGCGTAGGCCTTTGGATGGTCGTTGACGCACCCCAGTTTGGGACGGCAATTTGGTCAAAGTGTGGTCCAAACGTCGGCAAATTTGGAGGTCGAAAAATTTTCTGACGAACCTCAAATTTTGCATGCTCCAAGCAGTCTATATTCCGCACCTCTCCTAAAAAATTGACAGACTTTCGACGGCAAATTGCAGAGAAACTTCAATATGTAGGGAAATTTCCTGCTTGCTCCGCAACCCGTGGCTGTCCCGACACTCCCCTTTGGTGTACTCCTGACTCGTGCGCATGCGTAGGCCTTTGGATGGTCGTTGACGCACCCCAGTTTGGGACGGCAATTTGGTCAAAGTGTGGTCCAAACGTCGGCAAATTTGGAGGTCGAAACATTTTCTGACGAACCTCAAATTTTGCATGCTCCAAGCAGTCTATATTCCGCACCTCTCCTAAAAAATTGACAGACTTTCGCCGGCAAATTGCAGAGAAACTTCAATATGTAGGGAAATTTCCTGCTTGCTCTGCAACCCGTGGCTGTCCCGACACTCCCCTTTTGTGTACTCCTGACTCGTGCGCATGCGTAGGCCTTTGAATGGTCGTTGTCGCACCCCAGTTTGGGACGGCAATTTGGTCAAAGTGTGGTCCAAACGTCGGCAAATTTGGAGGTCGAAAAATTTTCTGACGAACCTCAAATTTTGCATGGTCCAAGCAGTCTATATTCCGCACCTCTCCTAAAAAATTGACAGACTTTCGCAGGCAAATTGCAGAGAAACTTCAATATGTAGGGAAATTTCCTGCTTGCTCCGCAACCCGTGGCTGTCCCGACACTCCCCTTTGGTGTACTCCTGACTCGTGCGCATGCGTAGGCCTTTGGATGGTCGTTGACGCACCCCAGTTTGGGACGGCAATTTGGTCAAAGTGTGGTCCAAACGTCGGCAAATTTGGAGGTCGAAAAATTTTCTGACGAACCTCAAATTTTGCATGCTCCAAGCAGTCTATATTCCGCACCTCTCCTAAAAAATTGACAGACTTTCGACGGCAAATTGCAGAGAAACTTCAATATGTAGGGAAATTTCCTGCTTGCTCCGCAACCCGTGGCTGTCCCGACACTCCCCTTTGGTGTACTCCTGACTCGTGCGCATGCGTAGGCCTTTGGATGGTCGTTGACGCACCCCAGTTTGGGACGGCAATTTGGTCAAAGTGTGGTCCAAACGTCGGCAAATTTGGAGGTCGAAACATTTTCTGACGAACCTCAAATTTTGCATGCTCCAAGCAGTCTATATTCCGCACCTCTCCTAAAAAATTGACAGGCTTTCGCCGGCAAATTGCAGAGAAACTTCAATATGTAGGGAAATTTCCTGCTTGCTCTGCAACCCGTGGCTGTCCCGACACTCCCCTTTTGTGTACTCCTGACTCGTGCGCATGCGTAGGCCTTTGAATGGTCGTTGTCGCACCCCAGTTTGGGACGGCAATTTGGTCAAAGTGTGGTCCAAACGTCGGCAAATTTGGAGGTCGAAAAATTTTCTGACGAACCTCAAATTTTGCATGGTCCAAGCAGTCTATATTCCGCACCTCTCCTAAAAAATTGACAGACTTTCGCCGGCAAATTGCAGAGAAACTTCAATATGTAGGGAAATTTCCTGCTTGCTCCGCAACCCGTGGCTGTCCCGACACTCCCCTTTGGTGTACTCCTGACTCGTGCGCATGCGTAGGCCTTTGGATGGTCGTTGACGCACCCCAGTTTGGGACGGCAATTTGGTCAAAGTGTGGTCCAAACGTCGGCAAATTTGGAGGTCGAAAAAATTTCTGACGAACCTCAAATTTTGCATGCTCCAAGCAGTCTATATTCCGCACCTCTCCTGAAAAATTGACAGACTTTCACCGGCAAATTGCAGAGAAACTTCAATATGTAGGGAAATTTCCTGCTTGCTCCGCAACCCGTGGCTGTCCCGACACTCCCCTTTTGTGTACTCCTGACTCGTGCGCATGCGTAGGCCTTTGAATGGTCGTTGTCGCACCCCAGTTTGGGACGGCAATTTGGTCAAAGTGTGGTCCAAACGTCGGCAAATTTGGAGGTCGAAAAATTCACTGACGAACCTCAAATTTTGCATGCTCCAAGCAGTCTATATTCCGCACCTCTCCTAAAAAATTGACAGACTTTCGCCGGCAAATTGCAGAGAAACTTCAATATGTAGGGAAATTTCCTGCTTGCTCCGCAACCCGTGGCTGTCCCGACACTCCCCTTTGGTGTACTCCTGACTCGTGCGCATGCGTAGGCCTTTGGATGGTCGTTGACGCACCCCAGTTTGGGACGGCAATTTGGTCAAAGTGTGGTCCAAACGTCGGCAAATTTGGAGGTCGAAAAATTTTCTGACGAACCTCAAATTTTGCATGCTCCAAGCAGTCTATATTCCGCACCTCTCCTAAAAAATTGACAGACTTTCGCCGGCAAATTGCAGAGAAACTTCAATATGTAGGGAAATTTCCTGCTTGCTCCGCAACCCGTGGCTGTCCCGACACTACCCTTTGGTGTACTTCTGACTCGTGCGCATGCGTAGGCCTTTGGATGGTCGTTGACGCACCCCAGTTTGGGACGGCAATTTGGTCAAAGTGTGGTCCAAACGTCGGCAAATTTGGAGGTCGAAAAATTTTCTGACGAACCTCAAATTTTGCATGCTCCAAGCAGTCTATATTCCGCACCTCTCCTAAAAAATTGACAGACTTTCGACGGCAAATTGCAGAGAAACTTCAATATGTAGGGAAATTTCCTGCTTGCTCCGCAACCCGTGGCTGTCCCGACACTCCCCTTTGGTGTACTCCTGACTCGTGCGCATGCGTAGGCCTTTGGATGGTCGTTGACGCACCCCAGTTTGGGACGGCAATTTGGTCAAAGTGTAGTCCAAACGTCGGCAAATTTGGAGGTCGAAACATTTTCTGACGAACCTCAAATTTTGCATGCTCCAAGCAGTCTATATTCCGCACCTCTCCTAAAAAATTGACAGACTTTCGCCGGCAAATTGCAGAGAAACTTCAATATGTAGGGAAATTTCCTGCTTGCTCTGCAACCCGTGGCTGTCCCGACACTCCCCTTTTGTGTACTCCTGACTCGTGCGCATGCGTAGGCCTTTGAATGGTCGTTGTCGCACCCCAGTTTGGGACGGCAATTTGGTCAAAGTGTGGTCCAAACGTCGGCAAATTTGGAGGTCGAAAAATTTTCTGACGAACCTCAAATTTTGCATGGTCCAAGCAGTCTATATTCCGCACCTCTCCTAAAAAATTGACAGACTTTCGCCGGCAAATTGCAGAGAAACTTCAATATGTAGGGAAATTTCCTGCTTGCTCCGCAACCCGTGGCTGTCCCGACAGCGTAATTTTTTTTCCCAGGATGGTAAAGGCCATTGAGAATATTCTCTGCTTTTGATTGGTGCATTGTAAATGAATATTCATATTTTCTATATAGCGCCCTCAAGAGTTATTAAATAAAAGGGATATAAGAAAGAAAATTTAAGGGTTTGTCGAGTCGTTTGGTAGTCTAGTGGTTAAGACGTGGGACTATTAATCGAGAGATTGTGGGTTCGAATCTCTTCTCTCGTAGTTTTTTTCTTCATTAATTGAGGAAAGACCTATAGTCTAACTCTCGAACCACGCAGTTGTGTTAAGTGACAGCTATCAACAAAACACTTCAGTATGCAATATATGCATGTGGTTAGGCCAATCAGGAGCAATCTTCCCTTAACCATCCTGGGAAAAAAAATTACGCGTCCCGACACTCCCCTTTGGTGTACTCCTGACTCGTGCGCATGCGTAGGCCTTTGGATGGTCGTTGACGCACCCCAGTTTGGGACGGCAATTTGGTCAAAGTGTGGTCCAAACGTCGGCAAATTTGGAGGTCGAAAAATTTTCTGACGAACCTCAAATTTTGCATGCTCCAAGCAGTCTATATTCCGCACCTCTCCTGAAAAATTGACAGACTTTCACCGGCAAATTGCAGAGAAACTTCAATATGTAGGGAAAGTTCCTGCTTGCTCCGCAACCCGTGGCTGTCCCGACACTCCCCTTTTGTGTACTCCTGACTCGTGCGCATGCGTAGGCCTTTGAATGGTCGTTGTCGCACCCCAGTTTGGGACGGCAATTTGGTCAAAGTGTGGTCCAAACGTCGGCAAATTTGGAGGTCGAAAAATTTGCATGCTCCAAGCAGTCTATAATCCGCACCTCTCCTAAAAAATTGACAGACTTTCGCCGGCAAATTGCAGAGAAACTTCAATATGTAGGGAAATTTCCTGCTTGCTCCGCAACCCGTGGCTGTCCCGACACTCCCCTTTGGTGTACTCCTGACTCGTGCGCATGCGTAGGCCTTTGGATGGTCGTTGACGCACCCCAGTTTAGGACGGCAATTTGGTCAAAGTGTGGTCCAAACGTCGGCAAATTTGGAGGTCGAAAAATTTTCTGACGAACCTCAAATTTTGCATGCTCCAAGCAGTCTATATTCCGCACCTCTCCTAAAAAATTGACAGACTTTCGCCGGCAAATTGCAGAGAAACTTCAATATGTAGGGAAATTTCCTGCTTGCTCGGCAACCCGTGGCTGTCCCGACACTCCCCTTTGGTGTACTCCTGACTCGTGCGTCAAAGTGTGGTCCAAACGTCGACAAATTTGGAGGTCGAAAAATTTTGTGACGAACCTCAAATTTTGCATGGTCCAAGCAGTCTATATTCCGCACCTCTCCTAAAAAACTGACAGACTTTCGCCGGCAAATTGCAGAGAAACTTCAATATGTAGGGAAATTTCCTGCTTGCTCAGCAACCCGTGGCTGTCCCGATACTCCCCTTTGGTGTACTCCTGACTCGTGCGCATGCGTAGGCCTTTGGATGGTCGTTGACGCACCCCAATTTGGGACGGCAATTTGGTCAAAGTGTGGTCCAAACGTCGGCAAATTTGGAGGTCGAAAAATTTTCTGACGAACCTCAAATTTTGCATGCTCCAAGCAGTCTATATTCCGCACCTCTCCTGAAAAATTGACAGACTTTCGCCGGCAAATTGCAGAGAAACTTCAATATGTAGGGAAATGTCCTGCTTGCTCCGCAACCCGTGGCTGTCCCGACACTCCCCTTTGGTGTACTCCTGACTCGTGCGCATGCGTAGGTCTTTGGATGGTCGTTGACGCACCCCAGTTTGGGACGGCAATTTGGTCAAAGTGTGGTCCAAACGTCGGCAAATTTGGAGGTCGAAAAATTTTCTGACGAACCTCAAATTTTGCATGCTCCAAGCAGTCTATATTCCGCACCTCTCCTAAAAAATTGACAGACTTTCGCCGGCAAATTGCAGACAAACTTCAATATGTAGGGAAATTTCCTGCTTGCTCCGCAACCCGTGGCTGTCCCGACACTCCCCTTTGGTGTACTCCTGACTCGTGCGCATGCGTAGGCCTTTGGATGGTCGTTGACGCACCCCAGTTTAGGACGGCAATTTGGTCAAAGTGTGGTCCAAACGTCGGCAAATTTGGAGGTCGAAAAATTTTCTGACAAACCTCAAATTTTGCATGCTCCAAGCAGTCTATATTCCGCACCTCTCCTAAAAAACGGACAGACTTTCGCCGGCAAATTGCAGAGAAACTTCAATATGTAGGGAAATTTCCTGCTTGCTCCGCAACCCGTGGCTGTCCCGACACTCCCCTTTGGTGTACTCCTGACTCGTGCGCATGCGTAGGTCTTTGGATGGTCGTTGACGCACCCCAGTTTGGGACGGCAATTTGGTCAAAGTGTGGTCCAAACGTCGGCAAATTTGGAGGTCGAAAATTTTTCTGACGAACCTCAAATTTTGCATGCTCCAAGCAGTCTATATTCCGCACCTCTCCTAAAAAATTGACAGACTTTCGCCGGCAAATTGCAGACAAACTTCAATATGTAGGGAAATTTCCTGCTTGCTCCGCAACCCGTGGCTGTCCCGACACTCCCCTTTGGTGTACCCCTGACTCGTGCGCATGCGTAGGCCTTTGGATGGTCGTTGACGCACCCCAGTTTAGGACGGCAATTTGGTCAAAGTGTGGTCCAAACGTCGGCAAATTTAGAGGTCAAAAAATTTTCTGACAAACCTCAAATTTTGCATGCTCCAAGCAGTCTATATTCCGCACCTCTCCTAAAAAACGGACAGACTTTCGCCGGCAAATTGCAGAGAAACTTCAATATGTAGGGAAATTTCCTGCTTGCTCCGCAACCCGTGGCTGTCCCGACACTCCCCTTTGGTGTACTCCTGACTCGTGCGCATGCGTAGGCCTTTGGATGGTCGTTGACGCACCCCAGTTTGGGACGGCAATTTGGTCAAAGTGTGGTCCAAACGTCGGCAAATTTTGAGGTCGAAACATTTCCTGACGAACCTCAAATTTTGCATGCTCCAAGCAGTCTATATTCCGCACGTCTCCTAAAAAATTGACAGACTTTCGCCGGCAAATTGCAGACAAACTTCAATATGTAGGGAAATTTCCTGCTTGCTCCGCAACCCGTGGCTGTCCCGACACTCCCCTTTGGTGTACTCATGACTCGTGCGCATGCGTAGGCCTTTGGATGGTCGTTGACGCACCCCAGTTTGGGACGGCAATTTGGTCAAAGTGTGGTCCAAACGTCGGCAAATTTGGAGGTCGAAACATTTTCTGACGAACCTCAAATTGTGCATGCTCCAAGCAGTCTATATTCCGCACCTCTCCTAAAAAATTGACAGACTTTCGCCGGCAAATTGCAGAGAAACTTCAATATGTAGGGAAATTTCCTGCTTGCTCCGCAACCCGTGGCTGTCCCGACACTCCCCTTTTGTGTACTCCTGACTCGTGCGCATGCGTAGGCCTTTGAATGGTCGTTGTCGCACCCCAGTTTGGGACGGCAATTTGGTTAAAGTGTGGTCCAAACGTCGGCAAATTTGGAGGTCGAAAAATTTTCTGACGAACCTCAAATTTTGCATGGTCCAAGCAGTCTATATTCCGCACCTCTCCTAAAAAACTGACAGACTTTCGCCGGCAAATTGCAGAGAAACTTCAATATGTAGGGAAATTTCCTGCTTGCTCAGCAACCCGTGGCTGTCCCGACACTCCCCTTTGTTGTACTCCTGACTCGTGCGCATGCGTAGGCCTTTGGATGGTCGTTGACGCACCCCAGTTTGGGACGGCAATTTGGTGAAAGTGTGGTCCAAACGTCGGCAAATTTGGAGGGCGAAAAATTTTCTGACGAACCTCAAATTTTGCATGCTCCAAGCAGTCTATATTCCGCACCTCTCCTGAAAAATTGACAGACTTTCGCCGGCAAATTGCAGAGAAACTTCAATATGTAGGGAAATTTCCTGCTTGCTCCGCAACCCGTGGCTGTCCCGACACTCCCCTTTGGTGTACTCCTGACTCGTGCGCATGCGTAGGTCTTTGGATGGTCGTTGACGCACCCCAGTTTGGGACGGCAATTTGGTCAAAGTGTGGTCCAAACGTCGGCAAATTTGGAGGTCGAAAATTTTTCTGACGAACCTCAAATTTTGCATGCTCCAAGCAGTCTATATTCCGCACCTCTCCTAAAAAATTGACAGACTTTCGCCGGCAAATTGCAGACAAACTTCAATATGTAGGAAAATTTCCTGCTTGCTCCGCAACCCGTGGCTGTCCCGACACTCCCCTTTGGTGTACTCCTGACTTGTGCGCATGCGTAGGCCTTTGGATGGTCGTTGACGCACCCCAGTTTAGGACGGCAATTTGGTCAAAGTGTAGTCCAAACGTCGGCAAATTTGGAGGTCGAAAAATTTTCTGACGAACCTCAAATTTTGCATGCTCCAAGCAGTCTATATTCCGCACCTCTCCTAAAAAATTGACAGACTTTCGCCGGCAAATTGCAGAGAAACTTCAATATGTAGGGAAATTTCCTGCTTGCTCCGCAACCCGTGGCTGTCCCGACACTCCCCTTTGGTGTACTCCTGACTCGTGCGTCAAAGTGTGGTCCAAACGTCGGCAAATTTGGAGGTCGAAAATTTTTCTGACGAACCTCAAATTTTGCATGGTCCAAGCAGTCTATATTCCGCACCTCTCCTAAAAAACTGACAGACTTTCGCCGGCAAATTGCAGAGAAACTTCAATATGTAGGGAAATTTCCTGCTTGCTCAGCAACCCGTGGCTGTCCCGATACTCCCCTTTGGTGTACTCCTGACTCGTGCGCATGCGTAGGCCTTTGGATGGTCGTTGACGCACCCCAGTTTGGGACGGCAATTTGGTCAAAGTGTGGTCCAAACGTCGGCAAATTTGGAGGTCGAAAAATTTTCTGACGAACCTCAAATTTTGCATGCTCCAAGCAGTCTATATTCCGCACCTCTCCTGAAAAATTGACAGACTTTCGCCGGCAAATTGCAGAGAAACTTCAATATGTAGGGAAATTTCCTGCTTGCTCCGCAACCCGTGGCTGTCCCGACACTCCCCTTTTGTGTACTCCTGACTCGTGCGCATGCGTAGGCCTTTGAATGGTCGTTGTCGCACCCCAGTTTGGGACGGCAATTTGGTTAAAGTGTGGTCCAAACGTCGGCAAATTTGGAGGTCGAAAAATTTTCTGACGAACCTCAAATTTTGCATGGTCCAAGCAGTCTATATTCCGCACCTCTCCTAAAAAACTGACAGACTTTCGCCGGCAAATTGCAGAGAAACTTCAATATGTAGGGAAATTTCCTGCTTGCTCAGCAACCCGTGGCTGTCCCGACACTCCCCTTTGTTGTACTCCTGACTCGTGCGCATGCGTAGGCCTTTGGATGGTCGTTGACGCACCCCAGTTTGGGACGGCAATTTGGTGAAAGTGTGGTCCAAACGTCGGCAAATTTGGAGGGCGAAAAATTTTCTGACGAACCTCAAATTTTGCATGCTCCAAGCAGTCTATATTCCGCACCTCTCCTGAAAAATTGACAGACTTTCGCCGGCAAATTGCAGAGAAACTTCAATATGTAGGGAAATTTCCTGCTTGCTCCGCAACCCGTGGCTGTCCCGACACTCCCCTTTGGTGTACTCCTGACTCGTGCGCATGCGTAGGTCTTTGGATGGTCGTTGACGCACCCCAGTTTGGGACGGCAATTTGGTGAAAGTGTGGTCCAAACGTCGGCAAATTTGGAGGTCGAAAATTTTTCTGACGAACCTCAAATTTTGCATGCTCCAAGCAGTCTATATTCCGCACCTCTCCTAAAAAATTGACAGACTTTCGCCGGCAAATTGCAGACAAACTTCAATATGTAGGAAAATTTCCTGCTTGCTCCGCAACCCGTGGCTGTCCCGACACTCCCCTTTGGTGTACTCCTGACTTGTGCGCATGCGTAGGCCTTTGGATGGTCGTTGACGCACCCCAGTTTAGGACGGCAATTTGGTCAAAGTGTAGTCCAAACGTCGGCAAATTTGGAGGTCGAAAAATTTTCTGACGAACCTCAAATTTTGCATGCTCCAAGCAGTCTATATTCCGCACCTCTCCTAAAAAATTGACAGACTTTCGCCGGCAAATTGCAGAGAAACTTCAATATGTAGGGAAATTTCCTGCTTGCTCCGCAACCCGTGGCTGTCCCGACACTCCCCTTTGGTCTACTCCTGACTCGTGCGTCAAAGTGTGGTCCAAACGTCGGCAAATTTGGAGGTCGAAAATTTTTCTGACGAACCTCAAATTTTGCATGGTCCAAGCAGTCTATATTCCGCACCTCTCCTAAAAAACTGACAGACTTTCGCCGGCAAATTGCAGAGAAACTTCAATATGTAGGGAAATTTCCTGCTTGCTCAGCAACCCGTGGCTGTCCCGATACTCCCCTTTGGTGTACTCCTGACTCGTGCGCATGCGTAGGCCTTTGGATGGTCGTTGACGCACCCCAGTTTGGGACGGCAATTTGGTCAAAGTGTGGTCCAAACGTCGGCAAATTTGGAGGTCGAAAAATTTTCTGACGAACCTCAAATTTTGCATGCTCCAAGCAGTCTATATTCCGCACCTCTCCTGAAAAATTGACAGACTTTCGCCGGCAAATTGCAGAGAAACTTCAATATGTAGGGAAATTTCCTGCTTGCTCCGCAACCCGTGGCTGTCCCGACACTCCCCTTTGGTGTACTCCTGACTCGTGCGTCAAAGTGTGGTCCAAACGTCGGCAAATTTGGAGGTCGAAAAATTTTCTGACGAACCTCAAATTTTGCATGGTCCAAGCAGTCTATATTCCGCACCTCTCCTAAAAAACTGACAGACTTTCGCCGGCAAATTGCAGAGAAACTTCAATATGTAGGGAAATTTCCTGCTTGCTCAGCAACCCGTGGCTGTCCCGATACTCCCCTTTGGTGTACTCCTGACTCGTGCGCATGCGTAGGCCTTTGGATGGTCGTTAACGCACCGCAGTTTGGCTCGGTCGTTAACGCACCGCAGTTTGGGGCGGTCGGGTTGGCGTACGGGTTCTTTCCTCGCTGGCCTGTGATGACCGCTTTCCAAAGGACTACCCTTGCACATAGGTAGTTTGGAGGAGTTTTTCGCGGAATCCCGTGATGTCCTGGAACGTTGCTCAATGATGGAGTGACCAGTACGTACGTCACGGGGAACGCCGATGCAATTTTGGAACACGATTGGATCCGAGTCTGCGGTCTTGATTCTTCCAGACCTGGACTGGTGACGATTGTGGTTTTATGAGGATGTACCTGTGGTGCTTCTCGAAGGATATGACCTGATACTCAGACACGATCGACCAAGATTGGTGATGATTGTGATGGAGAATACTCGCCGGATAATGACCTGGATTGGCAACGACAACGAATGATGAAATTTGGTGGATAAATGACCTGGACTGGCAACGACAACGAATGAGGAAATTTGGCAATAACGGCGAACAATTGGTGGATAAATGACCTGGACTGGCAACGACTACGAATGAGGAATTTTGGCAATAACGGCGAACGCTTAGTGGATAAATGACCTGGACTGGCAACGACTACGAATGAGGAAATTTGGCAATAACGGCGAACGCTTAGTGGATAAATGACCTGGACTGGCAACGACAACGCCTGAAGCACTGGTTCTATCGGTAACAACGTTGGACTGGTTAGCGTGTTTTATTCGGACGAATAAAACATTTTAGAAAAAGGCAATTTGGTTAAAGTGTGGTCCAAACGTCCGCAAATTTGGAGGTCGAAAAATTTGCATGGTCCAAGCAGTCTATATTCCGCACCTCTCCTAAAAAACTGACAGACTTTCGCCGGCAAATTGCAGAGAAACTTCAATATGTAGGGAAATGTCCTGCTTGCTCAGCAACCCGTGGCTGTCCCGACACTCCCCTTTGTTGTACTCCTGACTCGTGCGCATGCGTAGGCCTTTGGATGGTCGTTGACGCACCCCAGTTTGGGACGGCAATTTGGTGAAAGTGTGGTCCAAACGTCGGCAAATTTGGAGGTCGAAAAATTTTCTGACGAACCTCAAATTTTGCATGCTCCAAGCAGTCTATATTCCGCACCTCTCCTGAAAAATTGACAGACTTTCGCCGGCAAATTGCAGAGAAACTTCAATATGTAGGGAAATTTCCTGCTTGCTCCGCAACCCGTGGCTGTCCCGACACTCCCCTTTGGTGTACTCCTGACTCGTGCGCATGCGTAGGTCTTTGGATGGTCGTTGACGCACCCCAGTTTGGGACGGCAATTTGGTCAAAGTGTGGTCCAAACGTCGGCAAATTTGGAGGTCGAAAATTTTTCTGACGAACCTCAAATTTTGCATGCTCCAAGCAGTCTATATTCCGCACCTCTCCTAAAAAATTGACAGACTTTCGCCGGCAAATTGCAGACAAACTTCAATATGTAGGAAAATTTCCTGCTTGCTCCGCAACCCGTGGCTGTCCCGACACTCCCCTTTGGTGTACTCCTGACTCGTGCGCATGCGTAGGCCTTTGGATGGTCGTTGACGCACCCCAGTTTAGGACGGCAATTTGGTCAAAGTGTGGTCCAAACGTCGGCAAATTTGGAGGTCGAAAAATTTTCTGACGAACCTCAAATTTTGCATGCTCCAAGCAGTCTATATTCCGCACCTCTCCTAAAAAACGGACAGACTTTCGCCGGCAAATTGCAGAGAAACTTCAATATGTAGGGAAATTTCCTGCTTGCTCCGCAACCCGTGGCTGTCCCGACACTCCCCTTTGGTGTACTCCTGACTCGTGCGCATGCGTAGGCCTTTGGATGGTCGTTGACGCACCCCAGTTTGGGACGGCAATTTGGTCAAAGTGTGGTCCAAACGTCGGCAAATTTTGAGGTCGAAAAATTTCCTGACGAACCTCAAATTTTGCATGCTCCAAGCAGTCTATATTCCGCACCTCTCCTAAAAAATTGACAGACTTTTGCCGGCAAATTGCAGAGAAACTTCAATATGTAGGGAAATTTCCTGCTTGCTCCGCAACCCGTGGCTGTCCCGACACTCCCCTTTGGTGTACTCATGACTCGTGCGCATGCGTAGGCCTTTGGATGGTCGTTGACGCACCCCAGTTTGGGACGGCAATTTGGTCAAAGTGTGGTCCAAACGTCGGCAAATTTGGAGGTCGAAACATTTTCTGACGAACCTCAAATTGTGCATGCTCCAAGCAGTCTATATTCCGCACCTCTCCTAAAAAATTGACAGACTTTCGCCGGCAAATTGCAGAGAAACTTCAATATGTACGGAAATTTCCTGCTTGCTCCGCAACCCGTGGCTGTCCCGACACTCCCCTTTTGTGTACTCCTGACTCGTGCGCATGCGTAGGCCTTTGAATGGTCGTTGTCGCACCCCAGTTTGGGACGGCAATTTGGTTAAAGTGTGGTCCAAACGTCGGCAAATTTGGAGGTCGAAAAATTTTCTGACGAACCTCAAATTTTGCATGGTCCAAGCAGTCTATATTCCGCACCTCTCCTAAAAAACTGACAGACTTTCGCCGGCAAATTGCAGAGAAACTTCAATATGTAGGGAAATTTCCTGCTTGCTCAGCAACCCGTGGCTGTCCCGACACTCCCCTTTGTTGTACTCCTGACTCGTGCGCATGCGTAGGCCTTTGGATGGTCGTTGACGCACCCCAGTTTGGGACGGCAATTTGGTCAAAGTTTGGTCCAAACGTCGGCAAATTTGGAGGTCGAAAAATTTTCTGACGAACCTCAAATTGTGCATGCTCCAAGCAGTCTATATTCCGCACCTCTCCTAAAAAACTGACAGACTTTCGCCGGCAAATTGCAGAGAAACTTCAATATGTAGGGAAATTTCCTGCTTGCTCAGCAACCCGTGGCTGTCCCGACACTCCCCTTTGTTGTACTCCTGACTCGTGCGCATGCGTAGGCCTTTGGATGGTCGTTGACGCACCCCAGTGTGGGACGGCAATTTGGTTAAAGTGTGGTCCAAACGTCCGCAAATTTGGAGGTCGAAAAATTTTCTGACGAACCTCAAATTTTGCATGGTCCAAGCAGTCTATATTCCGCACCTCTCCTAAAAAACTGACAGACTTTCGCCGGCAAATTGCAGAGAAACTTCAATATGTAGGGAAATTTCCTGCTTGCTCAGCAACCCGTGGCTGTCCCGACACTCCCCTTTGTTGTACTCCTGACTCGTGCGCATGCGTAGGCCTTTGGATGGTCGTTGACGCACCCCAGTTTGGGACGGCAATTTGGTGAAAGTGTGGTCCAAACGTCGGCAAATTTGGAGGTCGAAAAATTTTCTGACGAACCTCAAATTTTGCATGCTCCAAGCAGTCTATATTCCGCACCTCTCCTGAAAAATTGACAGACTTTCGCCGGCAAATTGCAGAGAAACTTCAATATGTAGGGAAATTTCCTGCTTGCTCCGCAACCCGTGGCTGTCCCGACACTCCCCTTTGGTGTACTCCTGACTCGTGCGCATGCGTAGGTCTTTGGATGGTCGTTGACGCACCCCAGTTTGGGACGGCAATTTGGTCAAAGTGTGGTCCAAACGTCGGCAAATTTGGAGGTCGAAAATTTTTCTGACGAACCTCAAATTTTGCATGCTCCAAGCAGTCTATATTCCGCACCTCTCCTAAAAAATTGACAGACTTTCGCCGGCAAATTGCAGACAAACTTCAATATGTAGGAAAATTTCCTGCTTGCTCCGCAACCAGTGGCTGTCCCGACACTCCCCTTTGGTGTACTCCTGACTCGTGCGCATGCGTAGGCCTTTGGATGGTCGTTGACGCACCCCAGTTTAGGACGGCAATTTGGTCAAAGTGTGGTCCAAACGTCGGCAAATTTGGAGGTCGAAAAATTTTCTGACGAACCTCAAATTTTGCATGCTCCAAGCAGTCTATATTCCGCACCTCTCCTAAAAAACGGACAGACTTTCGCCGGCAAATTGCAGAGAAACTTCAATATGTAGGGAAATTTCCTGCTTGCTCCGCAACCCGTGGCTGTCCCGACACTCCCCTTTGGTGTACTCCTGACTCGTGCGCATGCGTAGGCCTTTGGATGGTCGTTGACGCACCCCAGTTTGGGACGGCAATTTGGTCAAAGTGTGGTCCAAACGTCGGCAAATTTTGAGGTCGAAAAATTTCCTGACGAACCTCAAATTTTGCATGCTCCAAGCAGTCTATATTCCGCACCTCTCCTAAAAAATTGACAGACTTTTGCCTGCAAATTGCAGAGAAACTTCAATATGTAGGGAATTTCCTGCTTGCTCCGCAACCCGTGGCTGTCCCGACACTCCCCTTTGGTGTACTCATGACTCGTGCGCATGCGTAGGCCTTTGGATGGTCGTTGACGCACCCCAGTTTGGGACGGCAATTTGGTCAAAGTGTGGTCCAAACGTCGGCAAATTTGGAGGTCGAAACATTTTCTGACGAACCTCAAATTGTGCATGCTCCAAGCAGTCTATATTCCGCACCTCTCCTAAAAAATTGACAGACTTTCGCCGGCAAATTGCAGAGAAACTTCAATATGTACGGAAATTTCCTGCTTGCTCCGCAACCCGTGGCTGTCCCGACACTCCCCTTTTGTGTACTCCTGACTCGTGCGCATGCGTAGGCCTTTGAATGGTCGTTGTCGCACCCCAGTTTGGGACGGCAATTTGGTTAAAGTGTGGTCCAAACGTCGGCAAATTTGGAGGTCGAAAAATTTTCTGACGAACCTCAAATTTTGCATGGTCCAAGCAGTCTATATTCCGCACCTCTCCTAAAAAACTGACAGACTTTCGCCGGCAAATTGCAGAGAAACTTCAATATGTAGGGAAATTTCCTGCTTGCTCAGCAACCCGTGGCTGTCCCGACACTCCCCTTTGTTGTACTCCTGACTCGTGCGCATGCGTAGGCCTTTGGATGGTCGTTGACGCACCCCAGTTTGGGACGGCAATTTGGTCAAAGTTTGGTCCAAACGTCGGCAAATTTGGAGGTCGAAAAATTTTCTGACGAACCTCAAATTTTGCATGCTCCAAGCAGTCTATATTCCGCACCTCTCCTAAAAAATTGACAGACTTTTGCCGGCAAATTGCAGAGAAACTTCAATATGTAGGGAAATTTCCTGCTTGCTCCGCAACCCGTGGCTGTCCCGACACTCCCCTTTGGTGTACTCATGACTCGTGCGCATGCGTAGGCCTTTGGATGGTCGTTGACGCACCCCAGTTTGGGACGGCAATTTGGTCAAAGTGTGGTCCAAACGTCGGCAAATTTGGAGGTCGAAAAATTTTCGGACGAACCTCAAATTTTGCATGCTCCAAGCAGTCTATATTCCGCACCTCTCCTAAAAAATTGACAGACTTTCGCCGGCAAATTGCAGAGAAACTTCAATATGTAGGGAAATTTCCTGCTTGCTCAGCAACCCGTGGCTGTCCCGATACTCCCCTTTGGTGTACTCCTGACTCGTGCGCATGCGTAGGCCTTTGGATGGTCGTTGACGCACCCCAGTTTGGGACGGCAATTTGGTCAAAGTGTGGTCCAAACGTCGGCAAATTTGGAGGTCGAAAAATTTTCTGACGAACCTCAAATTTTGCATGCTCCAAGCAGTCTATATTCCGCACCTCTCCTGAAAAATTGACAGACTTTCGCCGGCAAATTGCAGAGAAACTTCAATATGTAGGGAAATTTCCTGCTTGCTCCGCAACCCGTGGCTGTCCCGACACTCCCCTTTGGTGTACTCCTGACTCGTGCGCATGCGTAGGTCTTTGGATGGTCGTTGACGCACCCCAGTTTGGGACGGCAATTTTGTCAAAGTGTGGTCCAAACGTCGGCAAATTTGGAGGTCGAAAAATTATCTGACGAACCTCAAATTTTGCATGCTCCAAGCAGTCTATATTCCGCACCTCTCCTAAAAAATTGACAGACTTTCGCCGGCAAATTGCAGACAAACTTCAATATGTAGGGAAATTTCCTGCTTGCTCCGCAACCCGTGGCTGTCCCGACACTCCCCTTTGGTGTACTCCTGACTCGTGCGCATGCGTAGGCCTTTGGATGGTCGTTGACGCACCCCAGTTTGGGACGGCAATTTGGTCAAAGTGTGGTCCAAACGTCGGCAAATTTTGAGGTTGAAAAATTTCCTGACGAACCTCAAATTTTGCATGCTCCAAGCAGTCTATATTCCGCACCTCTCCTAAAAAATTGACAGACTTTCGCCGGCAAATTGCAGACAAACTTCAATATGTAGGGAAATTTCCTGCTTGCTCCGCAACCCGTGGCTGTCCCGACACTCCCCTTTGGTGTACTCCTGACTCGTGCGCATGCGTAGGCCTTTGGATGGTCGTTGACGCACCCCAGTTTGGGACGGCAATTTGGTCAAAGTGTGGTCCAAACGTCGGCAAATTTGGAGGTCGAAAACATTTCTGACGAACCTCAAATTTTGCATGCTCCAAGCAGTCTATATTCCGCACCTCTCCTAAAAAATTGACAGACTTTTGCCGGCAAATTGCAGAGAAACTTCAATATGTAGGGAAATTTCCTGCTTGCTCCGCAACCCGTGGCTGTCCCGACACTCCCCTTTGGTGTACTCCTGACTCGTGCGCATGCTCAGTCCTTCGGACTGTCGTTGACACGGCCCAGTTTGGGACGGGAATTTGGTCAAAGTGTGGTCCAAACGTCGGCAAATTTGGAGGTCGAAAAATTCACTGACGAACCTCAAATTTTGCATGCTCCAAGCAGTCTATATTCCGCACCTCTCCTAAAAAATTGACAGACTTTCGCCGGCAAATTGCAGAGAAACTTCAATATGTAGGGAAATTTCCTGCTTGCTCCGCAACCCGTGGCTGTCCCGACACTCCCCTTTGGTGTACTCCTGACTCGTGCGCATGCGTAGGCCTTTGGATGGTCGTTGACGCACCCCAGTTTAGGACGGCAATTTGGTCAAAGTGTGGTCCAAACGTCGGCAAATTTGGAGGTCGAAAAATTTTCTGACAAACCTCAAATTTTGCATGCTCCAAGCAGTCTATATTCCGCACCTCTCCTAAAAAACGGACAGACTTTCGCCGGCAAATTGCAGAGAAACTTCAATATGTAGGGAAATTTCCTGCTTGCTCCGCAACCCGTGGCTGTCCCGACACTCCCCTTTGGTGTACTCCTGACTCGTGCGCATGCGTAGGCCTTTGGATGGTCGTTGACGCACCCCAGTTTGGGACGGCAATTTGGTCAAAGTGTGGTCCAAACGTCGGCAAATTTTGAGGTCGAAAAATTTCCTGACGAACCTCAAATTTTGCATGCTCCAAGCAGTCTATATTCCGCACCTTTCCTAAAAAATTGACAGACTTTCGCCGGCAAATTGCAGACAAACTTCAATATGTAGGGAAATTTCCTGCTTGCTCCGCAACCCGTGGCTGTCCCGACACTCCCCTTTGGTGTACTCCTGACTCGTGCGCATGCGTAGGCCTTTGGATGGTCGTTGACGCACCCCAGTTTGGGACGGCAATTTGGTCAAAGTGTGGTCCAAACGTCGGCAAATTTGGAGGTCGAAAAATTTTCTGACAAACCTCAAATTTTGCATGCTCCAAGCAGTCTATATTCCGCACCTCTCCTGAAAAATTGACAGACTTTCGCCGGCAAATTGCAGAGAAACTTCAATATGTAGGGAAATTTCCTGCTTGCTCCGCAACCCGTGGCTGTCCCGACACTCCCCTTTGGTGTACTCCTGACTCGTGCGCATGCGTAGGCCTTTGGATGGTCGTTGACGCACCCCAGTTTGGGACGGCAATTTGGTCAAAGTGTGGTCCAAACGTCGGAAAATTTTGAGGTCGAAAAATTTCCTGACGAACCTCAAATGTTGCATGCTCCAAGCAGTCTATATTCCGCACCTTTCCTAAAAAATTGACAGACTTTCGCCGGCAAATTGCAGACAAACTTCAATATGTAGGGAAATTTCCTGCTTGCTCCGCAACCCGTGGCTGTCCCGACACTCCCCTTTGGTGTACTCCTGACTCGTGCGCATGCGTAGGCCTTTGGATGGTCGTTGACGCACCCCAGTTTGGGACGGCAATTTGGTCAAAGTGTGGTCCAAACGTCGGCAAATTTGGAGGTCGAAAAATTTTCTGACGAACCTCAAATTTTGCATGCTCCAAGCAGTCTATATTCCGCACCTCTCCTGAAAAATTGACAGACTTTCGCCGGCAAATTGCAGAGAAACTTCAATATGTAGGGAAATTTCCTGCTTGCTCCGCAACCCGTGGCTGTCCCGACACTCCCCTTTGGTGTACTCCTGACTCGTGCGCATGCGTAGGTCTTTGGATGGTCGTTGACGCACCCCAGTTTGGGACGGCAATTTGGTCAAAGTGTGGTCCAAACGTCGGCAAATTTGGAGGTCGAAAAATTTTCTGACAAACCTCAAATTTTGCATGCTCCAAGCAGTCTATATTCCGCACCTCTCCTAAAAAACGGACAGACTTTCGCCGGAAAATTGCAGAGAAACTTCAATATGTAGGGAAATTTCCTGCTTGCTCCGCAACCCGTGGCTGTCCCGACACTCCCCTTTGGTGTACTCCTGACTCGTGCGCATGCGTAGGCCTTTGGATGGTCGTTGACGCACCCCAGTTTGGGACGGCAATTTGGTCAAAGTGTGGTCCAAACGTCGGCGAATTTTGAGGTCGAAAAATTTCCTGACGAACCTCAAATTTTGCATGCTCCAAGCAGTCTATATTCCGCACCTCTCCTAAAAAATTGACAGACTTTCGCCGGCAAATTGCAGACAAACTTCAATATGTAGGGAAATTTCCTGCTTGCTCCGCAACCCGTGGCTGTCCCGACACTCCCCTTTGGTGTACTCCTGACTCGTGCGCATGCGTAGGCCTTTGGATGGTCGTTGACGCACCCCAGTTTGGGACGGCAATTTGGTCAAAGTGTGGTCCAAACGTCGGCAAATTTGGAGGTCGAAAAATTTTCTGACGAACCTCAAATTTTGCATGCTCCAAGCAGTCTATATTCCGCACCTCTCCTAGAAAATTGACAGACTTTCGCCGGCAAATTGCAGACAAACTTCAATATGTAGGAAAATTTCCTGCTTGCTCCGCAACCCGTGGCTGTCCCGACACTCCCCTTTGGTGTACTCCTGACTCGTGCGCATGCGTAGGCCTTTGGATGGTCGTTGACGCAAATTTGGAGGTCGAAACATTTTCTGACGAACCTCAAATTGTGCATGCTCCAAGCAGTCTATATTCCGCACCTCTCCTAAAAAATTGACAGACTTTCGCCGGCAAATTGCAGAGAAACTTCAATATGTACGGAAATTTCCTGCTTGCTCCGCAACCCGTGGCTGTCCCGACACTCCCCTTTGGTGTACTCCTGACTCGTGCGCATGCGTAGGCCTTTGGATGGTCGTTGACGCACCCCAGTTTGGGACGGCAATTTGGTTAAAGTGTGGTCCAAACGTCCGCAAATTTGGAGGTCGAAAAATTTGCATGGTCCAAGCAGTCTATATTCCGCACCTCTCCTAAAAAACTGACAGACTTTCGCCGGCAAATTGCAGAGAAACTTCAATATGTAGGGAAATGTCCTGCTTGCTCAGCAACCCGTGGCTGTCCCGACACTCCCCTTTGTTGTACTCCTGACTCGTGCGCATGCGTAGGCCATTGGATGGTCGTTGACGCACCCCAGTTTGGGACGGCAATTTGGTGAAAGTGTGGTCCAAACGTCGGCAAATTTGGAGGTCGAAAAATTTTCTGACGAACCTCAAATTTTGCCTGCTCCAAGCAGTCTATATTCCGCACCTCTCCTGAAAAATTGACAGACTTTCGCCGGCAAATTGCAGAGAAACTTCAATATGTAGGGAAATTTCCTGCTTGCTCCGCAACCCGTGGCTGTCCCGACACTCCCCTTTGGTGTACTCCTGACTCGTGCGCATGCGTAGGTCTTTGGATGGTCGTTGACGCACCCCAGTTTGGGACGGCAATTTGGTCAAAGTGTGGTCCAAACGTCGGCAAATTTGGAGGTCGAAAATTTTTCTGACGAACCTCAAATTTTGCATGCTCCAAGCAGTCTATATTCCGCACCTCTCCTAAAAAATTGACAGACTTTCGCCGGCAAATTGCAGACAAACTTCAATATGTAGGAAAATTTCCTGCTTGCTCCGCAACCCGTGGCTGTCCCGACACTCCCCTTTGGTGTACTCCTGACTCGTGCGCATGCGTAGGCCTTTGGATGGTCGTTGACGCACCCCAGTTTAGGACGGCAATTTGGTCAAAGTGTGGTCCAAACGTCGGCAAATTTGGAGGTCGAAAAATTTTCTGACGAACCTCAAATTTTGCATGCTCCAAGCAGTCTATATTCCGCACCTCTCCTAAAAAACGGACAGACTTTCGCCGGCAAATTGCAGAGAAACTTCAATATGTAGGGAAATTTCCTGCTTGCTCCGCAACCCGTGGCTGTCCCGACACTCCCCTTTGGTGTACTCCTGACTCGTGCGCATGCGTAGGCCTTTGGATGGTCGTTGACGCACCCCAGTTTGGGACGGCAATTTGGTCAAAGTGTGGTCCAAACGTCGGCAAATTTTGAGGTCGAAAAATTTCCTGACGAACCTCAAATTTTGCATGCTCCAAGCAGTCTATATTCCGCACCTCTCCTAAAAAATTGACAGACTTTTGCCGGCAAATTGCAGAGAAACTTCAATATGTAGGGAAATTTCCTGCTTGCTCCGCAACCCGTGGCTGTCCCGACACTCCCCTTTGGTGTACTCATGACTCGTGCGCATGCGTAGGCCTTTGGATGGTCGTTGACGCACCCCAGTTTGGGACGGCAATTTGGTCAAAGTGTGGTCCAAACGTCGGCAAATTTGGAGGTCGAAACATTTTCTGACGAACCTCAAATTGTGCATGCTCCAAGCAGTCTATATTCCGCACCTCTCCTAAAAAATTGACAGACTTTCGCCGGCAAATTGCAGAGAAACTTCAATATGTACGGAAATTTCCTGCTTGCTCCGCAACCCGTGGCTGTCCCGACACTCCCCTTTTGTGTACTCCTGACTCGTGCGCATGCGTAGGCCTTTGAATGGTCGTTGTCGCACCCCAGTTTGGGACGGCAATTTGGTTAAAGTGTGGTCCAAACGTCGGCAAATTTGGAGGTCGAAAAATTTTCTGACGAACCTCAAATTTTGCATGGTCCAAGCAGTCTATATTCCGCACCTCTCCTAAAAAACTGACAGACTTTCGCCGGCAAATTGCAGAGAAACTTCAATATGTAGGGAAATTTCCTGCTTGCTCAGCAACCCGTGGCTGTCCCGACACTCCCCTTTGTTGTACTCCTGACTCGTGCGCATGCGTAGGCCTTTGGATGGTCGTTGACGCACCCCAGTTTGGGACGGCAATTTGGTCAAAGTTTGGTCCAAACGTCGGCAAATTTGGAGGTCGAAAAATTTTCTGACGAACCTCAAATTTTGCATGCTCCAAGCAGTCTATATTCCGCACCTCTCCTAAAAAACTGACAGACTTTCGCCGGCAAATTGCAGAGAAACTTCAATATGTAGGGAAATTTCCTGCTTGCTCAGCAACCCGTGGCTGTCCCGACACTCCCCTTTGTTGTACTCCTGACTCGTGCGCATGCGTAGGCCTTTGGATGGTCGTTGACGCACCCCAGTTTGGGACGGCAATTTGGTGAAAGTGTGGTCCAAACGTCGGCAAATTTGGAGGTCGAAAAATTTTCTGACGAACCTCAAATTTTGCATGCTCCAAGCAGTCTATATTCCGCACCTCTCCTGAAAAATTGACAGACTTTCGCCGGCAAATTGCAGAGAAACTTCAATATGTAGGGAAATTTCCTGCTTGCTCCGCAACCCGTGGCTGTCCCGACACTCCCCTTTGGTGTACTCCTGACTCGTGCGCATGCGTAGGTCTTTGGATGGTCGTTGACGCACCCCAGTTTGGGACGGCAATTTGGTCAAAGTGTGGTCCAAACGTCAGCAAATTTGGAGGTCGAAAATTTTTCTGACGAACCTCAAATTTTGCATGCTCCAAGCAGTCTATATTCCGCACCTCTCCTAAAAAATTGACAGACTTTCGCCGGCAAATTGCAGAGAAACTTCAATATCCTGCTTGCTCCGCAACCCGTGGCTGTCCCGACACTCCCCTTTGGTGTACTCCTGACTCGTGCGCATGCGTAGGCCTTTGGATGGTCGTTGACGCACCCCAGTTTGGGACGGCAATTTGGTCAAAGTGTGGTCCAAACGTCAGCAAATTTGGAGGTCGAAAATTTTTCTGACGAACCTCAAATTTTGCATGCTCCAAGCAGTCTATATTCCGCACCTCTCCTAAAAAATTGACAGACTTTCGCCGGCAAATTGCAGAGAAACTTCAATATCCTGCTTGCTCCGCAACCCGTGGCTGTCCCGACACTCCCCTTTGGTGTACTCCTGACTCGTGCGCATGCGTAGGCCTTTGGATGGTCGTTGACGCACCCCAGTTTGGGACGGCAATTTGGTCAAAGTGTGGTCCAAACGTCGGCAAATTTGGAGGTCGAAAAATTTTCTGACGAACCTCAAATTTTGCATGCTCCAAGCAGTCTATATTCCGCACCTCTCCCAAAAAATTGACAGACTTTCGCCGGCAAATTGCAGAGAAACTTCAATATCCTGCTTGCTCCGCAACCCGTGGCTGTCCCGACACTCCCCTTTGGTGTACTCCTGACTCGTGCGCATGCGTAGGCCTTTGGATGGTCGTTGACGCACCCCAGTTTGGGACGGCAATTTGGTCAAAGTGTGGTCCAAACGTTGGCAAATTTGGAGGTCGAAAAATTTTCTGACGAACCTCAAATTTTGCATGCTCCAAGCAGTCTATAATTCGCACCTCTCCTAAAAAATTGACAGACTTTCGCCTGCAAATTGCAGAGAAACTTCAATATGTAGGGAAATTTCCTGCTTGCTCCGCAACCCGTGGCTGTCCCGACACTCCCCTTTGGTGTACTCCTGACTCGTGCGCATGCGTAGGCCTTTGGATGGTCGTTGACGCACCCCAGTTTGGGACGGCAATTTGGTCAAAGTGTGGTCCAAACGTCGGCAAATTTGGAGGTCGAAAAATTTTCTGACGAACCTCAAATTTTGCATGCTCCAAGCAGTCTATATTCCGCACCTCTCCCAAAAAATTGACAGACTTTCGCCGGCAAATTGCAGAGAAACTTCAATATGTAGGGAAATTTCCTGCTTGCTCCGCAACCCGTGGCTGTCCCGACACTCCCCTTTGGTGTACTCCTGACTCGTGCGCATGCGTAGGCCATTGGATGGTCGTTGACGCACCCCAGTTTGGGACGGCAATTTGGTCAAAGTGTGGTCCAAACGTCGGCAAATTTGGAGGTCGAAAAATTTTCTGACGAACCTCAAATTTTGCATGCTCCAAGCAGTCTATATTCCGCACCTCTCCTAAAAAATTGACAGACTTTCGCCGGCAAATTGCAGAGAAACTTCAATATGTAGGGAAATTTCCTGCTTGCTCCGCAACCCGTGGCTGTCCCGACACTCCCCTTTGGTGTACTCCTGACTCGTGCGCATGCGTAGGCTTTTGGATGGTCGTTGACGCACCCCAGTTTGGGACGGCAATTTGGTCAAAGTGTGGTCCAAACGTCGGCAAATTTGGAAGTCGAAAAATTTTCTGACGAACCTCAAATTTTGCATGCTCCAAGCAGTCTATATTCCGCACCTCTCCTAAAAAATTGACAGACTTTCGCCGGCAAATTGCAGAGAAACTTCAATATGTAGGGAAATTTCCTGCTTGCTCCGCAACCCGTGGCTGTCCCGACACTCCCCTTTGGTGTACTCCTGACTCGTGCGCATGCGTAGGCCATTGGATGGTCGTTGACGCAACCCAGTTTGGGACGGCAATTTGGTCAAAGTGTGGTCCAAACGTCGGCAAATTTGGAGGTCGAAAATTTTTCTGACGAACCTCAAATTTTGCATGCTCCAAGCAGTCTATATTCCGCACCTTTCCTAAAAAATTGACAGACTTTCGCCGGCAAATTGCAGAGAAACTTCAATATGTAGGGAAATTTCCTGCTTGCTCCGCAACCCGTGGCTGTCCCGACACTCCCCTTTGGTGTACTCCTGACTCGTGCGCATGCGTAGGCCATTGGATGGTCGTTGACGCACCCTAGTTCGGGACGGCAATTTGGTCAAAGTGTGGTCCAAACGTCGGCAAATTTGGAGGTCGAAAAGTTTTCTGACGAACCTCAAATTTTGCATGGTCCAAGCAGTCTATATTCCGCATCTCTCCTAAAAAATTGACAGACTTTCGCCGGCAAATTGCAGAGAAACTTCAATATGTAGGGAAATTTCCTGCTTGCTCCGCCACCCGTGGCTGTCCCGACACTCCCCTTTGGTGTACTCCTGACTCGTGCGCATGCGTAGGCCTTTGGATGGTCGTTGACGCACCCCAGTTTGGGACGGCAATTTAGTCAAAGTGTGGTCCAAACGTCGGCAAATTTGGAGTTCGAAAAATTTTCTGACGAACCTCAAATTTTGCATGCTCCAAGCAGTCTATATTCCGCACCTCTCCCACAAAATTGACAGACTTTCGCCGGCAAATTGCAGAGAAACTTCAATATGTAGGGAAATTTCCTGCTTGCTCCGCAACCCGTGGCTGTCCCGACACTCCCCTTTGGTGTACTCCTGACTCGTGCGCATGCGTATGCCTTTGGATGGTCGTTGACGCACCCCAGTTTGGGACGGCAATTTGGTCAAAGTGTGGTCCAAACGTCGGCAAATTTGGAGGTCGAAAAATTTTCTGACGAACCTCAAATTTTGCATGCTCCAAGCAGTCTATATTCCGCACCTCTCCTAAAAAATTGACAGACTTTCGCCGGCAAATTGCAGAGAAACTTCAATATGTAGGGAAATTTCTTGCTTGCTCCGCAACCCGTGGCTGTCCCGACACTCCCCTTCGGTGTACTCCTGACTCGTGCGCATGCGTAGGCCATTGGATGGTCGTTGACGCACCCTAGTTTGGGACGGCAATTTGGTCAAAGTGTGGTCCAAACGTCGGCAAATTTGGAGGTCGAAAAGTTTTCTGACGAACCTCAAATTTTGCATGGTCCAAGCAGTCTATATTCCGCATCTCTCCTAAAAAATTGACAGACTTTCGCCGGCAAATTGCAGAGAAACTTCAATATGTAGGGAAATTTCCTGCTTGCTCCGCCACCCGTGGCTGTCCCGACACTCCCCTTTGGTGTACTCCTGACTCGTGCGCATGCGTAGGCCTTTGGATGGTCGTTGACGCACCCCAGTTTGGGACGGCAATTTAGTCAAAGTGTGGTCCAAACGTCGGCAAATTTGGAGTTCGAAAAATTTTCTGACGAACCTCAAATTTTGCATGCTCCAAGCAGTCTATATTCCGCACCTCTCCCACAAAATTGACAGACTTTCGCCGGCAAATTGCAGAGAAACTTCAATATGTAGGGAAATTTCCTGCTTGCTCCGCAACCCGTGGCTGTCCCGACACTCCCCTTTGGTGTACTCCTGACTCGTGCGCATGCGTATGCCTTTGGATGGTCGTTGACGCACCCCAGTTTGGGACGGCAATTTGGTCAAAGTGTGGTCCAAACGTCGGCAAATTTGGAGGTCGAAAAATTTTCTGACGAACCTCAAATTTTGCATGCTCCAAGCAGTCTATATTCCGCACCTCTCCTAAAAAATTGACAGACTTTCGCCGGCAAATTGCAGAGAAACTTCAATATGTAGGGAAATTTCTTGCTTGCTCCGCAACCCGTGGCTGTCCCGACACTCCCCTTCGGTGTACTCCTGACTCGTGCGCATGCGTAGGCCATTGGATGGTCGTTGACGCACCCTAGTTTGGGACGGCAATTTGGTCAAAGTGTGGTCCAAACGTCGGCAAATTTGGAGGTCGAAAAGTTTTCTGACGAACCTCAAATTTTGCATGGTCCAAGCAGTCTATATTCCGCATCTCTCCTAAAAAATTGACAGACTTTCGCCGGCAAATTGCAGAGAAACTTCAATATGTAGGGAAATTTCCTGCTTGCTCTGCAACCCGTGGCTGTCCCGACACTCCCCTTTGGTGTACTCCTGACTCGTGCGCATGCGTAGGCCTTTGGATGGTCGTTGACGCACCCCAGTTTGGGACGGCAATTTGGTCAAAGTGTGGTCCAAACGTCGGCAAATTTGGAGGTCGAAAAATTTTCTGACGAACCTCAAATTTTGCATGCTCCAAGCAGTCTATATTCCGCACCTCTCCCAAAAAATTGACAGACTTTCGCCGGCAAATTGCAGAGAAACTTCAATATGTAGGGAAATTTCCTGCTTGCTCCGCAACCCGTGGCTGTCCCGACACTCCCCTTTGGTGTACTCCTGACTCGTGCGCATGCGTAGGCCTTTGGATGGTCGTTGACGCACCCCAGTTTGGGACGGCAATTTGGTCAAAGTGTGGTCCAAACGTCGGCAAATTTGGAGGTCGAAAAATTTTCTGACGAACCTCAAATTTTGCATGCTCCAAGCAGTCTATATTTCGCACCTCTCCTAAAAAATTGACAGACTTTCGCCGGCAAATTGCAGAGAAACTTCAAAATGTAGGGAAATTTCCTGCTTGCTCCGCAACCCGTGGCTGTCCCGACACTCCCCTGGTACGCATGCGTAGGCCATTGGATGGTCGTTGACGCACCCCAGTTTGGGACGGCAATTTGGTCAAAGTGTGGTCCAAACGTCGGCATTTTGGAGGTCGAAAAGTTTTCTGACGAACCTCAAATTTTGCATGGTCCAAGCAGTCTATATTCCGCATCTCTCCTAAAAAATTGACAGACTTTCGCCGGCAAATTGCAGAGAAACTTCAATATGTAGGGAAATTTCCTGCTTGCTCTGCAACCCGTGGCTGTCCCGACACTCCCCTTTGGTGTACTCCTGACTCGTGCGCATGCGTAGGCCTTTGGATGGTCGTTGACGCACCCCAGTTTGGGACGGCAATTTGGTCAAAGTGTGGTCCAAACGTCGGCAAATTCGGAGGTCGAAAAATTTTCTGACGAACCTCAAATTTTGCATGCTCCAAGCAGTCTATATTCCGCACCTCTCCTAAAAAATTGACAGACTTTCGCCTGCAAATTGCAGACAAACTTCAATATGTAGGGAAATTTCCTGCTTGCTCCGCCACCCGTGGCTGTCCCGACACTCCCCTTTGGTGTACTCCTGACTCGTGCGCATGCGTAGGCCTTTGGATGGTCGTTGACGCACCCCAGTTTGGGACGGCAATTTGGTCAAAGTGTGGTCCAAACGTCGGCAAATTTGGAGGTCGAAAAATTTTCTGACGAACCTCAAATTTTGCATGCTCCAAGCAGTCTATATTTCGCACCTCTCCTAAAAAATTGACAGACTTTCGCCGGCAAATTGCAGAGAAACTTCAAAATGTAGGGAAATTTCCTGCTTGCTCCGCAACCCGTGGCTGTCCCGACACTCCCCTGGTACGCATGCGTAGGCCATTGGATGGTCGTTGACGCACCCCAGTTTGGGACGGCAATTTGGTCAAAGTGTGGTCCAAACGTCGGCATTTTGGAGGTCGAAAATTTTTCTGACGAACCTCAAATTTTGCATGCTCCAATTAAGCAGTCTATATTCCGCACCTCTCCTAAAAAATTGACAGACTTTCGCCGGCAAATTGCAGAGAAACTTCAATGTGTAGGGAAATTTCCTGCTTGCTCCGCAACCCGTGGCTGTCCCGACACTCCCCTTTGGTGTACTCCTGACTCGTGCGCATGCGTAGGCCTTTGGATGGTCGTTGACGCACCCCAGTTTGGGACGGCAATTTGGTCAAAGTGTGGTCCAAACGTCGGCAAATTTGGAGGTCGAAAAATTTTCTTACGAACCTCAAATTTTGCATGCTCCAAGCAGTCTATATTCCGCACCTCTCCCAAAAAATTGACAGACTTTCGCCGGCAAATTGCAGAGAAACTTCAATATGTAGGGAAATTTCCTGCTTGCTCCGCAACCCGTGGCTGTCCCGACACTCCCCTTTGGTGTACTCCTGACTCGTGCGCATGCGTAGGCCTTTGGATGGTCGTTGACGCACCCCAGTTTGGGACGGCAATTTGGTCAAAGTGTGGTCCAAACGTCGGCAAATTTGGAGGTCGAAAAATTTTCTGACGAACCTCAAATTTTGCATGCTCCAAGCAGTCTATATTCCGCACCTCTCCTAAAAAATTGACAGATTTTCGCCGGCAAATTACAGACAAACTTCAATATGTAGGGAAATTTCCTGCTTGCTCCGCCACCCGTGGCTGTCCCGACACTCCCCTTTGGTGTACTCCTGACTCGTGCGCATGCGTATGCCTTTGGATGGTCGTTGACGCACCCCAGTTTGGGACGGCAATTTGGTCAAAGTATGGTCCAAACGTCGGCAAATTTGGAGGTCGAAAAATTTTCTGACGAACCTCAAATTTTGCATGCTCCAAGCAGTCTATATTCCGCACCTCTCCCAAAAAATTGACAGACTTTCGCCGGCAAATTGCAGAGAAACTTCAATATGTAGGGAAATTTCCTGCTTGCTCCGCAACCCGTGGCTGTCCCGACACTCCCCTTTGGTGTACTCCTGACTCGTGCGCATGCGTAGGCCTTTGGATGGTCGTTGACGCACCCCAGTTTGGGACGGCAATTTGGTCAAAGTGTGGTCCAAACGTCGGCAAATTTGGATGTCGAAAATTTTTCTGACGAACCTCAAATTTTGCATGCTCCAAGCAGTCTATATTCCGCACCTCTCCTAAAAAATTGACAGACTTTCGCCGGCAAATTGCAGAGAAACTTCAATGTGTAGGGAAATGTCCTGCTTGCTCCGCAACCCGTGGCTGTCCCGACACTCCCCTTTGGTGTACTCCTGACTCGTGCGCATGCGTAGGCCTTTGGATGGTCGTTGACGCATCCCAGTTTGGGACGGCAATTTGGTCAAAGTGTGGTCCAAACGTCGGCAAATTTGGAGGTCGAAAAATTTTCTGACGAACCTCAAATTTTGCATGCTCCAAGCAGTCTATATTCCGCACCTCTCCCAAAAAATTGACAGACTTTCGCCGGCAAATTGCAGAGAAACTTCAATATGTAGGGAAATTTCCTGCTTGCTCCGCAACCCGTGGCTGTCCCGACACTCCCCTTTGGTGTACTCCTGACTCGTGCGCATGCGTAGGCCTTTGGATGGTCGTTGACGCACCCCAGTTTGGGACGGCAATTTGGTCAAAGTGTGGTCCAAACGTCGGCAAATTTGGAGGTCGAAAAATTTTCTGACGAACCTCAAATTTTGCATGCTCCAAGCAGTCTATATTCCGCACCTCTCCTAAAAAATTGACAGACTTTCGCCGGCAAATTGCAGACAAACTTCAATATGTAGGGAAATTTCCTGCTTGCTCCGCCACCCGTGGCTGTCCCGACACTCCCCTTTGGTGTACTCCTGACTCGTGCGCATGCGTATGCCTTTGGATGGTCGTTGACGCACCCCAGTTTGGGACGGCAATTTGGTCAAAGTGTGGTCCAAACGTCGGCAAATTTGGAGGTCGAAACATTTTCTGACGAACCTCAAATTTTGCATGCTCCAAGCAGTCTATATTCCGCACCTCTCCCAAAAAATTGACAGACTTTTGCCGGCAAATTGCAGAGAAACTTCAATATGTAGGGAAATTTCCTGCTTGCTCCGCAACCCGTGGCTGTCCCGACACTCCCCTTTGGTGTACTCCTGACTCGTGCGCATGCGTAGGCCTTTGGATGGTCGTTGACGCACCCCAGTTTGGGACGGCAATTTGGTCAAAGTGTGGTCCAAACGTCGGCAAATTTGGATGTCGAAAAATTTTCTGACGAACCTCAAATTTTGCATGCTCCAAGCAGTCTATATTCCGCACCTCTCCTAAAAAATTGACAGACTTTCGCCGGCAAATTGCAGAGAAACTTCAATGTGTAGGGAAATTTCCTGCTTGCTCCGCAACCCGTGGCTGTCCCGACACTCCCCTTTGGTGTACTCCTGACTCGTGCGCATGCGTAGGCCTTTGGATGGTCGTTGACGCACCCCAGTTTGGGACGGCAATTTGGTCAAAGTGTGGTCCAAACGTCGGCAAATTTGGAGGTCGAAAAATTTTCTGACGAACCTCAAATTTTGCATGCTCCAAGCAGTCTATAATTCGCACCTCTCCTAAAAAATTGACAGACTTTCGCCTGCAAATTGCAGAGAAACTTCAATATGTAGGGAAATTTCCTGCTTGCTCCGCAACCCGTGGCTGTCCCGACACTCCCCTTTGGTGTACTCCTGACTCGTGCGCATGCGTAGGCCTTTGGATGGTCGTTGACGCACCCCAGTTTGGGACGGCAATTTGGTCAAAGTGTGGTCCAAACGTCGGCAAATTTGGAGGTCGAAAAATTTTCTGACGAACCTCAAATTTTGCATGCTCCAAGCAGTCTATATTCCGCACCTCTCCCAAAAAATTGACAGACTTTCGCCGGCAAATTGCAGAGAAACTTCAAAATGTAGGGAAATTTCCTGCTTGCTCCGCAACACGTGGCTGTCCCGACACTCCCCTTTGGTGTACTCCTGACTCGTGCGCATGCGTAGGCCTTTGGATGGTCGTTGACGCACCCCAGTTTGGGACGGCAATTTGGTCAAAGTGTGGTCCAAACGTCGGCAAAATTGGAGGTCGAAAAATTTTGCATGCTCCAAGCAGTCTATATTCCGCACCTCTCCTAAAAAATTGACAGACTTTCGCCGGCAAATTGCAGAGAAACTTCAATATGTAGGGAAATTTCCTGCTTGCTCCGCAACCCGTGGCTGTCCCGACACTCCCCTTTGGTGTACTCCTGACTCGTGCGCATGCGTAGGCCTTTGTATGGTCGTTGACGCACCCCAGTTTGGGACGGCAATTTGGTCAAAGTGTGGTCCAAACGTCGGCAAATTTGGAGGTCGAAACATTTTCTGACGAACCTCAAATTTTGCATGCTCCAAGCAGTCTATATTTCGCACCTCTCCTAAAAAATTGACAGACTTTCGCCGGCAAATTGCAGAGAAACTTCAAAATGTAGGGAAATTTCCTGCTTGCTCCGCAACCCGTGGCTGTCCCGACACTCCCCTGGTACGCATGCGTAGGCCATTGGATGGTCGTTGACGCACCCCAGTTTGGGACGGCAATTTGGTCAAAGTGTGGTCCAAACGTCGGCATTTTGGAGGTCGAACATTTTTCTGACGAACCTCAAATTTTGCATGCTCCAAGCAGTCTATATTCCGCACCTCTCCTAAAAAATTGACAGACTTTCGCCGGCAAATTGCAGAGAAACTTCAATGTGTAGGGAAATTTCCTGCTTGCTCCGCAACCCGTGGCTGTCCCGACACTCCCCTTTGGTGTACTCCTGACTCGTGCGCATGCGTAGGCCTTTGGATGGTCGTTGACGCACCCCAGTTTGGGACGGCAATTTGGTCAAAGTGTGGTCCAAACGTCGGCAAATTTGGAGGTCGAAAAATTTTCTGACGAACCTCAAATTTTGCATGCTCCAAGCAGTCTATAATTCGCACCTCTCCTAAAAAATTGACAGACTTTCGCCGGCAAATTGCAGAGAAACTTCAATATGTAGGGAAATTTCCTGCTTGCTCCGCAACCCGTGGCTGTCCCGACACTCCCCTTTGGTGTACTCCTGACTCGTGCGCATGCGTAGGCCATTGGATGGTCGTTGACGCACCCCAGTTTGGGACGGCAATTTGGTCAAAGTGTGGTCCAAACGTCGGCAAATTTGGAGGTCGAAAAATTTTCTGACGAATCTCAAATTTTGCATGCTCCAAGCAGTCTATAATTCGCACCTCTCCTAAAAAATTGACAGACTTTCGCCGGCAAATTGCAGAGAAACTTCAATATGTAGGGAAATTTCCTGCTTGCTCCGCAACCCGTGGCTGTCCCGACACTCCCCTTTGGTGTACTCCTGACTCGTGCGCATGCGTAGGCCTTTGGATGGTCGTTGACGCACCCCAGTTTGGGACGGCAATTTGGTCAAAGTGTGGTCCAAACGTCGGCAAAATTGGAGGTCGAAAAATTTTGCATGCTCCAAGCAGTCTATATTCCGCACCTCTCCTAAAAAATTGACAGACTTTCGCCGGCAAATTGCAGAGAAACTTCAATATGTAGGGAAATTTCCTGCTTGCTCCGCAACCCGTGGCTGTCCCGACACTCCCCTTTGGTGTACTCCTGACTCGTGCGCATGCGTAGGCCTTTGTATGGTCGTTGACGCACCCCAGTTTGGGACGGCAATTTGGTCAAAGTGTGGTCCAAACGTCGGCAAATTTGGAGGTCGAAACATTTTCTGACGAACCTCAAATTTTGCATGCTCCAAGCAGTCTATATTTCGCACCTCTCCTAAAAAATTGACAGACTTTCGCCGGCAAATTGCAGAGAAACTTCAAAATGTAGGGAAATTTCCTGCTTGCTCCGCAACCCGTGGCTGTCCCGACACTCCCCTGGTACGCATGCGTAGGCCATTGGATGGTCGTTGACGCACCCCAGTTTGGGACGGCAATTTGGTCAAAGTGTGGTCCAAACGTCGGCATTTTGGAGGTCGAACATTTTTCTGACGAACCTCAAATTTTGCATGCTCCAAGCAGTCTATATTCCGCACCTCTCCTAAAAAATTGACAGACTTTCGCCGGCAAATTGCAGAGAAACTTCAATGTGTAGGGAAATTTCCTGCTTGCTCCGCAACCCGTGGCTGTCCCGACACTCCCCTTTGGTGTACTCCTGACTCGTGCGCATGCGTAGGCCTTTGGATGGTCGTTGACGCACCCCAGTTTGGGACGGCAATTTGGTCAAAGTGTGGTCCAAACGTCGGCAAATTTGGAGGTCGAAAAATTTTCTGACGAACCTCAAATTTTGCATGCTCCAAGCAGTCTATAATTCGCACCTCTCCTAAAAAATTGACAGACTTTCGCCGGCAAATTGCAGAGAAACTTCAATATGTAGGGAAATTTCCTGCTTGCTCCGCAACCCGTGGCTGTCCCGACACTCCCCTTTGGTGTACTCCTGACTCGTGCGCATGCGTAGGCCATTGGATGGTCGTTGACGCACCCCAGTTTGGGACGGCAATTTGGTCAAAGTGTGGTCCAAACGTCGGCAAATTTGGAGGTCGAAAAATTTTCTGACGAATCTCAAATTTTGCATGCTCCAAGCAGTCTATAATTCGCACCTCTCCTAAAAAATTGACAGACTTTCGCCGGCAAATTGCAGAGAAACTTCAATATGTAGGGAAATTTCCTGCTTGCTCCGCAACCCGTGGCTGTCCCGACACTCCCCTTTGGTGTACTCCTGACTCGTGCGCATGCGTAGGCCATTGGATGGTCGTTGACGCACCCCAGTTTGGGACGGCAATTTGGTCAAAGTGTGGTCCAAACGTCGGCAAATTTGGAGGTCGAAAAATTTTCTGACGAACCTCAAATTTTGCATGCTCCAAGCAGTCTATAATTCGCACCTCTCCTAAAAAATTGACAGACTTTCGCCTGCAAATTGCAGAGAAACTTCAATATGTAGGGAAATTTCCTGCTTGCTCCGCAACCCGTGGCTGTCCCGACACTCCCCTTTGGTGTACTCCTGACTCGTGCGCATGCGTAGGCCTTTGGATGGTCGTTGACGCACCCCAGTTTGGGACGGCAATTTGGTCAAAGTGTGGTCCAAACGTCGGCAAATTTGGAGGTCGAAAAATTTTCTGACGAACCTCAAATTTTGCATGCTCCAAGCAGTCTATATTCCGCACCTCTCCTAAAAAATTGACAGACTTTCGCAGGCAAATTGCAGAGAAACTTCAATATGTAGGAAAATTTCCTGCTTGCTCCGCAACCCGTGGCTGTCCCGACACTCCCCTTTGGTGTACTCCTGACTCGTGCGCATGCGTAGGCCTTTGGATGGTCGTTGGCGCACCCCAGTTTGGGACGGCAATTTGGTCAAAGTGTGGTCCAAACGTCGGCAAATTTGGAGGTCGAAAAATTTTCTGACGAACCTCAAATTTTGCATGCTCCAAGCAGTCTATATTCCGCACCTCTCCTAAGAAATTGACAGACTTTCGCCGGCAAATTGCAGAGAAACTTCAATATGTAGGAAAATTTCCTGCTTGCTCCGCAACCCGTGGCTGTCCCGACACTCCCCTTTGGTGTACTCCTGACTCGTGCGCATGCGTAGGCCATTGGATGGTCGTTGACGCACCCTAGTTTGGGACGGCAATTTGGTCAAAGTGTGGTCCAAACGTCGGCAAATTTGGAGGTCGAAAATTTTTCTGACGAACCTCAAATTTTGCATGCTCCAAGCAGTCTATAATTCCGCACCTCTCCTAAAAAATTGACAGACTTTCGCCGGCAAATTGCAGAGAAACTTCAATGTGTAGGGAAATTTCCTGCTTGCTCCGCAACCCGTGGCTGTCCCGACACTCCCCTTTGGTGTACTCCTGACTCGTGCGCATGCGTAGGCCTTTGGATGGTCGTTGACGCACCCCAGTTTGGGACGGCAATTTGGTCAAAGTGTGGTCCAAACGTCGGCAAATTTGGAGGTCGAAACATTTTCTGACGAACCTCAAATTTTGCATGCTCCAAGCAGTCTATAATTCGCACCTCTCCTAAAAAATTGACAGACTTTCGCCTGCAAATTGCAGAGAAACTTCAATATGTAGGGAAATTTCCTGCTTGCTCCGCAACCCGTGGCTGTCCCGACACTCCCCTTTGGTGTACTCCTGACTCGTGCGCATGCGTAGGCCTTTGGATGGTCGTTGACGCACCCCAGTTTGGGACGGCAATTTGGTCAAAGTGTGGTCCAAACGTCGGCAAATTTGGAGGTCGAAAAATTTTCTGACGAACCTCAAATTTTGCATGCTCCAAGCAGTCTATATTCCGCACCTCTCCTAAAAAATTGACAGACTTTCGCCGGCAAATTGCAGAGAAACTTCAATATGTAGGGAAATTTCCTGCTTGCTCCGCAACCCGTGGCTGTCCCGACACTCCCCTTTGGTGTACTCCTGACTCGTGCGCATGCGTAGGCCTTTGGATGGTCGTTGGCGCACCCCAGTTTGGGACGGCAATTTGGTCAAAGTGTGGTCCAAACGTCGGCAAATTTGGAGGTCGAAAATTTTTCTGACGAACCTCAAATTTTGCATGCTCCAAGCAGTCTATATTCCGCACCTCTCCTAAGAAATTGACAGACTTTCGCCGGCAAATTGCAGAGAAACTTCAATATGTAGGAAAATTTTCTGCTTGCTCCGCAACCCGTGGCTGTCCCGACACTCCCCTTTGGTGTACTCCTGACTCGTGCGCATGCGTAGGCCATTGGATGGTCGTTGACGCACCCTAGTTTGGGACGGCAATTTGGTCAAAGTGTGGTCCAAACGTCGGCAAATTTGGAGGTCGAAAAGTTTTGCATGGTCCAAACAGTCTATATTCCGCATCTCTCCTAAAAAATTGACAGACTTTCGCCGGCAAATTGCAGAGAAACTTCAATATGTAGGGAAATTTCCTGCTTGCTCCGCAACCCGTGGCTGTCCCGACACTCCCCTTTGGTGTACTCCTGACTCGTGCGCATGCGTAGGCCATTGGATGGTCGTTGACGCACCCCAGTTTGGGACGGCAATTTGGTCAAAGTGTGGTCGAAACGTCGGCAAATTTGGAGGTCGAAAATTTTTCTGACGAACCTCAAATTTTGCATACTCCAAGCAGTCTATATTCCGCACCTCTCCTAAAAAATTGACAGACTTTCGCCGGCAAATTGCAGAGAAACTTCAATATGTAGGGAAATTTCCTGCTTGCTCCGCAACCCGTGGCTGTCCCGACACTCCCCTTTGGTGTACTCCTGACTCGTGCGCATGCGTAGGCCTTTGGATGGTCGTTGACGCACCCCAGTTTGGGACGGCAATTTGGTCAAAGTGTGGTCCAAACGTCGGCAAATTTGGAGGTCGAAAAATTTTCTGACGAACCTCAAATTTTGCATGCTCCAAGCAGTCTATAATTCGCACCTCTCCTAAAAAATTGACAGACTTTCGCCGGCAAATTGCAGAGAAACTTCAATATGTAGGGAAATTTCCTGCTTGCTCCGCAACCCGTGGCTGTCCCGACACTCCCCTTTGGTGTACTCCTGACTCGTGCGCATGCGTAGGCCATTGGATGGTCGTTGACGCACCCCAGTTTGGGACGGCAATTTGGTCAAAGTGTGGTCCAAACGTCGGCAAATTTGGAGGTCGAAAAATTTTCTGACGAATCTCAAATTTTGCATGCTCCAAGCAGTCTATAATTCGCACCTCTCCTAAAAAATTGACAGACTTTCGCCGGCAAATTGCAGAGAAACTTCAATATGTAGGGAAATTTCCTGCTTGCTCCGCATCCCGTGGCTGTCCCGACACTCCCCTTTGGTGTACTCCTGACTCGTGCGCATGCGTAGGCCATTGGATGGTCGTTGACGCACCCCAGTTTGGGACGGCAATTTGGTCAAAGTGTGGTCCAAACGTCGGCAAATTTGGAGGTCGAAAAATTTTCTGACGAACCTCAAATTTTGCATGCTCCAAGCAGTCTATAATTCGCACCTCTCCTAAAAAATTGACAGACTTTCGCCTGCAAATTGCAGAGAAACTTCAATATGTAGGGAAATTTCCTGCTTGCTCCGCAACCCGTGGCTGTCCCGACACTCCCCTTTGGTGTACTCCTGACTCGTGCGCATGCGTAGGCCTTTGGATGGTCGTTGACGCACCCCAGTTTGGGACGGCAATTTGGTCAAAGTGTGGTCCAAACGTCGGCAAATTTGGAGGTCGAAAAATTTTCTGACGAACCTCAAATTTTGCATGCTCCAAGCAGTCTATATTCCGCACCTCTCCTAAAAAATTGACAGACTTTCGCAGGCAAATTGCAGAGAAACTTCAATATGTAGGAAAATTTCCTGCTTGCTCCGCAACCCGTGGCTGTCCCGACACTCCCCTTTGGTGTACTCCTGACTCGTGCGCATGCGTAGGCCTTTGGATGGTCGTTGGCGCACCCCAGTTTGGGACGGCAATTTGGTCAAAGTGTGGTCCAAACGTCGGCAAATTTGGAGGTCGAAAAATTTTCTGACGAACCTCAAATTTTGCATGCTCCAAGCAGTCTATATTCCGCACCTCTCCTAAGAAATTGACAGACTTTCGCCGGCAAATTGCAGAGAAACTTCAATATGTAGGAAAATTTCCTGCTTGCTCCGCAACCCGTGGCTGTCCCGACACTCCCCTTTGGTGTACTCCTGACTCGTGCGCATGCGTAGGCCATTGGATGGTCGTTGACGCACCCTAGTTTGGGACGGCAATTTGGTCAAAGTGTGGTCCAAACGTCGGCAAATTTGGAGGTCGAAAATTTTTCTGACGAACCTCAAATTTTGCATGCTCCAAGCAGTCTATAATTCCGCACCTCTCCTAAAAAATTGACAGACTTTCGCCGGCAAATTGCAGAGAAACTTCAATGTGTAGGGAAATTTCCTGCTTGCTCCGCAACCCGTGGCTGTCCCGACACTCCCCTTTGGTGTACTCCTGACTCGTGCGCATGCGTAGGCCTTTGGATGGTCGTTGACGCACCCCAGTTTGGGACGGCAATTTGGTCAAAGTGTGGTCCAAACGTCGGCAAATTTGGAGGTCGAAACATTTTCTGACGAACCTCAAATTTTGCATGCTCCAAGCAGTCTATAATTCGCACCTCTCCTAAAAAATTGACAGACTTTCGCCTGCAAATTGCAGAGAAACTTCAATATGTAGGGAAATTTCCTGCTTGCTCCGCAACCCGTGGCTGTCCCGACACTCCCCTTTGGTGTACTCCTGACTCGTGCGCATGCGTAGGCCTTTGGATGGTCGTTGACGCACCCCAGTTTGGGACGGCAATTTGGTCAAAGTGTGGTCCAAACGTCGGCAAATTTGGAGGTCGAAAAATTTTCTGACGAACCTCAAATTTTGCATGCTCCAAGCAGTCTATATTCCGCACCTCTCCTAAAAAATTGACAGACTTTCGCCGGCAAATTGCAGAGAAACTTCAATATGTAGGGAAATTTCCTGCTTGCTCCGCAACCCGTGGCTGTCCCGACACTCCCCTTTGGTGTACTCCTGACTCGTGCGCATGCGTAGGCCTTTGGATGGTCGTTGGCGCACCCCAGTTTGGGACGGCAATTTGGTCAAAGTGTGGTCCAAACGTCGGCAAATTTGGAGGTCGAAAATTTTTCTGACGAACCTCAAATTTTGCATGCTCCAAGCAGTCTATATTCCGCACCTCTCCTAAGAAATTGACAGACTTTCGCCGGCAAATTGCAGAGAAACTTCAATATGTAGGAAAATTTTCTGCTTGCTCCGCAACCCGTGGCTGTCCCGACACTCCCCTTTGGTGTACTCCTGACTCGTGCGCATGCGTAGGCCATTGGATGGTCGTTGACGCACCCTAGTTTGGGACGGCAATTTGGTCAAAGTGTGGTCCAAACGTCGGCAAATTTGGAGGTCGAAAAGTTTTGCATGGTCCAAACAGTCTATATTCCGCATCTCTCCTAAAACATTGACAGACTTTCGCCGGCAAATTGCAGAGAAACTTCAATATGTAGGGAAATTTCCTGCTTGCTCCGCAACCCGTGGCTGTCCCGACACTCCCCTTTGGTGTACTCCTGACTCGTGCGCATGCGTAGGCCATTGGATGGTCGTTGACGCACCCCAGTTTGGGACGGCAATTTGGTCAAAGTGTGGTCGAAACGTCGGCAAATTTGGAGGTCGAAAATTTTTCTGACGAACCTCAAATTTTGCATACTCCAAGCAGTCTATATTCCGCACCTCTCCTAAAAAATTGACAGACTTTCGCCGGCAAATTGCAGAGAAACTTCAATATGTAGGGAAATTTCCTGCTTGCTCCGCAACCCGTGGCTGTCCCGACACTCCCCTTTGGTGTACTCCTGACTCGTGCGCATGCGTAGGCCTTTGGATGGTCGTTGACGCACCCCAGTTTGGGACGGCAATTTGGTCAAAGTGTGGTCCAAACGTCGGCAAATTTGGAGGTCGAAAAATTTTCTGACGAACCTCAAATTGTGCATGCTCCAAGCAGTCTATATTCCGCACCTCTCCTAAGAAATTGACAGACTTTCGCCGGCAAATTGCAGAGAAACTTCAATATGTAGGAAAATTTTCTGCTTGCTCCGCAACCCGTGGCTGTCCCGACACTCCCCTTTGGTGTACTCCTGACTCGTGCGCATGCGTAGGCCATTGGATGGTCGTTGACGCACCCTAGTTTGGGACGGCAATTTGGTCAAAGTGTGGTCCAAACGTCGGCAAATTTGGAGGTCGAAAAGTTTTGCATGGTCCAAACAGTCTATATTCCGCATCTCTCCTAAAAAATTGACAGACTTTCGCCGGCAAATTGCAGAGAAACTTCAATATGTAGGGAAATTTCCTGCTTGCTCCGCAACCCGTGGCTGTCCCGACACTCCCCTTTGGTGTACTCCTGACTCGTGCGCATGCGTAGGCCATTGGATGGTCGTTGACGCACCCCAGTTTGGGACGGCAATTTGGTCAAAGTGTGGTCGAAACGTCGGCAAATTTGGAGGTCGAAAATTTTTCTGACGAACCTCAAATTTTGCATACTCCAAGCAGTCTATATTCCGCACCTCTCCTAAAAAATTGACAGACTTTCGCCGGCAAATTGCAGAGAAACTTCAATATGTAGGGAAATTTCCTGCTTGCTCCGCAACCCGTGGCTGTCCCGACACTCCCCTTTGGTGTACTCCTGACTCGTGCGCATGCGTAGGCCTTTGGATGGTCGTTGACGCACCCCAGTTTGGGACGGCAATTTGGTCAAAGTGTGGTCCAAACGTCGGCAAATTTGGAGGTCGAAAAATTTTCTGACGAACCTCAAATTTTGCATGCTCCAAGCAGTCTATAATTCGCACCTCTCCTAAAAAATTGACAGACTTTCGCCTGCAAATTGCAGAGAAACTTCAATATGTAGGGAAATTTCCTGCTTGCTCCGCAACCCGTGGCTGTCCCGACACTCCCCTTTGGTGTACTCCTGACTCGTGCGCATGCGTAGGCCTTTGGATGGTCGTTGACGCACCCCAGTTTGGGACGGCAATTTGGTCAAAGTGTGGTCCAAACGTCGGCAAATTTGGAGGTCGAAAAATTTTCTGACGAACCTCAAATTTTGCATGCTCCAAGCAGTCTATATTCCGCACCTCTCCTAAAAAATTGACAGACTTTCGCCGGCAAATTGCAGAGAAACTTCAATATGTAGGAAAATTTCCTGCTTGCTCCGCAACCCGTGGCTGTCCCGACACTCCCCTTTGGTGTACTCCTGACTCGTGCGCATGCGTAGGCCTTTGGATGGTCGTTGGCGCACCCCAGTTTGGGACGGCAATTTGGTCAAAGTGTGGTCCAAACGTCGGCAAATTTGGAGGTCGAAAAATTTTCTGACGAACCTCAAATTTTGCATGCTCCAAGCAGTCTATATTCCGCACCTCTCCTAAGAAATTGACAGACTTTCGCCGGCAAATTGCAGAGAAACTTCAATATGTAGGAAAATTTCCTGCTTGCTCCGCAACCCGTGGCTGTCCCGACACTCCCCTTTGGTGTACTCCTGACTCGTGCGCATGCGTAGGCCATTGGATGGTCGTTGACGCACCCTAGTTTGGGACGGCAATTTGGTCAAAGTGTGGTCCAAACGTCGGCAAATTTGGAGGTCGAAAATTTTTCTGACGAACCTCAAATTTTGCATGCTCCAAGCAGTCTATAATTCCGCACCTCTCCTAAAAAATTGACAGACTTTCGCCGGCAAATTGCAGAGAAACTTCAATGTGTAGGGAAATTTCCTGCTTGCTCCGCAACCCGTGGCTGTCCCGACACTCCCCTTTGGTGTACTCCTGACTCGTGCGCATGCGTAGGCCTTTGGATGGTCGTTGACGCACCCCAGTTTGGGACGGCAATTTGGTCAAAGTGTGGTCCAAACGTCGGCAAATTTGGAGGTTGAAACATTTTCTGACGAACCTCAAATTTTGCATGCTCCAAGCAGTATATAATTCGCACCTCTCCTAAAAAATTGACAGACTTTCGCCTGCAAATTGCAGAGAAACTTCAATATGTAGGGAAATTTCCTGCTTGCTCCGCAACCCGTGGCTGTCCCGACACTCCCCTTTGGTGTACTCCTGACTCGTGCGCATGCGTAGGCCTTTGGATGGTCGTTGACGCACCCCAGTTTGGGACGGCAATTTGGTCAAAGTGTGGTCCAAACGTCGGCAAATTTGGAGGTCGAAAAATTTTCTGACGAACCTCAAATTTTGCATGCTCCAAGCAGTCTATATTCCGCACCTCTCCTAAAAAATTGACAGACTTTCGCCGGCAAATTGCAGAGAAACTTCAATATGTAGGGAAATTTCCTGCTTGCTCCGCAACCCGTGGCTGTCCCGACACTCCCCTTTGGTGTACTCCTGACTCGTGCGCATGCGTAGGCCTTTGGATGGTCGTTGGCGCACCCCAGTTTGGGACGGCAATTTGGTCAAAGTGTGGTCCAAACGTCGGCAAATTTGGAGGTCGAAAATTTTTCTGACGAACCTCAAATTTTGCATGCTCCAAGCAGTCTATATTCCGCACCTCTCCTAAGAAATTGACAGACTTTCGCCGGCAAATTGCAGAGAAACTTCAATATGTAGGAAAATTTTCTGCTTGCTCCGCAACCCGTGGCTGTCCCGACACTCCCCTTTGGTGTACTCCTGACTCGTGCGCATGCGTAGGCCATTGGATGGTCGTTGACGCACCCTAGTTTGGGACGGCAATTTGGTCAAAGTGTGGTCCAAACGTCGGCAAATTTGGAGGTCGAAAAGTTTTGCATGGTCCAAACAGTCTATATTCCGCATCTCTCCTAAAAAATTGACAGACTTTCGCCGGCAAATTGCAGAGAAACTTCAATATGTAGGGAAATTTCCTGCTTGCTCCGCAACCCGTGGCTGTCCCGACACTCCCCTTTGGTGTACTCCTGACTCGTGCGCATGCGTAGGCTTTTGGATGGTCGTTGACGCACCCCAGTTCGGGACGGCAATTTGGTCAAAGTGTGGTCCAAACGTCGGCAAATTTGGAGGTCGAAAATTTTTCTGACGAACCTCAAATTTTGCATGCTCCAAGCAGTCTATATTCCGCACCTCTCCTAAAAAATTGACAGACTTTCGCCGGCAAATTGCAGAGAAACTTCAATATGTAGGGAAATTTCCTGCTTGCTCCGCAACCCGTGGCTGTCCCGACACTCCCCTTTGGTGTACTCCTGACTCGTGCGCATGCGTAGGCCATTGGATGGTCGTTGACGCACCCCAGTTTGGGACGGCAATTTGGTCAAAGTGTGGTCCTAACGTCGGCAAATTTGGAGGTCGAAAAATTTTCTGACGAACCTCAAATTTTGCATGCTCCAAGCAGTCTATATTCCGCACCTCTCCTAAAAAATTGACAGACTTTCGCCTTCAAATTGCAGAGAAACTTCAAAATGTAGGGAAATTTCCTGCTTGCTCCGCAACCCGTGGCTGTCCCGACACTCCCCTGGTACGCATGCGTAGGCCATTGGATGGTCATTGACGCACCCCAGTTTGGGACGGCAATTTGGTCAAAGTGTGGTCCAAACGTCGGCATTTTGGAGGTCGAAAATTTTTCTGACGAACCTCAAATTTTGCATGCTCCAAGCAGTCTATATTCCGCACCTCTCCTAAAAAATTGACAGACTTTCGCCGGCAAATTGCAGAGAAACTTCAATGTGTAGGGAAATTTCCTGCTTGCTCCGCAACCCGTGGCTGTCCCGACACTCCCCTTTGGTGTACTCCTGACTCGTGCGCATGCGTAGGCCTTTGGATGGTCGTTGACGCACCCCAGTTTGGGACGGCAATTTGGTCAAAGTGTGGTCCAAACGTCGGCAAATTTGGAGGTCGAAAAATTTTCTGACGAACCTCAAATTTTGCATGCTCCAAGCAGTCTATATTCCGCACCTCTCCTAAAAAATTGACAGACTTTCGCCGGCAAATTGCAGAGAAACTTCAAAATGTAGGGAAATTTCCTGCTTGCTCCGCAACCCGTGGCTGTCCCGACACTCCCCTGGTACGCATGCGTAGGCCATTGGATGGTCGTTGACGCACCCCAGTTTGGGACGGCAATTTGGTCAAAGTGTGGTCCAAACGTCGGCATTTTGGAGGTCGAAAATTTTTCTGACGAACCTCAAATTTTGCATGCTCCAAGCAGTCTATATTCCGCACCTCTCCTAAAAAATTGACAGACTTTCGCCGGCAAATTGCAGAGAAACTTCAATGTGTAGGGAAATTTCCTGCTTGCTCCGCAACCCGTGGCTGTCCCGACACTCCCCTTTGGTGTACTCCTGACTCGTGCGCATGCGTAGGCCTTTGGATGGTCGTTGACGCACCCCAGTTTGGGACGGCAATTTGGTCAAAGTGTGGTCCAAACGTCGGCAAATTTGGAGGTCGAAAAATTTTCTGACGAACCTCAAATTTTGCATGTTCCAAGCAGTCTATATTCCGCACCTCTCCTAAAAAATTGACAGACTTTCGCCGGCAAATTGCAGAGAAACTTCAAAATGTAGGGAAATTTCCTGCTTGCTCCGCAACCCGTGGCTGTCCCGACACTCCCCTGGTACGCATGCGTAGGCCATTGGATGGTCGTTGACGCACCCCAGTTTGGGACGGCAATTTGGTCAAAGTGTGGTCCAAACGTCGGCATTTTGGAGGTCGAAAATTTTTCTGACGAACCTCAAATTTTGCATGCTCCAAGCAGTCTATATTCCGCACCTCTCCTAAAAAATTGACAGACTTTCGCCGGCAAATTGCAGAGAAACTTCAATGTGTAGGGAAATTTCCTGCTTGCTCCGCAACCCGTGGCTGTCCCGACACTCCCCTTTGGTGTACTCCTGACTCGTGCGCATGCGTAGGCCTTTGGATGGTCGTTGACGCACCCCAGTTTGGGACGGCAATTTGGTCAAAGTGTGGTCCAAACGTCGGCAAATTTGGAGGTCGAAAAATTTTCTGACGAACCTCAAATTTTGCATGCTCCAAGCAGTCTATAATTCGCACCTCTCCTAAAAAATTGACAGACTTTCGCCTGCAAATTGCAGAGAAACTTCAATATGTAGGGAAATCTCCTGCTTGCTCCGCAACCCGTGGCTGTCCCGACACTCCCCTTTGGTGTACTCCTGACTCGTGCGCATGCGTAGGCCATTGGATGGTCGTTGACGCACCCCAGTTTGGGACGGCAATTTGGTCAAAGTGTGGTCCAAACGTCGGCAAATTTGGAGGTCGAAAAGTTTTCTGACGAACCTCAAATTTTGCATGGTCCAAACAGTCTATATTCCGCATCTCTCCTAAAAAATTGACAGACTTTCGCCGGCAAATTGCAGAGAAACTTCAATATGTAGGGAAATTTCCTGCTTGCTCCGCAACCCGTGGCTGTCCCGACACTCCCCTTTGGTGTACTCCTGACTCGTGCGCATGCGTAGGCTTTTGGATGGTCGTTGACGCACCCCAGTTTGGGACGGCAATTTGGTCAAAGTGTGGTCCAAACGTCGGCAAATTTGGAGGTCGAAAAATTTTCTGACGAACCTCAAATTTTGCATGCTCCAAGCAGTCTATATTCCGCACCTCTCCTAAAAAATTGACAGACTTTCGCCGGCAAATTGCAGAGAAACTTCAATATGTAGGGAAATTTCCTGCTTGCTCCGCAACCCGTGGCTGTCCCGACACTCCCCTTTGGTGTACTCCTGACTCGTGCGCATGCGTAGGCCATTGGATGGTCGTTGACGCACCCCAGTTTGGGACGGCAATTTGGTCAAAGTGTGGTCCAAACGTCGGCAAATTTGGAGGTCGAAAAATTTTCTGACGAACCTCAAATTTTGCATGCTCCAAGCAGTCTATATTCCGCACCTCTCCTAAAAAATTGACAGACTTTCGCCGGCAAATTGCAGAGAAACTTCAAAATGTAGGGAAATTTCCTGCTTGCTCCGCAACCCGTGGCTGTCCCGACACTCCCCTGGTACGCATGCGTAGGCCATTGGATGGTCGTTGACGCACCCCAGTTTGGGACGGCAATTCGGTCAAAGTGTGGTCCAAACGTCGGCATTTTGGAGGTCGAAAATTTTTCTGACGAACCTCAAATTTTGCATGCTCCAAGCAGTCTATATTCCGCACCTCTCCTAAAAAATTGACAGACTTTCGCCGGCAAATTGCAGAGAAACTTCAATGTGTAGGGAAATTTCCTGCTTGCTCCGCAACCCGTGGCTGTCCCGACACTCCCCTTTGGTGTACTCCTGACTCGTGCGCATGCGTAGGCCTTTGGATGGTCGTTGACGCACCCCAGTTTGGGACGGCAATTTGGTCAAAGTGTGGTCCAAACGTCGGCAAATTTGGAGGTCGAAAAATTTTCTGACGAACCTCAAATTTTGCATGCTCCAAGCAGTCTATAATTCGCACCTCTCCTAAAAAATTGACAGACTTTCGCCTGCAAATTGCAGAGAAACTTCAATATGTAGGGAAATTTCCTGCTTGCTCCGCAACCCGTGGCTGTCCCGACACTCCCCTTTGGTGTACTCCTGACTCGTGCGCATGCGTAGGCCTTTGGATGGTCGTTGACGCACCCCAGTTTGGGACGGCAATTTGGTCAAAGTGTGGTCCAAACGTCGGCAAATTTGGAGGTCGAAAAGTTTTCTGACGAACCTCAAATTTTGCTTGGTCCAAGCAGTCTATATTCCGCATCTCTCCTAAAAAATTGACAGACTTTCGCCGGCAAATTGCAGAGAAACTTCAATATGTAGGGAAATTTCCTGCTTGCTCCGCAACCCGTGGCTGTCCCGACACTCCCCTTTGGTGTACTCCTGACTCGTGCGCATGCGTAGACCTTTGGATGGTCGTTGACGCACCCCAGTTTGGGACGGCAATTTGATCAAAGTGTGGTCCAAACGTCGGCAAATTTGGAGGTCGGAAATTTTTCTGACGAACCTCAAATTTTGCATGCTCCAAGCAGTCTATATTCCGCACCTCTCCTAAAAAATTGACAGACTTTCGCCGGCAAATTGCAGACAAACTTCAATATGTAGGGAAATTTCCTGCTTGCTCCGCCACCCGTGGCTGTCCCGACACTCCCCTTTGGTGTACTCCTGACTCGTGCGCATGCGTAGGCCTTTGGATGGTCGTTGACGCACCCCAGTTTGGGACGGCAATTTGGTCAAAGTGTGGTCCAAACGTCGGCAAATTTGGAGGTCGAAAAATTTTCTGACGAACCTCAAATTTTGCATGCTCCAAGCAGTCTATATTCCGCACCTCTCCTAAAAAATTGACAGACTTTCGCCGGCAAATTGCAGAGAAACTTCAAAATGTAGGGAAATTTCCTGCTTGCTCCGCAACCCGTGGCTGTCCCGACACTCCCCTGGTACGCATGCGTAGGCCATTGGATGGTCGTTGACGCACCCCAGTTTGGGACGGCAATTTGGTCAAAGTGTGGTCCAAACGTCGGCATTTTGGAGGTCGAAAATTTTTCTGACGAACCTCAAATTTTGCATGCTCCAAGCAGTCTATATTCCGCACCTCTCCTAAAAAATTGACAGACTTTCGCCGGCAAATTGCAGAGAAACTTCAATGTGTAGGGAAATTTCCTGCTTGCTCCGCAACCCGTGGCTGTCCCGACACTCCCCTTTGGTGTACTCCTGACTCGTGCGCATGCGTAGGCCTTTGGATGGTCGTTGACGCACCCCAGTTTGGGACGGCAATTTGGTCAAAGTGTGGTCCAAACGTCGGCAAATTTGGAGGTCGAAAAATTTTCTGACGAACCTCAAATTTTGCATGCTCCAAGCAGTCTATAATTCGCACCTCTCCTAAAAAATTGACAGACTTTCGCCTGCAAATTGCAGAGAAACTTCAATATGTAGGGAAATCTCCTGCTTGCTCCGCAACCCGTGGCTGTCCCGACACTCCCCTTTGGTGTACTCCTGACTCGTGCGCATGCGTAGGCCATTGGATGGTCGTTGACGCACCCCAGTTTGGGACGGCAATTTGGTCAAAGTGTGGTCCAAACGTCGGCAAATTTGGAGGTCGAAAAGTTTTCTGACGAACCTCAAATTTTGCATGGTCCAAACAGTCTATATTCCGCATCTCTCCTAAAAAATTGACAGACTTTCGCCGGCAAATTGCAGAGAAACTTCAATATGTAGGGAAATTTCCTGCTTGCTCCGCAACCCGTGGCTGTCCCGACACTCCCCTTTGGTGTACTCCTGACTCGTGCGCATGCGTAGGCTTTTGGATGGTCGTTGACGCACCCCAGTTTGGGACGGCAATTTGGTCAAAGTGTGGTCCAAACGTCGGCAAATTTGGAGGTCGAAAAATTTTCTGACGAACCTCAAATTTTGCATGCTCCAAGCAGTCTATATTCCGCACCTCTCCTAAAAAATTGACAGACTTTCGCCGGCAAATTGCAGAGAAACTTCAATATGTAGGGAAATTTCCTGCTTGCTCCGCAACCCGTGGCTGTCCCGACACTCCCCTTTGGTGTACTCCTGACTCGTGCGCATGCGTAGGCCATTGGATGGTCGTTGACGCACCCCAGTTTGGGACGGCAATTTGGTCAAAGTGTGGTCCAAACGTCGGCAAATTTGGAGGTCGAAAAATTTTCTGACGAACCTCAAATTTTGCATGCTCCAAGCAGTCTATATTCCGCACCTCTCCTAAAAAATTGACAGACTTTCGCCGGCAAATTGCAGAGAAACTTCAAAATGTAGGGAAATTTCCTGCTTGCTCCGCAACCCGTGGCTGTCCCGACACTCCCCTGGTACGCATGCGTAGGCCATTGGATGGTCGTTGACGCACCCCAGTTTGGGACGGCAATTCGGTCAAAGTGTGGTCCAAACGTCGGCATTTTGGAGGTCGAAAATTTTTCTGACGAACCTCAAATTTTGCATGCTCCAAGCAGTCTATATTCCGCACCTCTCCTAAAAAATTGACAGACTTTCGCCGGCAAATTGCAGAGAAACTTCAATGTGTAGGGAAATTTCCTGCTTGCTCCGCAACCCGTGGCTGTCCCGACACTCCCCTTTGGTGTACTCCTGACTCGTGCGCATGCGTAGGCCTTTGGATGGTCGTTGACGCACCCCAGTTTGGGACGGCAATTTGGTCAAAGTGTGGTCCAAACGTCGGCAAATTTGGAGGTCGAAAAATTTTCTGACGAACCTCAAATTTTGCATGCTCCAAGCAGTCTATAATTCGCACCTCTCCTAAAAAATTGACAGACTTTCGCCTGCAAATTGCAGAGAAACTTCAATATGTAGGGAAATTTCCTGCTTGCTCCGCAACCCGTGGCTGTCCCGACACTCCCCTTTGGTGTACTCCTGACTCGTGCGCATGCGTAGGCCTTTGGATGGTCGTTGACGCACCCCAGTTTGGGACGGCAATTTGGTCAAAGTGTGGTCCAAACGTCGGCAAATTTGGAGGTCGAAAAGTTTTCTGACGAACCTCAAATTTTGCTTGGTCCAAGCAGTCTATATTCCGCATCTCTCCTAAAAAATTGACAGACTTTCGCCGGCAAATTGCAGAGAAACTTCAATATGTAGGGAAATTTCCTGCTTGCTCCGCAACCCGTGGCTGTCCCGACACTCCCCTTTGGTGTACTCCTGACTCGTGCGCATGCGTAGACCTTTGGATGGTCGTTGACGCACCCCAGTTTGGGACGGCAATTTGATCAAAGTGTGGTCCAAACGTCGGCAAATTTGGAGGTCGGAAATTTTTCTGACGAACCTCAAATTTTGCATGCTCCAAGCAGTCTATATTCCGCACCTCTCCTAAAAAATTGACAGACTTTCGCCGGCAAATTGCAGACAAACTTCAATATGTAGGGAAATTTCCTGCTTGCTCCGCCACCCGTGGCTGTCCCGACACTCCCCTTTGGTGTACTCCTGACTCGTGCGCATGCGTAGGCCTTTGGATGGTCGTTGACGCACCCCAGTTTGGGACGGCAATTTGGTCAAAGTGTGGTCCAAACGTCGGCAAATTTGGAGGTCGAAAAATTTTCTGACGAACCTCAAATTTTGCATGCTCCAAGCAGTCTATATTCCGCACCTCTCCTAAAAAATTGACAGACTTTCGCCGGCAAATTGCAGACAAACTTCAATATGTAGGGAAATTTCCTGCTTACTCCGCCACCCGTGGCTGTCCCGACACTCCCCTTTGGTGTACTCCTGACTCGTGCGCATGCGTAGGCCTTTGGATGGTCGTTGACGCACCCCAGTTTGGGACGGCAATTTGGTCAAAGTGTGGTCCAAACGTCGGCAAATTTGGAGGTCGAAAAATTTTCTGACGAACCTCAAATTTTGCATGCTCCAAGCAGTCTATATTCCGCACCTCTCCCAAAAAATTGACAGACTTTCGCCGGCAAATTGCAGAGAAACTTCAATATGTAGGGAAATTTCCTGCTTGCTCCGCAACCCGTGGCTGTCCCGACACTCCCCTTTGGTGTACTCCTGACTCGTGCGCATGCGTAGGCCATTGACGCACCCCAGTTTGGGACGGCAATTTGGTCAAAGTGTGGTCCAAACGTCGGCAAATTTGGAGGTCGAAAAATTTTCTGACGAACCTCAAATTTTGCATGCTCCAAGCAGTCTATATTCCGCACCTCTCCAAAAAAAATTGACAGACTTTCGCCGGCAAATTGCAGAGAAACTTCAATATGTAGGGAAATTTCCTGCTTGCTCCGCAACCCGTGGCTGTCCCGACACTCCCCTTTGGTGTACTCCTGACTCGTGCGCATGCGTAGGCCTTTGGATGGTCGTTGACGCACCCCAGTTTGGGACGGCAATTTGGTCAAAGTGTGGTCCAAACGTCGACAAATTTGGAGGTCGAAAAATTTTCTGACGAACCTCAAATTTTGCATGCTCCAAGCAGTCTATATTCCGCACCTCTCCTAAAAAATTGACAGACTTTCGCCGGCAAATTGCAGACAAACTTCAATATGTAGGGAAATTTCCTGCTTGCTCCGCCACCCGTGGCTGTCCCGACACTCCCCTTTGGTGTACTCCTGACTCGTGCGCATGCGTAGGCCTTTGGATGGTCGTTGACGCACCCCAGTTTGGGACGGCAATTTGGTCAAAGTGTGGTCCAAACGTCGGCAAATTTGGAGGTTGAAAAATTTTCTGACGAACCTCAAATTTTGCATGCTCCAAGCAGTCTATATTCCGCACCTCTCCTAAAAAATTGACAGACTTTCGCCGGCAAATTGCAGACAAACTTCAATATGTAGGGAAATTTCCTGCTTGCTCCGCCACCCGTGGCTGTCCCGACACTCCCCTTTGGTGTACTCCTGACTCGTGCGCATGCGTAGGCCTTTGGATGGTCGTTGACGCACCCCAGTTTGGGACGGCAATTTGGTCAAAGTGTGGTCCAAACGTCGGCAAATTTGGAGGTCGAAAAATTTTCTGACGAACCTCAAATTTTGCATGCTCCAAGCAGTCTATATTCCGCACCTCTCCCAAAAAATTGACAGACTTTCGCCGGCAAATTGCAGAGAAACTTCAATATGTAGGGAAATTTCCTGCTTGCTCCGCAACCCGTGGCTGTCCCGACACTCCCCTTTGGTGTACTCCTGACTCGTGCGCATGCGTAGGCCTTTGGATGGTCGTTGACGCACCCCAGTTTGGGACGGCAATTTGGTCAAAGTGTGGTCCAAACGTCGGCAAATTTGGAGGTCGAAAAGTTTTCTGACGAACCTCAAATTTTGCTTGGTCCAAGCAGTCTATATTCCGCATCTCTCCTAAAAAATTGACAGACTTTCGCCGGCAAATTGCAGAGAAACTTCAATATGTAGGGAAATTTCCTGCTTGCTCCGCAACCCGTGGCTGTCCCGACACTCCCCTTTGGTGTACTCCTGACTCGTGCGCATGCGTAGACCTTTGGATGGTCGTTGACGCACCCCAGTTTGGGACGGCAATTTGGTCAAAGTGTGGTCCAAACGTCGGCAAATTTGGAGGTCGGAAATTTTTCTGACGAACCTCAAATTTTGCATGCTCCAAGCAGTCTATATTCCGCACCTCTCCTAAAAAATTGACAGACTTTCGCCGGCAAATTGCAGACAAACTTCAATATGTAGGGAAATTTCCTGCTTGCTCCGCCACCCGTGGCTGTCCCGACACTCCCCTTTGGTGTACTCCTGACTCGTGCGCATGCGTAGGCCTTTGGATGGTCGTTGACGCACCCCAGTTTGGGACGGCAATTTGGTCAAAGTGTGGTCCAAACGTCGGCAAATTTGGAGGTCGAAAAATTTTCTGACGAACCTCAAATTTTGCATGCTCCAAGCAGTCTATATTCCGCACCTCTCCTAAAAAATTGACAGACTTTCGCCGGCAAATTGCAGACAAACTTCAATATGTAGGGAAATTTCCTGCTTACTCCGCCACCCGTGGCTGTCCCGACACTCCCCTTTGGTGTACTCCTGACTCGTGCGCATGCGTAGGCCTTTGGATGGTCGTTGACGCACCCCAGTTTGGGACGGCAATTTGGTCAAAGTGTGGTCCAAACGTCGGCAAATTTGGAGGTCGAAAAATTTTCTGACGAACCTCAAATTTTGCATGCTCCAAGCAGTCTATATTCCGCACCTCTCCCAAAAAATTGACAGACTTTCGCCGGCAAATTGCAGAGAAACTTCAATATGTAGGGAAATTTCCTGCTTGCTCCGCAACCCGTGGCTGTCCCGACACTCCCCTTTGGTGTACTCCTGACTCGTGCGCATGCGTAGGCCATTGACGCACCCCAGTTTGGGACGGCAATTTGGTCAAAGTGTGGTCCAAACGTCGGCAAATTTGGAGGTCGAAAAATTTTCTGACGAACCTCAAATTTTGCATGCTCCAAGCAGTCTATATTCCGCACCTCTCCTAAAAAATTGACAGACTTTCGCCGGCAAATTGCAGAGAAACTTCAATATGTAGGGAAATTTCCTGCTTGCTCCGCAACCCGTGGCTGTCCCGACACTCCCCTTTGGTGTACTCCTGACTCGTGCGCATGCGTAGGCCTTTGGATGGTCGTTGACGCACCCCAGTTTGGGACGGCAATTTGGTCAAAGTGTGGTCCAAACGTCGGCAAATTTGGAGGTCGAAAAATTTTCTGACGAACCTCAAATTTTGCATGCTCCAAGCAGTCTATATTCCGCACCTCTCCTAAAAAATTGACAGACTTTCGCCGGCAAATTGCAGACAAACTTCAATATGTAGGGAAATTTCCTGCTTGCTCCGCCACCCGTGGCTGTCCCGACACTCCCCTTTGGTGTACTCCTGACTCGTGCGCATGCGTAGGCCTTTGGATGGTCGTTGACGCACCCCAGTTTGGGACGGCAATTTGGTCAAAGTGTGGTCCAAACGTCGGCAAATTTGGAGGTCGAAAAATTTTCTGACGAACCTCAAATTTTGCATGCTCCAAGCAGTCTATATTCCGCACCTCTCCTAAAAAATTGACAGACTTTCGCCGGCAAATTGCAGACAAACTTCAATATGTAGGGAAATTTCCTGCTTGCTCCGCCACCCGTGGCTGTCCCGACACTCCCCTTTGGTGTACTCCTGACTCGTGCGCATGCGTAGGCCTTTGGATGGTCGTTGACGCACCCCAGTTTGGGACGGCAATTTGGTCAAAGTGTGGTCCAAACGTCGGCAAATTTGGAGGTCGAAAAATTTTCTGACGAACCTCAAATTTTGCATGCTCCAAGCAGTCTATATTCCGCACCTCTCCCAAAAAATTGACAGACTTTCGCCGGCAAATTGCAGAGAAACTTCAATATGTAGGGAAATTTCCTGCTTGCTCCGCAACCCGTGGCTGTCCCGACACTCCCCTTTGGTGTACTCCTGACTCGTGCGCATGCGTAGGCCATTGGATGGTCGTTGACGCACCCCAGTTTGGGACGGCAATTTGGTCAAAGTGTGGTCCAAACGTCGGCAAATTTGGAGGTCGAAAAATTTTCTGACGAACCTCAAATTTTGCATACTCCAAGCAGTCTATATTCCGCACCTCTCCTAAAAAATTGACAGACTTTCGCCGGCAAATTGCAGACAAACTTCAATATGTAGGGAAATTTCCTGCTTGCTCCGCAACCCGTGGCTGTCCCGACACTCCCCTTTGGTGTACTCCTGACTCGTGCGCATGCGTAGGCCATTGGATGGTCGTTGACGCACCCCAGTTTGGGACGGCAATTTGGTCAAAGTTTGGTCCAAACGTCGGCAAATTTGGAGGTCGAAAATTTTTCTGACGAACCTCAAATTTTGCATGCTCCAAGCAGTCTATATTCCGCACCTCTCCTAAAAAATTGACAGACTTTCGCCAGGAAATTGCAGAGAAACTTCAATATGTAGGGAAATTTCCTGCTTGCTCCGCAACCCGTGGCTGTCCCGACACTCCCCTTTGGTGTACTCCTGACTCGTGCGCATGCGTAGGCCTTTGGATGGTCGTTGACGCACCCAAGTTTGGGACGGAAATTTGGTCAAAGTGTGGTCCAAACGTCGGCAAATTTGGAGGTCGAAAAATTTTCTGACGAACCTCAAATTTTGCATGCTCCAAGCAGTCTATATTCCGCACCTCTCCTAAGAAATTGACAGACTTTCGCCGGCAAATTGCAGAGAAACTTCAATATGTAGGGAAATTTCCTGCTTGCTCCGCAACCAGTGGCTGTCCCGACACTCCCCTTTGGTGTACTCCTGACTCGTGCGCATGCGTAGGCCATTGGATGGTCGTTGACGCACCCTAGTTTGGGACGGCAATTTGGTCAAAGTGTGGTCCAAACGTCGGCAAATTTGGAGGTCGAAAAATTTTCTGACGAACCTCAAATTTTGCATGGTCCAAACAGTCTATATTCCGCATCTCTCCTAAAAAATTGACAGACTTTCGCCGGCAAATTGCAGAGAAACTTCAATATGTAGGGAAATTTCCTGCTTGCTCCGCAACCCGTGGCTGTCCCGACACTCCCCTTTGGTGTACTCCTGACTCGTGCGCATGGGTAGGCCATTGGATGGTCGTTGACGCACCCCAGTTTGGGACGGCAATTTGGTCAAAGTGTGGTCAAAACGTCGGCAAATTTGGAGGTCGAAAATTTTTCTGACGAACCTCAAATTTTGCATGCTCCAAGCAGTCTATATTCCGCACCTCTCCCAATAAATTGACAGACTTTCGCCGGCAAATTGCAGAGAAACTTCAATATGTAGGGAAATTTCCTGCTTGCTCCGCAACCCGTGGCTGTCCCGACACTCCCCTTTGGTGTACTCCTGACTCGTGCGCATGCGTAGGCCATTGGATGGTCGTTGACGCACCCCAGTTTGGGACGGCAATTTGGTCAAAGTGTGGTCCAAACGTCGGCAAATTTGGAGGTCGAAAAATTTTCTGACGAACCTCAAATTTTGCATACTCCAAGCAGTCTATATTCCGCACCTCTCCTAAAAAATTGACAGACTTTCGCCGGCAAATTGCAGACAAACTTCAATATGTAGGGAAATTTCCTGCTTGCTCCGCAACCCGTGGCTGTCCCGACACTCCCCTTTGGTGTACTCCTGACTCGTGCGCATGCGTAGGCCATTGGATGGTCGTTGACGCACCCCAGTTTGGGACGGCAATTTGGTCAAAGTTTGGTCCAAACGTCGGCAAATTTGGAGGTCGAAAAATTTTCTGACGAACCTCAAATTTTGCATGGTCCAAACAGTCTATATTCCGCATCTCTCCTAAAAAATTGACAGACTTTCGCCGGCAAATTGCAGAGAAACTTCAATATGTAGGGAAATTTCCTGCTTGCTCCGCAACCCGTGGCTGTCCCGACACTCCCCTTTGGTGTACTCCTGACTCGTGCGCATGCGTAGGCCATTGGATGGTCGTTGACGCACCCCAGTTTGGGACGGCAATTTGGTCAAAGTGTGGTCAAAACGTCGGCAAATTTGGAGGTCGAAAATTTTTCTGACGAACCTCAAATTTTGCATGCTCCAAGCAGTCTATATTCCGCACCTCTCCTAAGAAATTGACAGACTTTCGCCGGCAAATTGCAGAGAAACTTTAATATGTAGGACAATTTCCTGCTTGCTCCGCAACCCGTGGCTGTCCCGACACTCCCCTTTGGTGTACTCCTGACTCATGCGCATGCGTAGGCCATTGGATGGTCGTTGACGCACCCTAGTTTGGGACGGCAATTTGGTCAAAGTGTGGTCCAAACGTCGGCAAATTTGGAGGTCGAAAAGTTTTCTGACGAACCTCAAATTTTGCATGGTCCAAGCAGTCTATATTCCGCATCTCTCCTAAAAAATTGACAGACTTTCGCCGGCAAATTGCAGAGAAACTTCAATATGTAGGGAAATTTCCTGCTTGCTCCGCAACCCGTGGCTGTCCCGACACTCCCCTTTGGTGTACTCCTGACTCGTGCGCATGCGTAGGCTTTTGGATGGTCGTTGACGCACCCCAGTTTGGGACGGCAATTTGGTCAAAGTGTGGTTTAAACGTCGGCAAATTTGGAGGTCGAAAAATTTTCTGACGAACCTCAAATTTTGCATGCTCCAAGCAGTCTATATTCCGCACCTCTCCTAAAAAATTGACAGACTTTCGCCGGCAAATTGCAGAGAAACTTCAATATGTAGGGAAATTTCCTGCTTGCTCCGCAACCCGTGGCTGTCCCGACACTCCCCTTTGGTGTACTCCTGACTCGTGCGCATGCGTAGGCCATTGGATGGTCGTTGACGCACCCCAGTTTGGGACGGCAATTTGGTCAAAGTGTGGTCCAAACGTCGGCAAATTTGGAGGTCGAAAAATTTTCTGACGAACCTCAAATTTTGCATGCTCCAAGCAGTCTATATTCCGCACCTCTCCTAAAAAATTGACAGACTTTCGCCGGCAAATTGCAGAGAAACTTCAATATGTAGGGAAATTTCCTGCTTGCTCCGCAACCCGTGGCTGTCCCGACACTCCCCTTTGGTGTACTCCTGACTCGTGCGCATGCGTAGGCCATTGGATGGTCGTTGACGCACCCTAGTTTGGGACGGCAATTTGGTCAAAGTGTGGTCCAAACGTCGGCAAATTTGGAGGTCGAAAAGTTTTCTGACGAACCTCAAATTTTGCATGGTCCAAGCAGTCTTTATTCCGCATCTCTCCTAAAAAATTGACAGACTTTCGCCGGCAAATTGCAGAGAAACTTCAATATGTAGGGAAATTTCCTGCTTGCTCCGCAACCCGTGGCTGTCCCGACACTCCCCTTTGGTGTACTCCTGACTCGTGCGCATGCGTAGGCCATTGGATGGTCGTTGACGCACCCCAGTTTGGGACGGCAATTTGGTCAAAGTTTGGTCCAAACGTCGGCAAATTTGGAGGTCGAAAAATTTTCTGACGAACCTCAAATTTTGCATGCTCCAAGCAGTCTATATTCCGCACCTCTCCTAAAAAATTGACAGACTTTCGCCGGCAAATTGCAGAGAAACTTCAATATGTAGGGAAATTTCCTGCTTGCTCCGCAACCCGTGGCTGTCCAGACACTCCCCTTTGGTGTACTCCTGACTCGTGCGCATGCGTAGGCCTTTGGATGGTCGTTGACGCACCCAAGTTTGGGACGGCAATTTGGTCAAAGTGTGGTCCAAACGTCGGCAAATTTGGAGGTCGAAAAATTTTCTGACGAACCTCAAATTTTGCATGCTCCAAGCAGTCTATATTCCGCACCTCTCCTAAGAAATTGACAGACTTTCGCCGGCAAATTGCAGAGAAACTTCAATATGTAGGGAAATTTCCTGCTTGCTCCGCAACCAGTGGCTGTCCCGACACTCCCCTTTGGTGTACTCCTGACTCGTGCGCATGCGTAGGCCATTGGATGGTCGTTGACGCACCCTAGTTTGGGACGGCAATTTGGTCAAAGTGTGGTCCAAACGTCGGCAAATTTGGAGGTCGAAAAATTTTCTGACGAACCTCAAATTTTGCATGGTCCAAACAGTCTATATTCCGCATCTCTCCTAAAAAATTGACAGACTTTCGCCGGCAAATTGCAGAGAAACTTCAATATGTAGGGAAATTTCCTGCTTGCTCCGCAACCCGTGGCTGTCCCGACACTCCCCTTTGGTGTACTCCTGACTCGTGCGCATGCGTAGGCCATTGGATGGTCGTTGACGCACCCCAGTTTGGGACGGCAATTTGGTCAAAGTGTGGTCAAAACGTCGGCAAATTTGGAGGTCGAAAATTTTTCTGACGAACCTCAAATTTTGCATGCTCCAAGCAGTCTATATTCCGCACCTCTCCTAAGAAATTGACAGACTTTCGCCGGCAAATTGCAGAGAAACTTTAATATGTAGGAAAATTTCCTGCTTGCTCCGCAACCCGTGGCTGTCCCGACACTCCCCTTTGGTGTACTCCTGACTCATGCGCATGCGTAGGCCATTGGATGGTCGTTGACGCACCCTAGTTTGGGACGGCAATTTGGTCAAAGTGTGGTCCAAACGTCGGCAAATTTGGAGGTCGAAAAGTTTTCTGACGAACCTCAAATTTTGCATGGTCCAAGCAGTCTATATTCCGCATCTCTCCTAAAAAATTGACAGACTTTCGCCAGCAAATTGCAGAGAAACTTCAATATGTAGGGAAATTTCCTGCTTGCTCCGCAACCCGTGGCTGTCCCGACACTCCCCTTTGGTGTACTCCTGACTCGTGCGCATGCGTAGGCTTTTGGATGGTCGTTGACGCACCCCAGTTTGGGACGGCAATTTGGTCAAAGTGTGGTCCAAACGTCGGCAAATTTGGAGGTCGAAAAATTTTCTGACGAACCTCAAATTTTGCATGCTCCAAGCAGTCTATATTCCGCACCTCTCCTAAAAAATTGACAGACTTTCGCCGGCAAATTGCAGAGAAACTTCAATGTGTAGGGAAATTTCCTGCTTGCTCCGCAACCCGTGGCTGTCCCGACACTCCCCTTTGGTGTACTCCTGACTCGTGCGCATGCGTAGGCCTTTGGATGGTCGTTGACGCACCCCAGTTTGGGACGGCAATTTGGTAAAAGTGTGGTCCAAACGTCGGCAAATTTGGAGGTCGAAAAAATTTCTGACAAACCTCAAATTTTGCATGCTCCAAGCAGTCTATAATTCGCACCTCTCCTAAAAAATTGACAGACTTTCGCCTGCAAATTGCAGAGAAACTTCAATATGTAGGGAAATTTCCTGCTTGCTCCGCAACCCGTGGCTGTCCCGACACTCCCCTTTGGTGTACTCCTGACTCGTGCGCATGCGTAGGCCTTTGGATGGTCGTTGACGCACCCCAGTTTGGGACGGCAATTTGGTCAAAGTGTGGTCCAAACGTCGGCAAATTTGGAGGTCGAAAAAATTTCTGACAAACCTCAAATTTTGCCTGCTCCAAGCAGTCTATAATTCGCACCTCTCCTAAAAAATTGACAGACTTTCGCCTGCAAATTGCAGAGAAACTTCAATATGTAGGGAAATTTCCTGCTTGCTCCGCAACCCGTGGCTGTCCCGACACTCCCCTTTGGTGTACTCCTGACTCGTGCGCATGCGTAGGCCTTTGGATGGTCGTTGACGCACCCCAGTTTGGGACGGCAATTTGGTCAAAGTGTGGTCCAAACGTCGGCAAATTTGGAGGTCGAAAAATTTTCTGACGAACCTCAAATTTTGCATGCTCCAAGCAGTCTATATTCCGCACCTCTCCCAAAAAATTGACAGACTTTCGCCGGCAAATTGCAGAGAAACTTCAATATGTAGGGAAATTTCCTGCTTGCTCCGCAACCAGTGGCTGTCCCGACACTCCCCTTTGGTGTACTCCTGACTCGTGCGCATGCGTAGGCCATTGGATGGTCGTTGACGCACCCCAGTTTGGGACGGCAATTTGGTCAAAGTGTGGTCCAAACGTCGGCAAATTTGGAGGTCGAAAAATTTTCTGACGAATCTCAAATTTTGCATGCTCCAAGCAGTCTATATTCCGCACCTCTCCTAAAAAATTGACAGACTTTCGCCGGCAAATTGCAGACAAACCTCAATATGTAGGGAAATTTCCTGCTTGCTCCGCCACCCGTGGCTGTCCCGACACTCCCCTTTGGTGTACTCCTGACTCGTGCGCATGCGTAGGCCTTTGGATGGTCGTTGACGCACCCCAGTTTGGGACGGCAATTTGGTCAAAGTGTGGTCCAAACGTCGGCAAATTTGGAGGTCGAAAAATTTTCTGACGAACCTCAAATTTCGCATGCTCCAAGCAGTCTATATTCCGCACCTCTCCTAAAAAATTGACAGACTTTCGCCGGCAAGTTGCAGAGAAACTTCAATATGTAGGGAAATTTCCTGCTTGCTCCGCAACCCGTGGCTGTCCCGACACTCCCCTTTGGTGTACTCCTGACTCGTGCGCATGCGTAGGCCTTTGGATGGTCGTTGACGCACCCCAGTTTGGGACGGCAATTTGGTCAAAGTGTGGTCCAAACGTCGGCAAAATTGGAGGTCGAAAAATTTGCATGCTCCAAGCAGTCTATATTCCGCACCTCTCCTAAAAAATTGACAGACTTTCGCCGGCAAATTGCAGAGAAACTTCAATATGTAGGGAAATTTCCTGCTTGCTCCGCAACCCGTGGCTGTCCCGACACTCCCCTTTGGTGTACTCCTGACTCGTGCGCATGCGTAGGCCTTTGTATGGTCGTTGACGCACCCCAGTTTGGGACGGCAATTTGGTCAAAGTGTGGTCCAAACGTCGGCATTTTGGAGGTCGAAAATTTTTCTGACGAACCTCAAATTTTGCATGCTCCAAGCAGTCTATATTCCGCACCTCTCCTAAAAAATTGACAGACTTTCGCCGGCAAATTGCAGAGAAACTTCAATGTGTAGGGAAATTTCCTGCTTGCTCCGCAACCCGTGGCTGTCCCGACACTCCCCTTTGGTGTACTCCTGACTCGTGCGCATGCGTAGGCCTTTGGATGGTCGTTGACGCACCCCAGTTTGGGACGGCAATTTGGTCAAAGTGTGGTCCAAACGTCGGCAAATTTGGAGGTCGAAAAAATTTCTGACAAACCTCAAATTTTGCATGCTCCAAGCAGTCTATAATTCGCACCTCTCCTAAAAAATTGACAGACTTTCGCCTGCAAATTGCAGAGAAACTTCAATATGTAGGGAAATTTCCTGCTTGCTCCGCAACCCGTGGCTGTCCCGACACTCCCCTTTGGTGTACTCCTGACTCATGCGCATGCGTAGGCCTTTGGATGGTCGTTGACGCACCCCAGTTTGGGACGGCAATTTGGTCAAAGTGTGGTCCAAACGTCGGCAAATTTGGAGGTCGAAAAAATTTCTGACAAACCTCAAATTTTGCATGCTCCAAGCAGTCTATAATTCGCACCTCTCCTAAAAAAATGACAGACTTTCGCCTGCAAATTGCAGAGAAACTTCAATATGTAGGGAAATTTCCTGCTTGCTCCGCAACCCGTGGCTGTCCCGACACTCCCCTTTGGTGTACTCCTGACTCGTGCGCATGCGTAGGCCTTTGGATGGTCGTTGACGCACCCCAGTTTGGGACGGCAATTTGGTCAAAGTGTGGTCCAAACGTCGGCAAATTTGGAGGTCGAAAAATTTTCTGACGAACCTCAAATTTTGCATGCTCCAAGCAGTCTATATTCCGCACCTCTCCCAAAAAATTGACAGACTTTCGCCGGCAAATTGCAGAGAAACTTCAATATGTAGGGAAATTTCCTGCTTGCTCCGCAACCGGTGGCTGTCCCGACACTCCCCTTTGGTGTACTCCTGACTCGTGCGCATGCGTAGGCCATTGGATGGTCGTTGACGCACCCCAGTTTGGGACGGCAATTTGGTCAAAGTGTGGTCCAAACGTCGGCAAATTTGGAGGTCGAAAAATTTTCTGACGAACCTCAAATTTTGCATGCTCCAAGCAGTCTATATTCCGCACCTCTCCTAAAAAATTGACAGACTTTCGCCGGCAAATTGCAGACAAACCTCAATATGTAGGGAAATTTCCTGCTTGCTCCGCCACCCGTGGCTGTCCCGACACTCCCCTTTGGTGTACTCCTGACTCGTGCGCATGCGTAGGCCTTTGGATGGTCGTTGACGCACCCCAGTTTGGGACGGCAATTTGGTCAAAGTGTGGTCCAAACGTCGGCAAATTTGGAGGTCGAAAAATTTTCTGACGAACCTCAAATTTTGCATGCTCCAAGCAGTCTATATTCCGCACCTCTCCCAAAAAATTGACAGACTTTCGCCGGCAAATTGCAGAGAAACTTCAATATGTAGGGAAATTTCCTGCTTGCTCCGCAACCCGTGGCTGTCCCGACACTCCCCTTTGGTGTACTCCTGACTCGTGCGCATGCGTAGGCCATTGGATGGTCGTTGACGCACCCCAGTTTGGGACGGCAATTTGGTCAAAGTGTGGTCCAAACGTCGGCAAATTTGGAGGTCGAAAAATTTTCTGACGAACCTCAAATTTTGCATACTCCAAGCAGTCTATATTCCGCACCTCTCCTACAAAATTGACAGACTTTCGCCAGCAAATTGCAGAGAAACTTCAATATGTAGGGAAATTTCCTGCTTGCTCCGCAACCCGTGGCTGTCCCGACACTCCCCTTTGGTGTACTCCTGACTCGTGCGCATGCGTAGTCCTTTGGATGGTCGTTGACGCACCCAAGTTTGGGACGGCAATTTGGTCAAAGTGTGGTCCAAACGTCGGCAAATTTGGAGGTCGAAAATTGTTTTGACGAACCTCAAATTTTGCATGCTCCAAGCAGTCTATATTCCGCACCTCTCCTAAAAAATTGACAGACTTTCGCCGGCAAGTTGCAGAGAAACTTCAATATGTAGGGAAATTTCCTGCTTGCTCCGCAACCCGTGGCTGTCCCGACACTCCCCTTTGGTGTACTCCTGACTCGTGCGCATGCGTAGGCCTTTGGATGGTCGTTGACGCACCCCAGTTTGGGACGGCAATTTGGTCAAAGTGTGGTCCAAACGTCGGCAAAATTGGAGGTCGAAAAATTTGCATGCTCCAAGCAGTCTATATTCCGCACCTCTCCTAAAAAATTGACAGACTTTCGCCGGCAAATTGCAGAGAAACTTCAATATGTAGGGAAATTTCCTGCTTGCTCCGCAACCCGTGGCTGTCCCGACACTCCCCTTTGGTGTACTCCTGACTCGTGCGCATGCGTAGGCCTTTGTATGGTCGTTGACGCACCCCAGTTTGGGACGGCAATTTGGTCAAAGTGTGGTCCAAACGTCGGCAAATTTGGAGGTCGAAAAATTTTCTGACGAACCTCAAATTTTGCATGCTCCAAGCAGTCTATATTCCGCACCTCTCCTAAAAAATTGACAGACTTTCGCCGGCAAATTGCAGAGAAACTTCAAAATGTAGGGAAATTTCCTGCTTGCTCCGCAACCCGTGGCTGTCCCGACACTCCCCTGGTACGCATGCGTAGGCCATTGGATGGTCGTTGACGCACCCCAGTTTGGGACGGCAATTTGGTCAAAGTGTGGTCCAAACGTCGGCATTTTGGAGGTCGAAAATTTTTCTGACGAACCTCAAATTTTGCATGCTCCAAGCAGTTTATATTCCGCACCTCTCCTAAAAAATTGACAGACTTTCGCTGGCAAATTGCAGAGAAACTTCAATGTGTAGGGAAATTTCCTGCTTGCTCCGCAACCCGTGGCTGTCCCGACACTCCCCTTTGGTGTACTCCTGACTCGTGCGCATGCGTAGGCCTTTGGATGGTCGTTGACGCACCCCAGTTTGGGACGGCAATTTGGTCAAAGTGTGGTCCAAACGTCGGCAAATTTGGAGGTCGAAAAATTTTCTGACGAACCTCAAATTTTGCATGCTCCAAGCAGTCTATAATTCGCACCTCTCCTAAAAAATTGACAGACTTTCGCCTGCAAATTGCAGAGAAACTTCAATATGTAGGGAAATTTCCTGCTTGCTCCGCAACACGTGGCTGTCCCGACACTCCCCTTTGGTGTACTCCTGACTCGTGCGCATGCGTAGGCCTTTGGATGGTGGTTGACGCACCCCAGTTTGGGACGGCAATTTGGTCAAAGTATGGTCCAAACGTCGGCAAATTTGGAGGTTGAAAAATTTTCTGACGAACCTCAAATTTTGCATGCTCGAAGCAGTCTATATTCCGCACCTCTCCCAAAAAATTGACAGACTTTCGCCGGCAAATTGCAGAGAAACTTCAATATGTAGGGAAATTTCCTGCTTGCTCCGCAACCCGTGGCTGTCCCGACACTCCCCTTTGGTGTACTCCTGACTCGTGCGCATGCGTAGGCCATTGGATGGTCGTTGACGCACCCCAGTTTGGGACGGCAATTTGGTCAAAGTGTGGTCCAAACGTCGGCAAATTTGGAGGTCGAAAAATTTTCTGACGAACCTCAAATTTTGCATACTCCAAGCAGTCTATATTCCGCACCTCTCCTAAAAAATTGACAGACTTTCGCCGGCAAATTGCAGACAAACTTCAATATGTAGGGAAATTTCCTGCTTGCTCCGCAACCCGTGGCTGTCCCGACACTCCCCTTTGGTGTACTCCTGACTCGTGCGCATGCGTAGGCCATTGGATGGTCGTTGACGCACCCCAGTTTGGGACGGCAATTTGGTCAAAGTGTGGTTCTAACGTCGGCAAATTTGGAGGTCGAAAAATTTTCTGACGAACCTCAAATTTTGCATGCTCCAAGCAGTCTATATTCCGCACCTCTCCTAAAAAATTGACAGACTTTCGCCGGCAAATTGCAGAGAAACTTCAATATGTAGGGAAATTTCCTGCTTGCTCCGCAACCCGTGGCTGTCCCGACACTCCCCTTTGGTGTACTCCTGACTCGTGCGCATGCGTAGGCCTTTGGATGGTCGTTGACGCACCCAAGTTTGGGACGGCAATTTGGTCAAAGTGTGGTCCAAACGTCGGCAAATTTGGAGGTCGACAAATTTTCTGACGAACCTCAAATTTTGCATGCTCCAAGCAGTCTATATTCCGCACCTCTCCTAAAAAATTGACAGACTTTCGCCACAAATTGCAGAGAAACTTCAATATGTAGGGAAATTTCCTGCTTGCTCCTCAACCCGTGGCTGTCCCGACACTCCCCTTTGGTGTACTCCTGACTCGTGCGCATGCGTAGGCCTTTGGATGGTCGTTGACGCACCCCAGTTTGGGACGGCAATTTGGGCAAAGTGTGGTCCAAACGTCAGCAAATTTGGAGGTCGAAAATTTTTCTGACGAACCTCAAATTTTGCATGCTCCAAGCAGTCTATATTCCGCACCTCTCCCAAAAAATTGACAGACTTTCGCCGGCAAATTGCAGAGAAACTTCAATATGTAGGAAAATTTCCTGCTTGCTCCGCAACCCGTGGCTGTCCCGACACTCCCCTTTGGTGTACTCCTGACTCGTGCGCATGCGTAGGCCATTGGATGGTCGTTGACGCACCCCAGTTTGGGACGGCAATTTGGTCAAAGTGTGGTCCAAACGTCGGCAAATTTGGAGGTCGAAAAATTTTCTGACGAACCTCAAATTTTGCATGCTCCAAGCAGTCTATATTCCGCACCTCTCCTAAAAAATTGACAGACTTTCGCCAGCAAATTGCAGACAAACTTCAATATGTAGGGAAATTTCCTGCTTGCTCCGCAACCCGTGGCTGTCCCGACACTCCCCTTTGGTGTACTCCTGACTCGTGCGCATGCGTAGGCCATTGGATGGTCGTTGACGCACCCCAGTTTGGGACGGCACTTTGGTCAAAGTGTGGTCCAAACGTCGGCAAATTTGGAGGTCGAAAAATTTTCTGACGAACCTCAAATTTTGCATGCTCCAAGCAGTCTATATTCCGCACCTCTCCTAAAAAATTGACAGACTTTCGCCGGCAAATTGCAGACAAACTTCAATATGTAGGGAAATTTCCTGCTTGCTCCGCAACCCGTGGCTGTCCCGACACTCCCCTTTGGTGTACTCCTGACTCGTGCGCATGCGTAGGCCATTGGATGGTCGTTGACGCACCCCAGTTTGGGACGGCAATTTGGTCAAAGTGTAGTCCAAACGTCGGCAAATTTGGAGGTCGAAAATTTTTCTGACGAACCTCAAATTTTGCATACTCCAAGCAGTCTATATTCCGCACCTCTCCTAAAAAATTGACAGACTTTCGCCAGCAAATTGCACAGAAACTTCAATATGTAGGGAAATTTCCTGCTTGCTCCGCAACCCGTGGCTGTCCCGACACTCCCCTTTGGTGTACTCCTGACTCGTGCGCATGCGTAGTCCTTTGGATGGTCGTTGACGCACCCAAGTTTGGGACGGCAATTTGGTCAAAGTGTGGTCCAAACGTCGGCAAATTTGGAGGTCGAAAAATTTTCTGACGAACCTCAAATTTTGCATGCTCCAAGCAGTCTATATTCCGCACCTCTCCTAAAAAATTGACAGACTTTCGCCGGCAAATTGCAGAGAAACTTCAATATGTAGGGAAATGTCCTGCTTGCTCCGCAACCCGTGGCTGTCCCGACACTCCCCTTTGGTGTACTCCTGACTCGTGCGCATGCGTAGGCCTTTGGATGGTCGTTGACGCACCCCAGTTTGGGACGGCAATTTGGTCAAAGTGTGGTCCAAACGTCGGCAAAATTGGAGGTCGAAAAATTTGCATGCTCCAAGCAGTCTATATTCCGCACCTCTCCTAAAAAATTGACAGACTTTCGCCGGCAAATTGCAGAGAAACTTCAATATGTAGGGAAATTTCCTGCTTGCTCCGCAACCCGTGGCTGTCCCGACACTCCCCTTTGGTGTACTCCTGACTCGTGCGCATGCGTAGTCCTTTGGATGGTCGTTGACGCACCCAAGTTTGGGACGGCAATTTGGTCAAAGTGTGGTCCAAACGTCGGCAAATTTGGAGGTCGAAAAATTTTCTGACGAACCTCAAATTTTGCATGCTCCAAGCAGTCTATATTCCGCACCTCTCCTAAAAAATTGACAGACTTTCGCCGGCAAATTGCAGAGAAACTTCAATATGTAGGGAAATGTCCTGCTTGCTCCGCAACCCGTGGCTGTCCCGACACTCCCCTTTGGTGTACTCCTGACTCGTGCGCATGCGTAGGCCTTTGGATGGTCGTTGACGCACCCCAGTTTGGGACGGCAATTTGGTCAAAGTGTGGTCCAAACGTCGGCAAAATTGGAGGTCGAAAAATTTGCATGCTCCAAGCAGTCTATATTCCGCACCTCTCCTAAAAAATTGACAGACTTTCGCCGGCAAATTGCAGAGAAACTTCAATATGTAGGGAAATTTCCTGCTTGCTCCGCAACCCGTGGCTGTCCCGACACTCCCCTTTGGTGTACTCCTGACTCGTGCGCATGCGTAGGCCTTTGTATGGTCGTTGACGCACCCCAGTTTGGGACGGCAATTTGGTCAAAGTGTGGTCCAAACGTCGGCAAATTTGGAGGTCGAAAATTTTTCTGACGAACCTCAAATTTTGCATGCTCCAAGCAGTCTATATTCCGCACCTCTCCTAAAAAATTGACAGACTTTCGCCGGCAAATTGCAGAGAAACTTCAAAATGTAGGGAAATTTCCTGCTTGCTCCGCAACCCGTGGCTGTCCCGACACTCCCCTGGTACGCATGCGTAGGCCATTGGATGGTCGTTGACGCACCCCAGTTTGGGACGGCAATTTGGTCAAAGTGTGGTCCAAACGTCGGCATTTTGGAGGTCGAACATTTTTCTGACGAACCTCAAATTTTGCATGCTCCAAGCAGTCTATATTCCGCACCTCTCCTAAAAAATTGACAGACTTTCGCCGGCAAATTGCAGAGAAACTTCAATGTGTAGGGAAATTTCCTGCTTGCTCCGCAACCCGTGGCTGTCCCGACACTCCCCTTTGGTGTACTCCTGACTCGTGCGCATGCGTAGGCCTTTGGATGGTCGTTGACGCACCCCAGTTTGGGACGGCAATTTGGTCAAAGTGTGGTCCAAACGTCGGCAAATTTGGAGGTCGAAGAATTTTCTGACGAACCTCAAATTTTGCATGCTCCAAGCAGTCTATATTCCGCACCTCTCCCAAAAAATTGACAGACTTTCGCCGGCAAATTGCAGAGAAACTTCAATATGTAGGGAAATTTCCTGCTTGCTCCGCAACCCGTGGCTGTCCCGACACTCCCCTTTGGTGTACTCCTGACTCGTGCGCATGCGTAGGCCATTGGATGGTCGTTGACGCACCCCAGTTTGGGACGGCAATTTGGTCAAAGTGTGGTCCAAACGTCGGCAAATTTGGAGGTCGAAAAATTTTCTGAAGAACCTCAAATTTTGCATACTCCAAGCAGTCTATATTCCGCACCTCTCCTAAAAAATTGACAGACTTTCGCCGGCAAATTGCAGAGAAACTTCAATATGTAGGGAAATTTCCTGCTTGCTCCGCAACCCGTGGCTGTCCCGACACTCCCCTTTGGTGTACTCCTGACTCGTGCGCATGCGTAGGCCATTGGATGGTCGTTGACGCACCCCAGTTTGGGACGGCAATTTGGTCAAAGTGTAGTCCAAACGTCGGCAAATTTGGAGGTCGAAAAATTTTCTGACGAACCTCAAATTTTGCATACTCCAAGCAGTCTATATTCCGCACCTCTCCTAAAAAATTGACAGACTTTCGCCAGCAAATTGCACAGAAACTTCAATATGTAGGGAAATTTCCTGCTTGCTCCGCAACCCGTGGCTGTCCCGACACTCCCCTTTGGTGTACTCCTGACTCGTGCGCATGCGTAGTCCTTTGGATGGTCGTTGACGCACCCAAGTTTGGGACGGCAATTTGGTCAAAGTGTGGTCCAAACGTCGGCAAATTTGGAGGTCGAAAAATTTTCTGACGAACCTCAAATTTTGCATGCTCCAAGCAGTCTATATTCCGCACCTCTCCTAAAAAATTGACAGACTTTCGCCGGCAAATTGCAGAGAAACTTCAATATGTAGGGAAATGTCCTGCTTGCTCCGCAACCCGTGGCTGTCCCGACACTCCCCTTTGGTGTACTCCTGACTCGTGCGCATGCGTAGGCCTTTGGATGGTCGTTGACGCACCCCAGTTTGGGACGGCAATTTGGTCAAAGTGTGGTCCAAACGTCGGCAAAATTGGAGGTCAAAAAATTTGCATGCTCCAAGCAGTCTATATTCCGCACCTCTCCTAAAAAATTGACAGACTTTCGCCGGCAAATTGCAGAGAAACTTCAATATGTAGGGAAATTTCCTGCTTGCTCCGCAACCCGTGACTGTCCCGACACTCCCCTTTGGTGTACTCCTGACTCGTGCGCATGCGTAGGCCTTTGTATGGTCGTTGACGCACCCCAGTTTGGGACGGCAATTTGGTCAAAGTGTGGTCCAAACGTCGGCAAATTTGGAGGTCGAAAATTTTTCTGACGAACCTCAAATTTTGCATGCTCCAAGCAGTCTATATTCCGCACCTCTCCTAAAAAATTGACAGACTTTCGCCGGCAAATTGCAGAGAAACTTCAAAATGTAGGGAAATTTCCTGCTTGCTCCGCAACCCGTGGCTGTCCCGACACTCCCCTGGTACGCATGCGTAGGCCATTGGATGGTCGTTGACGCACCCCAGTTTGGGACGGCAATTTGGTCAAAGTGTGGTCCAAACGTCGGCATTTTGGAGGTCGAACATTTTTCTGACGAACCTCAAATTTTGCATGCTCCAAGCAGTCTATATTCCGCACCTCTCCTAAAAAATTGACAGACTTTCGCCGGCAAATTGCAGAGAAACTTCAATGTGTAGGGAAATTTCCTGCTTGCTCCGCAACCCGTGGCTGTCCCGACACTCCCCTTTGGTGTACTCCTGACTCGTGCGCATGCGTAGGCCTTTGGATGGTCGTTGACGCACCCCAGTTTGGGACGGCAATTTGGTCAAAGTGTGGTCCAAACGTCGGCAAATTTGGAGGTCGAAAAATTTTCTGACGAACCTCAAATTTTGCATGCTCCAAGCAGTCTATATTCCGCACCTCTCCCAAAAAATTGACAGACTTTCGCCGGCAAATTGCAGAGAAACTTCAATATGTAGGGAAATTTCCTGCTTGCTCCGCAACCCGTGGCTGTCCCGACACTCCCCTTTGGTGTACTCCTGACTCGTGCGCATGCGTAGGCCATTGGATGGTCGTTGACGCACCCCAGTTTGGGACGGCAATTTGGTCAAAGTGTGGTCCAAACGTCGGCAAATTTGGAGGTCGAAAAATTTTCTGAAGAACCTCAAATTTTGCATACTCCAAGCAGTCTATATTCCGCACCTCTCCTAAAAAATTGACAGACTTTCGCCGGCAAATTGCAGAGAAACTTCAATATGTAGGGAAATTTCCTGCTTGCTCCGCAACCCGTGGCTGTCCCGACACTCCCCTTTGGTGTACTCCTGACTCGTGCGCATGCGTAGGCCTTTGGATGGTCGTTGACGCACCCAAGTTTGGGACGGCAATTTGGTCAAAGTGTGGTCCAAACGTCGGCAAATTTGGAGGTCGACAAATTTTCTGACGAACCTCAAATTTTGCATGCTCCAAGCAGTCTATATTCCGCACCTCTCCTAAAAAATTGACAGACTTTCGCCAGCAAATTGCAGAGAAACTTCAATATGTAGGGAAATTTCCTGCTTGCTCCTCAACCCGTGGCTGTCCCGACACTCCCCTTTGGTGTACTCCTGACTCGTGCGCATGCGTAGGCCTTTGGATGGTCGTTGACGCACCCCAGTTTGGGACGGCAATTTGGGCAAAGTGTGGTCCAAACGTCAGCAAATTTGGAGGTCGAAAAATTTTCTGACGAACCTCAAATTTTGCATGCTCCAAGCAGTCTATATTCCGCACCTTTCCCAAAAAATTGACAGACTTTCGCCGGCAAATTGCAGAGAAACTTCAATATGTAGGAAAATTTCCTGCTTGCTCCGCAACCCGTGGCTGTCCCGACACTCCCCTTTGGTGTACTCCTGACTCGTGCGCATACGTAGGCCATTGGATGGTCGTTGACGCACCCCAGTTTGGGAAGGCAATTTGGTCAAAGTGTGGTCCAAACGTCGGCAAATTTGGAGGTCGAAAAATTTTCTGACGAACCTCAAATTTTGCATACTCCAAGCAGTCTATATTCCGCACCTCTCCTAAAAAATTGACAGACTTTCGCCGGCAAATTGCAGACAAACTTCAATATGTAGGGAAATTTCCTGCTTGCTCCGCAACCCGTGGCTGTCCCGACACTCCCCTTTGGTGTACTCCTGACTCGTGCGCATGCGTAGGCCATTGGATGGTCGTTGACGCACCCCAGTTTGGGACGGCAATTTGGTCAAAGTGTGGTCCAAACGTCGGCAAATTTGGAGGTCGAAAAATTTTCTGACGAACCTCAAATTTTGCATGCTCCAAGCAGTCTATATTCCGCACCTCTCCTAAAAAATTGACAGACTTTCGCCGGCAAATTGCAGAGAAACTTCAATATGTAGGGAAATTTCCTGCTTGCTCCGCAACCCGTGGCTGTCCCGACACTCCCCTTTGGTGTACTCCTGACTCGTGCGCATGCGTAGGCCTTTGGATGGTCGTTGACGCACCCCAGTTTGGGACGGCAATTTGGGCAAAGTGTGGTCCAAACGTCGGCAAATTTGGAGGTCGAAAAATTTTCTGACGAACCTCAAATTTTGCATACTCCAAGCAGTCTATATTCCGCACCTCTCCTAAAAAATTGACAGACTTTCGCCTGCAAATTGCAGAGAAACTTCAATATGTAGGAAAATTTCCTGCTTGCTCCGCAACCCGTGGCTGTCCCGACACTCCCCTTTGGTGTACTCCTGACTCGTGCGCATGCGTAGGCCATTGGATGGTCGTTGACACACCCCAGTTTGGGACGGCAATTTGGTCAAAGTGTGGTCCAAACGTCGGCAAATTTGGAGGTCGAAAAATTTTCTGACGAACCTCAAATTTTGCATACTCCAAGCAGTCTATATTCCGCACCTCTCCTAAAAATTGACAGACTTTCGCCGGCAAATTGCAGAGAAACTTCCATATGTAGGAAAATTTCCTGCTTGCTCCGCAACCCGTGGCTGTCCCGACACTCCCCTTTGGTGTACTCCTGACTCGTGCGCATGCGTAGGCCATTGGATGGTCGTTGACGCACCCCAGTTTGGGACGGCAATTTGGTCAAAGTGTGGTCCAAACGTCGGCAAATTTGGAGGTCGAAAAATTTTCTGACGAACCTCAAATTTTGCATACTCCAAGCAGTCTATATTCCGCACCTCTCCTAAAAAATTGACAGACTTTCGCCGGCAAATTGCAGACAAACTTCAATATGTAGGGAAATTTCCTGCTTGCTCCGCAACCCGTGGCTGTCCCGACACTCCCCTTTGGTGTACTCCTGACTCGTGCGCATGCGTAGGCCATTGGATGGTCGTTGACGCACCCCAGTTTGGGACGGCAATTTGGTCAAAGTGTGGTCCAAACGTCGGCAAATTTGGAGGTCGAAAAATTTTCTGAAGAACCTCAAATTTTGCATACTCCAAGCAGTCTATATTCCGCACCTCTCCTAAAAAATTGACAGACTTTCGCCGGCAAATTGCAGAGAAACTTCAATATGTAGGGAAATTTCCTGCTTGCTCCGCAACCCGTGGCTGTCCCGACACTCCCCTTTGGTGTACTCCTGACTCGTGCGCATGCGTAGGCCTTTGGATGGTCGTTGACGCACCCAAGTTTGGGACGGCAATTTGGTCAAAGTGTGGTCCAAACGTCGGCAAATTTGGAGGTCGACAAATTTTCTGACGAACCTCAAATTTTGCATGCTCCAAGCAGTCTATATTCCGCACCTCTCCTAAAAAATTGACAGACTTTCGCCAGCAAATTGCAGAGAAACTTCAATATGTAGGGAAATTTCCTGCTTGCTCCTCAACCCGTGGCTGTCCCGACACTCCCCTTTGGTGTACTCCTGACTCGTGCGCATGCGTAGGCCTTTGGATGGTCGTTGACGCACCCCAGTTTGGGACGGCAATTTGGGCAAAGTGTGGTCCAAACGTCAGCAAATTTGGAGGTCGAAAAATTTTCTGACGAACCTCAAATTTTGCATGCTCCAAGCAGTCTATATTCCGCACCTCTCCCAAAAAATTGACAGACTTTCGCCGGCAAATTGCAGAGAAACTTCAATATGTAGGAAAATTTCCTGCTTGCTCCGCAACCCGTGGCTGTCCCGACACTCCCCTTTGGTGTACTCCTGACTCGTGCGCATACGTAGGCCATTGGATGGTCGTTGACGCACCCCAGTTTGGGAAGGCAATTTGGTCAAAGTGTGGTCCAAACGTCGGCAAATTTGGAGGTCGAAAAATTTTCTGACGAACCTCAAATTTTGCATACTCCAAGCAGTCTATATTCCGCACCTCTCCTAAAAAATTGACAGACTTTCGCCGGCAAATTGCAGACAAACTTCAATATGTAGGGAAATTTCCTGCTTGCTCCGCAACCCGTGGCTGTCCCGACACTCCCCTTTGGTGTACTCCTGACTCGTGCGCATGCGTAGGCCATTGGATGGTCGTTGACGCACCCCAGTTTGGGACGGCAATTTGGTCAAAGTGTAGTCCAAACGTCGGCAAATTTGGAGGTCGAAAAATTTTCTGACGAACCTCAAATTTTGCATACTCCAAGCAGTCTATATTCCGCACCTCTCCTAAAAAATTGACAGACTTTCGCCAGCAAATTGCACAGAAACTTCAATATGTAGGGAAATTTCCTGCTTGCTCCGCAACCCGTGGCTGTCCCGACACTCCCCTTTGGTGTACTCCTGACTCGTGCGCATGCGTAGTCCTTTGGATGGTCGTTGACGCACCCAAGTTTGGGACGGCAATTTGGTCAAAGTGTGGTCCAAACGTCGGCAAATTTGGAGGTCGAAAAATTTTCTGACGAACCTCAAATTTTGCATGCTCCAAGCAGTCTATATTCCGCACCTCTCCTAAAAAATTGACAGACTTTCGCCGGCAAATTGCAGAGAAACTTCAATATGTAGGGAAATGTCCTGCTTGCTCCGCAACCCGTGGCTGTCCCGACACTCCCCTTTGGTGTACTCCTGACTCGTGCGCATGCGTAGGCCTTTGGATGGTCGTTGACGCACCCCAGTTTGGGACGGCAATTTGGTCAAAGTGTGGTCCAAACGTCGGCAAAATTGGAGGTCAAAAAATTTGCATGCTCCAAGCAGTCTATATTCCGCACCTCTCCTAAAAAATTGACAGACTTTCGCCGGCAAATTGCAGAGAAACTTCAATATGTAGGGAAATTTCCTGCTTGCTCCGCAACCCGTGGCTGTCCCGACACTCCCCTTTGGTGTACTCCTGACTCGTGCGCATGCGTAGGCCTTTGTATGGTCGTTGACGCACCCCAGTTTGGGACGGCAATTTGGTCAAAGTGTGGTCCAAACGTCGGCAAATTTGGAGGTCGAAAATTTTTCTGACGAACCTCAAATTTTGCATGCTCCAAGCAGTCTATATTCCGCACCTCTCCTAAAAAATTGACAGACTTTCGCCGGCAAATTGCAGAGAAACTTCAAAATGTAGGGAAATTTCCTGCTTGCTCCGCAACCCGTGGCTGTCCCGACACTCCCCTGGTACGCATGCGTAGGCCATTGGATGGTCGTTGACGCACCCCAGTTTGGGACGGCAATTTGGTCAAAGTGTGGTCCAAACGTCGGCATTTTGGAGGTCGAACATTTTTCTGACGAACCTCAAATTTTGCATGCTCCAAGCAGTCTATATTCCGCACCTCTCCTAAAAAATTGACAGACTTTCGCCGGCAAATTGCAGAGAAACTTCAATGTGTAGGGAAATTTCCTGCTTGCTCCGCAACCCGTGGCTGTCCCGACACTCCCCTTTGGTGTACTCCTGACTCGTGCGCATGCGTAGGCCTTTGGATGGTCGTTGACGCACCCCAGTTTGGGACGGCAATTTGGTCAAAGTGTGGTCCAAACGTCGGCAAATTTGGAGGTCGAAAAATTTTCTGACGAACCTCAAATTTTGCATGCTCCAAGCAGTCTATAATTCGCACCTCTCCTAAAAAATTGACAGACTTTCGCCTGCAAATTGCAGAGAAACTTCAATATGTAGGGAAATTTCCTGCTTGCTCCGCAACCCGTGGCTGTCCCGACACTCCGCTTTGGTGTACTCCTGACTCGTGCGCATGCGTAGGCCTTTGGATGGTCGTTGACGCACCCCAGTTTGGGACGGCAATTTGGTCAAAGTGTGGTCCAAACGTCGGCAAATTTGGAGGTCGAAAATTTTTCTGACGAACCTCAAATTTTGCATGCTCCAAGCAGTCTATATTTCGCACCTCTCCCAAAAAATTGACAGACTTTCGCCGGCAAATTGCAGAGAATCTTCAATATGTAGGGAAATTTCCTGCTTGCTCCGCAACCCGTGGCTGTCCCGACACTCCCCTTTGGTGTACTCCTGACTCGTGCGCATGCGTAGGCCTTTGGATGGTCGTTGACGCACCCAAGTTTGGGACGGCAATTTGGTCAAAGTGTGGTCCAAACGTCGGCAAATTTGGAGGTCGACAAATTTTCTGACGAACCTCAAATTTTGCATGCTCCAAGCAGTCTATATTCCGCACCTCTCCTAAAAAATTGACAGACTTTCGCCAGCAAATTGCAGAGAAACTTCAATATGTAGGGAAATTTCCTGCTTGCTCCTCAACCCGTGGCTGTCCCGACACTCCCCTTTGGTGTACTCCTGACTCGTGCGCATGCGTAGGCCTTTGGATGGTCGTTGACGCACCCCAGTTTGGGACGGCAATTTGGGCAAAGTGTGGTCCAAACGTCAGCAAATTTGGAGGTCGAAAAATTTTCTGACGAACCTCAAATTTTGCATGCTCCAAGCAGTCTATATTCCGCACCTCTCCCAAAAAATTGACAGACTTTCGCCGGCAAATTGCAGAGAAACTTCAATATGTAGGAAAATGTCCTGCTTGCTCCGCAACCCGTGGCTGTCCCGACACTCCCCTTTGGTGTACTCCTGACTCGTGCGCATGCGTAGGCCATTGGATGGTCGTTGACGCACCCCAGTTTGGGACGGCAATTTGGTCAAAGTGTGGTCCAAACGTCGGCAAATTTGGAGGTCGAAAAATTTTCTGACGAACCTCAAATTTTGCATACTCCAAGCAGTCTATATTCCGCACCTCTCCTAAAAAATTGACAGACTTTCGCCGGCAAATTGCAGACAAACTTCAATATGTAGGGAAATTTCCTGCTTGCTCTGCAACCCGTGGCTGTCCCGACACTCCCCTTTGGTGTACTCCTGACTCGTGCGCATGCGTAGGCCATTGGATGGTCGTTGACGCACCCCAGTTTGGGACGGCAATTTGGTCAAAGTGTGGTCCAAACGTCGGCAAATTCGGAGGTCGAAAAATTTTCTGACGAACCTCAAATTTTGCATTCTCCAAGCAGTCTATATTCCGCACCTTTCCTAAAAAATTGACAGACTTTCGCCGGCAAATTGCAGAGAAACTTCAATATGTAGGGAAATTTCCTGCTTGCTCCGCAACCCGTGGCTGTCCCGACACTCCCCTTTGGTGTACTCCTGACTCGTGCGCATGCGTAGGCCTTTGGATGGTCGTTGACGCACCCCAGTTTGGGACGGCAATTTTGGCAAAGTGTGGTCCAAACGTCGGCAAAATTGGAGGTCTAAAAATTTTCTGACGAACCTCAAATTTTGCATGCTCCAAGCAGTCTATATTCCGCACCTCTCCTAAAAAATTGACAGACTTTCGCCGGCAAATTGCAGAGAAACTTCAATATGTAGGGAAATTTCCTGCTTGCTCCGCAACCCGTGGCTGTCCTGACACTCCCCTTTGGTGTACTGCTGACTCGTGCGCATGCGTAGGCCATTGGATGGTCGTTGACGCACCCCAGTTTGGGACGGCAATTTGGTCAAAGTGTGGTCCAAACGTCGGCAAATTCGGAGGTCGAAAAATTTTCTGACGAACCTCAAATTTTGCATTCTCCAAGCAGTCTATATTCCGCACCTTTCCTAAAAAATTGACAGACTTTCGCCGGCAAATTGCAGAGAAACTTCAATATGTAGGGAAATTTCCTGCTTGCTCCGCAACCCGTGGCTGTCCCGACACTCCCCTTTGGTGTACTCCTGACTCGTGCGCATGCGTAGGCCTTTGGATGGTCGTTGACGCACCCCAGTTTGGGACGGCAATTTTGGCAAAGTGTGGTCCAAACGTCGGCAAAATTGGAGGTCTAAAAATTTTCTGACGAACCTCAAATTTTGCATGCTCCAAGCAGTCTATATTCCGCACCTCTCCTAAAAAATTGACAGACTTTCGCCGGCAAATTGCAGAGAAACTTCAATATGTAGGGAAATTTCCTGCTTGCTCCGCAACCCGTGGCTGTCCCGACACTCCCCTTTGGTGTACTGCTGACTCGTGCGCATGCGTAGGCCTTTGGATGGTCGTTGACGCACCCCAGTTTGGGACGGCAATTTGGTCAAAGTGTGGTCCAAACGTCGGCAAATTTGGAGGTCGAAAAATTTTCTGACGAACCTCAAATTTTGCATGCTCCAAGCAGTCTATATTCCGCACCTCTCCTAAAAAATTGACAGACTTTCGCCTGCAAATTGCAGAGAAACTTCAATATGTAGGGAAATTTCCTGCTTGCTCCGCAACCCGTGGCTGTCCCGACACTCCCCTTTGGTGTACTCCTGACTCGTGCGCATGCGTAGGCCTTTGGATGGTCGTTGACGCACCCAAGTTTGGGACGGCAATTTGGTCAAAGTGTGGTCCAAACGTCGGCAAATTTGGAGGTCGAAACATTTTCTGACGAACCTCAAATTCTGCATGGTCCAAGCAGTCTATATTCCGCATCTCTCCTAAAAAATTGACAGACTTTCGCCGGCAAATTGCAGAGAAACTGTAATATGTAGGGAAATTTCCTGCTTGCTCCGCAACCCGTGGCTGTCCCGACACTCCCCTTTGGTGTACTCCTGACTCGTGCGCATGCGTAGGCCTTTGGATGGTCGTTGACGCACCCCAGTTTGGGACGGCAATTTGGTCAAAGTGTGGTCCAAACGTCGGCAAATTTGGAGGTCGACAAATTTTTTGACGAACCTCAAATTTTGCATGCTCCAAGCAGTCTATATTCCGCACCTCTCCTAAAAAATTGACAGACTTTCGCCGGCAAATTGCAGAGAAACTTCAATATGTAGGGAAATTTCCTGCTTGCTCCGCAACCCGTGGCTGTCCCGACACTCCCCTTTGGTGTACTCCTGACTCGTGCGCATGCGTAGGCCATTGGATGGTCGTTGACGCACCCCAGTTTGGGACGGCAATTTGGTCAAAGTGTGGTCCAAACGTCGGCAAATTTGGAGGTCGAAAAATTTGCATACTCCAAGCAGTCTATATTCCGCACCTCTCCTAAAAAATTGACAGACTTTCGCCGGCAAATTGCAGACAAACTTCAATATGTAGGGAAATTTCCTGCTTGCTCCGCAACCCGTGGCTGTCCCGACACTCCCCTTTGGTGTACTCCTGACTCGTGCGCATGCGTAGGCCATTGGATGGTCGTTGACGCACCCCAGTTTGGGACGGCAATTTGGTCAAAGTGTGGTCCAAACGTCGGCAAATTTGGAGGTCGAAAAATTTTCTGACGAACCTCAAATTTTGCATGCTCCAAGCAGTCTATATTCCGCACCTCTCCTAAAAAATTGACAGACTTTCGCCGGCAAATTGCAGAGAAACTTCAATATGTAGGGAAATTTCCTGCTTGCTCCGCAACCCGTGGCTGTCCCGACACTCCCCTTTGGTGTACTCCTGACTCGTGCGCATGCGTAGGCCTTTGGATGGTCGTTGACGCACCCAAGTTTGGGACGGCAATTTGGTCAAAGTGTGGTCCAAACGTCGGCAAATTTGGAGGTCGAAAAATTTTCTGACGAACCTCAAATTTTGCATGCTCCAGGCAGTCTATATTCCGCACCTCTCCTAAAAAATTGACAGACTTTCGCCGGCAAAGTGCAGAGAAACTTCAATATGTAGGAAAATTTCCTGCTTGCTCCGCAACCCGTGGCTGTCCCGACACTCCCCTTTGGTGTACTCCTGACTCGTGCGCATGCGTAGGCCTTTGGATGGTCGTTGACGCACCCCAGTTTGGGACGGCAATTTGGGGCAAAGTGTGGTCCAAACGTCGGCAAATTTGGAGGTCGAAAAATTTTCTGACGAACCTCAAATTTTGCATGCTCCAAGCAGTCTATATTCCGCACCTCTCCTAAAAAATTGACAGACTTTCGCCGGCAAATTGCAGAGAAACTTCAATATGTAGGGAAATTTCCTGCTTGCTCCGCAACCCGTGGCTGTCCCGACACTCCCCTTTGGTGTACTGCTGACTCGTGCGCATGCGTAGGCCTTTGGATGGTCGTTGACGCACCCCAGTTTGGGACGGCAATTTGGTCAAAGTGTGGTCCAAACGTCGGCAAATTTGGAGGTCGAAAAATTTTCTGACGAACCTCAAATTTTGCATGCTCCAAGCAGTCTATATTCCGCACCTCTCCTAAAAAATTGACAGACTTTCGCCTGCAAATTGCAGAGAAACTTCAATATGTAGGGAAATTTCCTGCTTGCTCCGCAACCCGTGGCTGTCCCGACACTCCCCTTTGGTGTACTCCTGACTCGTGCGCATGCGTAGGCCTTTGGATGGTCGTTGACGCACCCCAGTTTGGGACGGTAATTTGGTCAAAGTGTGGTCCAAACGTCGGCAAATTTGGAGGTCGACAAATTGTTTGACGAACCTCAAATTTTGCATGCTCCAAGCAGTCTATATTCCGCACCTCTCCTAAAAAATTGACAGACTTTCGCCGGCAAATTGCAGAGAAACTTCAATATGTAGGGAAATTTCCTGCTTGCTCCGCAACCCGTGGCTGTCCCGACACTCCCCTTTGGTGTACTCCTGACTCGTGCGCATGCGTAGGCCATTGGATGGTCGTTGACGCACCCCAGTTTGGGACGGCAATTTGGTCAAAGTGTGGTCCAAACGTCGGCAAATTTGGAGGTCGAAAAATTTTCTGACGAACCTCAAATTTTGCATACTCCAAGCAGTCTATATTCCGCACCTCTCCTAAAAAATTGACAGACTTTCGCCGGCAAATTGCAGACAAACTTCAATATGTAGGGAAATTTCCTGCTTGCTCCGCAACCCGTGGCTGTCCCGACACTCCCCTTTGGTGTACTCCTGACTCGTGCGCATGCGTAGGCCATTGGATGGTCGTTGACGCACCCCAGTTTGGGACGGCAATTTGGTCAAAGTGTGGTCCAAACGTCGGCAAATTTGGAGGTCGAAAAATTTTCTGACGAACCTCAAATTTTGCATACTCCAAGCAGTCTATATTCCGCACCTCTCCTAAAAAATTGACAGACTTTCGCCGGCAAATTGCAGACAAACTTCAATATGTAGGGAAATTTCCTGCTTGCTCCGCAACCCGTGGCTGTCCCGACACTCCCCTTTGGTGTACTCCTGACTCGTGCGCATGCGTAGGCCATTGGATGGTCGTTGACGCACCCCAGTTTGGGACGGCAATTTGGTCAAAGTGTGGTCCAAACGTCGGCAAATTTGGAGGTCGAAAAATTTTCTGACGAACCTCAAATTTTGCATGCTCCAAGCAGTCTATATTCCGCACCTCTCCTAAAAAATTGACAGACTTTCGCCTGCAAATTGCAGAGAAACTTCAATATGTAGGGAAATTTCCTGCTTGCTCCGCAACCCGTGGCTGTCCCGACACTCCCCTTTGGTGTACTCCTGACTCGTGCGCATGCGTAGGCCTTTGGATGGTCGTTGACCCACCCAAGTTTGGGACGGCAATTTGGTCAAAGTGTGGTCCAAACGTCGGCAAATTTGGAGGTCGAAAATTTTTTTGACGAACCTCAAATTGTGCATGCTCCAAGCAGTCTATATTCCGCACCTCTCCTAAAAAATTGACAGACTTTCGCCGGCAAATTGCAGAGAAACTTCAATATGTAGGGAAATTTCCTGCTTGCTCCGCAACCCGTGGCTGTCCCGACACTCCCCTTTGGTGTACTCCTGACTCGTGCGCATGCGTAGGCCATTGGATGGTCGTTGACGCACCCCAGTTTGGGACGGCAATTTGGTCAAAGTGTGGTCCAAACGTCGGCAAATTTGGAGATCGAAAAATTTTCTGACGAACCTCAAATTTTGCATGCTCCAAGCAGTCTATATTCCGCACCTCTCCTAAAAAATTGACAGACTTTCGCCTGCAAATTGCAGAGAAACTTCAATATGTAGGGAAATTTCCTGCTTGCTCCGCAACCCGTGGCTGTCCCGACACTCCCCTTTGGTGTACTCCTGACTCGTGCGCATGCGTAGGCCATTGGATGGTCGTTGACGCACCCCAGTTTGGGACGGCAATTTGGTCAAAGTGTGGTCCAAACGTCGGCAAATTTGGAGGTCGAAAAATTTTCTGACGAACCTCAAATTTTGCATACTCCAAGCAGTCTATATTCCGCACCTCTCCTAAAAAATTGACAGACTTTCGCAGGCAAATTGCAGACAAACTTCAATATGTAGGGAAATTTCCTGCTTGCTCCGCAACCCGTGGCTGTCCCGACACTCCCCTTTGGTGTACTCCTGACTCGTGCGCATGCGTAGGCCATTGGATGGTCGTTGACGCACCCCAGTTTGGGACGGCAATTTGGTCAAAGTGTGGTCCAAACGTCGGCAAATTTGGAGGTCGAAAAATTTTCTGACGAACCTCAAATTTTGCATGCTCCAAGCAGTCTATATTCCGCACCTCTCCTAAAAAATTGACAGACTTTCGCCTGCAAATTGCAGAGAAACTTCAATATGTAGGGAAATTTCCTGCTTGCTCCGCAACCCGTGGCTGTCCCGACACTCCCCTTTGGTGTACTCCTGACTCGTGCGCATGCGTAGGCCTTTGGATGGTCGTTGACGCACCCAAGTTTGGGACGGCAATTTGGTCAAAGTGTGGTCCAAACGTCGGCAAATTTGGAGGTCGAAAAATTTTCTGACGAACCTCAAATTTTGCATGCTCCAAGCAGTCTATATTCCGCACCTCTCCTAAAAAATTGACAGACTTTCGCCGGCAAATTGCAGAGAAACTTCAATATGTAGGGAAATTTCCTGCTTGCTCTGCAACCCGTGGCTGTCCCGACACTCCCCTTTGGTGTACTCCTGACTCGTGCGCATGCGTAGGCCTTTGGATGGTCGTTGACGCACCCCAGTTTGGGACGGCAATTTGGTCAAAGTGTGGTCCAAACGTCGGCAAATTTGGAGGTCGACAAATTTTTTGACGAACCTCAAATTTTGCATGCTCCAAGCAGTCTATATTCCGCACCTCTCCTAAAAAATTGACAGACTTTCGCCGGCAAAGTGCAGAGAAACTTCAATATGTAGGAAAATTTCCTGCTTGCTCCGCAACCCGTGGCTGTCCCGACACTCCCCTTTGGTGTACTCCTGACTCGTGCGCATGCGTAGGCCATTGGATGGTCGTTGACGCACCCCAGTTTGGGACGGCAATTTGGTCAAAGTGTGGTCCAAACGTCGGCAAATTTGGAGGTCGAAAAGTTTTCTGACGAACCTCAAATTTTGCATGCTCCAAGCAGTCTATATTCCGCACCTCTCCTAAAAAATTGACAGACTTTCGCCTGCAAATTGCAGAGAAACTTCAATATGTAGGGAAATTTCCTGCTTGCTCCGCAACCCGTGGCTGTCCCGACACTCCCCTTTGGTGTACTTCTGACTCGTGCGCATGCGTAGGCCTTTGGATGGTCGTTGACGCACCCAAGTTTGGGACGGCAATTTGGTCAAAGTGTGGTCCAAACGTCGGCAAATTTGGAGGTCGAAAATTTTTCTGACGAACCTCAAATTTTGCATGCTCCAAGCAGTCTATATTCCGCACCTCTCCTAAAAAATTGACAGACTTTCGCCGGCAAATTGCAGAGAAACTTCAATATGTAGGAAAATTTCCTGCTTGCTCCGCAACCCGTGGCTGTCCCGACACTCCCCTTTGGTGTACTCCTGACTCGTGCGCATGCGTAGGCCTTTGGATGGTCGATGACGCACCCCAGTTTGGGACGGCAATTTGGGCAAAGTGTGGTCCAAACGTCGGCAAATTTGGAGGTCGAAAAATTGTCTGACGAACCTCAAATTTTGCATGCTCCAAGCAGTCTATATTCCGCACCTCTCCTACAAAATTGACAGACTTTCGCCTGCAAATTGCAGAGAAACTTCAATATGTAGGGAAATTTCCTGCTTGCTCCGCAACCCGTGGCTGTCCCGACACTCCCCTTTGGTGTACTCCTGACTCGTGCGCATGCGTAGGCCTTTGGATGGTCGTTGACGCACCCAAGTTTGGGACGGCAATTTGGTCAAAGTGTGGTCCAAACGTCGGCAAATTTGGAGGTCGAACATTTTTCTGACGAACCTCAAATTTTGCATGCTCCAAGCAGTCTATATTCCGCACCTCTCCTAAAAAATTGACAGACTTTCGCCGGCAAATTGCAGAGAAACTTCAATATGTAGGAAAATTTCCTGCTTGCTCCGCAACCCGTGGCTGTCCCGACACTCCCCTTTGGTGTACTCCTGACTCGTGCGCATGCGTAGGCCTTTGGATGGTCGATGACGCACCCCAGTTTGGGACGGCAATTTGGGCAAAGTGTGGTCCAAACGTCGGCAAATTTGGAGGTCGAAAAATTTTCTGACGAACCTCAAATTTTGCATGCTCCAAGCAGTCTATATTCCGCACCTCTCCTACAAAATTGACAGACTTTCGCCTGCAAATTGCAGAGAAACTTCAATATGTAGGGAAATTTCCTGCTTGCTCCGCAACCCGTGGCTGTCCCGACACTCCCCTTTGGTGTACTCCTGACTCGTGCGCATGCGTAGGCCTTTGGATGGTCGTTGACGCACCCAAGTTTGGGACGGCAATTTGGTCAAAGTGTGGTCCAAACGTCGGCAAATTTGGAGGTCGAAAAATTTTCTGACGAACCTCAAATTTTGCATGCTCCAAGCAGTCTATATTCCGCACCTCTCCTAAAAAATTGACAGACTTTCGCCGGCAAATTGCAGAGAAACTTTAATATGTAGGAAAATTTCCTGCTTGCTCCGCAACCCGTGGCTGTCCCGACACTCCCCTTTGGTGTACTCCTGACTCGTGCGCATGCGTAGGCCTTTGGATGGTCGATGACGCACCCCAGTTTGGGACGGCAATTTGGGCAAAGTGTGGTCCAAACGTCGGCAAATTTGGAGGTCGAAAAATTTTCTGACGAACCTCAAATTTTGCATGCTCCAAGCAGTCTATATTCCGCACCTCTCCTAAACAATTGACAGACTTTCGCCGGCAAATTGCAGAGAAACTTCAATATGTAGGGAAATTTCCTGCTTGCTCCGCAACCCGTGGCTGTCCCGACACTCCCCTTTGGTGTACTCCTGACTCGTGCGCATGCGTAGGCCATTGGATGGTCGTTGACGCACCCCAGTTTGGGACGGCAATTTGGTCAAAGTGTGGTCCAAACGTCGGCAAATTTGGAGGTCGAAAAATTTTCTGACGAACCTCAAATTTTGCATGCTCCAAGCAGTCTATATTCCGCACCTCTCCTAAAAAATTGACAGACTTTCGCCGGCAAATTGCAGAGAAACTTCAATATGTAGGGAAATTTCCTGCTTGCTCCGCAACCCGTGGCTGTCCCGACACTCCCCTTTGGTGTACTCCTGACTCGTGCGCATGCGTAGGCCTTTGGATGGTCGTTGACGCACCCAAGTTTGGGACGGCAATTTGGTCAAAGTGTGGTCCAAACGTCGGCAAATTTGGAGGTCGAAAAATTTTCTGACGAACCTCAAATTTTGCATGCTCCAAGCAGTCTATATTCCGCACCTCTCCTAAAAAATTGACAGACTTTCGCCGGCAAATTGCAGAGAAACTTCAATATATAGGAAAATTTCCTGCTTGCTCCGCAACCCGTGGCTGTCCCGACACTCCCCTTTGGTGTACTCCTGACTCGTGCGCATGCGTAGGCCTTTGGATGGTCGTTGACGCACCCCAGTTTGGGACGGCAATTTGGGCAAAGTGTGGTCCAAACGTCGGCAAATTTGGAGGTCGAAAAATTTTCTGGCGAACCTCAAATTTTGCATGCTCCAAGCAGTCTATATTCCGCACCTCTCCTAAAAAATTGACAGACTTTCGCCGGCAAATTGCAGAGAAACTTCAATATGTAGGGAAATTTCCTGCTTGCTCCGCAACCCGTGGCTGTCCCGACACTCCCCTTTGGTGTACTCCTGACTCGTGCGCATGCGTAGGCCATTGGATGGTCGTTGACGCACCCCAGTTTGGGACGGCAATTTGGTCAAAGTGTGGTCCAAACGTCGGCAAATTTGGAGGTCGAAAAATTTGCTGACGAACCTCAAATTTCCTGCTTGCTCCGCAACCCGTGGCTGTCCCGACACTCCCCTTTGGTGTACTCCTGACTCGTGCGCATGCGTAGGTCTTTGGATGGTCGTTGACGAACCCCAGTTTGGGACGGCAATTTGGTCAAAGTGTGGTCCAAACGTCGGCAAATTTGGAGGTCGACAAATTTTTTGACGAACCTCAAATTTTGCATGCTCCAAGCAGTCTATATTTCGCACCTCTCCTAAAAAATTGACAGACTTTCGCCGGCAAATTGCAGATAAACTTCAATATGTAGGGAAATTTCCTACTTGCTCCGCAACCCGTGGCTGTCCCGACACTCCCCTTTGGTGTACTCCTGACTCGTGCGCATGCGTAGGCCATTGGATGGTCGTTGACGCACCCCAGTTTGGGACGGCAATTTGGTCAAAGTGTGGTCCAAACGTCGGCAAATTTGGAGGTCGAACAATTTTCTGACGAACCTCAAATTTTGCATACTCCAAGCAGTCTATATTCCGCACCTCTCCTAAAAAATTGACAGACTTTCGCCCGCAAATTGCAGACAAACTTCAATATGTAGGGAAATTTCCTGCTTGCTCCGCAACCCGTGGCTGTCCCGACACTCCCCTTTGGTGTACTCCTGACTCGTGCGCATGCGTAGGCCATTGGATGGTCGTTGACGCACCCCAGTTTGGGACGGCAATTTGGTCAAAGTGTGGTCCAAACGTCGGCAAATTTGGAGGTCGAAAATTTTTCTGACGAACCTCAAATTTTGCATGCTCCAAGCAGTCTATATTCCGCACCTCTCCTAAAAAATTGACAGACTTTCGCCTGCAAATTGCAGAGAAACTTCAATATGTAGGGAAATTTCCTGCTTGCTCCGCAACCCGTGGCTGTCCCGACACTCCCCTTTGGTGTACTCCTGACTCGTGCGCATGCGTAGGCCTTTGGATGGTCGTTGACGCACCCAAGTTTGGGACGGCAATTTGGGCAAAGTGTGGTCCAAACGTCGGCAAATTTGGAGGTCGAAAATTTTCTGACGAACCTAAAATTTTGCATGCTCCAAGCAGTCTATATTCCGCACCTCTCCTAAAAAATTGACAGACTTTCGCCGGCAAATTGCAGAGAAACTTCAATATGTAGGGAAATTTCCTGCTTGCTCCTCAACCCGTGGCTGTCCCGACACTCCCCTTTGGTGTACTCCTGACTCGTGCGCATGCGTAGGCCTTTGGATGGTCGTTGACGCACCCCAGTTTGGGACGGCAATTTGGTCAAAGTGTGGTCCAAACGTCGGCAAATTTGGAGGTCGACAAATTTTTTGACGAACCTCAACTTTTGCATGCTCCAAGCAGTCTATATTCCGCACCTCTCCTAAAAAATTGACAGACTTTCGCCGGCAAATTGCAGAGAAACTTCAATATGTAGGGAAATTTCCTGCTTGCTCCGCAACCCGTGGCTGTCCCGACTCTCCCCTTTGGTGTACTCCTGACTCGTGCGCATGCGTAGGCCTTTGGATGATCGTTGACACACCCCTGTTTGGGACGGCAATTTGGTCAAAGTGTGGTCCAAACGTCGGCAAATTTGGAGGTCGAAAAATTTTCTGACGAACCTCAAATTTTGCATGCTCCAAGCAGTCTATATTCCGCACCTCTCCTAAAAAACTGACAGACTTTCGCCGGCAAATTGCAGAGAAACTTAAATATGTAGGGAAATGTCCTGCTTGCTCCGCAACCCGTGGCTGTCCCGACACTCCCCTTTGGTGTACTCCTGACTCGTGCGCATGCGTAGGCCTTTGGATGGTCGTTGACGCACCCCAGTTTGGGACGGCAATTTGGTCAAAGTGTGGTCCAAACGTCGGCAAATTTGGAGGTCGAAAAATTTTCTGACGAACCTCAAATTTTGCATGCTCCAAGCAGTCTATATTCCGCACCTCTCCTAAAAAACTGACAGACTTTCGCCGGCAAATTGCAGAGAAACTTCAATATGTAGGGAAATTTCCTGCTTGCTCCGCAACCCGTGGCTGTCCCGACACTCCCCTTTGGTGTACTCCTGACTCGTGCGCATGCGTAGGCCTTTGGATGGTCGTTGACGCACCCCAGTTTGGGACGGCAATTTGGGCAAAGTGTGGTCCAAACGTCGGCAAATTTGGAGGTCGAAAATTTTTCTGACGAACCTCAAATTTTGCATGCTCCAAGCAGTCTATATTCCGCACCTCTCCTAAAAAATTGACAGACTTTCGCCGGCAATTTGCAGAGAAACTTCAATATGTAGGGAAATTTCCTGCTTGCTCCGCAACCCGTGGCTGTCCCGACACTCCCCTTTGGTGTACTCCTGACTTGTGCGCATGCGTAGGCCTTTGGATGGTCGTTGACGCACCCCAGTTTGGGACGGCAATTTGGTCAAAGTGTGGTCCAAACGTCGGCAAATTTGGAGGTCGAAAAATTTTCTGACGAACCTCAAATTTTGCATGCTCCAAGCAGTCTATATTCCGCACCTCTCCTAAAAAATTGACAGACTTTCGCCGGCAAATTGCAGAGAAACTTCAATATGTAGGAAAATTTCCTGCTTGCTCCGCAACCCGTGGCTGTCCCGACACTCCCCTTTGGTGTACTCCTGACTCGTGCGCATGCGTAGGCCTTTGGATGGTCGTTGACGCACCCCAGTTTGGGACGGCAATTTGGGCAAAGTGTGGTCCAAACGTCGGCAAATTTGGAGGTCGAAAATTTTTCTGACGAACCTCAAATTTTGCATGCTCCAAGCAGTCTATATTCCGCACCTCTCCTAAAAAATTGACAGACTTTCGCCGGCAATTTGCAGAGAAACTTCAATATGTAGGGAAATTTCCTGCTTGCTCCGCAACCCGTGGCTGTCCCGACACTCCCCTTTGGTGTACTCCAAGCAGGAATTTCCCTACATATTGAAGTTTCTCTGCAATTTGCCGGCGAAAGTCTGTCAGTTTTTTAGGAGAGGTGCGGAATATAGACTGCTTGGACCATGCAAAATTTGAGGTTCGTCGAAAAATTTTCTGACGAACCTCAAATTTTGCATGCTCCAAGCAGTCTATATTCCGCACCTCTCCTAAAAAATTGACAGACTTTCGCCGGCAAATTGCAGAGAAACTTCAATATGTAGGGAAATTTCCTGCTTGCTCCGCAACCCGTGGCTGTCCCGACACTCCCCTTTGGTGTACTCCTGACTCGTGCGCATGCGTAGGCCATTGGATGGTCGTTGACGCACCCCAGTTTGGGACGGCAATTTGGTCAAAGTGTGGTCCAAACGTCGGCAAATTTGGAGGTCGAAACATTTCTGACGAACCTCAAATTTTGCATGCTCCAAGCAGTCTATATTCCGCACCTCCCCTAAAAAATTGACAGACTTTCGCCGGCAAATTGCAGAGAAACTTCAATATGTAGGGAAATTTCCTGCTTGCTCCGCAACCCGTACGTGGCTGTCCCGACACTCCCCTTTGGTGTACTCCTGACTCGTGCGCATGCGTAGGCCTTTGGATGGTCGTTGACGCACCCCAGTTTGGGACGGCAATTTGGTCAAAGTGTGGTCCAAACGTCGGCAAATTTGGAGGTCGAAAAATTTTCTGACGAACCTCAAATTTTGCATGCTCCAACCAGTCTATATTCCGCACCTCTCCTAAAAAACTGACAGACTTTCGCCGGCAAATTGCAGAGAAACTTCAATATGTAGGGAAATTTCCTGCTTGCTCCGCATGTGGCTGTCCCGACACTCCCCTTTGGTGTACTCCTGACTCGTGCGCATGCGTAGGCCTTTGGATGGTCGTTGACGCACCCCAGTTTGGGACGGCGATTTGGGCAAAGTGTGGTCCAAACGTCGGCAAATTTGGAGGTCGAAAAATTTTCTGACGAACCTCAAATTTTGCATGCTCCAAGCAGTCTATATTCCGCACCTCTCCTAAAAAATTGACAGACTTTCGCCGGCAAATTGCAGAGAAACTTCAATATGTAGGGAAATTTCCTGCTTGCTCCGCAACCCGTGGCTGTCCCGACACTCCCCTTTGGTGTACTCCTGGCCGAGAAATTTCAATACGTAGGGAAAACGGGGCTCGGGATTCCTGCTTGCTCCGCAACCCGTGGCTGTCCATACACTCTTCTTTGGTGTACTCCTGACTCGTGCGCATGCGTAGGCCTTTGGATGGTCGTTGACGCACCCCAGTTTGGGACGGCAATTTGGGCAAAGTGTGGTCCCAACGTCGGCAAATTTTGAGGTCGAAAAATTTTCTGACGAACCTCAAATTTTGCATGCTCCAAGCAGTCTATATTCCGCACCTCTCCTAAAAAATTGACAGACTTTCGCCGGCAAATTGCAGAGAAACTTCAATATGTAGGGAAATTTCCTGCTTGCTCCGCAACCCGTGGCTGTCCCGACACTCCCCTTTGGTGTACTCCTGACTCGTGCGCATGCGTAGGCCTTTGGATGGTCGTTGACGCACCCCAGTTTGGGACGGCAATTTGGTCAAAGTGTGGTCCAAACGTCGGCAAAATTGGAGGTCGACAAATTTTCTGACGAACCTCAAATTTTGCATGCTCCAAGCAGTCTATATTCCGCACCTCTCCTAAAAAATTGACAGACTTTCGCCGGCAAATTGCAGAGAAACTTCAATATGTAGGGAAATTTCCTGCTTGCTCCACAACCCGTGGCTGTCCCGACGTGTACTCCTGACTCGTGCGCATGCGTAGGCCTTTGGATGGTCGTTGACGCACCCCAGTTTGGGACGGCAATTTGGTCAAAGTGTGGTCCAAACGTCGGCAAATTTGGAGGTCGAAAAATTTTCTGACGAACCTCAAATTTTGCATGCTCCAACCAGTCTATATTCCGCACCTCTCCTAAAAAACTGACAGACTTTCGCCGGCAAATTGCAGAGAAACTTCAATATGTAGGGAAATTTCCTGCTTGCTCCGCATGTGGCTGTCCCGACACTCCCCTTTGGTGTACTCCTGACTCGTGCGCATGCGTAGGCCTTTGGATGGTCGTTGACGCACCCCAGTTTGGGACGGCGATTTGGGCAAAGTGTGGTCCAAACGTCGGCAAATTTGGAGGTCGAAAAATTGTCTGACGAACCTCAAATTTTGCATGCTCCAAGCAGTCTATATTCCGCACCTCTCCTAAAAAATTGACAGACTTTCGCCGGCAAATTGCAGAGAAACTTCAATATGTAGGGAAATTTCCTGCTTGCTCCGCAACCCGTGGCTGTCCCGACACTCCCCTTTGGTGTACTCCTGACTCGTGCGCATGCGTAGGCCTTTGGATGGTCGTTGACGCACCCCAGTTTGGGACGGCAATTTGGTCAAAGTGTGGTCCAAACGTCGGCAAAATTGGAGGTCGACAAATTTTCTGACGAACCTCAAATTTTGCATGCTCCAAGCAGTCTATATTCCGCACCTCTCCTAAAAAATTGACAGACTTTCGCCGGCAAATTGCAGAGAAACTTCAATATGTAGGGAAATTTCCTGCTTGCTCCACAACCCGTGGCTGTCCCGACGTGTACTCCTGACTCGTGCGCATGCGTAGGCCTTTGGATGGTCGTTGACGCACCCCAGTTTGGGACGGCAATTTGGTCAAAGTGTGGTCCAAACGTCGGCAAATTTGGAGGTCGAAAAATGTTGTGACGAACCTCAAATTTTGCATGCTCCAAGCAGTCTATATTCCGCACCTCTCCTAAAAAATTGACAGACTTTCGCCGGCAAATTGCAGAGAAACTTCAATATGTAGGGAAATTTCCTGCTTGCTCCGCAACCCGTGGCTGTCCCGACACTCCCCTTTGGTGTACTCCTGACTCGTGCGCATGCGTAGGCCTTTGGATGGTCGTTGACGCACCCAAGTTTGGGACGGCAATTTGGTCAAAGTGTGGTCCAAACGTCGGCAAATTTGGAGGTCGACAAATTTTCTGACGAACCTCAAATTTTGCATGCTCCAAGCAGTCTATATTCCGCACCTCTCCTAAAAAATTGACAGACTTTCGCCGGCAAATTGCAGAGAAACTTCAATATATAGGAAAATTTCCTGCTTGCTCCGCAACCCGTGGCTGTCCCGACACTCCCCTTTGGTGTACTCCTGACTCGTGCGCATGCGTAGGCCTTTGGATGGTCGTTGACGCACCCCAGTTTGGGACGGCAATTTGGGCAAAGTGTGGTCCAAACGTCGGCAAATTTGGAGGTCGAAAAATTTTCTGGCGAACCTCAAATTTTGCATGCTCCAAGCAGTCTATATTCCGCACCTCTCCTAAAAAATTGACAGACTTTCGCCGGCAAATTGCAGAGAAACTTCAATATGTAGGGAAATTTCCTGCTTGCTCCGCAACCCGTGGCTGTCCCGACACTCCCCTTTGGTGTACTCCTGACTCGTGCGCATGCGTAGGCCATTGGATGGTCGTTGACGCACCCCAGTTTGGGACGGCAATTTGGTCAAAGTGTGGTCCAAACGTCGGCAAATTTGGAGGTCGAAAAATTTGCTGACGAACCTCAAATTTCCTGCTTGCTCCGCAACCCGTGGCTGTCCCGACACTCCCCTTTGGTGTACTCCTGACTCGTGCGCATGCGTAGGTCTTTGGATGGTCGTTGACGAACCCCAGTTTGGGACGGCAATTTGGTCAAAGTGTGGTCCAAACGTCGGCAAATTTGGAGGTCGACAAATTTTTTGACGAACCTCAAATTTTGCATGCTCCAAGCAGTCTATATTTCGCACCTCTCCTAAAAAATTGACAGACTTTCGCCGGCAAATTGCAGATAAACTTCAATATGTAGGGAAATTTCCTACTTGCTCCGCAACCCGTGGCTGTCCCGACACTCCCCTTTGGTGTACTCCTGACTCGTGCGCATGCGTAGGCCATTGGATGGTCGTTGACGCACCCCAGTTTGGGACGGCAATTTGGTCAAAGTGTGGTCCAAACGTCGGCAAATTTGGAGGTCGAAAAATTTTCTGACGAACCTCAAATTTTGCATACTCCAAGCAGTCTATATTCCGCACCTCTCCTAAAAAATTGACAGACTTTCGCCCGCAAATTGCAGACAAACTTCAATATGTAGGGAAATTTCCTGCTTGCTCCGCAACCCGTGGCTGTCCCGACACTCCCCTTTGGTGTACTCCTGACTCGTGCGCATGCGTAGGCCATTGGATGGTCGTTGACGCACCCCAGTTTGGGACGGCAATTTGGTCAAAGTGTGGTCCAAACGTCGGCAAATTTGGAGGTCGAAAATTTTTCTGACGAACCTCAAATTTTGCATGCTCCAAGCAGTCTATATTCCGCACCTCTCCTAAAAAATTGACAGACTTTCGCCTGCAAATTGCAGAGAAACTTCAATATGTAGGGAAATTTCCTGCTTGCTCCGCAACCCGTGGCTGTCCCGACACTCCCCTTTGGTGTACTCCTGACTCGTGCGCATGCGTAGGCCTTTGGATGGTCGTTGACGCACCCAAGTTTGGGACGGCAATTTGGGCAAAGTGTGGTCCAAACGTCGGCAAATTTGGAGGTCGAAAATTTTCTGACGAACCTAAAATTTTGCATGCTCCAAGCAGTCTATATTCCGCACCTCTCCTAAAAAATTGACAGACTTTCGCCGGCAAATTGCAGAGAAACTTCAATATGTAGGGAAATTTCCTGCTTGCTCCTCAACCCGTGGCTGTCCCGACACTCCCCTTTGGTGTACTCCTGACTCGTGCGCATGCGTAGGCCTTTGGATGGTCGTTGACGCACCCCAGTTTGGGACGGCAATTTGGTCAAAGTGTGGTCCAAACGTCGGCAAATTTGGAGGTCGACAAATTTTTTGACGAACCTCAACTTTTGCATGCTCCAAGCAGTCTATATTCCGCACCTCTCCTAAAAAATTGACAGACTTTCGCCGGCAAATTGCAGAGAAACTTCAATATGTAGGGAAATTTCCTGCTTGCTCCGCAACCCGTGGCTGTCCCGACTCTCCCCTTTGGTGTACTCCTGACTCGTGCGCATGCGTAGGCCTTTGGATGATCGTTGACACACCCCTGTTTGGGACGGCAATTTGGTCAAAGTGTGGTCCAAACGTCGGCAAATTTGGAGGTCGAAAAATTTTCTGACGAACCTCAAATTTTGCATGCTCCAAGCAGTCTATATTCCGCACCTCTCCTAAAAAACTGACAGACTTTCGCCGGCAAATTGCAGAGAAACTTAAATATGTAGGGAAATGTCCTGCTTGCTCCGCAACCCGTGGCTGTCCCGACACTCCCCTTTGGTGTACTCCTGACTCGTGCGCATGCGTAGGCCTTTGGATGGTCGTTGACGCACCCCAGTTTGGGACGGCAATTTGGTCAAAGTGTGGTCCAAACGTCGGCAAATTTAGAGGTCGAAAAATTTTCTGACGAACCTCAAATTTTGCATGCTCCAAGCAGTCTATATTCCGCACCTCTCCTAAAAAACTGACAGACTTTCGCCGGCAAATTGCAGAGAAACTTCAATATGTAGGGAAATTTCCTGCTTGCTCCGCAACCCGTGGCTGTCCCGACACTCCCCTTTGGTGTACTCCTGACTCGTGCGCATGCGTAGGCCTTTGGATGGTCGTTGACGCACCCCAGTTTGGGACGGCAATTTGGGCAAAGTGTGGTCCAAACGTCGGCAAATTTGGAGGTCGAAAATTTTTCTGACGAACCTCAAATTTTGCATGCTCCAAGCAGTCTATATTCCGCACCTCTCCTAAAAAATTGACAGACTTTCGCCGGCAATTTGCAGAGAAACTTCAATATGTAGGGAAATTTCCTGCTTGCTCCGCAACCCGTGGCTGTCCCGACACTCCCCTTTGGTGTACTCCTGACTTGTGCGCATGCGTAGGCCTTTGGATGGTCGTTGACGCACCCCAGTTTGGGACGGCAATTTGGTCAAAGTGTGGTCCAAACGTCGGCAAATTTGGAGGTCGAAAAATTTTCTGACGAACCTCAAATTTTGCATGCTCCAAGCAGTCTATATTCCGCACCTCTCCTAAAAAATTGACAGACTTTCGCCGGCAAATTGCAGAGAAACTTCAATATGTAGGAAAATTTCCTGCTTGCTCCGCAACCCGTGGCTGTCCCGACACTCCCCTTTGGTGTACTCCTGACTCGTGCGCATGCGTAGGCCTTTGGATGGTCGTTGACGCACCCCAGTTTGGGACGGCAATTTGGGCAAAGTGTGGTCCAAACGTCGGCAAATTTGGAGGTCGAAAATTTTTCTGACGAACCTCAAATTTTGCATGCTCCAAGCAGTCTATATTCCGCACCTCTCCTAAAAAATTGACAGACTTTCGCCGGCAATTTGCAGAGAAACTTCAATATGTAGGGAAATTTCCTGCTTGCTCCGCAACCCGTGGCTGTCCCGACACTCCCCTTTGGTGTACTCCAAGCAGGAATTTCCCTACATATTGAAGTTTCTCTGCAATTTGCCGGCGAAAGTCTGTCAGTTTTTTAGGAGAGGTGCGGAATATAGACTGCTTGGACCATGCAAAATTTGAGGTTCGTCGAAAAATTTTCTGACGAACCTCAAATTTTGCATGCTCCAAGCAGTCTATATTCCGCACCTCTCCTAAAAAATTGACAGACTTTCGCCGGCAAATTGCAGAGAAACTTCAATATGTAGGGAAATTTCCTGCTTGCTCCGCAACCCGTGGCTGTCCCGACACTCCCCTTTGGTGTACTCCTGACTCGTGCGCATGCGTAGGCCATTGGATGGTCGTTGACGCACCCCAGTTTGGGACGGCAATTTGGTCAAAGTGTGGTCCAAACGTCGGCAAATTTGGAGGTCGAAACATTTCTGACGAACCTCAAATTTTGCATGCTCCAAGCAGTCTATATTCCGCACCTCCCCTAAAAAATTGACAGACTTTCGCCGGCAAATTGCAGAGAAACTTCAATATGTAGGGAAATTTCCTGCTTGCTCCGCAACCCGTACGTGGCTGTCCCGACACTCCCCTTTGGTGTACTCCTGACTCGTGCGCATGCGTAGGCCTTTGGATGGTCGTTGACGCACCCCAGTTTGGGACGGCAATTTGGTCAAAGTGTGGTCCAAACGTCGGCAAATTTGGAGGTCGAAAAATTTTCTGACGAACCTCAAATTTTGCATGCTCCAACCAGTCTATATTCCGCACCTCTCCTAAAAAACTGACAGACTTTCGCCGGCAAATTGCAGAGAAACTTCAATATGTAGGGAAATTTCCTGCTTGCTCCGCATGTGGCTGTCCCGACACTCCCCTTTGGTGTACTCCTGACTCGTGCGCATGCGTAGGCCTTTGGATGGTCGTTGACGCACCCCAGTTTGGGACGGCGATTTGGGCAAAGTGTGGTCCAAACGTCGGCAAATTTGGAGGTCGAAAAATTTTCTGACGAACCTCAAATTTTGCATGCTCCAAGCAGTCTATATTCCGCACCTCTCCTAAAAATTGACAGACTTTCGCCGGCAAATTGCAGAGAAACTTCAATATGTAGGGAAATTTCCTGCTTGCTCCGCAACCCGTGGCTGTCCCGACACTCCCCTTTGGTGTACTCCTGGCCGAGAAATTTCAATACGTAGGGAAAACGGGGCTCGGGATTCCTGCTTGCTCCGCAACCCGTGGCTGTCCATACACTCTTCTTTGGTGTACTCCTGACTCGTGCGCATGCGTAGGCCTTTGGATGGTCGTTGACGCACCCCAGTTTGGGACGGCAATTTGGGCAAAGTGTGGTCCCAACGTCGGCAAATTTTGAGGTCGAAAAATTTTCTGACGAACCTCAAATTTTGCATGCTCCAAGCAGTCTATATTCCGCACCTCTCCTAAAAAATTGACAGACTTTCGCCGGCAAATTGCAGAGAAACTTCAATATGTAGGGAAATTTCCTGCTTGCTCCGCAACCCGTGGCTGTCCCGACACTCCCCTTTGGTGTACTCCTGACTCGTGCGCATGCGTAGGCCTTTGGATGGTCGTTGACGCACCCCAGTTTGGGACGGCAATTTGGTCAAAGTGTGGTCCAAACGTCGGCAAAATTGGAGGTCGACAAATTTTCTGACGAACCTCAAATTTTGCATGCTCCAAGCAGTCTATATTCCGCACCTCTCCTAAAAAATTGACAGACTTTCGCCGGCAAATTGCAGAGAAACTTCAATATGTAGGGAAATTTCCTGCTTGCTCCACAACCCGTGGCTGTCCCGACGTGTACTCCTGACTCGTGCGCATGCGTAGGCCTTTGGATGGTCGTTGACGCACCCCAGTTTGGGACGGCAATTTGGTCAAAGTGTGGTCCAAACGTCGGCAAATTTGGAGGTCGAAAAATTTTCTGACGAACCTCAAATTTTGCATGCTCCAACCAGTCTATATTCCGCACCTCTCCTAAAAAACTGACAGACTTTCGCCGGCAAATTGCAGAGAAACTTCAATATGTAGGGAAATTTCCTGCTTGCTCCGCATGTGGCTGTCCCGACACTCCCCTTTGGTGTACTCCTGACTCGTGCGCATGCGTAGGCCTTTGGATGGTCGTTGACGCACCCCAGTTTGGGACGGCGATTTGGGCAAAGTGTGGTCCAAACGTCGGCAAATTTGGAGGTCGAAAAATTTTCTGACGAACCTCAAATTTTGCATGCTCCAAGCAGTCTATATTCCGCACCTCTCCTAAAAAATTGACAGACTTTCGCCGGCAAATTGCAGAGAAACTTCAATATGTAGGGAAATTTCCTGCTTGCTCCGCAACCCGTGGCTGTCCCGACACTCCCCTTTGGTGTACTCCTGACTCGTGCGCATGCGTAGGCCTTTGGATGGTCGTTGACGCACCCCAGTTTGGGACGGCAATTTGGTCAAAGTGTGGTCCAAACGTCGGCAAAATTGGAGGTCGACAAATTTTCTGACGAACCTCAAATTTTGCATGCTCCAAGCAGTCTATATTCCGCACCTCTCCTAAAAAATTGACAGACTTTCGCCGGCAAATTGCAGAGAAACTTCAATATGTAGGGAAATTTCCTGCTTGCTCCACAACCCGTGGCTGTCCCGACGTGTACTCCTGACTCGTGCGCATGCGTAGGCCTTTGGATGGTCGTTGACGCACCCCAGTTTGGGACGGCAATTTGGTCAAAGTGTGGTCCAAACGTCGGCAAATTTGGAGGTCGAAAAATGTTGTGACGAACCTCAAATTTTGCATGCTCCAAGCAGTCTATATTCCGCACCTCTCCTAAAAAATTGACAGACTTTCGCCGGCAAATTGCAGAGAAACTTCAATATGTAGGGAAATTTCCTGCTTGCTCCGCAACCCGTGGCTGTCCCGACACTCCCCTTTGGTGTACTCCTGGCCGAGAAATTTCAATACGTAGGGAAAACGGGGCTCGGGATTCCTGCTTGCTCCGCAACCCGTGGCTGTCCATACACTCTTCTTTGGTGTACTCCTGACTCGTGCGCATGCGTAGGCCTTTGGATGGTCGTTGACGAACCCCAGTTTGGGACGGCAATTTGGTCAAAGTGTGGTCCAAACGTCGGCAAATTTGGATGTCGAAAAATTTTCTGACGAACCTCAAATTTTGCATGCTCCAAGCAGTCTATATTCCGCACCTCTCCTAAAAAATTGACAGACTTTCGCCGGCAAATTGCAGAGAAACTTCAATATGTAGGGAAATTTCCTGCTTGCTCCGCAACCCGTGGCTGTCCCGACACTCCCCTTTGGTGTACTCCTGGCCGAGAAATTTCAATACGTAGGGAAAACGGGGCTCGGGATTCCTGCTTGCTCCGCAACCCGTGGCTGTCCGTACACTCTTCTTTGGTGTACTCCTGACTAGTGCGCATGCTCAGGCCTTTGGATGGTCGTTGACACACCCCAGTTTGGGACGGGAATTTGGTCAAAGTGTGGTCCAAACGTCGGCAAATTTGGAGGTCGAAAAATTTTCTGACGAACCTCAAATTTTGCATGCTCCAACCAGTCTATATTCCGCACCTCTCCTAAAAAACTGACAGACTTTCGCCGGCAAATTGCAGAGAAACTTCAATATGTAGGGAAATTTCCTGCTTGCTCCGCATGTGGCTGTCCCGACACTCCCCTTTGGTGTACTCCTGACTCGTGCGCATGCGTAGGCCTTTGGATGGTCGTTGACGCACCCCAGTTTGGGACGGCGATTTGGGCAAAGTGTGGTCCAAACGTCGGCAAATTTGGAGGTCGAAAAATTTTCTGACGAACCTCAAATTTTGCATGCTCCAAGCAGTCTATATTCCGCACCTCTCCTAAAAAATTGACAGACTTTCGCCGGCAAATTGCAGAGAAACTTCAATATGTAGGGAAATTTCCTGCTTGCTCCGCAACCCGTGGCTGTCCCGACACTCCCCTTTGGTGTACTCCTGGCCGAGAAATTTCAATACGTAGGGAAAACGGGGCTCGGGATTCCTGCTTGCTCCGCAACCCGTGGCTGTCCCGACACTCCCCTTTGGTGTACTCCTGACTCGTGCGCATGCGTAGGCCTTTGGATGGTCGTTGACGCACCCCAGTTTGGGACGGCAATTTGGTCAAAGTGTGGTCCAAACGTCGGCAAAATTGGAGGTCGACAAATTTTCTGACGAACCTCAAATTTTGCATGCTCCAAGCAGTCTATATTCCGCACCTCTCCTAAAAAATTGACAGACTTTCGCCGGCAAATTGCAGAGAAACTTCAATATGTAGGGAAATTTCCTGCTTGCTCCACAACCCGTGGCTGTCCCGACGTGTACTCCTGACTCGTGCGCATGCGTAGGCCTTTGGATGGTCGTTGACGCACCCCAGTTTGGGACGGCAATTTGGTCAAAGTGTGGTCCAAACGTCGGCAAATTTGGAGGTCGAAAAATTTTCTGACGAACCTCAAATTTTGCATGCTCCAACCAGTCTATATTCCGCACCTCTCCTAAAAAACTGACAGACTTTCGCCGGCAAATTGCAGAGAAACTTCAATATGTAGGGAAATTTCCTGCTTGCTCCGCATGTGGCTGTCCCGACACTCCCCTTTGGTGTACTCCTGACTCGTGCGCATGCGTAGGCCTTTGGATGGTCGTTGACGCACCCCAGTTTGGGACGGCGATTTGGGCAAAGTGTGGTCCAAACGTCGGCAAATTTGGAGGTCGAAAAATTTTCTGACGAACCTCAAATTTTGCATGCTCCAAGCAGTCTATATTCCGCACCTCTCCTAAAAAATTGACAGACTTTCGCCGGCAAATTGCAGAGAAACTTCAATATGTAGGGAAATTTCCTGCTTGCTCCGCAACCCGTGGCTGTCCCGACACTCCCCTTTGGTGTACTCCTGGCCGAGAAATTTCAATACGTAGGGAAAACGGGGCTCGGGATTCCTGCTTGCTCCGCAACCCGTGGCTGTCCATACACTCTTCTTTGGTGTACTCCTGACTCGTGCGCATGCGTAGGCCTTTGGATGGTCGTTGACGCACCCCAGTTTGGGACGGCAATTTGGGCAAAGTGTGGTCCCAACGTCGGCAAATTTTGAGGTCGAAAAATTTTCTGACGAACCTCAAATTTTGCATGCTCCAAGCAGTCTATATTCCGCACCTCTCCTAAAAAATTGACAGACTTTCGCCGGCAAATTGCAGAGAAACTTCAATATGTAGGGAAATTTCCTGCTTGCTCCGCAACCCGTGGCTGTCCCGACACTCCCCTTTGGTGTACTCCTGACTCGTGCGCATGCGTAGGCCTTTGGATGGTCGTTGACGCACCCCAGTTTGGGACGGCAATTTGGTCAAAGTGTGGTCCAAACGTCGGCAAAATTGGAGGTCGACAAATTTTCTGACGAACCTCAAATTTTGCATGCTCCAAGCAGTCTATATTCCGCACCTCTCCTAAAAAATTGACAGACTTTCGCCGGCAAATTGCAGAGAAACTTCAATATGTAGGGAAATTTCCTGCTTGCTCCACAACCCGTGGCTGTCCCGACGTGTACTCCTGACTCGTGCGCATGCGTAGGCCTTTGGATGGTCGTTGACGCACCCCAGTTTGGGACGGCAATTTGGTCAAAGTGTGGTCCAAACGTCGGCAAATTTGGAGGTCGAAAAATGTTGTGACGAACCTCAAATTTTGCATGCTCCAAGCAGTCTATATTCCGCACCTCTCCTAAAAAATTGACAGACTTTCGCCGGCAAATTGCAGAGAAACTTCAATATGTAGGGAAATTTCCTGCTTGCTCCGCAACCCGTGGCTGTCCCGACACTCCCCTTTGGTGTACTCCTGGCCGAGAAATTTCAATACGTAGGGAAAACGGGGCTCGGGATTCCTGCTTGCTCCGCAACCCGTGGCTGTCCATACACTCTTCTTTGGTGTACTCCTGACTCGTGCGCATGCGTAGGCCTTTGGATGGTCGTTGACGAACCCCAGTTTGGGACGGCAATTTGGTCAAAGTGTGGTCCAAACGTCGGCAAATTTGGATGTCGAAAAATTTTCTGACGAACCTCAAATTTTGCATGCTCCAAGCAGTCTATATTCCGCACCTCTCCTAAAAAATTGACAGACTTTCGCCGGCAAATTGCAGAGAAACTTCAATATGTAGGGAAATTTCCTGCTTGCTCCGCAACCCGTGGCTGTCCCGACACTCCCCTTTGGTGTACTCCTGGCCGAGAAATTTCAATACGTAGGGAAAACGGGGCTCGGGATTCCTGCTTGCTCCGCAACCCGTGGCTGTCCGTACACTCTTCTTTGGTGTACTCCTGACTAGTGCGCATGCTCAGGCCTTTGGATGGTCGTTGACACACCCCAGTTTGGGACGGGAATTTGGTCAAAGTGTGGTCCAAACGTCGGCAAATTTGGAGGTCGAACAATTTTCCGACGAACTTCAAATTTTGCATGCTCCAAACAGTCTATATTGGGCACTTGTCCTTAAAAATTGACAGACTTTCGCCGGGAAATGGCCGAGAAATTTCAATACGTAGGGAAAACGGGGCTCGGGATTCCATGCTTGCTCCGCAACCCGTGGCTGTCCATACACTCTTCTTTGGTGTACTCCTGACTAGTGCGCATGCTCAGGCTTTTGGATGGTCGTTGCTCACATTTGGCGGGCGCGCATTGCTGACGAGCCTGTGCCTTTAAGTAATGAATTCTCATCAGTGTATACGATTCGTGCTAAAATTGGGTTTGCACTATCGATGATGATTAAACCGAATTTTTGGGTGACTTTAAGGGGCTGCCCCCTCCCAACGCACCACCAGGGACAACGTTTGGAAAGTGTCCAAGATACTTCTACCAATCCCACAATTCATACCTTTTGCACTCAAAAGTATCATGATTAAATCCTTCTGGGCTACCGGACGATAAAAAGGTTAACGATTGTTCAGGACCGTTCTTATTGAAGTGCGCCCTCTATGCTTAACAACTGCTCGCGGAAAATAAAATTGTAATTTTGGACTTACAGGTATTTCCATATTTTAAGCCTCAACGCAGCAACATGAACCGATTAAAACATAATTCTCAGTGGAGAAAAGCAAATTATGACAAAATATCTTGCTCAGGGGCACAAACAACACAACAACAAAATCGACCACAGATATTAAAACTTTCTATCAAGTCTAGTGCCTTTTTCGAAACTTCTACTTTGGTTTTGGTTTAAAGCCTCAGAGACAAAGTCCAAGCCTGGGCTTGAAAACTCTGTTTCTTCGCTGGCGCATGCGCTAGCACGTACGTACTATACTAGCAGCCAAAATGTCAAAACAAGCTTGCGGTTCGTGAGAGAGTGTGTTCTGGAATTTGACCCTCTTAAAACTTTAATAATTCACAACGTTTGAAGAAAAGATCCTCAATATAAGTGCCAAAGATCAGCTTATACATCACTCAAGTTGGATTGCAGCTAGTTTATTGTGACCTTTATTACCCGAAATGGTGTCACTGACGTTCCAATCTCGACTCTGGAACACTGGAATTCTCGTCCGGGCAACTCGCTAGGCGCAGTGGTTGACGGCCGGTCGGTCGCGCCGGGAGTCCTAGCTAGCTGCCAACCGGAGCTCGGAGTGCGTACGCGTACGGCGTAGCACTTTATTTTTTTCGGCACCGATAAAAATGGCCCATAAAAATGAAAAGGTGGCTGTAACAAAACGGCTCAGCGATGTCGTGGAAAAGAGTGTCAAGGCACTTACACCGCAGATCCGAAAGAAATTCGTCAGTGGCACAGGACACCAAAATCTTCTTGGTAAGTCACGTTGATTGTTTGTTTTTGTCATGTCTTTCTGTTGGAAATTTATAAAACCCAGAGGAAAATGTTTTGGTATTTTTTTAGTTTATGTCCCAACTCGAATTTAAGGAAAATTATTATTATTGGAATCGATAGCTTGGATGATTTTAGAATAGGAATACTTACATGCATTTCTGTCGCAAATGTTTCGTTTTCGAGAAAAATCACAGGAAAAATATTGCATATGATTGCACGCAAAGCGGCCGGCCAGAAACCAAACGGATCATCACGCGCACGCCCTCTTTCTTCGCGTGCTTCATGCACTGCTCGGCCAGCAGCAGTTTCACACACTTTTGTATGGAGGCGGGCGTGACAAAAACACAGAATTTTCATGGAAACGCAACATTTGCGACGGAAATGCCAATGGAAAAGGTATTCTAAAATTGTCCAAGCTATCGATTCCAGTAGTTATTTTCCTTAAATTCGAGTTGGGACATAAACTTAAAAAATACCAATTGTTTTTTTGCCGGAGGTTGATGTGAAATGTATGTTAGAGCTACATGTAGAAGAGATCGCAAACATGGGAAACGAATCAAACCATACTCTGTGAGTGTGAATGTTTGTCTGCCGGTTGAACACATTTCGCCAAAAGATTATAAAAAAAGTTGACTTTTTTGCTCACCCAGTCCCCACCCGGAGCTCTTTTGCGCTTATATCTAGAGACCCGGAGGTTGATGTAAAATTCTCGATACAGCTGGAATACTTATGCAAATTTGCCCAAAGTGTGGAAGTGTCCGTGTTTTGTCAAACGGTCATTCCAATTTCGTTAAAGTTTTAAACATTAATGTCTAACATATTCTAACTTTAAAAACAAATTCTACCTCCGGGTTACCTCCAACCTCCGGGTTACCTCCAACCTCCGGCTACCTCCGGGTTTCAACCACACCCCTTTCTGGTACTGAAACCAAGAATTCCTCAAAAGTGCCCATTGCACTGTCGCTCGCAAGCGTAAGGAAACCCATGAGGAGAAGACAATGAATTAGAAACGGCAGAGACACCGGGGAATCCCCTTGCTCTTTATGAAAGAATGCTCTGGGATCTTTAGAGTGCGTTACCTAACACACTGGACGAACGGCTTTACATCCCTTCCTAAGGATGAAGCAGGTGTGTTTAAGTGCCTTGCTTAAAGGCACAGGTACCCCAGCCGGGTATCGAACCTGCAACCCCAAGTTTTCACCTGAGGATTCACCTGAGTAAGTGACCCAAACCACTCGGCCACGGTACCCCACGGTACACCTCACTCTCAAAGTGATGGTTAGGTACTGACTAGTAAGACTGATTAGGCCAAACAAAATAAATGATGTGTTTACGGTAACCCGACCTACCTGGAATTTGAGGCCAAATTGCTGACCTCAAACTTTTTATTGCCAATTTTCAAGTTGATAATTTTAAATGAGCACTATTTGCAATAATTTCCAACGAACATAACATTTTCTACACTTGTACATGAACATATTTAATAGTGTTAATAGTGAGTTTCAAACATTGCAAAACAACACGCAAATTATGCATGAACTGAAATGTTTAAAAAAAAATTAAAAAATAAAATTATTTTCCTACCTACCTACCTGGAATTTGTTTAGGCCGTTACTGTAAACGCACCATTTATTTTGTTTGGCCTTATCAAAATGAAAATGGAAGTGAATGCAAATACAGTAGTTGTAATTACTCTACACAGTAAATTTCATGACCAGGTGCTCTTTTTGTTTGCGTGCCAGTGTGCTGTACTTCCTGTGTAAAGTTGAACCTTGACATAATTGGTATGTGCATACATGTCACAAACACAAAGACAAAAAAGCCAAATAACTACTGGTATAAATGTCAGCAGTGAAAGCTGATTAGCTTTTTTCATTTATTTATTATTTTAGGGTTAAATAAATGTACAGTTGTGCATATGTGTACACTTGAAGTTGAACCTTCCAAAACATGCATGAAAAATGTACCTTCTTCATGTATGCTTTAAACTAAAATACTGGTAAATACCATGTCTGCTACAAAATTTACATCTATTTTTGCTTGTGAATCTTGGATGAAGCCATCATTTTTTTAATAATTTTTTTAAATCGATTCCTATTCCATTCCTGAAATTGTGATTCCAATTGAATGCGAGTCCATTTTTAAAACATAATTTGGCACTAAAAGTAAAAAAAACAAAAACACATGAAGTAAAATTGTAGGTCTTTGCAAATGATACAGTGTGTCTTTATTTAAAGGTAGTATACATGTGTATGATTGGTAAACCGCTATAAATAGTTTCATCTCTCTGTGTGATTGAAGATACATGTATGTATGATTAAAACCAACCTGAGTAAAAATCAGCTCGTACTTCATCTAACTTTTGAGAAAACAGTCACAAACTGTGTCGTTATTCTCCCGAAAGCTTTACAGTCACTTCGCCCTGAACCACTTCGCCCTGAACCACGGCCTGCGCACGAAGTGGTTTTTGGGCGAAGTGGTTTAAGGGCGAAGTGACCGACATCATTAATTGTTTTACTCATTTCTAAAAGACTATAGCACAAAACCATTTCAGGGGAAGTTTTCTACCATCATCATGTTTATACTGTGTAAGTTATGTGTAAATCTGTGAACATTTTCTGATTTTCAAGACACCAATCATGTGTCTGAAACGCCTGCTAAAATGATACAGCAAAAACTGAACCTGGTAATGTCTGAATATGTATGCGAGTCTTTCAATGGTAAAGGGGGCATTTTTGGCAACACAAACCATATTTTCCAGAAAATACCTTTGTCTGGTCTCAAAATTAAAGAAATAAGTTTCAGTTGTTCCGAAGAGATAACTTAGGCCCAAAAAGGGTTACAAATACGGTAGTGTGACAACATGCCTTTTTAAAAACCCTGTGTACAAATTTCCAATATGCTTGTAACCGGGACTGCCTTTGTAAAATGTAACACAAGTGTCCGTCTCGGTTACGAGCGTATACATTGGAAATTTGTACACAGGGTTTTTAGAGAGGCATGTTGTCACACTGTATTTGTAACCCTTTTTGGGCCTACATGTAAGTTATCTCATCAGAACAACTGAAACTTATTTCTTTTATTTTGAGACTAGACAAAGGTATTTCCTCAAAAATATGGTCTGTGTTGCCAAAATGCCCCCTGTACTGTGGAAAGATCCATGTACACTAATTTTTGGCTGCATATTTGGCTACCGGTATTTGAGGCCCCATTGCATCATTTGCAGTCACCCAAAATTTTACTTCACGAGTTGACAAGAAAAACCCGACTAAAAGTATTGATAGCAACAAACACCACATGATTTTGTTTTCCATGTAAAATGTTACCTTTGTGGGTGAAATAGACTGTCGAAGTGAAAACGTCATATGTTGTTACATGTACCATAGTTGCCTAGGCAATAGACTGCCGAAGTGAATACGTCATCTTTTGTTGGTTGCCTAGGCAATTGGCTCCAAACTAAAAATCACTGAACCGTGTCCCTGTGCTTTTGCAATGCTACTTTTTCTGACGGCCATGATGTCTAGAGCCAATTACCATGGCAACCCACGTCACACTTCAACTGTCTATTGCCAACTGAAGGTGGTTTTTGAAGAGAAAAAAAATAATCTGCAGACAATATTTTTACCATTCATTCAACTCAAAAACCATGCATGGATTTTTCAGGTTTTCTGAAGTATTACTGCATCTATGTGGCTGAAATTTCTACAAGGCAGTTTATCAACATTATTCTTTAGTTATGTGATCATGTTGTTTTCTAATCATGTACATGTACATATTTTTTAACACAACTACGCATACAATGTCAGCATGTACACGTGTATGCATGCCAGTACATACTGCACGGCACAAGGTTAAACTGCGTATGATGCAGATATTGTAATCTATCCTCAAGCATCTCATTTGCCCTTACAACCAGAGAGATGAAATGCTTTTAAAATAGATAACGGCCATATCATTACATTATGAATTATACAACAGTACAAAGTAAACAGGTCTATCAGAATGCTTGTAATAGAAACTGAAGCATATGGTGTTTTAAAATAATTTGAAAAATGCATATCTTTGAAAAATATGGATAAGTCTGTTTTCATTACTGGAGAGACTTTTTCACCAGGATCATAACTCAATGCAATGCCAGTTATCTTCTCTCAAAACAAAAGAAATATCTTAAGACAGATCTAAGGAGATAACTTAAGCAACAAATAGTGCAACAAACATACCTTTCTAAAACCCTGTGTACAAATTTCCTATTTAACGTACATGTATGTAACATAGGATACATACGGTACTTTGTGACATTTTTTGGTGTTCTCGTTACATACGGTATATTGGAAATTTGCACACAGGGCTTTCAGAAAGGTATGTTGTGGCACTATTCGTTGCAGTTCTTTAGCTGAAGTTATCTCCTAGATCCATCTGAAGATATTTCTTTTGTTTTGAGAGAAGATGAATGACATTGTACAGAGATATAATCCTGGAGGAAAAGGTCTCTCCAGTATTGAAAACAGACTCGTATACATAAGGGGTCGAAATTAGCAGTGGTCCTATGGTTCGAGATTAGTAGAAAATCAGAAGGACCACTAGATCTGTCAAAAACACTAGTCCGATGGGTCAGTGATAACATTTCCTGATCATTACAAACACTCTACAATCACTGCCAATGTATCCAATCCACGGGAAGCATTTCATACACAATGCAAAGAATTTCTGATTGCTACAGATTGAGATCAGTGCTGCAATACTTTCTCGGATTTCTCCCGACATGCCTCAATCATCTTACACAACGAACCAGAGAAATGAAAAATCCCCAACATGGGATCAGAAAACTATCCCATCCATCTTTTACACATTGAACTTTAAGTGGGTGGGGGAGGAGTTTTGAAAAGCACCGGTGGACCACCAGAACAATGCATAGTTCCAAAATTGCCCAATTAACCCCGTCCCCTTGAATCTTGTTACTACGCCTCACACTCTATCATCAAAATGGCGACACACAACGCACAAACCGAGGAGACTTTCAACGGAAAGCACAGATTCATTGGAGAAAACTCAAAGGTATTCATGTTTCAGGGTCGACAGTTACTGTACGGTAGCACGCACTTAGTAAAAGGCCAGTGATACAGAGATGATACCGGTATATTCATACAAATTCGCTTTCTCACCTTTGAATAGCAAATCGCCCGGCCTTGAAACCAACAATAAATCCGGAACACCCCATACAACGTATGGGCAGAATTTTTTGCGATGTCGTTTGTGACGGCAATGCACTTTGACTTATGTGGGCGCTGTCTGCTAGCTCTGTTGTGATTGGTCGGCGGGTTCGGTTGATTGACAGGTCGGAACTATGCATTCTCTAAACTGCTGGTCCTATTGACCAACATAACATTTTCTTGATTCAATTTTCTAGACTGTATTCATTCTTGACAATTAATGCAAATTTTAAACAGTTGGTTTTTTTTGGTTTTTTTTAAATTCTTTTACATGTTTTACATACTACTCACAATAAGTTAGGGATAATGCAGAGCTGCCAACCCTTGCTTTCTGATTTTCAGAACATATATTTCACAGAAAAAATAGCTGATTTTGTAACTCTTGACAAATTAAAAACCCTCCTGGGTTGTCTGTTAACAACCTGAGAGATTTTGAGATGCATCTATTCCGAGCTGTGACGGGTTGTGGCACTTGTGCTCTTGAGCAAGGCACTTAATCACACTTGTTCCGTCCTTCGGAAGGGATGTAAAGCCGTTGGTCCAGTGTGTTAAGTTTCGGTAACTCACTTTAAAAGATCTCAGAGCATTCTTTCGTGAAGAGCAAGGGGAGGGATTCCCCGGTGTCTCTGGCCATTTCTAATTCAACTTAGAAGTTGATAGTTATTCGAATATCTATGTTAATTGATCCCATTCCTGTAATTGGCGGTCCTTCCGCTGTTGGATGTTGTGAATAAATAAATAAATCAATCTAAAGTCGGGACCTTAATCTATTTTCCGGGTGTCTTCTCCAAAATCAGGAAGAGTTGGCAGATCTGCAGCCGATTTAAAAAAAACCTTACGCACTGCGTAAGCCAACTTGCGCAACTTTTTATTGCGTAAGCTGCGCAACATTCCTGTGATAATTACACGCAAGCTACGGTAATGGGGCTTTTCAAAAGTTGCGCAATCTACGCACTTTTTCGTGAAATCGGCTGCTGATATTGGTATGTTGTAAATTTTTGATTTTTTTTCTTCTTCAAATGACTGTTTTTCACCAACATGTTTCTGTGACAAGGTGTGTCTGTTATGCAGATATACAATTGTTTAATCATATATACAAAATCATTCAAGCGGAATGCATACCCTCAATAAAATATCTGTGTACACCATAGACCGTGAACAGGGCGTCGTATTCTCCGCCCTTGTTGCCGTTTCTAAACCCAAATCTGTGGCAAACTAACGCAAATGAAATTTGTCTCTTGGCTCTGATATTTGCTCAATAGGTGCACTCACCCAGTCTAGTGTTGACCTCTCCGCTCTCGCGCATGCGCATATGATTTTGGGCAAACAGTCTGTATTTTATCGCACGGAGGGTCTCAAGTTTGCCCCACGATTTCACCAAAACTAGACATCTGATCGATGCGTACTCTTCGGAATATTTACACGCTTGGGTGAATGCAGCTATTGAGCAAATATCAGAGACAAGGGACAAATTTCATTTGCGTGAGTTTGCCACAGATTTGGGGTTAGAAACGGCAACAGGGCGGAGAATACGATGCCCTGTTCGCGGGTCTATGTACATGTACACCCCACAATATCCTTAACTCATTGTGAGCACTGAGGCCTACATGTAGTGTACTTCATGCTACGATATAATGTTATTTTAACTGCACGTAAAGAAACAGGACAAACTCGATTTCAACCAAGTGATTGGTTTCAAAATTCAATAAAATATTGAAAAAAATATTAAAAACAACCCTCTACCTAAAAACTCTAAACAAAACGAGGACAAACCGAGTTTTAAAAATAAATATTGGTTCTTCCCGTTGAGTAAAGTACCACAACAATACAATACTTAGTATGACATACAAGTTTGCATTAGCCAATATATGTTCACGTACAACTCTACATGATGTGCTAAGTGATAAATTGAAAAAAATAAATAAAATTACCCGAGGGAATTTATGCAATAACGTTGGCTGTGAATTTAACGCAGCATTCTTAATGAGATTGCGTGGCCTAGTGGAGACCTGAATAAATTGATATTTTCAAGTTCAGTGCACCGTGTAATGCTGAACTGGGGTTGTGGGGGGGGGGGAGGCGGGGGAGGGGGAGGGCAAGGGCAGGCAGGGTTTGACATGTGGAACAGTGAGGTTAAAAATTATATTACCGGTAATTATCCTAAGAGGAGTGTGTCCAGGTCACAATATTTGACCCCTCATTTTTCCCATGGGTGTTGAGATTTTGATACCATATCATTTGTCATATTTTTCTCATTACCATTCTGAAATGTTGCCCTATCAATCCATATATTTTCAAGGATATCGTTGAAAAACCATGAATGTTTTGTAAACTAATTTATCTAATTGCATAAAGCAGTGCAGTGACTACACCAACCTTTTTGCTTCCACATCAAAGTTGGAGATTGCAAATTTCCTGTTTCCTTCCCATGGATAGTATTTTGGGGAGGTATTTTATATTATTGTTAGGTTAGAACAGAATCCATTTTTTGAAAAATCTGGACAAGCTTCTTTAACTTCTAGGGTCTTTTGGCTAGGATGCATCCTCAGTCCTTTCCAAATTCCTCTCTTCGTTTTTTTACCCCTCAATCCCCCTCAATCCCCTTCTAACCTAAAACTTCAATCTTTGAAAATCCTCCCGAGAATAAATCGCCATCCATACTTCCTTAATCCTCCAAAATCATCTTAGACCTATTTTCAATGGTTTTTGTCCAAATGTTTAATTATTCTTCCTCAATCCTCCAAAATGTTAAAATGCGTTCTTTCTGAATCCTTTATAAACCTCTAAATCTTCCAGGAGAATTATGAAGGAATGAGGGTGGTTAGCGTAAAAGTCAAGTTCAAGATTTTTTTTAACAGTATTTTGCTTTCCCATGCATGGCTTTGCATGTACATTGGCGGATCCAGCCTCATTAAAATACAGGAATACAAAGGAAAAGCGTGGGCTACAGCCCCAGCCCCTGAAATCCATTGTATTCCTGTATCTTAATGAGGCTGGATCTGCCAATGCGATGTACTTTTGGACTCAATAACATTTTCTTTTTACAAAATAAATTCCTGTTCATAGGGTAGTAGTGCCATGGAGGTACCGTAGAGCGTGTCCTCTAAATGGCAAAATGTACCGTGTTGGTATTTTTCTTTCCACAGTAACAATACATACTGTACCAATACAGTTAAACTTGTATAGTTGCTACCCTCGGGACTGTAAAAAAAAAACTGGCCACTATAAACATGTGGCCTCTTTTTTAGACGTTGCATTGGCATTATAATTGGGACCAAAGATGGGTGGCCACTATAAACAGGTAGCCTCTTTATCAAGGTGGCCTTAATAGCAGGTTTCACTGTATTTTTAAGCAATTTAGCTTTATCCTGTCTCCACCCAACCCCCCCTCCCCCTCCCCCCCAACCCCCCAAATAAATAAAGCTGTGAGGTTTTACCGAGACGATGGTAAAAAAAAAAATGGCTTAATTTTACTGCTGTCGGCATTTAGACTTTTTTGACACGGGAACATTTTACTGAGAAAGTGGGAGAACATGCGCAGTGTCCCTATGTACCGGTAGTATGACCTTTACGGCCGAGACGTACGCTTCCAGAGCACTTTTACAAACATGTAAAAGTGCCGCATCGGACTTATTGTCTCAGGAAAAGTTACCTGGTAAATTTTTCTGGTCAGCAGTTGGCCAGGAAAAGTAACTGCTGGAGTCAGGAAAAGTTACTGAGAGGAAAACTTCCTAGGCTGTCCACATTGGATTAAAAATAGAAAAAGTACCCATCGTCTCAGTATGTTTGACTAAACAAAGTTCAATGCGGACAGGCCAAATATCGCTCTAAAGAGATGACTGTACGGTATGTTACACCGTGTTTACACTCGAACCGGCAAAGGTGGATACAGATCCAGCATTTTTATTGCGACCACAAAACTGGACATTTGTCGCGTTTACACTACACCCCAAATCGCTTCTACTCGCTTCAGAAACCGCAAAAGTCACCACTAACTGCAGCGCATGCGTGAGCTGTTAGGTGTTGCTGCACTATTGCCAGATTGGTCAATTAAATCTACTACACTGAGGGCACCGCCCCAAGGACACTCAAATTGCCGAATCTTGACGATTGCGGGGTTCAACCCTACCCCAAAGGTGACTTGAAAAAGGCAAATCAGACCCGGGTCTGATCCGCCTTTTTCAATTCACCTTTTGCGTTTACACTTAGTGCCTACCCAGCTTCAACTCCCCTTTTTGGAAATTGCAGAGTTCGATTCGGCAAAGGCGAATCGAGTGTAAACGGGCTGTAAGTCCCCCAAATATTTTTATCTTTTTTGGGGGAGTGGGGGGTGAGGGGCGGGGTACAGATGCAGAATCTATTTTGACAGTTTTCATTGTTGGTTACCAGTGACCCAATTGGTTTTTGTGCACTTTTCAGTTGGGTGAATTCCAATTGTCCCCGAAGGGTTAGTTGACAAAATTGCCATTATGTGTGCATGCTCTCTCAGAACTCTAAAAATGCCTATTCATTGTAAACCTACTTTTTCTTATTGTTACGGTGTACAATGCCGCCAGTGGCCAGGGCACTAAGATTTCTGTGTGTACATGTACAATCCTATGGCAGTTGAACCTGAATAATCTTGCCACACACAGTAAATTGCCTCAACGAACACCAAGCTACAATGGGAAATTTTATAAGGAGCTTTAAAAATTTATTAAAAACTGAACCAATTTCAACGTTTTTAATGAGGAAACCTTTGTTGCACTTCACTTTTAGCTGTTTTTCATCTATAGACATGCATTGTGGTATGTTTTATGATGTTTGTATATCAATGCATGTGCCCACTTAACCTTTATATAACGGCCACCTGCTTATTCTGGCCACAATTTGTCGGTCCCTTGGGTGGCCAATATACAAGTTTCACTGTAATTTCTTCATTGAGGTACGCGTTAACAAAAAAACAAACTTGGACCGGTTGTAAAAAAATACACAAATAGGCAAAATATATGCAAAAGACTACTAAAGTGTGATGACAGTTGCCATGGTACAATGTATTTGGGTCTAAACATTCACTGGTAATCAGAAACGTCCATTGCTAAAGCGCAGGGAAAAGGGTCACTGGTTTTAGTGTAGACCCAATAACCATGGCAACACACAAAGGGTGACGTTTTTACTTTAGTACTCTATTGTATGCAGATGTATGCAAATGTATGCAAATGTTGAGGGTGCACCCAACTAAATCCGGCCCGGCCCCATAGGAACCAATGTTGAATGCCCAATTTTCAAAAATCATTTAAAAATACTCACAAATCTCCCAGCATCTCGGGACAACAACCAAAATACTCATTGAAGTCCCGTCTTTTCAATTTTGTTCAATTTTATGAGGGTAATCCGTCACTTCTATTCCCTAATTTCCACTTGAAACAAAACTACCCATACAAGAGTGAAAATTGCCAAGCAGATACCAGCGTCCATTTTAGGGAAAAGTTACATGCTACTTCGCAAAATAGGGCCACTTTTAGGAGCTAGATTGTCCAAAATGTTTACAGTTGGAAGAAGAAATACCCCACGTCACGATGATGGTCAATTTCTACACTAGACCACACTCGTTCAGATCACAACTATCTAGAAGAATTTGCGGGCATACAAAATATTCATGAGCTACATGTAAGCGCACCGATCTCTGCCTATTTAGTTGTGTGCACCCTTGAGAGTCGATGTTAGTTGCCACAGCAATGGATCTATATACATGTACATACATACACATAAAGCTGCATACTTATGTACGTGTACATTACTTTAAAGGCCTATGTATCAATTCAAGATAAAACTTTTTACAGATTCGTGGAATAAGAGTGTAACATATCTAAGGAAGAATGTTGGTAAACTAGCCTGAAAAAATTGTAGCTACATAGATGCATCAATGCTTCAGAAAACCTTGCAATCATAGGTGAAAACGTGGGGTTGCGGGTTCGAACCTCCCCCCAGGTACCTGTGCCCTTGAGCAAGGCACTCAACCACACATATGCTCCATCCTTCGGAAGGGATGTAAAGCCATTGGTCCAGTGTGTTAGGTAACGGTAACCCACTTTAAAGATCCCAGAGCATTATTTCGCGAAGAGCAAGGGGATTCTCCGGTGTCTCTGGCCATTTCTAATTTCTAATTCTTCATGGGTTTCCTCATGCTTGCGAGTGACAGTGCAATGGGCACTTTAGAGGAATCCTTGGTATGAATACCAGAAAGAAATAATAATAATAATAAAATCTTTATATGGATTTTGTGTACAAGTGAATGGTCATTAAAAACTACCTTCGGTTGTCAATTTCCAACATGAAATACCATTTTTGGACGGAAATAAATTCATGTGGTGTTTGTTACCATTGCTATCAACACTTTGAGTAAGGTTTTTCTTGTCAACTCATGAAAAACAAAATTGGGTCATTGCAAATGATACAATGGGCCTTTAAAGGAGCGTGTCCAGATCACATTCTTAATCTGTATATATTTTCAATGAAATCGTCAAAAACAACAAATATTTTGTAAACTACGTGGGGTAATCTATCCGGTTCCATAAAGCAGTGCAGTGATTACACCAACCTATTTGCTTCCACATCCAAATTGGAGATTGCAAAATTCCTGTTTTCTTCCTATGGATAGGTATTTTATATGATTGTAAGGTCAAAAAGAAATACATTTGTCTGAATATGCTCCTTTAATGTACGTGTACATTAAAATCATTGAACCGTTTACTGTGCCTACGATTTATGACCACAGAGCTATACTGATGTCACTTGGGTTTTCTATTGCATTTATTATTCATGAACGTACATCAACAAAGCTATTAATAGTATATTTGTTGGGGTACATGATTAATGTCGTGCATTGAACTCCGTTCTTGCCTATTGGGTACATGTAAATGCATAATCAGAATTTTGATGCCAACTCCATACAAATGGAATAGCGCCCTCGCTTGGCCAAATGAAACATGTATATTTACATAGATGACATACATGTGCATGTAGTACTCGTACGTAACATACATGTATTGTACCCCATCTGTGGTGACAGATCCAACACATGACACTTCGTAAAACAGCACAGCGCCCCCGCTTGGTGATATTTTAACACTGAATACTGGTAATAAATTCCAGTATGCTTGCAGACACAAATTATGTGTGATGAACACTATGTATACTAATACGTGCCCCAGGCCTATACATGTATTAATGTATACATCGTGCACATGTTTTTATTCATGGTGTGCACGGTAAATGGATTGGATAGTCATTGTCATTTGAATGTCAGATTGATAAAAGTAAACTGACTGAATAAGGATGAGGACTTTTTGCTCATTTTAAATTAACTAAATTTTATGCAATTTGTAGCAGATGCGTCATTTCAATGCCATATGTTGTACTGTAGAACAGCACACCTTTGTACGATACCGGTACTTGTATTGTCTATTTTCTAAAATGTGACCGGCTCTAGCAAAACCCAACACTTGTGATGAAAATTCAAAATTTAAGTTTTGGTATCAGCTTAGTGTGCATACAAAAAGGTATCTTTTAAAACATGTTTGAGGAAATTCTGATAATTTTTGGCGAAGTTATGACCAATTAAAGTATAACAGATCAGAAAAAGTGAAATGGAGCTATTGGTCTTTAAAGTTTGACAAACTAGTTGATTATTTAATTTTTTGTCAATAATATGAGGAATTTTGAGACAGTTCAAACAACAAAACAAATCTTGAATGTATCCCGATGTTGATTCTGCCAAATTTTCAAGTTGGTCCCAGAGGCCATTTGTTAAGGTTGTGGGCCCATATCACGTAATGGGAAATGCCGAGAAGCGTCGGGTTTTGCCAGAGTCGGTTACAAATAAAAATCTCAATGCCTGTGCATTCTCAAATAATTTACTATTCGAAAATTTAGTTTGATTTTCGATCGAATATTCGATATTTTTGATACGTGAAATTATATTGCCCATTCAGTTTTTGTAAAAATTTATCTCGGTTCAAACTACAGACTATATGTTGTAACTTGCATAATGGTTTCTCGCCAAATAAGTTTTTTTAAAAATTATCGTCGGCTCTAACCGTAGACCTTGTGTTCAATGTGTTGTATCCTGTATACTGGACTCGAAGTTGGAAGCAAATGTCACCGAAGCGACCGTTTCGGCGACGGAAAAGAGATTTCACCTTTTCTTAAACATGTTTGGTTTGGGGTGGAAAAGCACGTGCCGAATATTCGATTTGGTGAAACGCTATTCGAGTATTCGATGGACGATCGAATATTCAAATATTTGATTCGTTAGGCACAGCCTTACTGTGAACAATCATGGTTGCCGATAATATTGATGCATTTTAAACTGATGTTTTTATTATTTGGTTGACCTTCTGGTAACGTAATGCAGTTTTGCATTTATGTACATATATTTACATACATGTACTTTCAGCAATAAAAGTCTAAAAATTTTGAAAAATGATTTTAAACCTTGAGGTGCATCACAAGGTTTATCAAAAATCTTTTTTCCTGTGTACCCAGGCTCTGTACAAATTGCTTGATTTCCAAATAAATTTGTTTCTCATTTCATTTCTTTTCAAAAGCAAATTATTGCTGAGATTTTTTTTTTTTGGCCTTGGGAATTATCTTCAAATAACATTCTTCCTCTGGAGTGTAGTGATATGAGTTATGTCCCTCTCCCCTTCAAATTCAGAACTGCGCACAATTATGTGGAAAGAAACATGGCCTAAGTATGAAAACCTCAAGGACAAAAACACCCCTTAAATGGAAATGGTACATTCCTGTGGTGACAAAGCTGTGGTTATTGATTTGCTGTGGTCTTCCCCCCTAACTGCCCCCACCCCCCTCTGCCCCATAGCACACCATCCCCTTCTGTATCTAGACATGTTCTTTGCACAAAAGAAGCAATGATGCATATATATCTACAGGAAATGGCTTTTAATCCATGGCTAGCCACACATTGCTTGTGTTTCACATTGTATGCACATCCCATGTAGCCAAGTACATTTCACATTTGTAAGTCAACTGTACATGTGTAATTCGCACCGTCTCATCATACATCATTTATTGGAATGATTTTAGAATGTACAATGTACCGTAAGTCTCCAAGCATCATTGACTGAATTTTGGTAAGTGTAATCATGGAGAAACGAAACCTCTTTTATCCATATTATTATTATTATTTCTTTCTGGTATTCATACCAAGGATTCCTCAATAGTGCTCATTGCACTGTCACTCGTAAGCGTGAGGAAACCCATGAAGAATTAGAATTAGAAATGGCCAGAGACACCGGGGAATCCCCTTGCTCTTCACGAAAGAATGCTATGGGATCTTTAGAGTGCGTTACTATTACCTAACACACTGGACCAACGGCTTTCCCTTCCGAAAGATGGAGCAAGTGTGGTTGAGTGCCTTGCCCAAGGGCACAGGTACCGCAGCCGGATTCGAACCCGGATTCGAACCCGCAACCCCAAGTTTTCACCCATGATTGCGAGTGGTTTTTTTTATATGGTGTTTTTTAAACAGTAACATTTTTGTAGTTCTGCCAATATTTTGCAAATTAGTCACCAAATTTCACACCATTCATGTAAAGCATTGTAAAATTAATCTGCACCAATTGTCTAGGCTTGTGACCTTGTTGGGTCTGCCAGAAATGTTACGCAACGGTTACAAAATTTTATATAAATTGGTAGATGACAGATAGGTGTTTCTTTTCTTTTTTTTTCTTTTTTTTACGTAAGCGATAATTTTTAGGGATTTTTTTGGAGTATATAGTTTTGTGGAATAAAATTGTTATAACAAAATAATAACAAGAAAATGGGTCCGAGTTGTCTCGGGTCCGAGTTGTCTCGGGTCCGAGTTGTCCCGGGTTCGAGTTGTCCCGGGTCCGAGTTGTCTCGGGTTCGAGTTGTCCCGGGTCCGAGTTGTCTCGGGTCCGAGTTGTCCCGGGTTCGAGTTGTCCCGGGTTCGAGTTGTCCCGTGTTCGAGTTGTCCCGGATCCGAGTTGTCCCGGGTCCGAGTTGTCCCGGGTCCGAGTTGTCCCGGGTCCGAGTTGTCTCGGGTCCGAGTTGTCCCGGATCCGAGTTGTCCCGGGTCCGAGTTGTCCCGGGTCCGAGTTGTCTCGGGTCCGAGTTGTCCCGGGTCCGAGTTGTCCCGGGTCCGAGTTGTCCCGGGTCCGAGTTGTCCCGGGTCCGAGTTGTCCCGGGTCCGAGTTGTCCCGGGTCCGAGTTGTCCCGGGTCCGAGTTGTCCCGGGTTTGAGTTGTCCAACATTCGTAACAAAACCACATGGTTTTTGTCCAAATTTGAAGAGGAAGTTTTATTAAGGTCTCTCATATCCTGTTATTTCCTTTCTTTTTATTCTCTCCATTGTTATCTCTTTTAATCAAGGCTACATATTTTGTACAGAAACATAAACTACAAACAGAATTGTACCATTTTTACCATGAATACATGTACATGTAAACCTTTTTCTATTTTGGTTGATAATTCATGAGGTAAATAAGGAAGTTTTGTTGCTTGTTCTACATGTACATGTATGTTTTATCCGCATCACATTGTTCCATTCTGATTTTACACTCTATCCCGAGCTCGGGGTTGGCTCATGATCACAAACTGAGTGTAAATGCTCTCGGGACCAAATTACCCCCCCTCCCCCATCAGACCCTGAGATTTTGGTCTCATGTATAGGCCTACAGGGTCAAACCACGAGCTCGGGATCAGTTTGCAGTTGGGTCTTTCCACAGTATAGGTACATTTCTGTGACATGTATACAAGATCTTAGGTCCCAGTTCAGTTCAAATGTCTTAATTTTATCTTTAAATTATCCAGCTAAACTGAGGAAATAACTTTTGCACGAAGGAGTAAGAAAAATAGTCCTACAACATGTATGTACATTTCTGAAAACCCCGTGCAAATTTTCCTATTACGTAAAGGCGTATGTAACAAAGACAGAAACGAATGTCACAAAATGGTCTGTCCACGTTACATGCGTAATAGGAAAATTTGTGCACAAGCTTTTCAAAAATGTATGTTGTGGCAGCAATTTCTTACCTTTTTGGGCAAAAGTTATCTACTGAGAACAGTACAAGGAAATTTCTTTAATTTTGGGTTAAACTAAAGACATCTGAAAGGAATTATTGACTTATTTTTCAAATGTACCCCATTACTGTAGAAAGACCCAGTTAGATACAAAGCAAATAGTCTTTACCGCATCCGCTCCACAGCCGTTGCGCTCGTTTTGCGCTCTCAATCCATATATTTCCGAGAATATCGTCAAATAACACAAAGTAATTAATCTGTTTCATAAAGCAGTGCAGTAATTAACCTTATTTGCTTTAGGTTTCACATTCAAATTAGAGATTGCAAATTTCCTGTTTTCTTCCCATGGATAGTTTTTGGGGAGGTAAAATGTATTTTACATGATTGTTAGGTTAGAATGAAATCCATTTTCTGGAAAAATCTAAATAAGCGCCTTTAAATTCAATTTGTTAAAATTGGAGTGTCATCTGCAGTTTCTGCACCATATTCTTCCATCCTGATTTTAAAGAATGTCTTTTTCAACATTCAAGGCCTAATAAATATTCATTGAAGGAATGCACTTTATTAAATTAGTGACTCGTATAATAATTTCTTAAGAAATTGATACTGGGCAATTCATGAGGATCTTAAGTTTCTCTCTCCGTCTTGTTAACTTCAATACGTCTTGACGTAAATCAAAATGAATTTTGCCCATAGCAATTGCAGCTGCAGGATTAAAGGAATGCATGGCACACAAATCCTTGAAATCCTGGTACTTACAGAGTAAAGGCCTGTCCGCATTAGACTATTTTTGGTCAAACTTACCGAGACGATGGGTACTTTTCCCATTTTAAGTCCAATGCGGACAGCCTGGGACGTTTTCCTCTCTATTGATTTTTAAAATTAAAACCATGTAGGTTCTGCATCTTTTTTGGGGGGTTGGAGCAGGAAATAGGAAACACATTTTTAGGGGACCATGTTTTAACAAGCGTACAAACAGGGTTGTAACGAGTCTCCCTCTTCTCGAGTCCCAAGTCAAGTCAAATCAAGTCGAGCTGCCTTCGAGTCCCAAGTCAAGTCAAGTCAAACTGCCTTCGAGTCCCAAGTCAAGTCAAGTCAAACTGCCTTCGAGTCCCAAGTCAAGTCAAGTCAAGTCAAACTGCCTTCGAGTCCCAAGTCAAGTCAAACTGCCTTCGAGTCCCAAGTCAAGTCAAACTGCCTTCGAGTCCCAAGTCAAGTCAAACTGCCTTCGAGTCCCAAGTCAAGTCAAACTACCTTCGAGTCCCAAGTCAAGTCAAACTACCTTCGAGTCCCAAGTCAAGTCAAACTACCTTCGAGTCCCAAGTCAAGTCAAACTACCTTCGAGTCCCAAGTCAAGTCAAACTGCCTTCGAGTCCCAAGTCAAGTCAAACTGCCTTCGAGTCCCAAGTCAAGTCAAACTGCCTTCGAGTCCCAAGTCAAGTCAAACTACCTTCGAGTCCCAAGTCAAGTCAAACTACCTTCGAGTCCCAAGTCAAGTCAAACTACCTTCGAGTCCCAAGTCAAGTCAAACTACCTTCGAGTCCCAAGTCAAGTCAAACTACCTTCGAGTCCCAAGTCAAGTCAAACTACCTTCGAGTCCCAAGTCAAGTCAAACTGCCTTCGAGTCCCAAGTCAAGTCAAACTACCTTCGAGTCCCAAGTCAAGTCAAACTACCTTCGAGTCCCAAGTCAAGTCAAACTACCTTCGAGTCCCAAGTCAAGTCAAACTACCTTCGAGTCCCAAGTCAAGTCAAACTACCTTCGAGTCTCAAGTCAAGTCAAACTACCTTCGAGTCTCAAGTCAAGTCAAACTACCTTCGAGTCTCAAGTCAAGTCAAACTACCTTCGAGTCTCAAGTCAAGTCAAACTACCTTCGAGTCTCAAGTCAAGTCAAACTACCTTCTAGTCCCAAGTCAAGTCACGACAGTAAATTTGTTCAAGGTAATTTCAAAATAAGTCTAACATTCATGTTGCTCTGGCCAAGGTTTCTTTAGTGCTGAAATACAATTCTGAGTCCCCAAAATGCATAAAAGATCTATTTGATTTTTACCAAATTCAAGTCAAAAATTCTCAAGTCAAGTCAAGTCATTTGAGGTTCAAGTCTCAAGTCAAGTCGTTAAAAAATCGGAACTCGGGTCAACTCGAGTCCGAGTCTCGAGTCTGAGTCATTACAACCCTGCGTGCACAATGAAAACAAACATTTGGCGTCTTTCAGTTTTCAGTTTTCCCTCATTAAAACGACGATCATTCTATAAATAGTGATTTTTATCTTCACCAGACTTAAATTACATGTGTCTTCTGTGAATCATTTGCCTGCTGGAAAACTAAAATGGAACATTCGCCAAATGGGAATCAATGCTGTGACGCAACTATTCTGAATAACAGTGTTATCAATACAATGTAGATTGTGTTATCGCTATAATGCAAACACTTCGGTGACGCACATTGACATTGTTAGATGTCAATGCTAAGTTCCGGACCCCATTCTCACTGAATACATTGTATGTATACATGTAGTAGGATTATTTGATTAACTTTTGGGGTCAATGCAAATGATACAGTGGGCCTTTAAAGGCACAGGCTCGTCAGCAATGCACGAACGCCAAATTAGTGCCACGAAATACGCAGCTCCATGCCTTTGCTATGGGGCTGCGTATTTCAAGGCACGAATTTGGCGCGCGCGCGTTGCTGACGAGCCTGTGTCTTTAAATCCCCTCTGTTTCATTTGCATTGACCCCAAAAGTTAATCAACGAGTTGACAGGGAAAACCTTCCTCAAAGTAAAGATTTAATTAATCGCAACTATCCAATGAAATGTTTCCGCCCGAGACGATATAATTTTACCAGAAAATAGTCTATGAAAATGAATTTATTGAGATACCGTAGTTTGCAAAACAATTTACTTCTCATCTGGGCGGTCCGAAATGGGTGCTGTGTACTGCGTGTATGCTGTTCCAACGCGATGCATTTTTTAATGCATCGAGTGGGTTGCGCACACGCGCAGTATGACGCGGAGTACGCGACTGACTTGAGAACGAATATTTGAAACACCCAGCCAGGACCGGTAAAATGCATATGGGTCTTTCCACAGTAAAGAGGGCTTTTTGGCAACACAGACCATATTTTCGAGGAAACGCCTTTGTCTGGTCTCAAAATAAAAGAAATAAGTTGAAGTTGTTCTGAAGAGATAACTTAGGCCCAAAAAGGGTTACAAATAGTGTGATAACATGCCTGTGTACAAATGTCCAATATACGCTCGTAACTGGGACGGAGTGTATATTGGAAATTTGTACACGGGGTTTTTAGAAAGGCATGTTGTTGCACTATTTGTAACCCTTTTTGGGCCTAAGTTATCTCTTCAGTTTTCAGAACAACTGAAACTTATTTCTTTTATTTTGAGACCAGACAAAGGTATTTTCTGGAAAATATGGTCTGTGTTGCCAAAATGCCCCCTTTACTGTGGAAAGACTCATATGGATTTTCATGTTTTTAGAAGACATTTGACAGAGCTGAAATTTCTTCGGATGAGTTTGTTGATGTCTTTCTTTTGATTTATAATCATTTTATTCCCAGAATCGCTCAAAGATAGATCATCTATAGGGCCTTTAACACAAAAATAATGTAGGGCTATGGATTTTGAAGGTTTTCTATGTAGCTGAAATTTCTGCAGGCTAGTTTATCAGCAGTCGTGTTATGCCCTTATTCCACGAATCCATAAAAGGTTTCATCTTACAAATTATTATAGAGATTTGAAATGAAAAATGAAAGTATTTTACAGTGCAATGCCCCACCCAGTGCACAATACACACCCCTACGTTAGTGATGAGAAACAGTGCAAAATACGTCACCGACTGCATTCCCTCATTTTTCCGGTGTACGATTACGTGATACAAAATCCGATTAGATTTCTGGCACGAGTGCTAATGTAGACACGCGAAGCCTCGGGCCGGCTTAATCTTTTAATTGGTCCTGCCGTCGCGCGGAAGATGAGTTCTGACACCGAGCGTGCTCAGTTAATGACTTTCTTGCGACTTTTTTTATCGTGTTTTCTTTGCACTTTTTTTTGCTGCTGGCTATTTTTCGTTGACAGTAACCGTAAATAATATTGTTGTTGGAATCGCGTTTCAGCACAAAACCTTTAAAGGAGTACTGTCAGAAGATGATAAAATTGTCTCATTTTGTACATTAGAGTTTGTTTTAAATGATAACATGGACATTTCTGTCATAGGACGAATACATCTTTTAAAAAATTGAAATAAAAATGACTTCTGGGCGCCGCCATGACACTAAAAGCGAACCTCTGTGCCAGCCGTTCTCCACCATCTACCGCTAGCGGGTGCTTTTCATCGTGACATCAGCGCGGCTGCCTGATCTAGCTAGCTAGCTAGCTAGCTGCATACAGCTAGCTACAGGGTACCATACCCACGCACGCCGCGCTGCAATTTTTCCGACTCGCTCTTCTTCGGCGTTGGTTTTGTCAACAGATATTTTGATGGTGGTTTTGTAGTTCTTCTTCTGTAAACTCCGGTTCGAACATGAACCCTTCAATGTTTTCTGTGTCCTGAAATTGCATCGTTTTTCTGCTGTTTGCCGTCCGCTCTCGTTTGGGAAATTCCGTGGTCGATCACATGGTACGTACACACGACACAACGTTCGTTCAGCCGGAAAAGCTTCGCTGCCAGAGGGCCGTGCAAAGTACCAGCGATACAAACGCAGCCGGCGTGACGTCATGTCCTTCGGGGTATTGGAGCGCGAAAACGGGGCTTGAATCAAAACATGGCGCGGCCCATTCGCAACAAAACGGGGTAATTTTGCCCCCTTTTTCTGCTCACATACTTGCACACGTAATCATAAACACTTACATTGATTGCAATGTGTACAAAACACATCCTCTGCTATTTGGGAAATTAATTAGCAATCTGTTTGGGAAATTAACAATTCTACATCACACAGTTTAAATTAATGCTCAAAATAACGAGTTAATTTTTTATTTTTTTCCTTTTTGTCTACAGATGTCGAGGTGACGACACGGCGTGCGCGAAGTGCCGAAGATTTGTCGCAAAATTCCGCTACCCATGAAGAGCATTCCCCACCCCACGCCAATAAGCATTCATTCGGTAAGTATTTAAAGGCCTATTGTGTAATTTTTTTTTTAAGGCTGGAATTACACAGCCTTTTTACACATTGACGCGTGCCTCTTCAAGAAAATGTGAATTCTTTTAACGACGACGTAAAATTTTTGTAAATTAGCGTGCAGAAATTTCAGCTACGTGTACATGTACATGTATACAAAAATAATGCAACAGTGTTACAGAATGTTAACCTTTAAAAAATCTACGCATGGTTTTCATGTTAATAGAATGCAGAAAAATCAGTGTGCACACAATGTTTTTAAAACCACCAGTCATAAAGGCACGTGCTCGTCAGCAATGCACGCGTGCTAAATTCGTGCCATGAAATGCGCAGCTCCATAGCAAAGACATGGAGCTGCGTATTTCGTGGCACGAAATTGGCACAGGCGCATTGCTGACGAGCCTCTGCCTTTAATTTTAGACTGAAAAAATGGAAGCTAAATGTAGCATTTATTATTAAAGGAGCGTGACCAGATCACATTTTTGAACCGCTCCATTTTTTCCCATGGGTGTCGAAATTTTGATACCATATCATTTGTCATATTTTTCTCATTACCATTCTGAAATTTCTCGCTCTCAATCCATATATTTTCAAGGATATCGTCAAAAAACCAATGTTTTGTAAACTAATTTATCCGGTTCCATAAAGCAGTGCAGTGATTATACCTTTTGCTTCCACATCCAAATTGGAGATTGCAAATTTCCTGTTTTCTTCCCATGGATAGTATTTTGGGGAGGTATTTTATGATTGTTAGGTTAGAACGAAATCCATTTTCTGGAAAAATCTGAGCACGCTCCTTTAAAATACAATTGTGCAAGTCTAATGCCATGACTTGACATAACATAAACTTGTACCAAGCCAACGGGGTACATTGTGCAATTTACACTAAGAGCATTGTATATTACATGTACATATTGTTGGCAGACATGGACGTCTGCACATGCAATGCCATCGCACATGCACAAGTCTAATGTTATGTCCACCCATTTATTGTCAAACAGTACAAAGTTCAACGACATGCTTGAATGCGGATACTGTAGTAAATTGTGATGCGCTGAATCCATTCAATTGTACTGTTGTCATGAGCCTCGCTGCGCGTATTATCTGCGAAGGAGACATTTTACGATGTGCAGATGTTTGCTTTGCGTAGCAAGGTCCATTTGAGATCTGTTACAATCTGCTTTTTTGATATTTTGTGAATTTCCTGGTTGTAATTGATACGGACTTGTTCATACACGCCTGTGCTCTTCTGTAAATTGTAAGATGTCATAAATTGTGTCTGGAAACAGTTTTTGCTATTTAAGGTAAGGAAAGTTTTCTTTCATATACCAAAACTTCACACCCGATAAAATCACAAACTGTCCGTGACAAGTCCCGCACAAGTCCAGTAACAAGAATCAGAGGATGAACACGCACAAAATAATGTTTTTGTTGGAGTTCATTTGAATAGCATGTGACTTGAATTAAGACCCAGGGACTTGTGAAGACTTGTGAAGACTTGTGAAGGCTTGTGAAGGCTTGTGAAGGCTTGTGAAGGCTTGTGAGGGCTTGTGAGGACTTGTGTGGCCCTCGACCTCCCTGCCCCCATTCCTACACTTTGTAGAATCGTGAAAATTTTGACAACTTTGGACGGCCACTTGGGTCCTATGTATTTCTGTCTAAGATACATTGTACGGTAGTACTGTCTGTAAGAAATAAACAACTGAGTGTACATTATAAACTTGTACTGTAGTTTTAAAAAAATGTGTGCGCACACACATTTTTTACCATTAACTTATAACACAAAAAGCCATGCATGAATTTTATTTTAAAGGTTTTAATGAAGCAATGGTGCATCTATAGGCCTGTCCACATTGGATTTTTTCGGGGGAAAACTTACCAAGACGATGGGTACTTTTCCCATTTTAAGTCCAATGTGGACAGCCTAGTACATTTTCCTCTCAGTAACTTTTCCCGAGTCCAGCGGTTACTTTTCCTGGCCAACTTCTGCCCAGGAAAATTGACCAGGGAACTTTTCCCGAGACAAAAAGTCCAATGCGGACACAGCGAGCTGGTAAAAGCGCTCTGGAAGCGTACGTTTGTACGTCCAGGCCGTGAAGGTTAAGCTGCGAAGGAACACTGCGCATGCTCCCCCACGGTCTCGGTAAAATTTTACAATGTCAAAAAGTCCAAATGCAGACAGCAGTAAAATTTAGCTATTTTTCATTTTACCATTGTCTCGGTAGAACCTCGCAAAAAACGATGCGGACACGGCTAAAGTAGCTGAAATTTAGTCTAGTTTACCAACATTCATCTTTAGATATGTTATGCCTTAAACTTACCAGTTTAATTTAATTCTCTTCCTGCGAAAGGATTGGCATGTTTCTCAACACTGTGCGTATGGTGTAAACTGGTCATAAACTGGATTCATAGAATTTACGCATTTGAAAAAGAATTTGCAAACCACAGAAACAAATCCTAGAAAATTGCTTTTGTTCAAAAATGCTGTCTTCACACAAATACTCATGGTCAGTGCCTCTGCATCACAATAAACTTAAAGTCTAAACAGGATGTGGAATTTGTAAAAAAAAAGGGGACATTGTCATTTTCAGAGAAAATGTAGTGCCAAAGGCACTAGAACTTTTCTGTCCTGAGATGGTATCTTTTCAAAGTCATTAGGCCTTTTCACAAGTTTGCAAAATCTTGGGGTTGACGCAGGGGTTGGCGCGGGGTTGAAAAAAGCGACGTTTCACACTTGAGAAATTTCAACCCCGCGCCAACCCTGAGATTGGTTTCAACCCTGGTTGAACTCAACCCTGCGTGGGACCAGGGTTTAAAATTTTCGCCCGGGGTTGAAAACGGTAGTGTGAAACGAGCAGGGCTCGAATTTCATGAAAAAATCTGCTAGACCACAGGGTTATCATTTACTGGACCGACGCTATTTTTACAAGACCAAAGCCACAAGGAACGTGGATTTACTGTTCGTTAGTTTAAAAATGCACTGGACCACTGGTCTAGTATGGTAGAGAAAGCACTAGACCGAGGCTTAAATTACTGGCCTCGGTCCACCGGTCCAGTGGGTATTTCGAGCCCTGTTTGAGTTACCCGGGTTGAGATTCTTGCCGCTTGTGAGCTACAAATGTCATGATACCGTAATTATAGCATGAATACTGAATAAACGTGTTCAGGTACATGTTTCGACGGCCCCGGGTAGCGGCGGTGTATGTATGAACATGCATTTGTATATGTTAAGATCAGAGTGTCCATTTTGAAAGGCTATTTTTTTACATCATCCGCCATTCACATTTGTACTTTTCTCGAGTAAAAAAATGGCATAAGCAGCACAAAAGAAAAACAAGACAGAAAAGCAATTATCATGCGGAAAATTTTAACTATTTTCGACAGGGCAACGCTCGATTATCACTCGCCCCGGGTTAGCATTGCACAAGTGTGAATCCTCCCCGTTCAACTCGGGGGTTGAACTTGCCCTGGGTCGAGATAAACCCAGTTTGGCCGAAACAAGTGTGAAACTACATGTATGGGGGGTTGAAAATTGGCATTTTGACCCGGGTCGGTCTCGAGGTTCACCCTGGGTTGAGTTCACCCCGGGTTGTGAGGTTGTAGTGTGAAAAGGCCTATAGATTGTAACATTCCCTCTAACAGCTCCCCAAATACAGCTTGCTGGGTTGGCAATTGAAGCAATTGGGATTAAGTGTCTTGCCCACGGACACAAACATGTTAGCATTAGTGAGGCTGGAACCCACAACCTCTTTATCGTATGAGCACGGCTGTATAAAAAGGTAACCTTGGTTCAAATTGATATAACTTTTAAAGCTAATTACAATGTACATGTTCTGTCATTTCCACATAAAATATCAATATTGTCGACCTATACTACAGCCCTTTTGTGGCAGTGTGCCATGGTTATTTTGCAAGCTACATGTACATGTCATCTGCTGGTCCATGGCCACAAAGCGCCCTATTGTAGATGTCTTTTCCTGGTGTAGTCAGCTACAGGTGTACCAGTAGTACATGTAGATACTGTAGTACATGTAGAATACATAATGGCACAGATGACTCATCGTGGCCAGGCAGGAAAAATATTATGCTTCTATGCACTGCTATGACTTTGTTAAAGGGCCTATGACATGCTAAACAACTTTCTGCCTAATCTTTGCTTCATAAATGATGGATTACTTGTTCAGCAAGACATGCTATTGTTCGTTTGGATGTAAAATCCATAAAAAGGTAGCCTTTTTCAACTTTGAAGATTTCATTGCAATAAACCACAGACAGAGGGCGCTGTTTGGAGTACATCACGTAAGGAAGACAGAAGGGAAAAGTTAAGAAAAAACAAGACTTCAAGTTGGACTTGTGGCAAATTGCTGCAGTTTTCTCCCCCAGTTTCGTCATGGCTTACAACAGGAAACGGGTAGAACAAACTCAAACAGTCATGGATTACAAAAGTTCCAGGACGTTTGAGAAAAAAGGTGGAATCTTTTGTGCACAGTTGAATGTGATTTTCCTGTGTTTGCCTCTTGTGACATCATGACCTTGGTCATGAATATGCATATTCGAATTAGCATAAAAACTACAAACCTTTTTTAAACCCCCAAAACAAGCTCCAAATAGGATTTTTATGAATGTAACTGAGTATATTGGTTTTATAGCATAGATTTCATTGATAAAAATCCTAAATAAGGGGCCCTTTAAGCAAAAACAAAATATTTGTATTTATTTTTCTCTGTCCCTGTGAGAGCAAGTTGGTTTTAAATAAACAATTCCACTGTCTTATTTCAATGTTTTATTAATAATTGGGTGAGCCGGGTTCTGGTTAAAGGCCCATTGTATCATTTGCAATGATCCAATTTTGTTGTTCATAAGTTGACAAGAAAAACCTTACTCAAAGTGTTGATAGCAATGGTAACAAACACCACATGAATTTATTTCCGTCCAAAATGGTATTTCATGCTGGAAATTGACAACCGAAGGTGGTTTTCTAAAAACGTCTAGTGCACCGGACTTTTTTACCATTCACTTGTACACAAAATCCACATATAGATTTTCAAGGTTTTCTGAAGCATTGATGCATCTACATGTAAGTAGCTAACATTTCTTCAGGCTAGTTTACCAACATTCTTCCTTAGATATGTTACACTCTTATTTCACGAAGTGTAAGTTTTATTTATTTATTTATTTTTATTTATTTATTCACCACATCCAACAGCGGAGGGACCGCCAATTACAGGAATGGGAGCAAGTGTGGTCGAGTGCCTTGCTCAAGGGCACAGGTGCCACAACCCGTCGCGGCCCGGAACAAACCTACATTCTAGTACAGGAACTTAAGTTCAACGCACTAGACCGCTCGGCCATAACACCCCACAAAATTTCATCTTGCAAATGATACACATGGGTGTTAAGAATGATTTTTACTAGTTCGCAATTTTGAGCTTTTTTATGCCTGTTGAGTTTACAATGAAATTTTCCCAATACCAGACACGGAAACACAATGTTTCTTTGCGGTGGCCTTCCCAGGGCTGTACATGTCCATAGACCATGCAATGAACACACAGCTGACGTGTTTACCACCGCAATGTGTGGTGTCTAGCACTGCACTAGCTAGCAGTCACATGCTGTTTCGTAGACTGACGTTTACTATTGCTATAATATACGGTATCTCCTTGGTTTTACTCATCTGCCTGCCCCATGCCGCTTCACACATTTTCATCATGTAATCGACTCAACGGAAAGCCAGACTTCTTACGTTGCATTCAATCCATGTAGCATAATTCCACATCTTGCTTGGCAGATGTTGGCGTTCAAAAGTGGTAAGTCACTGCATGCAGTGGGACGTACCTCATTAATAAGAGGTCCTTAAGACTTTGTAGATTACCTTGTTATTACAGGAACCTTGTATTATCAGGAATAAAGGATTGGACGTACAGGTAATATTGTTCTTGTTATAAACAGAACGGGTATTTTTCCGTATACATTGAACAAAAATTTTAAGGAAATTACCTCCTGGAATCAACAGATAATCCAATTCTAAGATATACTTCCCACGTGGGTATTTCCACAGTAATGGGGTACATTTAAAAAATAAGTCAATAATTCCTTTTAAATGTCTTTAGTTTATCCCAAAATTAAAGAAATTTCCTTGTACTGTTCTCAGGAGATAACTTTTGCCCAAAAAGGTAAGAAATTGCTGCCACAAAATGCATTTTTGAAAATCTTGTGTACAAATTTTCCTATTACGTATGTAACGTGGACAGACCATTTTGTGACATTTTTTTCTGTCTTTGTTACATACGTAATATGAAAATTTGTGCACGGGGTTTTCAGAAATGTATGTTGTAGGACTATTTTTCTTACTCCTTCGTGCAAAAGTTATTCCTCAGTTTAGCTGGATAATTTAAAAATAAAATTAAGACATTTGAACTGAACTGGGACCTAAGATCTTGTATGTCACAGAAATGTACCCCATTACTGTGGAAAGAGCCACATGCACTTTTGTCGCAAATGTTGCTTTTCTAAAGAAAAATTAAATCACATTTTCTCCTTCAAAAATTGCATTCAGTTAGTGCACAAGATGAACCATGTATGCGCACATGCAGCGCCCTCTATTGTCGTGCTTGGGCACGGAGCACTCGCGCCGTGATTTTGTCCATTACTCTCTGCAGTAATTTTGTCATGTATTTATCTCAGAAATGCAACATTTCCGACAGAAGTGCAAGTGGGAAGTATATCTTAGAATTTAATTATCTGTTGATTCCAGGAGGTAATTTCCTTAAAATCTTTGTAATGTATACAGAAACAAATACCACAGAATGTTCTACATGTATTAACAGTGTTCGACTGTAATTGGACAATAAGTTTGACAAGTCGGGTTTTATAAGTCAACATTTTTTTTGTTCAATGATCATATAATATCACTAGAATATTTCCTTGGAATATCGATATAACGAAAAAGTTTAAAACTATAATTTTTTTTTTTAAAGTTAAATTTTTCCTGCCAAATGACTTGTACAGAATTGTACTTCATGAGTTGACAAGAAAAACCTTACTCAATGTTTATACGTAGCAATGGCTGATAAACACAATTTTTTTTAAATGGTATGTTTCCGTTAAAACTACTGAAGGTGGTTTGTAAAATATATATGTGTACACTAACGTTTTTAGCATTCACTAAACACACAAACCATGCATGGATTTTACAGTTTTTAAGTAACACTGTGCTACATGTATCTAAAATTTTCTGCTGGCTAGTTTAACAACAATTTTTACATACCGGTATGGTATGTAATGCTATTGTTCTAGGACTTCATAAAATGTTTCATCTACACATGTTACAATGGGCTTTTAGATATACACAAATAATCAGTACTCTCCACTACCGATTTTGTCCGGGCGCGCCGCCCTGACAAAATCTTCAGAGGTTCCGTTTGCGCCCGGAAAAAAATTGCCGCCCGGACAACAAACTGGGCCGCCTGGACAAAAATAATCAATTTTTCCCTCTAAAACGCTTCGAAAATACAGCCAAGTCATTCCAAAATTTTAGGTGTAAAGTCACCAAACATGATTCGTTAGCCACTAGTGTCATTATCGTTCACTTACCACACATATCTATCGCATCGGCGAACCAATCTGTGGTTGATAACTTCCATGGCAGTTGCATGCATTAATTTTGAACAGCGCCCTCACGCGGCGAACACTGATTCGCGCATGAGGGCGCTGCTTGATCAGCGCGCCCAGACAAAATGTTTAGCTGTGGAGAAAACTGATAATGTGTACATGTACATTGTGTTTGAAACTGCCGTCAGACACAACAAAAATATATAATTTCCTAATTTTTCCATTTTCTTTTTACTGGTAACCTAGGTAACATTGACCTTAAGTATTACCTACATGTACCACGCATTGTACTCCATAATGTGTATTGTAATTTGTTTCTGTGCACGATATCTACTGTGCGAATGCGCAGTTAACATTTCTGTACACGTATGTGCATTTGTGCCTAATTATGTGCATGTATACGTGTACATGTTAGAGCAATGTTTCATCCAGTAGGCCTACGTACATGTACATGTATGTATTTGACAGCTACAATGTACTTTGTAGATGTCTAAACTGCCATATGTACTGCGCTGTACTGTGGCGGAGCGGTCTAGTCGATCGTATTCAAAACCTAGGTTATTTCCAAAGGTAGTGTGTTCGAATCCCGGTCCGTTCCATCCATGGTGCATGTACCCTTGTGCAAGGTACATGTACTTTGTCACGCATTGCTTCTCTCCACCCAGGAGCAAAATGGGTACCTGAGAGGGCGGCGAAAGTTGATGTTTGATTAGCTGTTGAGCGCCTAAGGCAACCGGGGCTGTATACTCCCCAGGGAGCTGAGATGGTACAGTGTATATGGAGTGATTTAATGGAGCCCTATGGTGATGATAATATACATGTGTAGGCGTCTTAATCGGGATTCCCCGGATAAGTGCGCGGTATAAATCCATATCATTATCATTATATGACACTTCAAAATGCTTATTTTGTTAATTCGCTATATTGTTACATTTAAATTGTTTTTTTTAAAAGCGTCCTAAATAGTGCCCAAGGTGTTTAAACATCACCCAGACACCCCTCTGGCTTAAACCATGTGTACATGTAAGACCTTCAATATGCATCTATATTCATAATTCATGCATATTCAACCTAATTTAAATTTATTGTTTGAATATTCATGCATATTTTACATACATGTACCAGTATACGTACATGTACCAGTATATATACGTACATGTACCAGTCAAACGTTTTAGTACATACATGTACATACATGTATGTAAATGTACACCCTCTGAAAATGGGTGTTTGCCCTATAGTTAACAATGTGTTACCCCATGTACGTTTCAATTATTATTGGGCTAAAAGCCCCCTGAGTTAAACAGTGAATTGAGCTCAATGACCAGGGCTAATAATAATAATATTGCCTATTTAAATGTGGTGAACGACATGTTGACATCTCGATTCATCTTTTGTCTTTTCAGGTCTTAAGGGTCTGTTCCACCGCAAGAAAGAGAATGATGCAGCGCCCCCTATCATAGAGGTATCGCACAACTCGGAGGCTAATGCACATCCCGTGTCTTATGCACAAAATATCCACAATCCACCGGAGCGACCGAACGCTTTTAACAGGGTATTGCAGCAGATACGATCGCAACCGGAAATGTAAGTTCTTGCAGGCCTTAAAAAGGAAGCAGATCACCCCAGCCTTGATTTTTGTCTGAATTTCAAAATGCTCTGAAGCCAACTTAGAGTCTTCCAAAGTTGTAAATATTATTTATTTATTTATTCACCACATCCAACAGCGGAGGGACCGCCAATTACAGGAATGGGAGCAAGTATGGTTGAGTGCCTTGCTCAAGGGCACAGGTGCCACAACCCGTCGCGGCCCGGAATCGAACCTACATTCTAGTACTAGCACAGGAACTTAAGTTTGACGCACTAGACCACTCGGCCGTAACAATTTTCACAGTTCTACAGAGAGTAGTATTTTTCGAGACTTCACTCCCTCCCCCGAACATTTGTTGTCACTACCGTGAAATGGCAAAATTGTACAGTGCATGTAAAGTCCTACGCAACCTTCGACTCCCCCTCTCCCCCTCTCCCTGACCCCCTCCTACCCTTAGCAGGGCTGCCAACCCTCCCGGATTTTTCATAAAATGACTAATTTTGTGAGTCCTGGCATGGATAAACCCCCTCCTCAGTTGTCAATTAACAACCTTGGGGATTTTTAGATGTGTTTGGAGTCACGGAATGAACCTGTTTCCCCAGATGTATTCCCCCAAATCCGGGAGGGTTGACAGCTCTGCCTTAGTAGTTACGTGAAAATGTTGTCAACTTTGGACAGCCCCTTTGATAGGCTTGGGCGACTCCAGCATTTTCGGAGTCGACTCTGATTCCAAAAAAAGAATCGCGATTCCATATGGAATCAATTCTATTTTTAACGGAAAACATTAAATATACTGAGCGTGTTTCAGTGCATGTACATAGACGAGACTACTTATTGTGCAGACGGCAACCTAATTATTGGCACTGAGCTGCACTAAACGTCCATGAAATGATGCCGTCCTGTGCCACAGACACGTTCCTATAATGTGGAAATTATCAGAGGCTGAATGCTCTTGCAGAAGTCGAGTGTTTAGGCTTCGGAATTACTAGGTAAATTCTGGAATCAGCACGCTATCACTGGGAATCGAATCTAAATGAAAGGGGATTGATTCCTACTGGGAATCGATTCCTTACAAATCTGGAATCGCTATTCCGAATTCTAAAGTGGAGTCGATTCTACTCGACTCTGGTATACCCAGCACGATATACCGGTATGACATAGGGACTCCCCCTGACCCTAACCCTAACCCTCAACACACTCTTCCCTTTTGTTAACGCACCGACCTCCCCTAAAAACTAAAATGAATTCCTTGGAAATCCCTTAGGTGTTTGAGACACAATGGGGGAACAATGGTAGGGGGATACCCTCTGCCACATACCGTGCTGCATATGTGGAGTAGAATCGCCCACGCCTAAACACCATGGCAAATTTTGTTCCAATTTTTGAAAAACAAAAAAACAACTTTAAATCAAAATAATGGGAAAAAAAACTACCACTAGGAAGTTATAGAATAAAGAAGAAAACAAAATCATTTTCTTATGAGCATGTTATCTGAAATCATCATCATTCAACTGCATACATGCACGTGCAGGAGAATTCCGTACCACAATGGAACTTTACAATTGTGATTGTAACTTTTAATACAAAGAATCCCTATTTATCGTCTCTGGGATACCGTCAATATTTTGACTGGGTTTAACCCAAATTGGGGTCAAGCTCTAAAGCATTGGTTTAATGGTTAACAAGGGACGTCATTTGCGTGTGTCTGTATTTGCTCTCAATGTTGGTTATGCAATACAAGTGCATCTAGAATATGGGCGGATTTTTTTTGATGTTACATTTCAGGACACTTTATTAAAAAAATTGCAAAATTTATTAGGTGCACAGCTAATGACAGCTTCACACCGGTGTGCAGCACGATATGCGACCTAGGGTACTCCCAGCGGCGTAACTACCGATAGGGTGAGACATTACGAGGGGCCACCTGGGGGTGCACACAGTTTTCCAGGGGGGCACTCGACCTCTAAAATGTTGAAAAATACGCCCCCCTATACCTCAACACACTCTTCCCTTTTGTTAACGCACCAACCCCCCTAAAAACTAAAATGAATTCCTTGGAAATTCCTTAGGTGTTTGAGACACAATGGGGGAACAATGGTAGGGGGATACCCTCTGCCACATCGTGCTGCATATGTGGAGTGAAATCGCCAAGCCTAAACACCATGGCCAATTTTGTTCCAATTTGGGGGGAAGGGGGGGGGTGGGGGGAATTTTTTTAATTTTAAACCAAAATGATGAAAAAAAAACACCTACCTTGTGTACCACTAGGAAGTCATAGAATAAAAAAAACAATCATTTTCTCATAACCATGTTATCTGTCATCTGAAATTATTATCATTCAACTGCATACGTCACGCACGTGCAGGAAAATTCCGTACCACAATGGAACTTTACAATTGTACTCTGAAACTGAGTCGCATCATTGTGATTGTAACTTTTAATACAAAGAATCCCTCTTTATCGTCTCTGGGATACAGTCAATATTTTGACTGGGTTCAACCCAAATTGGGGTCAAGCTCTAAAGCATTGGTTTAATGGTTAACAAGGGACGTCATTTGCGTGTGTACCAGGGTATGTATTTGCTCTCAATGTTGGCTATTCAATACAAGTGCATAGGCGTCGTGCATAGGCGTTTACAACTTGTGGGCGCAATAAAATATCTGCACGTTTCAGGAGACTTTATAGCAAACTTTATTTGCGTGCAACTTGTCAAGTACATTTCTATGGCAATACACAAAGGAGTCTTTATTGGGATTCGAACCTGTAATACCTCTAGACATCCGGAGCAAAACTTATGTCTTTGGGAAAACCTGAGGGAGTATACCACTGTGCTTCATAGCTCAGCTTGTAGAGTATCTGCTTGGTGTGTCAGAGGTCTTGGGGAAAACCGGAGGGAGTATACCACATGCCTCATAGCTCAGCTAGTAGAACATCTGCCTGGTGTGTCAGAGGTCTTGGGGAAAACCTGAGTGAGTATACCACTGTGCCTCATAGCTCAGCTAGTAGAGCATCTGCCCAGTGTGTCGGAGGTCTTTGGGAAAACCTCCGAGAGTACATGAACATGTAGCTCAGCTGGTAGAGCATCTTCCTTGTGAGTCAGTGGTCTCGGGTTCAAATCTCAATGGTTATTTCATTGCCATGGCGATTAAGCACCATAGTATGGTGTTTGTTTCTTTGCTTAGTTGAGGGAGTATACCACTGTGCCTCATAGCTAAGCTAGTAGAGCACCTATCCAGTGTACCTGAAGTGTGGGGTTCGAATCCCAGTGTGGGCCACATAATTTTTCTCTAATCCCATGTTTGGTTATTTCTTATTTTATTTTGATTTATTTATTTTTGATTTCTTTTTCTTTTTAGGAGACGATCATCGGAAAGCAAAGTACCATCAATCACCAAACAGACATCGATGAGAACGCGATCCGACGGCAGCGATAATGACAAGGACGAAGCCAGCGGGGGCAGCAGACAGGCGGTATGCAAGAAGGGCTCCAGCCTCCCCCGGGATTCTGAGCTGAGAGTCAGGTCCGAGTCCGCTAGGCCAGCTACAAGGGAGGATCATGTCGATTTTGTAAGTCGCAATTTATTGTCAACAGCACCGTTAAAGTTGCACTGTCCAATTTTAGGCCGATTTGAGCGTCAATATTTTTAAAAAGCTAAATTGCTATTTTTCTAGAATAGAAAAAGTTATCAGCTTTCATTTGGTACCAAGAACGTAAAAATCCATCAAGGATTAATGCCAGTCGATAAAAAAAAAAGGAATAATAAAAAACGGGCCCTGTCTTTTATTCGACAGGGTTATGACGTAAACGTACATGTGCGTGTACATTGTACAAATACTATGAACATACCGGGTATGAGCGTACGCGCACATGTGAAGTCCATTTCAAGAAAAAGGCTTGTATCTCCAATTCCCGACGTAGGAAATTTAAGTTTTGTTTATATTTTTCGTTTAATACAGAGACACGTAAGCTTTCTAATTTCGTTCGCTCGTGTGAATTAATTTTGTTAACCCGTTCACCCAAACACGGACAGTGCAACTTTAAAGAACACCAGTTCTTTCAAAAAACGGAAACGCAAATTATTTAGATATTGAGGCTGAGAGATGTGACACTTTATCAGCAAGTAACGTGTATGACCGCCTCTTGTTGCAAGGCCAACTACACCAGCCTCCGTAAGAGCCACTGAGGCTGGGTGCGCCACTCTACCTAAAGTGCCTCTCTGAGCTCCTGCACATCTAGGGGATGCATGTATGCAGTGGTCAGCTCATCCCATGCAGGTTCAGTCAGGTTAAACACCCAACTGAATTGGCTTTGTGGGACCACTTAATGCATAGTTCCGACCCATCAATCAACCGAACCCGCCGACCAATCACAACAGAGCTAGCAGGCATCACCCACATAGGTCAAAGTGCACTGTCTCACAACAACATCACGCCATGTTCTGCCCCATACAATTTGTACAGTGTTGTATGCGATGATCCGGGTGAATTTTTGGTTTCAAGGCCGGTCGTTTCATTGTTCAAAGGTACGAAAGCACGTATGTCATGATATGACATCCCTGTATTACCGGCCCCTCTACTCGGTGTGTTCTAAGATAACTGTCGACCCTGAAACATGAATACCTTTGAGTTTTCTCCAATGAATCTGTGCTTTCCGTTGAAAGCCCCATTGCTTTGTGCGTTGTGTGTCGCCATTTTGACGATAGCGTGTGAGCCATAGCAACAATATCCAAGGGGGCGGGGCTAACTAGGCAAACTCGGAACTATGCATTGCAGGATTCTCCCAGAAATTGAAAATGTCACATTTCATCACTTTTTTTAAACAGGCCCTTTTGTTGTCTTTTTAGTACGGGTTAACCTTCAAATAGGCCGGGCCGTCGCTCTTCCTGTTAACCACAAGAGGGCGCTGTTTGACCTCGCGTAAACTTTCCAATCTATTTCTGCTCATTTCCTTGTGGTGTCATTGTACTCCATGGGATGGTGGACAATAATATCCTGTTTCCTGTACATTATCACAAATCAAAACAGAAAGGAATTTTATTGGATTTTAAAGAATTCTACCCAACCGTTCTTTGGCCGTTTAGGGTATGGTTGCGCCTTTCACAAGTACATGTCGTCGTCCTATACCATTCATTTAGGCAACTGCTAACAAATGATTGTGTGACGCCATGACGGCCTAGTCGCATACACACATCAGGCGTCTGACAATCAGAGTGGTCTGTGTGGTTTTATATTACACGGTACACACATCAAAAAATGATTGCCAGACGCTCGACGCATATGTGTGACCAGGGATCGATTTCACAAAAGTTAAGACGAGTTCAATGCTTCCTAATTCCCATACCAACATCCCAAGATAAGAAGAATAAACCTTCCTAAGATGCCTCTTGGCACTTTGTGAAATCGGCCCCTGGTAATTTATTTAAATCAAGTTAACAGGTCTTGCAAGTTAGTACAAATTTTCAACTACTGTAGCCACTGAGACCTGGGATCGATTTCACAAAAGTTAAGACGAGTTCAATGCATCCTAATTCCCATACCAACGTCCCAAGATAAGAAGAGTGACCCTAAAATGTAACACAAGTGTCCGTCCCGGTTGTGAGCGTACATGTACATGCAGCGTTCGAATTAGCACTAGTCTGTTGGCCAAATGACAGTTGAAATCATCTCGGGCCAGTTGGAAAGCCTCCCCAAATGTCCGGCTGTCCAGTTGAAATAAAACTTGTACTGGGGAGAACCTCATGACTACCAAATGGTTATTGCAGACATTAAAGGTCGACTGTGTGTTAAAAGAATCACCGGAAATTTGAACCGGGCCACTTGAAATGCCGATGGGCCAGTGAAGACTTAAGCCAACTGGCCCAGTTTGCCAGTTGGGAAAAAAGTTAAGGGCAAACGCTGACATGTACCGGGTATATTGGAAATTTGTACACAGCACAGGGTTTTTGCAAAGGCATGTTGTCACACTACATGTATTTGTAACCCTTTTTTGGGCCTAAGTTACATGTACATGTATCTCTTCAGAACAACTAAAACTTATTTCCTTTATTTTGAGACCAGACAAAGGTATTTCCTCAAAAATTTTGTCTGTGTTGCTTTACTATGGAAAGACTCACAGGTATACCACAACACGAACGTGAAGAAAAAACAAAACCCAAGTTTCCTTTAAATACAGGAAGGCCATTATTTCCAAGCTCAATAATGTCAACAAAAAAAGTCACTGACGCCTAGTAATTTCGCTGTAAATCCCATAAACCCGTGCAATTTCCTATATGCAATCCGGCAACCACTGGGCCATTTCCTACTAGCGATTCTGGGCCATACTCGTCTTTTGTTTATAGTATGATTACGTTTCATGTAATTTGGCACCACCACTGCGGAACTACATGTACATGTACAACTGGTGTCCCTGTGTGTTTATAAGCATACATGATGTCATTCTATTGTCGATGTAGTCAGTTGAAAGACGTACTTTGTCGATGCGGTATCGCCCGTTACAGTCAAAAGAGCTCGAAGCATGATTTGACTTGCACGATTTGATGGGTTTTGACGGTGTTGCAATGGATTTAGGGTTTCTAGTTTCTGCAGTTAATTCAGTTTCACCCAAGCTACATTCGAGAAGGAAAATAAATGTATGTATGTGATATGCTTGGAATTATTTCTTTTTACAGAGATTTTTGATTAGTTTTTACATGGCAAGAAAACTCAAATTTTAGTACAATTTCTGTCAAGAAATTGTACATACAAGAATTTTAGTACATGGCTCGGGAAAATACTTTTTATAATCGATTAGAATCGGGATTGTAATGACTCGGATTTGAGTCGACTCGAGTCCCGATTTTCACTGACTTGACTTGATTTGACTTGAGACTCGAACCTCGAATAATTTGACTTGACTTGAGCTTCAAATGACTTGACTTGACTTGGACTTGTACATTTTTTTACCTGGGTCTGCCAAAAATGAAGTTAAACTTTTATGCATTTTTTTGTCATTTTGAGGACTGAACTGTATTTCAGCACTAAGCTTTCTATCAACATTTTAACACGAATGCAATTTTCAGCGTTTCGACTCATTTTGAAATTAGCTTGAACAAATTTATTGTTGTGACTATTTGACTTGAACTGACTTGACCAACATGCCTGACTTGACTTGACTCGACTTGGGACTTGAAGGCAGTTTGACTAGACTCGACTTGGGACTTGAAGGCAGTTTGACTTGACTTGGGACTCGAGAAGAGTATATCACTTCAGACAAAACCATTTCAGGGGAAGTTTTCTACAGTCATCATGTTTATATTGTGTAAGTTAGGCGTAAATCTGTGAACATTTCTGATTTTCGAGATTACCAATGATGTATACTGCCTTTAAGGTTTCACTACTGAATCAAGCGTCTGTCTGCTCAGAATGCAGTCAAAACCCCCAAAGTAACTCCCCCCTCCCCCTTTGTTAATTTCCCACACAGCTGTCGCACACCCACACAGAGGGCGCCCTCTTTGGCATGCCAAGCTATGGCTCGGACATGGACCAACTGGACGAGACCGACAGCGTCACGTCGCCTGACCCGCAGAGGACCAAATTCCTGATCGATCAGACGCTGGCCAAGATCGAACGAACCAAAGAGGCTATGAAAGCTGAACAACTCGCTAAGGACGGTAAGAAAAATTTGGCTCATTACAGAGAGATTTCACCCCAATAAAACAGTGCCTTTGCATAATTTCTTAAAAACATAGACACGGTTCTTCGTTGTTTTCTCGGAACGTAAATGAGGTACTGAGCTGACTTATACACAGGTTGGTTTTTATCATACACATCCTCAATCACACATGGAGATAACGCCGTTTGTAGCAGTTTACCAATCATGTAATCTAACATAGATGAGGTACTGAGCCGACTTATACACAGGTTGGTTTTTATCATACACATCCTCAATCACACATGGAGATAACGCCGTTTGTAACAGTTTACCAATCCTGTAATCTATCTAACGTAGATGAGGTACTGAGCTGACTTATACACAGGTTGGTTTTGATCATACACATCCTCAATCACACATGGGGATAACTCCGTTTTTAACAGTTTTTCAATCCTGTACAATTTTTGCAGAAAACGTGACGGAATATCTCAAGTTGTATTCCCAAGCCGACAAGATCCAGATGCAGAGAATTAAAACGGTCTTTGAGAAGAAAAACCAGAAATCCAACGCCACGATCGCCCACCTACAGAAGAAGCTTGAGACCTATCATAAAAAACTGATGGAATTGGAGACTAACGGAGCAGTGGGGCCTCGCAAACCGAAAGAGATGTTTCACGGTGTTCAACAAGGGCTGAGGTATGAACAGCTGCCCAACTCATGATACATGGGTCATTCCATGGAAATAGGACACATTCTCCCCCTTAGATCGTGACATTGTGGAGGTGATTTTTCAGAGAAGGATTACCCACAGCATATAAACTGTATATATGTGACCGACTCTGGCAAAACCCGACGCTTCTCGGCATTTCCCATTACGTGATATGGGCCCACAATGGCCTCTGGGACCAACTTGAAAATTTGGCAGAATCAACATCGGGATACATTCAAGATTTGTTTTGTTGTTTGAACTGTCTCAAAATTCCTCATATTATTGACAAAAAATTAAATAATCAACTAGTTTGTCAAACTTTAAAGACCAATAGCTCCATTTCACTTTTTCTGATCTGTCATACTTTAATTAGTCATAACTTCGCCAAAAGTTATCAGAATTTCCTCAAACATGTTTTAAAAGATACCTTTTTGTATGCACACTAAGCTGATACCAAAACTTAAATTTTGAATTTTCATCACAAGTGTTGGGTTTTGCTGGAGCCGGTCACATATGACCTCGTGAATCAAACACCACCTTTACCCAAAAGCATGACGAAAACGATTCAATAAACTATTAATGCGATTTTAGAAATACAATTTTGACAATTTGAAACTTGATTGAAGATTTATTGAAATTTTACTCGCGTATTAAAGATTATAATATACAGTCAGTGGTTCTCAGCAAATTTTATTTATTTTTTCTCGGAACGAATGTAAAGCATTTACTTTATTTTAACGACAAAACATCATACTTTGTATTTTAGACATCGGCAACCCTGTGAAAAACACTGTTTTTATACGGCCGCTATTGGCCTGTTAAATCTCTTTTCTTCTGTCTCGGGAGACTTTCTGAGACGGAGGAAACAGAAGAAAACAGATTGGACAGGCCAGGGGCCAATTTCATAAAACATGTTAGCACCCAATTTCTGATTAAGCAGCGCCCTCTCCATTTCATAAAACTGTTTAAGCACTAGCAAACCAAACCGCATGCTAACCTACCGATTTTTTGCTGATGCGATGCAATCTTTTTTCTTCGCTATTTTCGGCAAAATTCGAGACAAATTTTCCCAACAGATACACAAATTTCAAGGGTTTTCTGTGGTAGTGATAATCATTCAAAAATGGAAACATTACCGATGATCGTACCTGAAAAAGTTGACGTTGACAGAAGTAAAGCAGACGACGAACGCGTTCAAACAAAACAGACGACACCGTTGCGCGCGCACTCTCTTCGCGCACTTAGAACAACAAGCTTTATGAAATAGGCCCTTGCTTAAGTGAAAATTTGTGCTATGCTTAATCCAAAATTTTTGATTAAGTGTAACATGTTTTATGAAATTGTGCTCCTGGCCACCGGTCCGGAGGGCGCACTGTGCGCTGCGTTGCAGACTGAGCACGGGAAGTCAGACTTGGGCAAGTCTACACCTTAAATTATTGGCGGTAATTGTTCGATAACTAAACATTGGTCGATTTATTTCAATGATTTTTCTTTGTGCAACATTTTTTACTTGGAAAAACTATTTTTACAAATGGCTTCAAATGTCAAACTTTGGCTTCCATATTTATGAAACGACCTTTAACTTAAACTCTCTAATAATTCCAAGCTTTTACATTACCAAATATTGGATTACCCCTGTGGTGTGCTAGAAACGGCCTTACGCATTTCCTGTGTTGTAATGTGACAAGGGACTCTCCATTGCATGCAAGTCAGGCCATGCCGTTTCCTTACCATTTCCTTATGATAGAGTTGGGCAATGTGCGTTATCGAGGTAATGCATAATTTTAGCACTGTGCTATTTGGGGTGTTTCAAAATAGCACGACGTATCTGTTAACCAGAGTGTCAAAATTTCAAGTGACCTGAAATAACCATATCTATACAGATTTCGAACCAGTGTACACCATACCTTTTGAGAAGTGGCAATGTTATAAAGTACTTTTCAGCAGGGTCATTAATGCATAGTTCCGAGTTTGCCCAGTTAACCCCTCCCCCTTGGATATTGTTGCTATGGCTCACACGCTATCGTTAAAATGGCGGCAGACAACGCACAAAGCAATGGGACTTTCAACGGAAAGTACAGATTCATTGGAGAAAACTCAAAGGTATTCATGTTTCAGGGTCGACATTTATCTTAGAACACACCGAGTAAAGGGCCAGTAATACAGGGATGTCATATCATGCAATACGTGCTTTCGTACCTTTGAACAACGAAACGACCGGCCTTGAAACCAAAAATTCACCCGGAACATCACATACAACACTGTACAAATTGTATGGGGCAGAACATCGCGTGATGTTGTTGCAAACATTGCACTTTGACCTATGTGGGTGATCTCTGCTAGCTCTGTTGTGATTGGTCGGCGGGTTCGGTTGTATGCATTGTTTGTTAATAGATATCAATGTGACAAATCAGCAAAATTGGTGTTACCAGGGATGTCAGAGTTCAGGCAATTGCCTTTTTCATTTTGGTCGTCTGTACATAACTGCATATGTTTAAATACACATTTCAGGCAAAATTGTTACCGCCAACTGACATCCCTATGTTACGCATAGGATACTCTTCAGTTGACGCAAAAAAAGCATTACGCGTGGGACACACATGTACTATATGTGACCGACTCTGGCAAAACCCGACGCTTCTCGGCATTTCCCATTACGTGATATGGGCCCACAACCTTAACAAATGGCCTCTGGGACCAACTTGAAAATTTGGCAGAATCAACATCGGGATACATTCAAGATTTGTTTTGTTGTTTGAACTGTCTCAAAATTCCTCATATTATTGACAAAAAATTAAATAATCAACTAGTTTGTCAAACTTTAAAGACCAATAGCTCCATTTCACTTTTTCTGATCTGTCATACCTTAATTGGTCATAACTTCGCCAAAAATTATCAGAATTTCCTTAAACATGTTTTAAAAGATACCTTTTTGTATGCACACTAAGCTGATACCAAAACTTAAATTTTGAATTTTCATCACAAGTGTTGGGTTTTGCTGGAGCCGGTCACATATTTCTTTAAAAAAAAAAAAAATTTCCAGAATGACATTTGTGGGTGCACATAAGCTTGGTAATACCCAACACACAAGACCCTAGCCTTTAGTCAAGGAGCATGGGTTTGTTTGCCCCAAAAAAATAGCGCGCATGGGCTTGAGGAAAGACTAGCGCCCACACGACCGACGGTCCGCCGTGATGACCTTTACCATAGCGTTTCAATGGGGAATCTTAACCTTATGCATTATGCACGTACACTTCTACCAAAACGGTAGACAGAAATAAAGATAAACATAAGCCCTCAAAAACGATATGGTAAAGGCGGTCGTGGCGGAGAGTCCGTGCATGCTTGTCTTTCCTCATTCGCACTAGTCTCGTGTGCGAAATAAAACTCACCATGGACTCCTTAACAAGACATTTCATGAAACATGTGATATAACTGAGTTATTTCAATTTTTTTTAAAACACCTAAACAAAATCCAACAAAAAACATTTTTTTAAATTTATCTGCCCAATGCAGATATTTTATGTAAATGAGTCAGGGGTCGGAATTAACTTGAATTATTTTATGGTATCCCACAGGACTAGTCACATCAACATTTCACTAGTCAGCCATCATTTATTAGTAGTCCTGCAGAAACGTACACAAATGATTTCTACATTTTGGACATTTGTTATTTGTGTAGTATTGATCAAATACAAAAAGTAAAATGTAAAAAACAAAATCCTGCAGCCGATTTAACGTACGCACTGCTTAAAGGCACAGGCTCGTCAGCAATGCGCGCCCGCCAAATTCGTGCTCGAAACACGCAGCTCCATGCCTTTGCTATGGAGGGGCGTATTGCGTGGCACACATTTGGCGGGCGCGCATTGCTGACGAGCCTGTGCCTTTAAGCCCACTTGCGCAACTTTTTTATTGCGCAAGTACATGTAGCGCTACATTCCTGCAATAATTACACGCAAGCTATGGTTCTTTATATGCCATTTTTTTAAAAGTTTCGCAAGCTTAGCTACGCACATTTTCGTGAAATCGGCTGCAGATTGAGAACCTCAACTTTTTAGTGTATTATCGTTTTGACTGCTTATTGTTTTCCCAACGTTGAAATGTTAACGGGAACATTTTTCTTTATATTGCATAAAAACATGTATAATGTAGTGCAGCATATTGATTGCTTTCCGTGACATAAAAATCCGGGAATGTTTGGTGGTCAACGGCACGCGCGTACACGCGTGCGCAAATAGACGCACATAAACAGGCGTAAAAATTACTCACCAGCATACTTTCATTCGAAGATGCTGCACACGCGCGCTGCGATACGTTCAAATGATTGAGCATGCACTCAGCTTGTAAAAACAAAATTGTTTTTACTTGATCACGATTTTTAGCCTGAAGAAAGACATTTTTATCTTTATCAATACAACAGCCATGACGCAACAACATAAAGCAATGTTAAGTAACAGAGGTAAATGCAAACCAATGCGCTTTTCTTGCTTTTTTGGCCGGTAATAACTCGATCCACGTGCGTCATAAAAAATGGAAACCAAAATGGTGGATGGAAGGCGTTACGTCACCGGAAAGCAATCAATAGACCCACTAGCCGGTCAGACTACCAACATATGGCAACTACTACATGTAGTCCTCTGGCTAATTTTTACCCCTGTGGGTTCTTTTTATTTTTAGGGGAGTCCGAGACAATATCAAGGAAGGAATCACAGGGTTTTCAGGGTGAGTTTACATTTTCACTAATTTAAAAAAAAATGTTATATGCTTGAGTGATTTTGTTCTCACGAATTAGAAGAATTTTATTAAATTTTCTTAAAGGCCAATGCACATGTATATCATTTAATAAGGGCATAACATATCTAATTTTGTTTTTCATGAGTTGACAAGAAAACCTTACTCGAAGTGTTGATAGCAATGGTAACAAACACCACATGAATTTATTTCCGTCCAAAATGGTATTTCGTGTTGGAAATTAACAACCGAAAGTGGTTTTCTAAAAACGCCCTGTGCATTTGTGTGTAATAATGTTTTGTTTTTGTTTTTGTTTTGTTTTTTGCTCGTTTGTTTGTCGTGTTAAACCGACCAGTGTTGCCGACCGAATCGGTGGCGGTAAATTTGGTCTAAAAGGTGGGAGTAGGTGCGTATCTATGGCAACCAAATGCACCTTTCCTGTCCATAGCAACTATTTCCACGGCAACCAAACAGTCTAATTTCCTACTTTTAGTATTTTAGTATTATTATTATTACTTTCAGCTCAGAGAATATGCCACTCGAATATTTGAATATGAAATTGATCAAATGTCCAAAATCCGTTGTGCTAGCAATTACACTACTCACAATAAGTTAGGGATATTGGTGTGTTGTCAATTTTGGATTTTTTGTTTTCAAAGGACTGTTGTCACCTATTCCTGTGACAAGGTGTGGCTGTCATGATGCAGATACAATAGACCGTATCGAATAGCTGCATTTCTTTGTTCCTTGAGGACATGCATGGTGGCACATATTGTGCTTCCACAGTAACAAAAGGTGCCCCCTGAAATGGCGGCTATTCGATACGGTCTATTGTCTAATCTTATACAAAATCATTCAAGCGGAATGCATACCCTGAATAAAAATGTGCATACACCCCACAATATCCCTAACTTTTTGTGAGTGGTATATGCAGTATTCACAACTATAGACCCTTTCGACCGGTGGCCATGACAGTGGGCAGGTTTTTATATTTAAATGTGTAACAATAGATCCACAACGTGCCTACTTTTGCCTGACGCACAGTGACAATGTGACTGCACCCTGTCATGGCCGCCCACGCAAAGAGTCTATATTACACTGCAATTTGCGCTGTGTAGTGCATTATTTCATTCAAAGATGAAAACTCAAAATTATTTGAAACTACACTGTACAACAAATGACAGATGTTTAAAAATTTTCAAAACTGATCTCTCTCGCTATTCATCTATTTAGGCCTTTGCTTGTTTCACACGTATAGCGTCGGGTGTACTGACGGTACTTCCTTTCACATGCATACTCAGTATCCATAGGACCAGACTAAATTTTTGTTGCTATGTGGTGCACACAGCAGGTGTGAAGTACAGAATCAATACCGTGTGCACCGTAGGAGAGAATGGCATAAAGCAGCCAGACTGTTGGCTGCTAGGCGATGGCGTGCACCACGTAGCAACAACAGCATAGTATGTGACATTCTAAACTGCACCTCCATTTGAAAGTGAAGAATTCACGCAAAAAGCTAATTACATAGTTTCCAAATATGCAAATGATGGGGAAAATGAATATTTGATTAGCTGTTGAATATTCAAATTTTGGCACAACCACTGGCTTAATGCAACTGTTCTTAAACAGTGGGCGTGGCTTTAAATCTATTTCACATGAATTATTCATGTACTAAGGCCAAACAAAATAAATGGTGTGTTTACGGTAACCCGACCTACCTGGAATTTTTAAGGGCCAAATTACCGACCTCAAACGGTTTATTGCTAATTTTCAAGTTGATAATTTTAAATGAGCACTATTTGCAATAATTTCCAACGAACATAACATTTTCTGCACTTGCACATGAACATGGTTAATAGTGTTAATAGTGAGTTTCAAACATTGCAAAACAACACGCAAATGCATGAACTGAAATGTAAAAAATAAATAACAAATGTTATTTTCCTACCTACCTACCTGGATTTGTTTTAGGCCGTTACCGTAAACGCACCATTTATTTTGTTTGGCCTAATTCATGTTTCATACTGCTCTACTATACATAAATTTGAAAACTTTCTTAAAATATTTCTTATTTCAGTATTTCAACAATACATCTGCTTTTTTGTCATGCCAATTGCTTTTAAAAGCTATTTTCTATAAAAGTTCTATTCTTCTTAAAAATTCTTCTTAAAAATTCCTTGTTTCTTAGACGGCATTGCAACTTAATAATTCACATTACATCATAGTAATTGAGAATAAAAATTCATATTTTTCTTCATTTTTGTCACCATAACCAGAAATCAGCAGTGGAACCAGGCCTATTAAAATTCAAAAATATAATGGACATTCTGGGCAATACACGGGTACCGCCTGAAATTTTTGCCGCTAATTTCTTGAACTGGTCTCAAAAATTTAGCCCACGACATCGGACTCATTTTACTAGAATACGTAGGTCCCCTCCCCCCCTTTTTTTAGGAAATATACAATATGCATCCCCATGCCACCCCCTTTTGCTGCACCACTGCACATATTCTTTTAATATTGACATTTTTATTGCAGAATTGCCACTAATTATATTGTAAAGTTGGTTTCTGTTTTCCTTCATAACAGTGTGGTCGTTTCTAAACCGAAAGAGATCGCCCATAAATTCAAGAACAAGTTTGGAAGTGCAGATAACATTGACAATACGGGTAAGCTAGTGCTCTGTCTGATTTTAAATTATTTATTTCGGCCCGAACAAAAGATGACAGTTGATTTTAGGCCAATATTTTCACACTTAAGATGTAAAAGTTACAGTCGGAACCACCTAAATCTTTAAAGATGCATTCTCTTCGTTCTGAAAACACAAGTGTTCAAGCTTTTGGCAGACGAGTTTGATCATGTCTGACAGTGTCTGATGGTGTTCGACATGCAGTCCCATTGGAGGATCCAGAGAGGAGGGGGGGGTCTTTTTGTTTTTAAAAAACAAAAGGAAAAAAGAGAAGGAAGATGAGAGAAAAGGAAGAAAGAAAAGACGGGAGTTTTGAAAATATTTTGGCTTTCGGCCCTCCCTGCCTATGGGCGTGTTTGTTTTGGACGGATCCAGATTCAGATCGGCGCATTACCAAGGTGAACTCGTTCACTTCGCGCACATCCTAATCGAGATTTGTGATCTGTGGAATCCTTCTCGAGAGATGGTTCAGCACTAGATCCAAAATGGCGACGTAAACATCGTGGAGATTTTGTGTGAGTAAAACCGTGTCGTTTCAGTTTTCAGATGCATACAAATTTAGAATGCTTGTTTATTTACGACGAATGTCGTGGGAGAAATTTGGAACAGAAATTTTACAAATTTGGTAAATAAATTGCAATTCACGTGATTTGAGATCCGAGTTGAGAGCGGTTTCGTTTGTTTCTGCGCGGTAAAACAGATCGGAATCTGGATTCGGATCTGTCATGAAACGAACACGCCCTATGAGTCCGCACTGTCAGATTTTTGTCTGACAGACACGACAGACAAATGCAGCTAGATTCAGACAAAGTCTGAAGTCTGGACAGACGACAGCCAATCAGTGGACAGTTTGATGACATGTGACCGCTGAGTGGCCACATGATTGAACAAAATCATCAAACATCATCAGACTTGTCTAATAATGTGGACGAAGTCTTCAGACAAAGTCAAACAACATCAAACAATTGTCTGTCATGTCTGTCAGATAAAAATCTCATAGCGTAGACAGGCCAACGTTGGCAGTGCTATTTCAATGACAAAATTTGAGGCTTTTATCGGTTTCTGTTTGTTTGCGTTTTTAGATGAAGAAGAGGAGGTGGATCAACCCCACAAATCGGGGAAAAGCAGCTGGTTTGCTCCCATGCCGCAGGCAATGTAGGTTTGATGCTTTTAGCCCTCGTTCACATTAGGCAAATTACATTTAACAAAAATTTGACGAAAATATTGCAAATAGATCTCCAGATATAAATGTACAGTTGTAGTCAGAAGTTTACATACTGTGTTAAAACTGGTGTGCTTAAACTTGCGTTGTCACCATTTTTGTAACAGTCTTTACTAAAATCGTGATTTTGTGGAATTCCTCACGTGCTTGCAGTACATAAAACATAGCTTGCACACCTTGTAATGGTTCGGGTAGTCCTGTTTACCATTTTGGGTGTTGATGGTAGTGGTGTACATGTATGTAAACTTCTGACTTCAACTGTACATCTCATCATTCGACAAAGATTATGTCTTCGCTTCATGAAGAAATTGTTTAATTTGACGAAGCAAATTTTTAATGTGAATGATCTCTTCGTTTGACAAAGCGATTTGGCGAGCCAGCGGCCGATTTCACAAAGCGCTAAGACGCATCTTAGGAAGGGTCACTCTTCTTATCTTGGGACGTTGGTATGGGATTTAGTACGCATTGAACTCGTTTTAACTTTTGTGAAATCGATCCCAGGTCTCAGTGGTTAGTTGACAATTTGTACTAACTGGCAAGACCTGTTACTTGATTTAAATACATGACCAGGGACCGATTTCACAAAGCACTAAAACACGTCTCAGGAAGGGTTCGCCACCCAGTACCTGTGCCCTTGAGCAAGGCACGTAACCACAATTGCTCCATTCTTCGGAAGGGATGTAAAGCCATTGGTCCAGTGTGTTGTGTAACACACTTAAAAGATCCCATAGCAATCTTTCGTGAAGAGTAAGGGGATTCCCCGGTGTTTCTGGCCGTCAGCTGCCAATGGCACCACCCACCTATGTATCTAGATGTTTAGGTGGAAGACACTTGTAAGCTTCATGCAATTCAGCCTACGGGCTGCGAATTGAAGTTCATTAAACCCATTAAAACAAAAAACAAACAATCATGTTTTTGATCTGTCTCTAGGCCCAACAGCGAAGAAGAATCGTCGAGTATGGAAATGACCGAAAACGGTCATCTCCTACGAGATGACTTGGAAGAGCATCCCTTGGTGGGTCGTATGACGTTACTGGAAGACAGAATATCGGAGCTCGCTGGCTCAGAAACGTTACTTCAGATAAAGATTGAAGAACTTAAGGTATAACGTAATTCTTATATGGTAAATTTGGAAGAAAAAAATTAAGAAAATCGTGCAAAATACAACAACCAAACATACCATCGAGATAAACATTCTTGAAGAGCTGATATATAACGATTTATGAAAATCCGTTTTTTGCTCAAAATTGAGAGTAATGTTTATATATCTTTACGAATTGTGTTTTTAATTTTCAAATTATCACTAACAAATCACAGTAGTTTCGTTCGTTTTGGCAGTCCTCGAATTAGAATCATTGGCAAGATTATCCAAGATTGGTGCATGCCACCGAGTGCGTGACGCACTTTAGGAGAGCTGCCCGTTCACAAAACAATGCGTGTACCATGGACTTCTGACACACTATGTAGGTGCTCTATCAGCTAAGCTATGGTTATATCTCTGTGGTGATTTGGCACCACTCCAAAACCACTGTGGATCATAGCTCAGCTGGTAGAGCATCTGCTTGGTGTGTCAGAGGTCTTGGGGAAACCTGAGGGAGTATACCACTGCGCTTCATAGCTCACCTGGTAGAGTATCTGCCTGGTGTGTCAGAGGTCTTGGGGAAAACCTGAGGGAGTATACCACTGTGCCTCATAGCTCAGCTGGTAGAGCATCTGTCTGGTGTGTAAGAGGTCTTGGGGGAAACTTGAGGGAGTGTACCACTGTGCCTCATAGCTCAGCTGGTAGAGCATCTGCCCGGTGTGTCGGAGGTCTCAGGGTCGAATCCTGATGAGGACTACATTATTTCCTCCTATATTTTGTTGAACACAACAGGAACAGAACCGCGAGCAGTACCAATACTTCAACCAAGCCCTAGCGGACGAACGCTACAGGGCCGAGCGGCTGGAGGAACAACTAGCTGACTTGACCGACCTTCACAACCATGCATTGACCAACATGCAGCAAGAATTAAGCAGTATGGAGGAAAGACTAGAGTACCGATCAGCGGAACGAGAACGCGACGTACTTGACAATGTCGACGAATGCCAAACAAGGGTACGGATGACTGGTTACACAGTCGAACCTCGATATTAAAAACATCGTTAAAGGAGCGTGTCCAAATCACATTTTTTAAGCCCCCCATTTTTCCCATGGGTGTTGAGATTTTTATACCATATCATTTGTCATATTTTTCTCATTACCATTCTGAAATTTTGCGCTCTCAATACGCATATTTTTAATGATATCGTCAAAAAACCACCGATGTTTTATAAACTAATTTATCTGGTTCCATAAAGCAGTGCAGTGATCACACCAACCTTTTTGCTTCCACATCTAAATTGGAGATTACATATTTCCTGTTGTCTTCCCATGAATAGTATTTTGGGGAGGTATTTTATATGATTGTTAGGTTAGAATGAAATCCATTTTCTGGAAATTTCTGAATAAGCTCCTTTAAAATAATCTTTGTTGTGTTTGTTTTAGATTTCCAAGATAGAACTTGCCCAACAGCACCAACAAGTTATCACTTTAGAGGGTTACCAAAACGCCAACACGATGGCGCTGTTGTCTAAACTCATTAACGTCGTTTTGTCAGTTTTGGCCGTATTTCTTCTGATCATTTCGACCATCACGAGCGCAGTTTCGCCGCTCATCGCAACAAGGTTAGTTTCTCATAGACCCTTTGCATGGGCGGCCATGACAGGGGGCAGTCACAATGTCACTGTGCATCATGTACGATTAGGCACTTTGTGGATCTATTGTCACATCATTTAAATATGAAAACCTGCCCCCTGTAATGGCCGCCGGTGCAAAGGGTCTAAACTGAGCTACAAAAGAAATGCAATTTTAAGATGGATAAGTTAGGGGTCGTCCAAAGTTGTCAACATTTTCACAGTTCTACCGAAATACTACTCAAAATTTGTGTTGTCACTACCATGAAATGTCACGTGTAAAGTCCTCTGTGGCCCTCGACCCCCTTCCTGCTTCCCCCACCCCCACCCCCCTCCTACGCTTTACAGAACTGTGAAAATGTTGACAACTTTCAACCAGGGTTGTAGTCGAGTCCATCACAAGTCTAGAGCCGATAAAATCACAAGTCCGTGACAAGTTCCTCACAAGTCCAGTAACAAGAAGCAAAGGATGAACACGCACAAAAGAATGCCTTTGTTGGAGTTCATTTGAATAGCTTGTGACTTGAATTAAGACCCAGAGACTCTTAATAAACTCGTGAGGACTTGTGACTGATTTTTAAAAAAAAAACAGGAAAAGGAAAAAGCACTCATTTTGTTTTCTCGTTTTTTGATTGCAGGGCCCGTTTATTGACCACCGTCACGTTTTCGTTCCTCCTCTTCTGCATTTGGCAACGCCGCGAAGTCATCGAGGAGTTAGGGCAGCACGTCGTCGAGAACTACAAACATTTATTCTACGTTAATAGTCGAACGTGACCCCCAATTTTGCTAAGTCCCAATCGGTCCGTCCGTCCATTGTCAGTTGAGGCTCTAAAAAGGTTTTGAGGCGTACTGCGATCTTTTGAAAGGTGTGTACGCAAATTTGCTGAAAACGTGGCTGATCGCGGACTGCAGATATTTCGGACACTGAAGTGGAAGGTCGGAGGTTCGAATCCAGGTCATCGTATTGTGTCCCCAGTCAAGGCACTATACTCCAGTTGTCCGTCTCCACCCAGTTGTGTAAATGGCATCGAACATCTAATTATGTGTCTGTACTCGGCACTCCGCATAACTCCGTTTTTGTCGCCCTCTATTTTAACCAATTTGCGAACCAGTTATTATGCTTCTACTGACATGCTCGAACTATAAAAAGCCAGGTTTCCGACATTACACCGTACGCAAGTGCCGGAAGCATTGAAAGGTATTTTGGGTCACACAGATTTACTCGTGCGTAAAAGCACGCACACGTTGCAGAATACGTCTCAATGTGCCGTGTGTACTTGCGTAACACCCAGGAAACATTACAATCGGTATTACACCACACATGTGGTCCACCTCGAGAAGCGGTTAACAATTCACGAAAATTCGTCACTCCGTTCTGTTTCTACCGGGCCGGTTCTACTCCGAACTACATGACATCATTCGACAACTGCTGTTTATAAAAAACATGCTGTATGGCATACTTGGATTTTAAACGGAGTCAACGTATTTTTCTACAAGAGAGCTTTTAATTAATCCACAACACAACGCCAATATTTGTCACAAAAAAGGCACGAAGCGCACTTCTGTCCGTTGCAAAGGGCACTTGAACTAGACAATGACAAAAATATGTGTGAGTGTTTGACACAACAGAGACCATGCCATTTTGGAATCTCTCAAGTTGTCAAAACGTGATTTGCTGGACACCAACAGTAACTGGTCCTCTGCACGTTAACTTGCGGATGATTTTACGCGAGTTGCCATTTTCAGAAAATGCTGTTATCCACACATGCAAAGCTACGATATTGGAACTGCATACATCCATCGCGAAACTTGTCTTTTGCCAAAGTTCAACATCAATAAAAAGCCAAGCGACGAACACCAATTTTTGCCCAGCACTCTCTCTAAAGCAAACGGTATTTTTGCCAAAGAATTTAAATTGCCGTTTAAAAGATATCTGTAAATATTCTTTTTTATAACAGCAACCGTTTTCCTAGCACATTTCACCGTGGCTTGTAAATTTGACTGTTCCAAAAGAAGCCCAGTATTATTGAATATTATTATAATTATTGTGAAACGGTCTCCGGACAGTTCTGAATTATAATAACCTTGTGAAATTGGTGTCTTTTTAAAACATATTTTGTTAAATTGTATATTGGCTGAAAGAGAAGTTTTTTTGGGAAGATATGCTCTGTTTGAACAAAAACGCTGAGGAAAATTTTGGGTTGTGGCATAATATCTTTTTAAATTAAAATCCTTTAAAACGTGTGTAAGGATTTTACACAAAATTAAGTCTGGTTTCAAGACACTCTTTTCCATCTTCTATTACATAAAAAGAGGCTGGTACTCGGGCAGTTCTATACCGAGCAACGAAAGAAACACATTTTCGGTATAAAAATCAAAATTTCAAAAATATCTTTTGTCATTATGTTGACATAGAAATATTCACATAACAGCTTCATTATGCATGATTGCACTTCCTTAACCAGAGGCTGAATCTAATAGAACGGGAGATTTGTTTGAGGGCTTCTAATTTTGATAAAAAAATTATCATACCCCAATTTTTTAAATGGGTAAACATGAATAATATTGAATATAATATATTATCGCTTTTGTGATAATTACTACTTTTTGGGGCATGTGCTAATTGTTAACCATTCGTTCAACATTAGCGAGGTTTCAGTCGTACAAATAATATGTGACCCGCTATGCAAAAAAAAAGCCAATAAGTCACGCAAGCTAGGTCAAGTTTTCGCGACCATACGAAGAAATCTGCGGCAGATCCACGCTCCTTGAAATACAAAAACACAATGGAAATTCCTGGTGGTGTCCAGATACCGCCCGGAATGTCCGTGTTCCGCCTGGAAATTTCATTGCGTTTGTGTATTTTAATGAGCATTGATCTGCCGCAGATTTCTTCTAATATGGTCCCAAAACTCGACCTAGCCTGCGCGACTTATTGGCCTTTGTTTTTCAGAGCGGGTCACATATTGATACTAACAGCAACGCCTATACATCTCGGCAAAAAACTGATAGCGAAAGGTAAAGATTTGAGGTTTAGCTAAACCATGGAGCTAAACGGAGTTGCGACTAGGCTTGGGCGATTCCACGCCAGAGTCGAGTAGAATCTATTCCACTTTCGGAATCAGAATCGCGATTCCAAACTTATGAGGAATCGATTGCCGGTAGGAATCGATTCTCTCATATGGAATCGATTCCCAGTGATAGCTTGCCGATTTCAGAAATGACCCAGCAATTCCGAAGCCAACACACTAAATTTCTGCAAGTTTTTAGCCTCTGATAATTCCCACATTATTAGGAACGTGTGTGTAGCACAGAACATCATCATTTCATGGACGTTTAGTGCCGTTCGGTGCCAATAATTAGGTTGTCGTTTGCACACTATGTAAGTATTTTTAAAATTTTCCCGTGAAAAATGGAATTGATTCCGAATGTAATCGCGATTCTTTTTTGGAGTCGGAGTCGACTCCGAAAGAGCTGGAGTCGCCCAAGCCTATAGACCGTATCGAATAGCCGCCATTTCGTGGGGCACCTTTTGTTACCTAAACTGTTCAACAATGGAAGCACAATATGTGCAACCATGCATGTCCTCAAGGAACAAAGAAACTGCCCCACGAAATGGCGGCTATTCGATACGGTCTATAGTTATGACCACTAACCGTGCACACGGAAACCTCGCTAAGTATGTACTTTGCAAATTGTTATCAATTGATTATTTTCATATTTTGTTTCACAAAAGTTAAAAGCAATCTTCTATCTATTTTCATTATTTTCTATTTATTTATTTTTTTATTTTTATTAAAACAGAAGCTTATGCTAATATAGACTGGAACCCTTGAAACCTACTCTAATCAGATTAAAATTTGCCACAAGTCAAAAGGGGACAAGACCAAAATGGCTCCCTCCAAAACATCTTTGAGGAATTAATAGTTTTGGGAAACTAACTTGGGTAAATATTATAAATGCAATTTGTTTTAAACAGTTACATGTTTAATGTATATTAGCCGTTGTTTTCAATATGTATATATTGTAATAAAATATGTATAAAAAAATGTACTGAAATTCGTGGACGGGGATTTCCCCCTGTGTTTTTCTTGGATTTTACATACGAACGCACGGCGTGAACGGCCCAACGCGTTCGTGCCCACGCTGCGCGTTCGTCAAGCAATTCTCAAAATTTGCCAAACATTTCTAAGAAAAATGGAATTTTAACATTTTTCTTTACAATTTTAAATTTTCAAAATCTCATATTTTATTGATTGGGTGAGCAGTCCAGGTCAAATGAATATCATCTATGGGGTTACCTTTCCTGCAATTTTTAAGAAAATCTAAATCAAAAAATGTTTGGCCAAAAATTTACTATTTTGAAAATGTCTCAGAAATGACTCCTAACGAAAATTTAGCCCGTTTGGAACCTATTTCGACAGATTTCCAAGCTAAATTCTAACAAAAATTTCATTGCCTGGGTGAGCAGTCGAGGTCAAATTCAAGGAATATCATCTATGAGGTCTAAACCACATTTCTTGCAATTTTGAAGAAAATACGAATAAAACATTTTAGAACAATGAACATTTTGGCAAAAAAATTGAAATTTTTTTCCTCAAATTCTGGAGAAAATCTGAATCATAAACAAATTGTCCCTACCCCCAGTGAAAAAATCCTGGCTACGCCGTTGGGTAATCCGTCACTTTTATTTCCTAATTTCCACAGTGAAAATTGCTAAACAGACCAGCGTCCATTTTGGAACAAAATAGGGCTACTTTGAGGAGCTACATAATACATTGTCCAAAATGGAAGAAAAAATACCCCACATCACGGCGATGGTCATATTCTACACAAGACCAGACTTAACTCATTCAGCTCGCAACTGTCTCTAATAAAGAAGAATTTGCGGGCATACAAAATATTCATGAGCTCGGCGCACAGATTTCTGCCTATTTACTTGGGTGCACCCTTTTGAGGGTATTGAGAATGTTCTTTATGCAGCGTCCAGGCCTCTATTTTAAGAAAAATCTAAATCATAACATTTTTGGCCAAAAATTAAAAAAATCACAAGGGGTTAGTCCATCAATTTTTATCAAAATTGGCCAAAAATTGACGTTTTTGAAAATGTCTTAGAAATGACTCATAATGAAAATTTAGCCTGTCTGGAACCTTATTTCTAAGAAAAATGGACAATTTGGCAAAAATTCAACAAATATTCTGAAAATCTAAAAATATTCAAAATTTCATATTTTATTTTCTGGATGACCAGTCAAGGTTAAATTCAAGGAATATCATCTATGGGTCCTAAGCAACATTTCCTGCAATTTTAAGGAAAATCTAAATCATAACATTTTTGGCCAAAAATTAAAAAAATCACAAGGGGTTAGTCCATCAATTTTTATCAAAATTGGCCAAAAATTGCGTTTTTGAAAATGTCTTAGAAATGACTCATAATGAAAATTTAGCCTGTCTGGAACCTTATTTCTAAGAAAAATTGACAATTTGGCAAAAATTCAACAAATTTTCTGAAAATCTAAAAATATTCAAAATTTAATATTTTATTTTCTGGATGACCAGTCAAGGTTAAATTCAAGGAATATCATCAATGGGTCCTAAGCAACATTTCCTGCAATTTTAAGGAAAATCTAAATCATAACATTTTTGGCCAAAAATTGAAAAAATCACAAGGGGTTAGTCCATCGATTTTTATCAAAATTGGCCAAAAATTGACGTTTTTGAAAATGTCTTAGAAATGACTCATAATGAAAATTTAGCCTGTCTGGAACCTCATTTCTAAGAAAAATGGACAATTTGGCAAAAATTCAACAAATATTCTGAAAATCTAAAAATATTCAAAATTTCATATTTTATTTTCTGGATGACCAGTCAAGGTTAAATTCAAGGAATATCATCTATGGGTCCTAAGCAACATTTCCTGCAATTTTAAGGAAAATCTAAATCATAACATTTTTGGCCAAAAATTTAAAAAATCACAAGGGGTTAGTCCATCGATTTTTATCAAAATTGGCAAAAAATTGACGTTTTTAAAAATATGTTTGAGAAATGACTCATAATGAAAATTTAGCCTGTCTGGAACCTTATTTCTAAGAAAAATTGACAATTTGGCAAAAATTCAACAAATTTTCTCAAAATCCCAAATTTTTTCCAAATTTCATATTTTATTTTCTGGATGACCAGTCAATGTTAAATTCAAGGAATATCATCTATGGGTCCTAAGCAACATTTCCTGCAATTTTAAGGAAAATCTAAATCATAACATTTTTGGCCAAAAATTGAAAAAATCACAAGGGGTTAGTCCATCAATTTTTTTTCAAAATTGGCCAAAAATTGCGTTTTTAAAAATGTCTTAGAAATGACTCATAATGAAAATTTAGCCTGTCTGGAACCTTATTTCTAAGAAAAATTGACAATTTGGCAAAAATTCAACAAATATTCTGAAAATCTAAAAATATTCAAAATTTCATATTTTATTTTCTGGATGACCAGTCAAGGTTAAATTCAAGGAATATCATCTATGGGTCCTAAGCAACATTTCCTGCAATTTTAAGGAAAATCTAAATCATAACATTTTTGGCCAAAAATTAAAAAAATCACAAGGGGTTAGTCCATCAATTTTTATCAAAATTGGCCAAAAATTGACGTTTTTGAAAATGTCTTAGAAATGACTCATAATGAAAATTTAGCCTGTCTGGAACCTTATTTCTAAGAAAAATGGACAATTTGGCACAAATTCAACAAATATTCTGAAAATCTAAAAAATATTCAAAATTTCATATTTTATTTTCTGGATGACCAGTCAAGGTTAAATTCAAGCAATATCATCTATGGGTCCTAAGCAACATTTCCTGCAATTTTAAGGAAAATCTAAATCATAACATTTTTGGCCAAAAATTAAAAAAATCACAAGGGGTTAGTCCATCGATTTTTATCAAAATTGGCAAAAAATTGACGTTTTTGAAAATGTCTTAGAAATGACTCATAATGAAAATTTAGCCTGTCTGGAACCTTATTTCTAAGAAAAATGGACAATTTGGCAAAAATTCAACAAATTTTCTCAAAATCCCAAAATGTTTCCAAATTTCATATTTTATTTTCTGGATGACCAGTCAATGTTAAATTCAAGGAATATCATCTATGGGTCCTAAGCAACATTTCCTGCAATTTTAAGGAAAATCTAAATCATAACATTTTTGGCCAAAAATTAAAAAAATCACAAGGGGTTAGTCCATCGATTTTTATCAAAATTGGCCAAAAATTGACGTTATTGAAAATGTCTTAGAAATGACTCATAATGAAAATTTAGCCTGTCTGGAACCTTATTTCTAAGAAAAATTGACAATTTGGCAAATATTCAACAAATTTTCTCAAAATCCCAAATTTTTTCCAAATTTCATATTTTATTTTCTGGATGACCAGTCAATGTTAAATTCAAGGAATATCATCTATGGGTCCTAAGCAACATTTCCTGCAATTTTAAGGAAAATCTAAATCATAACATTTTTGGCCAAAAATTGAAAAAATCACAAGGGGTTAGTCCATCAATTTTTATCAAAATTGGCCAAAAATTGCGTTTTTGAAAATGTCTTAGAAATGACTCATAATGAAAATTTAGACTGTCTGGAACCTTATTTCTAAGAAAAATTGACAATTTGGCAAAAATTCAACAAATATTCTGAAAATCTAAAAATATTCAAAATTTCATATTTTATTTTCTGGATGACCAGTCAAGGTTAAATTCAAGGAATATCATCTATGGGTCCTAAGCAACATTTCCTGCAATTTTAAGGAAAATCTAAATCATAACATTTTTGGCCAAAAATTAAAAAAATCACAAGGGGTTAGTCCATCAATTTTTATCAAAATTGGCCAAAAATTGACGTTTTTGAAAATGTCTTAGAAATGACTCATAATGAAAATTTAGCCTGTCTGGAACCTTATTTCTAAGAAAAATGGACAATTTGGCAAAAATTCAACAAATATTCTGAAAATCTAAAAATATTCAAAATTTCATATTTTATTTTCTGGATGACCAGTCAAGGTTAAATTCAAGCAATATCATCTATGGGTCCTAAGCAACATTTCCTGCAATTTTAAGGAAAATCTAAATCATAACATTTTTGGCCAAAAATTAAAAAAATCACAAGGGGTTAGTCCATCGATTTTTATCAAAATTGGCAAAAAATTGACGTTTTTGAAAATGTCTTAGAAATGACTCATAATGAAAATTTAGCCTGTCTGGAACCTTATTTCTAAGAAAAATGGACAATTTGGCAAAAATTCAACAAATTTTCTCAAAATCCCAAAATGTTTCCAAATTTCATATTTTATTTTCTGGATGACCAGTCAATGTTAAATTCAAGGAATATCATCTATGGGTCCTAAGCAACATTTCCTGCAATTTTAAGGAAAATCTAAATCATAACATTTTTGGCCAAAAATTAAAAAAATCACAAGGGGTTAGTCCATCGATTTTTATCAAAATTGGCCAAAAATTGCGTTTTTGAAAATGTCTTAGAAATGACTCATAATGAAAATTTAGCCTGTCTGGAACCTTATTTCTAAGAAAAATGGACAATTTGGCAAAAATTCAACAAATATTCTGAAAATCTAAAAATATTCAAAATTTCATATTTTATTTTCTGGATGACCAGTCAAGGTTAAATTCAAGGAATATCATCTATGGGTCCTAAGCAACATTTCCTGCAATTTTAAGGAAAATCTAAATCATAACATTTTTGGCCAAAAATTAAAAAAATCACAAGGGGTTAGTCCATCGATTTTTATCAAAATTGGCCAAAAATTGACGTTTTTGAAAATGTCTTAGAAATGACTCATAATGAAAATTTAGCCTGTCTGGAACCTTATTTCTAAGAAAAATGGACAATTTGGCAAAAATTCAACAAATATTCTGAAAATCTAAAAATATTCAAAATTTCATATTTTATTTTCTGGATGACCAGTCAAGGTTAAATTCAAGGAATATCATCTATGGGTCCTAAGCAACATTTCCTGCAATTTTAAGGAAAATCTAAATCATAACATTTTTGGCCAAAAATTGAAAAAATCACAAGGGGTTAGTCCATCAATTTTTATCAAAATTGGCCAAAAATTGACGTTTTTGAAAATGTCTTAGAAATGACTCATAATGAAAATTTAGCCTGTCTGGAACCTTATTTCTAAGAAAAATGGACAATTTGGCAAAAATTCAACAAATATTTTGAAAATCTAAAAATATTCAAAATTTCATATTTTATTTTCTGGATGACCAGTCAATGTTAAATTCAAGGAATATCATCTATGGGTCCTAAGCAACATTTCCTGCAATTTTAAGGAAAATCTAAATCATAACATTTTTGGCCAAAAATTAAAAAAATCACAAGGGGTTGCTCCATCGATTTTTATCAAAATTTGCCAAAAATTGACGTTATTGAAAATGTCTTAGAAATGACTCATAATGAAAATTTAGCCTGTCTGGAACCTTATTTCTAAGAAAAATGGACAATTTGGCAAAAATTCAACAAATTTTCTCAAAATCCCAAAATGTTTCAAAATTTCATATTTTATTTTCTGGATGACCAGTCAAGGTTAAATTCAAGGAATATCATCTATGGGTCGTAAGCAACATTTCCTGCAATTTTAAGGAAAATCTAAATCATAACATTTTTGGCCAAAAATTAAAAAAATCACAAGGGGTTAGTCCATCAATTTTTATCAAAATAGGCCAAAAATTGACGTTTTTGAAAATGTCTTAGAAATGACTCATAATGAAAATTTAGCCTGTCTGGAACCTTATTTCTAAGAAAAATGGACAATTTGGCAAAAATTCAACAAATATTCTGAAAATCTAAAAATATTCAAAATTTCATATTTTATTTTCTGGATGACCAGTCAAGGTTAAATTCAAGGAATATCATCTATGGGTCCTAAGCAACATTTCCTGCAATTTTAAGGAAAATCTAAATCATAACATTTTTGGCCGTTAGTCCATCAATTTTTATCAAAATTGGCCAAAAATTGCGTTTTTGAAAATGTCTTAGAAATGACTCATAATGAAAATTTAGCCTGTCTGGAACCTTATTTCTAAGAAAAATGGACAATTTGGCAAAAATTCAACAAATTTTCTCAAAATCCCAAAATGTTTCCAAATTTCATATTTTATTTTCTGGATGACCAGTCAAGGTTAAATTCAAGGAATATCATCTATGGGTCCTAAGCAACATTTCCTGCAATTTTAAGGAAAATCTAAATCATAACATTTTTGGCCAAAAATTAAAAAAATCACAAGGGGTTAGTCCATCGATTTTTATCAAAATTGGCAAAAAATTGACGTTTTTGAAAATGTCTTATAAAAGACTCATAATGAAAATTTAGCCTGTCTGGAACCTTATTTCTAAGAAAAATGGACAATTTGGCAAAAATTCAACAAATTTTCTCAAAATCCCAAATTTTTTCCAAATTTCATATTTTATTTTCTGGATGACCAGTCAATGTTAAATTCAAGGAATATCATCTATGGGTCCTAAGCAACATTTCCTGCAATTTTAAGGAAAATCTAAATCATAACATTTTTGGCCAAAAATTGAAAAAATCACAAGGGGTTAGTCCATCAATTTTTATCAAAATTGGCCAAAAATTGCGTTTTTGAAAATGTCTTAGAAATGACTCATAATGAAAATTTAGCCTGTCTGGAACCTTATTTCTAAGAAAAATGGACAATTTGGCAAAAATTCAACAAATATTCTGAAAATCTAAAAATATTCAAAATTTCATATTTTATTTTCTGGATGACCAGTCAAGGTTAAATTCAAGCAATATCATCTATGGGTCCTAAGCAACATTTCCTGCAATTTTAAGGAAAATCTAAATCATAACATTTTTGGCCAAAAATTAAAAAAATCACAAGGGGTTAGTTCATCGATTTTTATCAAAATTGGCAAAAAATTGACGTTTTTGAAAATGTCTTATAAAAGACTCATAATGAAAATTTAGCCTGTCTGGAACCTTATTTCTAAGAAAAATGGACAATTTGGCAAAAATTCAACAAATTTTCTCAAAATCCCAAAATGTTTCCAAATTTCATATTTTATTTTCTGGATGACCAGTCAATGTTAAATTCAAGGAATATCATCTATGGGTCCTAAGCAACATTTCCTGCAATTTTAAGGAAAATCTAAATCATAACATTTTTGGCCAAAAATTAAAAAAATCACAAGGGGTTAGTCCATCGATTTTTATCAAAATTTGCCAAAAATTGACGTTATTGAAAATGTCTTAGAAATGACTCATAATGAAAATTTAGCCTGTCTGGAACCTTATTTCTAAGAAAAATTGACAATTTGGCAAAAATTCAACAAATTTTCTCAAAATCCCAAAATGTTTCCAAATTTTATATTTTATTTTCTGGATGACCAGTCAATGTTAAATTCAAGCAATATCATCTATGGGTCCTAAGCAACATTTCCTGCAATTTTAAGGAAAATCTAAATCATAACATTTTTGGCCAAAAATTAAAAAAATCACAAGGGGTTAGTCCATCGATTTTTATCAAAATTGGCAAAAAATTGACGTTTTTGAAAATGTCTTATAAAAGACTCATAATGAAAATTTAGCCTGTCTGGAACCTTATTTCTAAGAAAAATTGACAATTTCGCAAATATTCAACAAATTTTCTCAAAATCCCAAATTTTTTCCAAATTTCATATTTTATTTTCTGGATGACCAGTCAATGTTAAATTCAAGGAATATCATCTATGGGTCCTAAGCAACATTTCCTGCAATTTTAAGGAAAATCTAAATCATAACATTTTTGGCCAAAAATTGAAAAAATCACAAGGGGTTAGTCCATCAATTTTTATCAAAATTGGCCAAAAATTGCGTTTTTGAAAATGTCTTAGAAATGACTCATAATGAAAATTTAGCCTGTCTGGAACCTTATTTCTAAGAAAAATGGACAATTTGGCAAAAATTCAACAAATATTCTGAAAATCTAAAAATATTCAAAATTTCATATTTTATTTTCTGGATGACCAGTCAAGGTTAAATTCAAGGAATATCATCTATGGGTCCTAAGCAACATTTCCGGCAATTTTAAGGAAAATCTAAATCATAACATTTTTGGCCAAAAATTAAAAAAATCACAAGGGGTTAAGTTAGTCCATCAATTTTTATCAAAATTGGCCAAAAATTGACGTTTTTGAAAATGTCTTAGAAATGACTCATAATGAAAATTTAGCCTGTCTGGAACCTTATTTCTAAGAAAAATGGACAATTTGGCAAAAATTCAACAAATATTCTGAAAATCTAAAAATATTCAAAATTTCATATTTTATTTTCTGGATGACCAGTCAAGGTTAAATTCAAGCAATATCATCTATGGGTCCTAAGCAACATTTCCTGCAATTTTAAGGAAAATCTAAATCATAACATTTTTGGCCAAAAATTAAAAAAATCACAAGGGGTTAGTCCATCGATTTTTATCAAAATTGGCCAAAAATTGACGTTTTTGAAAATGTCTTAGAAATGACTCATAATGAAAATTTAGCCTGTCTGGAACCTTATTTCTAAGAAAAATGGACAATTTGGCAAAAATTCAACAAATATTCTGAAAATCTAAAAATATTCAAAATTTCATATTTTATTTTCTGGATGACCAGTCAAGGTTAAATTCAAGGAATATCATCTATGGGTCCTAAGCAACATTTCCTGCAATTTTAAGGAAAATCTAAATCATAACATTTTTGGCCAAAAATTAAAAAAATCACAAGGGGTTAGTCCATCGATTTTTATCAAAATTGGCAAAAAATTGACGTTTTTGAAAATGTCTTATAAAAGACTCATAATGAAAATTTAGCCTGTCTGGAACCTTATTTCTAAGAAAAATGGACAATTTGGCAAAAATTCAACAAATTTTCTCAAAATCCCAAATTTTTTCCAAATTTCATATTTTATTTTCTGGATGACCAGTCAATGTTAAATTCAAGGAATATCATCTATGGGTCCTAAGCAACATTTCCTGCAATTTTAAGGAAAATCTAAATCATAACATTTTTGGCCAAAAATTAAAAAAATCACAAGGGGTTAGTTCATCGATTTTTATCAAAATTGGCAAAAAATTGACGTTTTTGAAAATGTCTTAGAAATGACTCATAATGAAAATTTAGCCTGTCTGGAACCTTATTTCTAAGAAAAATGGACAATTTGGCAAAAATTCAACAAATTTTCTCAAAATCCCAAAATGTTTCCAAATTTCATATTTTATTTTCTGGATGACCAGTCAATGTTAAATTCAAGGAATATCATCTATGGGTCCTAAGCAACATTTCCTGCAATTTTAAGGAAAATCTAAATCATAACATTTTTGGCAAAAAATTAAAAAAATCACAAGGGGTTAGTCCATCGATTTTTATCAAAATTGGCCAAAATATGACGTTATTGAAAATGTCTTAGAAATGACTCATAATGAAAATTTAGCCTGTCTGGAACCTTATTTCTAAGAAAAATGGACAATTTGGCAAAAATTCAACAAATTTTCTCAAAATCCCAAAATGTTTCCAAATTTCATATTTTATTTTCTGGATGACCAGTCTATGTTAAATTCAAGGAATATCATCTATGGGTCCTAAGCAACATTTCCTGCAATTTTAAGGAAAATCTAAATCATAACATTTTTGGCCAAAAATTGAAAAAATCACAAGGGGTTAGTCCATCGATTTTTATCAAAATTGGCCAAAAATTGACGTTTTTGAAAATGTCTTAGAAATGACTCATAATGAAAATTTAGCCTGTCTGGAACCTTATTTCTAAGAAAAATGGACAATTTGGCAAAAATTCAACAAATATTCTGAAAATCTAAAAATATTCAAAATTTCATATTTTATTTTCTGGATGACCAGTCAAGGTTAAATTCAAGGAATATCATCTATGGGTCCTAAGCAACATTTCCTGCAATTTTAAGGAAAATCTAAATCATAACATTTTTGGCCAAAAATTAAAAAAATCACAAGGGGTTAGTCCATCAATTTTTATCAAAATTGGCCAACAATTGACGTTTTTGAAAATGTCTTAGAAATGACTCATAATGAAAATTTAGCCTGTCTGGAACCTTATTTCTAAGAAAAATTGACAATTTGGCAAATATTCAACAAATTTTCTCAAAATCCCAAATGTTTTCCAAATTTCATATTTTATTTTCTGGATGACCAGTCAATGTTAAATTCAAGGAATATCATCTGTGGGTCCTAAGCAACATTTCCTGCAATTTTAAGGAAAATCTAAATCATAACATTTTTGGCCAAAAATTGAAAAAATCACAAGGGGTTAGTCCATCGATTTTTATCAAAATTGGCCAAAAATTGCGTTTTTGAAAATGTCTTAGAAATGACTCATAATGAAAATTTAGCCTGTCTGGAACCTTATTTCTAAGAAAAATGGACAATTTGGCAAAAATTCAACAAATATTCTGAAAATCTAAAAATATTCAAAATTTCATATTTTATTTTCTGGATGACCAGTCAAGGTTAAATTCAAGGAATATCATCTATGGGTCCTAAGCAACATTTCCTGCAATTTTAAGGAAAATCTAAATCATAACATTTTTGGCCAAAAATTGAAAAAATCACAAGGGGTTAGTCCATCGATTTTTATCAAAATTGGCCAAAAATTGCGTTTTTGAAAATGTCTTAGAAATGACTCATAATGAAAATTTAGCCTGTCTGGAACCTTATTTCTAAGAAAAATGGACAATTTGGCAAAAATTCAACAAATATTCTGAAAATCCCAAAATGTTTCCAAATTTCATATTTTATTTTCTGGATGACCAGTCAATGTTAAATTCAAGGAATATCATCTATGGGTCCTAAGCAACATTTCCTGCAATTTTAAGGAAAATCTAAATCATAACATTTTTGGCCAAAAATTAAAAAAATCACAAGGGGTTAGTCCATCGATTTTTATCAAAATTGGCCAAAAATTGACGTTATTGAAAATGTCTTAGAAATGACTCATAATGAAAATTTAGCCTGTCTGGAACCTTATTTCTAAGAAAAATTGACAATTTGGCAAAAATTCAACAAATATTCTGAAAATCTAAAAATATTCAAAATTTCATATTATATTTTCTGGATGACCAGTCAATGTTAAATTCAAGGAATATCATCTATGGGTCCTAAGCAACATTTCCTGCAATTTTAAGGAAAATCTAAATCATAACATTTTTGGCCAAAAATTGAAAAAATCACAAGGGGTTAGTCCATCGATTTTTATCAAAATTGGCCAAAAATTGACGTTTTTGAAAATGTCTTAGAAATGACTCATAATGAAAATTTAGCCTGTCTGGAACCTTATTTCTAAGAAAAATTGACAATTTGGCAAAAATTCAACAAATATTCTGAAAATCTAAAAATATTCAAAATTTCATATTTTATTTTCTGGATGACCAGTCAAGGTTAAATTAAAGGAATATCATATATGGGTCCTAAGCAACATTTCCTGCAATTTTAAGGAAAATCTAAATCATAACATTTTTGGCCAAAAATTAAAAAAATCACAAGGGGTTAGTCCATCAATTTTTATCAAAATTGGCCAAAAATTGCGTTTTTGAAAATGTCTTAGAAATGACTCATAATGAAAATTTAGCCTGTCTGGAACCTTATTTCTAAGAAAAATGGACAATTTGGCAAAAATTCAACAAATATTCTGAAAATCTAAAAATATTCAAAATTTCATATTTTATTTTCTGGATGACCAGTCAAGGTTAAATTCAAGGAATATCATCTATGGGTCCTAAGCAACATTTCCTGCAATTTTAAGGAAAATATAAATCATAACATTTTTGGCCAAAAATTAAAAAAATCACAAGGGGTTAGTCCATCGATTTTTATCAAAATTGGCCAAAAATTGACGTTTTTGAAAATGTCTTAGAAATGACTCATAATGAAAATTTAGCCTGTCTGGAACCTTATTTCTAAGAAAAATGGACAATTTGGCAAAAATTCAACAAATTTTCTCAAAATCCCAAAATGTTTCCAAATTTCATATTTTATTTTCTGGATGACCAGTCAATGTTAAATTCAAGGAATATCATCTATGGGTCCTAAGCAACATTTCCTGCAATTTTAAGGAAAATCTAAATCATAACATTTTTGGCCAAAAATTGAAAAAATCACAAGGGGTTAGTCCATCGATTTTTATCAAAATTGGCCAAAAATTGCGTTTTTGAAAATGTCTTAGAAATGACTCATAATGAAAATTTAGCCTGTCTGGAACCTTATTTCTAAGAAAAATGGACAATTTGGCAAAAATTCAACAAATATTCTGAAAATCCCAAAATGTTTCCAAATTTCATATTTTATTTTCTGGATGACCAGTCAATGTTAAATTCAAGGAATATCATCTATGGGTCCTAAGCAACATTTCCTGCAATTTTAAGGAAAATCTAAATCATAACATTTTTGGCCAAAAATTAAAAAAATCACAAGGGGTTAGTCCATCGATTTTTATCAAAATTGGCCAAAAATTGACGTTATTGAAAATGTCTTAGAAATGACTCATAATGAAAATTTAGCCTGTCTGGAACCTTATTTCTAAGAAAAATTGACAATTTGGCAAATATTCAACAAATTTTCTCAAAATCCCAAATTTTTTCCAAATTTTATATTTTATTTTCTGGATGACCAGTCAATGTTAAATTCAAGGAATATCATCTATGGGTCCTAAGCAACATTTCCTGCAATTTTAAGGAAAATCTAAATCATAACATTTTTGGCCAAAAATTGAAAAAATCACAAGGGGTTAGTCCATCGATTTTTATCAAAATTGGCCAAAAATTGACGTTTTTGAAAATGTCTTAGAAATGACTCATAATGAAAATTTAGCCTGTCTGGAACCTTATTTCTAAGAAAAATTGACAATTTGGCAAAAATTCAACAAATATTCTGAAAATCTAAAAATATTCAAAATTTCATATTATATTTTCTGGATGACCAGTCAATGTTAAATTCAAGGAATATCATCTATGGGTCCTAAGCAACATTTCCTGCAATTTTAAGGAAAATCTAAATCATAACATTTTTGGCCAAAAATTGAAAAAATCACAAGGGGTTAGTCCATCGATTTTTATCAAAATTGGCCAAAAATTGACGTTTTTGAAAATGTCTTAGAAATGACTCATAATGAAAATTTAGCCTGTCTGGAACCTTATTTCTAAGAAAAATTGACAATTTGGCAAAAATTCAACAAATATTCTGAAAATCTAAAAATATTCAAAATTTCATATTTTATTTTCTGGATGACCAGTCAAGGTTAAATTAAAGGAATATCATATATGGGTCCTAAGCAACATTTCCTGCAATTTTAAGGAAAATCTAAATCATAACATTTTTGGCCAAAAATTAAAAAAATCACAAGGGGTTAGTCCATCAATTTTTATCAAAATTGGCCAAAAATTGCGTTTTTGAAAATGTCTTAGAAATGACTCATAATGAAAATTTAGCCTGTCTGGAACCTTATTTCTAAGAAAAATGGACAATTTGGCAAAAATTCAACAAATTTTCTGAAAATCTAAAAATATTCAAAATTTCATATTTTATTTTCTGGATGACCAGTCAAGGTTAAATTCAAGGAATATCATCTATGGGTCCTAAGCAACATTTCCTGCAATTTTAAGGAAAATCTAAATCATAACATTTTTGGCCAAAAATTGAAAAAATCACAAGGGGTTAGTCCATCGATTTTTATCAAAATTGGCAAAAAATTGACGTTTTTGAAAATGTCTTAGAAATGACTCATAATGAAAATTTAGCCTGTCTGGAACCTTATTTCTAAGAAAAATTGACAATTTGGCAAAAATTCAACAAATTTTCTGAAAATCTAAAAATATTCAAAATTTCATATTTTATTTTCTGGATGACCAGTCAAGGTTAAATTCAAGGAATATCATCTAAGGGTCCTAAGCAACATTTCCTGCAATTTTAAGGAAAATCTAAATCACTACATTTTTGGCAACAAATTAAAAACATCACAAGGGTCCTAAGCCATTTTTTCAAAAAATGGCAAAAAAATTTACGTTTTTGAAAATGTCTTAGAAAGGACTCATAATGAAAACTTAGCCTGTCTGGAACCTTATTTCTAAGAAAAATTGACAATTTGGCAAAAATTCAACAAATTTGGCCAAAAATTGACGTTTTTAAAAATGTCTTAGAAATGACTCATAATGAAAATTTAGCCTGTCTGGAACCTTATTTCTAACAATTCTACGGATAACCCTATTATATTTTACGGACGTCTTTCCAAAAACCCGAAAAAGTGGCGACTGTTTATTATATATACAGTGTATTGAATTTTCAAAAAATATCTCGGCATTTTCCATATACAAGTACATATTCAAACCCAATTTGAATTCCAATTTTCAATTTGTTTTCCAATTTCCATTCGTCAATAATTCCATATTCTGATTTTAGTTTACAATAAAATATGTACATACTTACTGCCATAGTACGTGTCAATGTGACAACCTTTTGTCAGCAGAATAAACGTAATAAATAAAATCTCATTTGAAACAAAAGGTCAGTTGAAACAAAATGTATCCATAAATATAAACGCTCGTGTATATAGTTTAATTTGAAGCAAACGTATACGAGCTATACTGCCCTTTTGCCATAAAACAGACACAGACAATTGAATCTCATTATATGACGTCATTGCTAATCAAGCTTATTGGTTGACTGTATAACGACGTCACATATACGGTCGTGAAAATATGGTCATGATTGGTCAATGGTGAAGTTTTAGTAAAACATATCTACGACCGTTTCATGAGTGGAGCATCACATAAAACTTTCATGTTGTACTGTAGGCCTATAGTCCTGTTTGGGGGATAAAGATTGTGAAAATGCCAATTTGACATGTGAACGTTTTTCGACAATTTCACAGTCAGGAAAGCTGAAAAACAACATCACATTATGCCTACACCAGAGTCTTTTTTAGCCATAGTTTACATTTTGTGAACAGCCATGATTTCTGCTTGTGATCACCCGACCACGACGCGTGAAGAACGGCTAAATTATTTGTTTCCCTGCGGCACTTGTTATCGTTGAAGAAATAGGTGTTACCATTTGCAAAATTATCGTGGCTTAACTGTTTCACTCTTAAACCAGGAATTCTCTTCTCTTCGATGATGACATTCATTACGTCTTGGTCTTGTGTTAAACGGGTTTGCGTCTCCAAGACACGTACCCACTCCTTAAGTAGCTTAAGGGTGCGTTTCGTTGGTTTATAATACGCACAGCCTGCGTTGTACACTTCCAACGGTAGATCCTTATAAAATGCCACGTCGAAATCTCCCTCGAAATACGGAAACGGGTCGTTGAACCAAAACGAATCAGCATCGATGAAAAACACGTCAAAACCGTCTTTTAAGAACTGAAGTATATACTTGGGTCTCCTGTTAATGAATAATTTGTAATTGTCCGTGCCGTATTTGTAAGCTTTTCGCTTTTTCTTCAATGTACTAAACTCGGGTTTAATGATGTTCAGCCCCGGGTATTTGTTGTTCTTGAGTCCCTTGTATGATTTTTGGTCTTCCACGACGACAGTGACATTTGGGCGGGCTCCGGTATTCCTGATGCTTCGCAGTAAGTTAATTACGAAACCCAGGAACGATTGATTGGTTGTCGTCAAGACAACGGTACCACGTGACGGCGGTGGCTGCGTGGGCGTGAGTTCTAAGTTGGCCGTCAGATACATCTGTTTGTGGCCTTTGTTCACTACTTGGCGAAGAGCAAAGGATTGCATGGCGGACGAACTCGTCAGCATTGCTGTAAAAAAATAATAAGTCAGAACAGAAATTAGCGTTTGAAAGACTTATTTTCCAAATTTAACCCTCTAACATATACCACGGGGTGCTTTCGGATCACGGGGTTCGGAATTCGTAACTTTAAGGACACCGTTCCATATAAGAAAAAGAGGGGCATGTTAAAAACGTGATTTTTAGAGCTTGTACCTAGTCACCTTTAATGTTTAGTTTATTCACCGACCCTGGGAAATCTGGGCCCAAGCCAAGCCCCATTCATTTGTGCACCCCGCATAATACAAGCTGTCAATCATCCTACTTCTGGCCCAGTGACACAATGTAAACAACGGCTGTTTGCAACCAATTGCCTGACAGAGAAATAGCCCCAGGGTACAGCACTTCCGGAGTCTCCCCTTTGAGTCCCAGTCCCCGTGTAATATTATTTTATGGCGCGTCCACACAGATTAAAAACTTGAGTGTACCTACCCACAACGAGCAGTGTGTTAATGACGTACACTATCGTAAGACAGATCGTCAGAGCTAGTTTTTGCCACTGTTTTGCCATTCTAGAAAAAAAAAAAAAAAAAACCTGTTAGAAATGAAACAAAAATAGGGTTTTACTTGCAAGGCCGATTCCAAATTTCTTATAGTTGCGTTTTTGGAAAGATTTTGGGAAGATTTTGGAAGTTGATAAAGAATATTTTCCGTTAAAATGACTTGGGATCAGGCACGAGAGTGCAGATTTGTCAGAAAACCCAAAATTTGGGAGTGGTAAAAAATAGAATATTTTCTCCAAAACAAAACGCATTTTCAGCCAGTCTCATATGTTCTGTACACAAGGTCTGAAGTTAATATGATCAAATACTCATTTCTTTCTCTGGTTTTTTCCTAACGATCAATTTTCTAAATTGTCCTTCAGGGAATACAGAAATTAATACTTGCTACTTAGCAAGTCATAATACGGGGAAAATGTAATCGTTGCTAAATTCGAAATTCTTACTTTGATTTGGTGTAGTTCTTACGAGTACATGAACCGGAGCAATACAAGTTCCTCGCGGCGTGTAGGCCCACGAATTTTGAATAAACCGGCGGTGCGACAACCGTTGATAAATTCTATACACATTTCAAACACTCGGCCATTCCACACGGAGTCAAAATTCAAAGAACTCAACCGCCATGTTGAATCTCTTCATCAGTCTGAATATTTATGCTCCACTGACCAACCACCGCCAAGAACATCAATGATCTGCGCACGTTAATGAACCACGTGATTCAACGAGTCTGCGCATTTTGATGTTGCTATCTGGGCGGGGCTTACTGGGTTGGTCTTTTAGAACGCTGAACCGTGCCTTTTCAAAAGGTTGAATGTTGTTGGAATGTCTGGCGTTTTTGGTCGTGAACTTCTATGTTTGGTATGCCGGTAACACAATACAGGAAATACTCTAACATTTACGACTAATAGATCTTTGTAATTTTGGAATTTGCGAAATGTTGGCTGGGCGTATTGGACCATGAAGGTCCATGATTGGACTCGGCAGACGAAAGCGCCATTTTATTTTGAGAGCCAAAAATGAGACATTTTTATTGGACAGACCTGCGCGCGCGTTGCCATAATCCTCGCGCAATCAGGACTTTTCCGACCATCAGAACACTCCTTAGACAAAGCCGCAAAGTACGCGCCTCTCTATTGGTCAATAAGTTCGCACACGATTTAACAAGAAATCTGATTGGTTGATGCGCATAGACTTAGTTGATGCCCTGTCGTCATACGGAAAACCACTAAAAAACCGCTCGATAAACACATTTTTATTAAGTATGTGCAACAGTTTTTAATTGTTTTAATTTAATACTTTGGCGTTTTGCTTTGATAACATTACAGTTAAACTCACACAAATTCGCCACGAAGTGTCCCATTTGCAATAACTTAATCAACAGTGCGTGCATTTTATAGGAAGCCGAAATGTGACGTGTACCATGGCAATAGGCTCTAAACATTGACCAATCGGCTAAAGCGCCAATGCACAGGGTTATGGTTCAGTGATTTTTGTGTCGAGCCATTGCGTTGGCCAATGCAACACGATATGTGCAGAGGGTACCCCTACCATTGTTCCCATTGTGTCTCAAACATCCAAGGAATTTCAAAGGAATTCCTTACAGGTTTTAGGGTGTGTTGAGGTAACCGTTCAACAGAAGCACAACATGTGCAACCATGCATGTCCTCAAGGAACAAAGAAACTGGCCCACGAAATGGCGGCTATTCGATACGGTCTATAGGGGCAGTAGGGGAGTCCCTTTGTCACATATCGGGATGGGTATAAATGTCTAGACAAAAAAATTACAAAAAATAAAGTGTGACGTCATTGCAATGGTAACTGGGTCTAATTATTCGCTGGTAATCTGAAACGCCCATTACTAAAGTGCATGGAAATAGTTCACTAGTTTTAGTGTAGACCCAGTAACCTTGACGTTTTCACTTTAGCAGTCTATTTAACCTTGTTCCCGGTCTTTCTGACAGATTAAGAACATGTTTATTACAATAAATATCTGTATTTATAAAAAGTAAAATTAGATACATTTATTCCATCATGCATTATGTATAAATCTGGAGTCGTTAAAATAAAAAAAGGAGTATTAAACAAGCTTATTAAAAAAAGAAAGACTTGCGAACTTGTGAGGGCTTGTGGCGACTTGTGATAGACTTGTGAGGACTTGCATGGACTTGTGAGGGACTTGCGGGGACTTGGAGGGACTTGTGATGACTTATGGACTTGTGAGGACTTGCGTTGACTTGTGATAGACTTGTGAGGACTTGTGAGGACTTGCGAGGATTTGCAGGGACTTGTGAGGACTTGCGAGGATTTGCAGGGACTTGTGAGGATTTGCAGGGACTTGTGAGGACTTGCAGGGACTTGTGAGGACTTGCAGGGACTTGTGATGACTTGTGAGGACTTGTGATTGACTTGAGAGGAATTGCGGGGACTTGTGAGGATTTGCATTGGCTTGTGATGGATTTGTTAGGACTTGCAGGGCCTTGTGACAGACTTGCGAGGACTTGTGAGGACTCGTGAGGACTCGTGATTAACTTGTGACCTTTGTGAAGATTTGAAGGGATTTGTGGTCCGAAAGAGCCAAGTAGTTAACATTCATAATCCCTGATTCAAGTCTTTTTCATTCAATAAACGGCCTCTTTTGGACAAAATACATGTAATTTTGTTGTGACTGCATTAGAAATATAATGTTTGTATTATAATTGCACAATGTCTAAGACCCTTGATTTTTCAATTACTAAAGTCACTTGCTGAAAGATAGTATACATGATTGGTAAATTGTTACAAATAGTTTTATCCCCCTGTGTGATTGAAGATATGCATGATTAAAACCAACCTGAGCAAAAACCACACCGTACTTGGTCTAACTTTTGAAAAACAGTAAAATAAGGGTTTGCAGTCATTTCGCCCCTGAACCACTTTGCCCTGAACCATTTCGACCTGAACCACGGCCTGTGCACGAAGTGATTATGGGGCGAAGTGGCATTTGGGCGATGTAGTGTTTGGACGAAGTGATTTGGGCCGAAATGGCACTCGGGCGAAGTGGTTTGGGGCGAAGTGGCACTTGGGCGAATTGGTTTTGGGGCGAATTAAATTTTCGTATCATGAGACGAAATATAATTGTTTTACTCATTTCTCAAAGACTACAGCACGTCAGACAAAACCATTTCAGGGGAAGTTTTCTACGGTCATCATTTTTATATTGTGTAAGTTAGGCGTAAATCTGCAAACATTTCTGATTTTCGAGATACCAATCATGTATACTGCCTTTAAAGGAGTGTGACCAGATCACATTTTTGAGCACCCCCCCTCCCCCCCACCCCAAACCCCACCCCTATTTTGCCCATGGGCATTGAAATTGTATGTCAACTTGCGTTCTAACAAGAATAGCATAACACCAGTCAATAATTAATACACATCACATAAGATTTTGAATGCTAACCCACTTTTATAAAGCAAACAAATTTTGGATTAAGCAATTTTTTCTGCTAAACAGTTTTACGCAATTGGCCCCAGTTTACTTCAGAAATTTGTTTGCAAATGTTACTGGAAAATCAAGGGTCCCATACATTAGTATTTCCAAGCAGCTAAACAAACTTGAAGCATTTTTGTTTATCGTGCGGCACTCGCGTTTTGAACAGCACCGAATCGACCCTGAATTGCGTGTACAGGAGTGGCGTGTATCCGTACACTTTGCTGAGGAACTGCATGCATATGTGTCGTTCCCTGAAGTGTGAGTCGTCCTGCGACAACGCTTCGGGGCATGATGGGCAACGGAACGTCCAACGCGACGTGACCTGTCGCAAAATAGGAAAATAGAAATTTATAATTATATAATATTGGATGGCTTTGAGGGTGATATGAGAATATACTGCATGAGTCACGAAAATACCAAACGAGCCGAAGGCGAGTTCGGTATTTTCATGACGAGTGTGGTATATTCTCATATCACCGGAAAAAGACATCCAATATTATTATTGTGATATAAAATGAAGCTGACCTTCTTTGTTTTGTAAGATTTCTGCAAGATTTGTGTCCGTTTGGTGTTGAAAACTTTTCTAACGAAACATTTCTAACGTTTACAATTGCATGCGCGTTAGTTACTGCTTTACAGTAATTTTTGATACCGTACTCACGCACAATGCATTCACTCAATGTATTTTGCGCGCATACGTGTGTTTTGGTGCACCCAGCGTGGACGCACATTAGATTGGGGCTCTGTGCTGCACAGTATCAGAAATGCAGGCTATCCGCAAAAAAATTCATTTTATATAATAATAATAATTTTAGACACAGCTGGTTTTGTGTGGCACTTTATCACAAGTATCAAAGCCCTGTTGCTATTATTACCGCTGCCATCAGGGAATCAACAGAACCATTTCACTTCAACTAGGTGGATACCTGGCCAAGGCACACAACCCTATCAGCAGTTAGATTGTGGCATTCTCCCTACAGGGTACTCCTGGCACCGTTGCCATTATTACCACTGCCATCAGGGAATCATCAGAACCATTTCACTTCAACTAGGTGGCTGCCCGGCCAAGGCACACAACCCTATTAGCAGTTAGATTGTGACATTCCCCCTACAGGGTACTCCTGGCACTGTTGCCATTATTACCGCTGCTATCAGGGAATCACCAGAACCATTTCGCTTCAACTAGGTGGCTGCCTGGCCAAGGCGCACAACCCTATTAGCAGTTAGATTGTGGCATTCCCCCTGCAGGGTACTCCTGGCACTGTTGCTATTATTACCACTGCCATCAGGGAATCATCAGAACCATTTCGCTTCAACTAGGTGGCTGCCTGGCCAAGGCGCACAACCCTATCAGCACTTAGATTGTGGCATTCCCCCTGCAGGGTACTCCTGGCACTGTTGCTATTATTACCGCTGCCATCAGGGAATCACCAGAACCATTTCACTTCAACTAGGTGGCTACCTGGCCAAGGCGCACAACCCTATCAGCAGTTAGATTGTGGCATTCCCCCTGCAGGGTACTCCTGGCACTGTTGCTATTATTACCACTGCCATCAGGGAATCATCAGAACCATTTCGCTTCAACTAGGTGGCTGCCTGGCCAAGGCGCACAACCCTATCAGCAGTTAGATTGTGGCATTTCCCCTACAGGGTACTCCTGGCTATGTTGCCATTATTATCGCTGCCATCAGGGAATCACCAGAACCATTTCACTTCAACTAGGTGGCTACCTGGCCAAGGCACACAACCCTATCAGCACTTAGATTGTGGCATTCCCCCTGCAGGGTACTCCTGGCACTGTTGCCATTATTACCACTGCCGTCAGGGAATCACCAGAACCATTTCACTTCAACTAGGTGGCTACCTGGCCAAGGCGCACAACCCTATCAGTAGTTAGATTGTGGCATTCCCCCTGCAGGGTACTCCTGGCACTGTTGCCATTATTACCGCTGCCATCAGGGAATCACCAGAACCATTTCACTTCAACTAGGTGGCTACCTGACCAAGGCGCACAACCCTATCAGTAGTTAGATTGTGGCATTCCCCCTGCAGGGTACTCCTGGCGCTGTTACCATTATTACCGCTGCCATCAGGGAATCACCAGAACCATTTCACTTCAACTAGGTGGCTACCTGGCCAAGGTGCACAACCCCATCAGCAGTTAGATTGTGGCATTCCCCCTGCAGGGTACTCCTGGTGCCGTTGCCATTATTATCGCTGCCATCAGGGAATCACCAGAACCAGTTCACTTCATCTAGGTGGCTGCCTGGCCAAGGCACACAACCCTATCAGCAGTTAGATTGTGGCATTCCCCCTGCAGGGTACTCCTGGCGCTGTTGCCATTATTACCGCTGCCATCAGGGAATCATCAGAACCATTTCACTTCAACTAGGTGGCTACCTGGCCAAGGCGCACAACCCTATCAGCAGTTAGATTGTGGCATTCCCCCTACAGGGTACTCCTGGCACTGTTGCCATTATTACCGCTGCCATCAGGGAATCACCAGAACCATTTCGCTTCAACTAGGTGGCTGCTTGGCCAAGGCGCACAACCCTATCAGCAGTTAGATTGTGGCATTCCCCCTAACAGCTCCGCAAATATCACTTGGGTCAATGACGCCTTTGAGATCAAATGTCTTGCCAAGGGACACAGACACATTGGCCACAGTGGGACTTGAACCCCCAACCTTCCGATTTTGAGTCCAGTTTTATACCCACTACAGACCATATCAAATAGATGCCATCTTGTGGGGCAGTTTCTTTGTTCCTTGAGGACATGCATGGTTGCACATTTTGTGCTTACATTGTTAAACAATTTAAACAAAAGTTGCCCTACAAGATGGCAGCTATTCGATACTGTCTATTTCACGCACACTCCCCGCATAGTCCAAGTCCATTTATTAAAATATCACATACAACATAGATAACACTCCGCCATTTTTTTGAAATCACCATGGAAAACTAAGCCCATTGAGTGCGGCAGACTGACCATGTGAGGGCGCTACAATGGCCACTCTGCATGCACACTTTACATTGGTTTGCACACCATAATGGCGTCCATGCAATTACCATGCACAACATAGCTAGTTATCTATCTTGCTTCACGTACCTTGACCGGAGGTTTCTTTGTGATGTGGGACACGAGGAAATTCATAGCAATGTCTTCGCAGTTCATGAATTCGTCGACTTTATCTCGAATTACTTGTGGCATAACGTAACTATAGAGGTAGGCATAATACTGGGGACAGAATAATGATATTCTCATTTTGTTGGTGAACATCTAAAAACGGTTCTGTAGAGTTTTTATATATATGGGTTTCGTTTAAATTATTTGCAAGATAAAACTTTTTACAGATTTGTGGAATAAGAGTGTAACATATCTAAGGAAGAATGTTGGTAAACTAGCCTGAAGAAATTTTAGCTACTTAGATGCATCAATGCTTCAGAAAACCTTGAAAATCTATATATGGATTTCGTGTACAAGTGAATGGTAAAAAAAGAATACCGTGCTGGAAATTCGGTTGTAAATTTCCAGCCTGAAACACCATTTTGGACGGAAATAAATTCATGTGGTGTTTGTTACCATTGCTATCAACACTTTGAGTAAGGTTTTTCTTGTCAACTCATAAAAAACAAAATTGGGTCATTGCAAATCTTTAGATCATACCTTGTGAAAAAATGCTGCACCAGTGAGAACCATGGAAAGTTCACAGGAGTAGTTAGAGTTGTAGAGAAATCCGTTGTTATGATTCACGTCCCAGGCGTGGTATCGACCCGGGAAACCCACGATCTGTTCTCGCTTTTCTCGCCAAACTCTGCAAAAAAAAAAAACGATTTAAAGAAGCTTGTTCCGATTTTTTCAACAAATGGATTTCGTTCTAACCTAACAATCATATAAAATACCTCCCTAAAATACTATCCATGGGAAGAAAACAGGAAATTTGCAAACTCCAATTTGGATGTGGAAGCAAAAAGTTGGTGTAATCACTGCACTGCTTTATGGACAGATACAGTTGTAGTCAGAAGTTTACATACAACTGTGTTAAAACTGGTGTGCTTAAACTTGCGTTGTCACCATTTTTGTAACAGTCTTTACTAAAGTCGTGATTTTTTGGAATTCCTCACGTGCTTGCAGTACTTAAAACATAGCTTGTACACCTTGCAATGGTTCCGGTAGTCCTGTTTACCATTTTGGGTGACGATGGTAGTTGTGTACATGTATGTAAACTTCTGACTTCAACTGTAAATTAGTTTACAAAACATCGGTGGTTTTTTGAAGATATGCTTGAAAATATGAATAAAATATGCATGAAACTTCAGAATGGTAATGAGAAAAATATGACACCCGATATCTCTAAGTCTTAACACCCATGGAAAAAAAACCAAAATGTGTTCTAAGTACGCTCCTTTAAGAAAACCATCTTCTCAAAATTGAAACTGACCTAAAGCCAAAGAGAATCTCATCGTGTCGGAGGTGAGCGTCGTCATCAAGCGAGAGAACCGCTTCGGTTTCAATCTCCTCGTAGGGAAGAAACCGATTGTTCAGACTGTTCTTCTTTGTCCTGATAACCTGTGTGAATGCAAGAGGATCAAATCAGGATCAAACCAGGATCAAATCAAGACCAAATCGGGATCAAATCGGGATCAAATTAGGATCAAATTAGGATCAAACCGGGATCAAACCTTGCCATGTTAACCAGGCTTGATGCAAACGTAGAAATAAGATTAAATTACGAACAACACAAATAACGTTTTTACGTACCTTAATTGGGACATGAATTTCAGGCCAAACAACATCGGCGGCCGCTGGTTTGGGAGAATTCCACACCACTAAAACCTTGAAAATAAAAACAAATCATACATAGCACTCATGATACCTTGCAATAAAAACACCCATGGTTTTGGAGACTTACAGGGCCTAGTGATGGCCTTGTGAAAGCCTTGACTATAGCACCGAGACCCATGGAGTTGTGAGGGCTTGCAGGGCCTTGTGATGGCCTTGTGAAAGCCTCGACTACAGCACTGAGCTGAGACCCATGGAGTTGTGAGGACTTGCAGGGCCTTTTGATGGCCTAGTGAAAGCCTCGACTACGGCACTGAGACCCATGGAGTTGTGAGGACTTGCAGGGCCTTGTGATGGCCTAGTGAAAGCCTCGACTACAGCACTGAGACCCATGGAGTTGTGAGGACTTGCAGGGCCTTGTGATGGCCTAGTGAAAGCCTCGACTACAGCACTGAGACCCATGGAGTTGGGAGGACTTGCAGGGCCTTGTGATGGCCTAGTGAAAGCCTCGACTACAGCACTGAGACCCATGGAGTTGGGAGGACTTGCAGGGCCTTGTGATGGCCTAGTGAAAGCCTTGACTACAGCACTGAGACCCATGGAGTTGTGAGGACTTGCAGGGCCTTGTGATGGCCTAGTGAAAGCCTCGACTACAGCACTGAGACCCATGGAGTTGTGAGGACTTGCAGGGCCTTGTGATGGCCTAGTGAAAGACTTGACTACAGCACCGAGACCCAACGAATTGTGAGGACTTGCAGGGCCTTGTGATGGCCTAGTGAAAGCCTCGACTACAGCACTGAGACCCATGGAGTTGTGAGGACTCGCAGGGCCTTGTGATGGCCTAGTAATGGCCTTGACTACAGCACCGAGACCCAACGAATCGTGAGGACTTGCAGGGCCTTGTGATGGCCTCGATCATAACCCTACTTTTTACCTTGTTTAAATATGGCAATCCCATAAGTCGTTCTAGTGACGTCATCAGCAAAACGTCTCTCTCATACGTTAGGATGATGATCGTAAATTGTTCCCCTGGAACGTTGCCGCCGAGTGCTTCCTGAAATTCCTTCCCCGTACCCCCAGTCCCTTTGCCGATTGGTCGGAAGCCGAGCCCGGACCCCTTAAACTTGGCATCAGAGGGTAGAATAGGGTCAAACGGGGTGTTGGGGAAGAGCCTAAAGGGTCCGGGCGGGGTGTTCCAAAGGGTATCCCGGTCCATGGTGCTGTAAGTGAAGTTACGGAGATATTTAGAAGAGGGGTACGGGATTTCAGGAGGTGGGAAAAAATCGTCCGATTCTGGCAGCATGCCTTGGGCTCGTTTCTGCTTGGGCGGAACTCCGTTGGGAAAGAGGTTGGGCGACCGCTCACCGTGCATGATGCTAGCTGGGATATTCAACCTTGTTCTCAGGGTAGCGAGGATTGTTTTAAGCACAGCTTGAGTGGAACTGAGATACGTTTTCCAGATAAACCAGCCTTGTTGCTTGAGTCGGATAATGTCTGCGTCTTGGATTGTTTTTAGGTAGAAGTATAATTCCGGCGCTCTTGCTTTTGGTAAGACGATGACGGCCTTTTGCCACGAGATGAACTCGCTGAACGGCAGTCTAACATGTTCCCCTAGGATCACCGGTATCGTGCCGTGCTTTAAGGCTTCGTAAAGTCGCATCTGTAACATTGTTGACGACACAATGTGGTCATCGGGCCCGATGATTAATACATACGTAGATTGTTTTAAAATATCGAGTCTGTTTTTCATTTTACAAATCCACCAGTCGGATAGGTCGACACTTTGTGGGTCGGCATCTACAGGAGAGCAGTTGAATTCAAAATAAAACCGGTCGCCCTGAACAGTTTTCAGTTTGTGGAGTTCCTCTTGAACGAAATCGCTCAGGAAGCTTTCTCGGCTTTTGTTGGAGTCCTTTAAACGTCGACTCATCACAACGTTTTCTTCGCGAGTGGATTGTTTATTTCGGTAGGGAGATAAAACTCCTTGGAAAGACAGCAAGTATTGTCGTTTGGCTGGTATGAAAGCGGGCGTTTCTTTCCAGTCGTACGATGATTCTTTACCCAAGATCATTGACGCGACGATGTCAAAACCCGGTCGAAATTGAGACGCGTCGAAGTTTGATTGTACGACCATGGCACGATCAGTGTTCATTCCGTACAACACATTTCTGGCGGAAATGTTTCTAGCAAGGTTGAGTAGAACATGATTTCGTCCATCCCCTTTCCATAATGGAAGCTTCCGGAGGCTAGTCTCCAGCTCAAGGCTGTTAACGCTCTGCCAGTGGTCGGTGGTGTCCCCAATCAGAACTAAATACACGCAGGCTATGTTTGGATCAAACGTTACGTGCGGATTGGTGGTCATAGTGTTTGTAACACTAGTCCTTATGAAGGGATCGAGCGGTCGTTTTGAAAGAACGACGTCCTCTGCGGCGTATATATAAACGGGAAAGTGTGACGTGAGCGAACAGCGCGAGTAGTCGAAACAGTTGTGCTGTCGGCAATGCGCGCTTGCCGGTGGCGGCTCCACGTCGACGTTATCGTCCAACTGTGGGAGAATTTGTTTCGGCGCTCCAATATGCAGCAGGGCACGTTGAATAATTTCTTCGTAGTTTTTCTGTTTTTGAATAATTTCAAAGTTCACCTTGTTGAGCGTGTCTTGCGCTTCTTCCCTGTCTTTCTCTTTCTGGGTAATGAGGGCGCTGTAGTGATCGAGCTGATCTTGCATTTCTTTGCGCTTGGCTTCTAAGCCTCGGAGCTCGTGCTGTACGGACCCGCGAATTCGGTACAACTCCTCCAGATGAGACTTGAGTTCGAGGGGTTTCATCGCGTGGATGTTTTCGAGTGAAACCTGCGACGAATCGCTACGACTCGATACGGCCGGCAACTCAGCATTGCTCAAGTAATAATGAGTCACCAATGGAATGCACACCATTACGATAATCAGCATGACGATCAACCGCGTGAGAACGCCGTTGCGTTGTAACCAGCGGAAGAACGAATATTTCCCCAAATGGCCGTTGCCGTTCGGGCCCCGTCTAAAATGGTGCTCCATCACAAATTAGGGAATTTCCTGAGTCGTCATGGCAACAAAAAGCCAGATTCTGCATTCCAAATTAACTCTCGTCCACAATTTGAGACCACGAATAATTCAATGTCCTCTGAAGTTCCCACTGCACCTTGAAAGTTCTCATTTTACTTTGTGTCTTGAAGAATTTCGGTAAAAACTACACCATCACTGAATGCTTATTTTGTCCTCGCACAAAACCACATTACATGTATACCCACATCTCCACAAATCTTAAAATGTCAAGTTATCATCCTGCACTCGTTTTTTTTCTCCGAAAGCCAAAGTTCACATCAGTTGACAGTTTGCTCATAAATCTTTCAAAAATCACTTGTTTCCATGGAAACTAACTATTCCCTGCTTTATGAAATATACAAACTGAAATAAACATGCTGCAGTTAGCCACTTTATCCAAATGCTTTTGTGATAACAAGCAAAATGGATAAATTCAATGCCGCTCCTGTAGAATTCTGAGAACCCAAAATGATTTTTCATTTTTCAAGTTTCACCGAGACTGATATTTTCTACTGAGCCAAGGGCTTTGTGCACGAGTACACCACTTTTACTACAGCCATGAATTTCTAACATAAATTGGTTCCGCAAGCATAAATTTCTAAATTCTTGTTTACATTCAGAGATGAATGATTGAGACCGAACAACTCCGAAGCTCTCAACGAAAACTGTACGGCCGGCTTTGACAGCTGAAATCCGATGCTTTAACAACACTCTGTAGCAATTTGTCATCAACAATTTCTTATCATGCCTCGCCGCGAGACTTCCATCGCTGAAATTCCTGGTAAGTGCGAAACGATCCCCCGAGCATTTCTGGAGCGGTTATATCAAAGAATCTTCCACTAATGTCTTCGAGATTAGGTAAAACTTCAGATAAATCTGCAGATGAAAAAGAAAGGAAGAACAAAAATTCAATACGTTGCACTTTTTTGCCGGCAATTTATTTTTCTAATTAGACAGTGGGCATTAGTGTACTGTAGCAGTTGCGATTGCTCCGAAACCCTGTGGTACATGTACGTGCATGTACACTTAATCACTCAAATAATTTGTCAGGTTTAAAGGGCCCTTGAAATGGTGTTTTTATCAATGAAATCTGTGCTATGGCACTAGTCCATTAATTTACAATCATAAAAACCCTACTTGGAAGTTGTTTGGGGGGTTAAAATCAAGGTTTTTGATTTTTATGCTAATGAAAATTTACAGCAAAGTGGTGATGTCACATAAGGAAAACACAGGAAAATCTCATTCAACTGTGCACAAAAGTTTACACAATTTTCTCCAACTTGCTAAAACTTTTGTAACCTATGACGGTTTAGGTTTGTTTTACATGTTGACTGTAAGCATTTTTCTACAATTCCAGTTTGAAGTCTTATGTTTTTTCTTTGCTTTTCTGCTGTATTCCTAAAGTGACATGCCCCAAACAGCGCCCTCTTTCTGTGAGTTTATGTGAAGAAATTTTGAAAGTTGAAAAATGCCACCATTTATTCATGGGGCATCAAAATGAACAGTAGTATTGTCTTTCTACACAAGTAATCCTTCATCTGCAGCAAAAACTGTGCATAAAGTTATTGAGCATTTCAGGGGCACTACAGTCTGTAGTTCTCAGCAAATTTGATTTTGTTTTCTCCGAACGAATTTTTAAAGCATTTTAACAACAAAACATCATACTTTGTATTTAAAGAACGCTGAATGACGCAATAGGGCGACATTTCGGCAAGACTCTCGCCGGAGACCACCGAAATTTCGGCAAGAGTCACTCAAAATGACACCTTATTTTTTTACCCAAAGCTTCCAAAAATGGTCGCAGACCAAAGAGAAACGACTCCAATCCCAATAAAAATGGTTCTCGACCTAAAAAAAAATGGTTTTTGACCTAAAAAAATTAATTTTAAACTCAAAAATATTAGGGCGACACCAAAATGTCGCCCTATTGAGCAGGTCGCCCTAATATACCTTTTTTACACACGATTTGTCGCCCTAACCTGCAATTCATAGTTTTTTTAGACATCGGCAAAGTATGTGAAAAACAGCATTATTTTTATACGGCCGTTTTTGCGCCTTGCTTAGACTTGCCCGTGTTTGGTCTTTGGTGCGATGCGTGCAGCGCGCCCTCTGGACTGGTGGCCTGTCAAATCTCTTTTCTTCTGTCTCGGTAGACAGCTCGGGATCAGCTCTGGATCACAAACTGAGTGTAAACACTCTTGGAACAAAAATTTGCCCTGGATCAGACCCCGAAATTTGGTCTCGCGTCGGCAGAGGGTCGAACCCCGAGCTCGGGATCAGTTTGCGGTTAGATAAGCAATCAATCTTTACCGCATCCACTCCACAGCCGTTGCGGGGGAAAAGCGTGCGAAATTCAAGCGGCCTTGATGACTGTACACGCACACGTACCGGTAGAGCATGACCTTTGACTGCAACTTCTGGCGCCGTGCTCGAAATCAACTACAGAATGTACATGTAAACGCAGCACTCCGAGTCATTGCGGTTAACGCATTCTTATTAGGGGATCAATCTTGATCCTGAGCTCGGGACTAGTGTAAACATAGCATTTGTCCAGTGGGAATGTTTTGCCCTGGTAAAAATAACATGACCCTGCAGTAATTAATGGGTAAAGTCAGGGAAAGTTTACAGTGGGGTCGCGGTAACTTTCCACATGGGCACTGAAAACAAGTGGCAAATGGAAATGGATAATTTGTTTAAAAAACATCGGTGTTTTCTTAACAATATCCTTGAAAATATGCAGATTGAGAGTGCAAAATTTCAGAATGGTAATGAAAAAATATGACAAATGATATGGTATCAAAATCTCAACACCCATGGGAAAAATGGGGGCTTAAAAAATGTGATCTGGACACGCTCCTTTAAATACATTGCATAGACAGACATAATTTACCTCATGTTCTTAATGGGAAAAAGAGGTTGCGTTTGTCAATTTGCACATTTCCTGCTTGACAAAACTGTACATGTACATGTACATGTAGTTACTACTTACCGCAGGAAGGATATTGGCCAGAAAAATACCTTGAACTTAAACTGAAAGTAAATAATTGAAGGATGTGTTTTGAAGACCTTTGTACATGTAGCATTTAGCACGTAAAACATTCATGGGAAATTCTTCGGTTGCCGGCGAGGGACACACGCAACGTAAACAACCATCTAGAATGAAATTTGTGGGTGCACATAAGCTTGCTAATGCCCAACAAGACATTTCATGAAACTTGTTGTGAAATAATCAGGGTTGTAATGACTTGGACTCGAGACTCGGACTCGAGACTCGGACTCGAGACTCGGACTCGAGACTCAGATTCGAGTCGACTCGAGTCCCGATTTTAACTGACTTGACTTGACTTGACTTGAGACTCGAACCTCAAATGACTTGACTTGACTTGACTTGAGACTCGAACCTCAAATGACTTGACTTGACTTGACTTGAGACTCGAACCTCAAATGACTTGACTTGACTTAAGACTCGAACCTCAAATGACTTGACTTGACTTGACACTCGAACGTCAAATGACTTGACTTGAGACTCGAACCTCAAATGACTCGACTTGAGACTCGAACCTCAAATGACTCGACTTGAGACTCGAACCTCAAATGACTTGACTTGAGACTGGAACGTCAAATGACTTGACTTGAGACTCGAACGTCGAATGACTTGACTTGAGACTCGAACCTCAAATGACTCGACTTGACTTGATACTCGAACCTCAAATGACTTGACACTCGAACCTCAAATGACTTGACTTGAGTCCATCACAAGCCTTCACAAGTCCACCACAAGTCTCTAGGTCTTAACTCAAGTCACAAGCTATTCAACTTAACTCCAACAAAGGCATTCTTTTGTGCGTGTTTATCCTTTGCTTCTTGTTACTGGACTTGTGACGGACTTGTGATTTTATCGGCTCTGGACTAGTGGACTTGCGACAGACTTGTGATGGACTCTTCTACAACCCTGCTTGCAAATGCTTGGCTCTTTAAGCTTTAAAAACACATTTCCGTCGCCAAAACGTCGCCAAAACCTTTTATAACCTTTACATTAAGAATTGGGTAAACAATCGTAACCATTAAAAAGGAAAATGGTTCTTAACCCGGGGGTCATGAAGAACTCAAGTAGCTTTGTGACATTGTCTAGACACACAACCGAAAAGCTCTCTAAACAGAGCTAATGTGCCTGGTAATGCCTTCTGAAACACTTTAGTCAAACCTGCTATTAAAGGACGTATGAAATAGGATTTTTATTACATAAAACTATAGTACAGGATGTGTTTAACACATTTCAATCAATTCCAGAGAAATTGATAGTTGCGTTTTGGAGTAATTGCAAGTTTTTTATTTTTATGCTAATAAAATTTCCATATTCATGAGCAAAGCCGTGATGTCATCTCAGGACAACAGAGGAATTCTCCATAGACTTGTATACAAAAGTTGGTGTTTTTTTTCAGTGACTTCTTGATATCATGAACTGTATCAGTTAAACTGAGTTTGTTTAGTATGTCATTTGCAACAATCCTGACAAGTTTGTTTGAGACAAAAATGGATCAGTGGGGTACTGTTACTGTTTGAAATGTAATGGTTTTTCTTGAACAATAGTATGTCTTACTGAACAAGTAATCCATCATATGAAGCAAAGATTAGGCACAAAGTTGTTTAGCATGCCATTAGCCCTTTAAACTTGTCTGCCAATGGGGTTAAGTAATGGCATCCTAATATAATACAACCTTTATAAAGGGCCCACCTATTTATAGGTTTTTTTTACGGTCATGAGGGTGGCCACTATATAAAGGGTTACTGTATACAAAAGAAAAGTTGGTGGCCCACCATGTTTTATTTTCCTCCAACCATGTTTAAAATGTTGCCACCATTTTAAGATTTGACCAAAAGGTTTAAAATATGGTCGCCATGTTTAAAATTTTGCCACAATGTTTAAAATTTGGACACTATGTTTAAAATTTTGCCACAATGTTTAAAATTTTGCCACAATGTTTAAAATTTTGCCACAAAGTTTAAAATTTGGACACTATGTTTAAAATTTGGACACTATGTTTAAAATTTTGCCACAATGTTTAACATTTTGCCACAATGTTTAAAATTTTGACACTTTGTTTAAAATTTGGACACTTTGTTTAAAATGTTGCCACATTGTTTAAAATTTGGACACTATGTTTAAAATGTTGCCACAATGTTTAAAATTTAGACACCATGTTTAAAATGTTGCCACAATGTTTACAATTTTGCCACCATTTTGTAATTTGGCCTAAAGGTTTAAAATATGGCTGCCATATTTAAAATTTCGCCATACCACAAACTAACCTTTTGACTGTTCCCTAAGAATACCCGACCACAACCAATACAAGGATAATCTATAGCACCTTGCTCGGTTGTCAGAATATTTTAACCACAAATAATAATAACTATAGTCTATCCCGTCTTCCAAATTTGAATTTTTAAAGTAATATTTGCATGGTTGAATGGACTAGCCTTGAACTATATTTGGTGCTAGGTCCATTTGTTTCTGTCAGTGAAGCGAAAACAAATATTTTCTTTGTTTGGGAAAAGGTGACCTATGCATAGCCCAGTCAATCATATTTGGTGGTCATACAGGACCCCATAAATTTCCATTATAAGCCAAATAAGCATCGACTGTGCAACTGAATAGCACAGCACTGTGTGGGGTGCTATGGCCGAGCGGTCTAGTGCGTCGAACTTAAGTTCCTGTGCTAGTACTAGAATGTAGGTTCGATTCCTGGCCGTGACGGGTTGTGGCACCTGTGCCCTTGAGCAAGGCACTCAACCACACTTGCTCCAATTCCTGTAATTGGCGGTCCCTTCGCTGTTGGATGTGGTATATAAATAAATAAATAAATAAACTGGGGCCAATTTCATACAGCCAGGGGCCGATTTCATAAAACATGTTACACTTAATAATCAAATTTTTGATTCAGCATAGCACGTATATTCGTTTAACCAAGGGCTTATTTCATAAAGCTTGTTGTTCTAAGCACCCGTAGAAAGTGCGCGCGCAACGCTGTCGTCTGTTTTGTTCGAACGCGTTCATTGATTGCTTTCATAAGTCAACGTCAAATTTGTCAAGTACATGTACCATCATCGATAATGTTTCTATTTTGGGATGATTATCACTACCGCAGACTGGAATATTTCAACAACAGCTGAAAGTTGTGTATCTGTTGGAATATGTGTCTTGAATTTAGTATGGCGAAAAAAAAAGATGGCGTCGCGTTAGCAAAAAATCGGTAGGTTAGCATGTGGTTTGGTTTGCTAGTGCTTAAACAGTTTTATGAAATGGAGAGAGCGCTGCTTAATCAAAAATCGGGTGCCAACATGTTTTATGAAATTGGCCCGTTAGCAGCCATTTTCTGATTAAACAGCGCTCTCTTCATTTCATAAAACTCATTCTCTGCTTAAGCACCTAGCACACCAAACCACATGCTAACCTACCGATTTTTTGCTAACGCGATGCCATCTTTTTTCGTCCCTATTCTCGGAAAAATTTGAGATACACAGCTTTTAGCTATTGTCAGACATGCAAGGTTTTTCTGTGGTACATGTAGTGACAATCATCCCAAATGGATGCATTACCGATGATGGTATTTGAAATTGTTGACGTTGACATAACGAAAGATGATGATGAACGTGTTCGTACAAAACAGATGGCAGCATTGCGCGCGCACTCTCTTCGCGCATCTACATGTAGAACAAGCTTAAAGGGCCCATGACATGCTAAACAACTTTTTGCCTAATTTTTGCTTCATATGATAAGGGGCCCTTTAATGAAATATGTTCTTGCTTGAGCGAATTTTTGTGCTATACTAAATCCAAAATTTCTGATTGAAAGAGCGTGTTCAGAAAATGGATTTCATATAAAATACATATACATGTATACCTCCAGAAAATACTATCCATGGGAAGAAAACAGGAAATTCGCAATCTCCAATTTGGATGTGGAAGCAAAACAGTTGGTGGAATCACTGCACTGCTTTATGGAACCAGATAAATTAGTTTACAAAACATCAGTGGTTTTTCGGATTGAGAACGCGAAATTTCAGAATGGTAATGAGAAAAATATGACAATTGATAAGGTGTCAAAATTTCAACATCCATGGGAAAAATGGGTGGGTTAATAATGTGATCTGGACATGCTCCTTTAAAGGCCCAGTGTATCATTTGCAATGACCCCAAAAAGTAATCGACGAGTTTACAGGAGAAAAGTTCTGAAAGTAAAGATTGAATTAATAGCAACTACCCAATGAAAGGTTTCTACTCAAAATGATATAATTTTACCAGAAAATAATCCGTAAAGATGAAATTATTTTGATCGTTTGCAAACGATTTACTTATTTTTGGTTCACATCTACGCGGTCCAAAATGCATGGGCGCTGCGTGTGCGTGTTCCAACGCAATGCATTTTTATGGATCGCGCGCACACGCAGTATATGATGTGCACCACAGAGTGCATGATGCAAGCCACACCCGATCAACTGAGAACAAATATTTGAAACACCCCGCCAAGACCAGGAAAACGCATATGGATTTTCATGTTTTTTTTAAACGTGGTACATTTGACAAAGCTGAAATTTCTTCGGATGAGTTTGTTGATGTCTTTCTTTTGATTTATAATGGTTTTATTCGCAGAATCGCTCAAAAACAGATCTACAGGGCCTTTAAGCAACATATTTTATGAAATTGACCCCCTAAATGATGTGCTGCAGTACATATACAATGTAGCGCCAAGGGAAGTGCTCATGGTGCATCCAGGGGGACTGTTCCCTGTCTTGTAATCATATGCAGCCAATAAGGACGTCCTTATTTCCAACCTGAAGGAGTGAAATGCGATCCCTGGGATATCCTCAATCATGACAATGTGGGATTCTTAAAGCAACCTCTCTGAAATGCTGAAGAGGTTTGAAGTTGCTTGGGGCACAAACTCCCATTTATATTTTCTTGGTTTACAATTTTATTCAGTTTACGTTCACTAATTCGATTGTTTGTGGTATAACCAGGAATGCTTCGCATTGAGTAAGAAATGTTTACTGTGGATTAGGCATCAGAGAATGTTTCCATGAGTCAGTAAATGTTTTGACTGGTCCATCGGACCAGCGTCTTTGATAGATCTAGTGGTCCTTATGAGTTTTTACTGGTCTCGGACCACAGGACCAGTGCTAAATTTGACCCCTAAAATAAATTGTGGCTCCGATCTCACGGTTTCAAGTCAGTATTTTGCTTCAACATTCGGCTTGCCAAGCAGATTTCTAAAAGTGTTCATTCTTCGACTGCGGAAGACTGCCAGCCGTATTTATAAAACAATTAGCATTGTTTTTGAATTACGATGTATTTTGTCAAAATCTTCACGTTAGGCACAGACTCGTCAGCAATACGAGCGCGCTAAATTTGTGCCAGAAATATGCAGCTCCATAGCAAAGGCACGGAGCTGCGTATTTCGTCGCAAGAATTTGGCACGCGCGCATTGCTGACGAGCCTGTGCCTTTCTAAGCGTGCAGCCGTAGTGTTTTAGAAACGGGGTTGTTTACAATAGCCATGTACAACCATACATTTTTGGAATACTGTCGTTCAACAAGCCGTTTCGGTTACAAGTAAAATACTGCCGCTGCCACGCATATTAGGAATGTACTGTTGAACACCCCTCGCCCAGATAAATTCCCTGGCATTTTTCTTCCCCGTTTTTCATTTTTTTGCAAACCTACATCTCCTACATGTATATCACCTTTTCGCAGAGCAAGTCACGCATACATTTTCGAACACTTACAGGTGTCCATTATTCTCCCACCTGTATCGTATATGGTAGATTAAGTGGGTGTCAATGAGTTACGTGCCAAAGGCATGTACCGTAAGGTCATAAATTACTCATGAACCAGCTAGCAGCATGATCAGAATCTCTTATCATCAACTTCCCTATGTATGCATTTCCTCAAGGGTAGTTTTGTCCATCTGTTGCCTTTAATGTAAATGTATGTAGGTTTCACGGTCTGCCAGTTTTTAATATTAACACCTGATAAACGTATGGTACGATGTTTATTAGGTATGACTAATGCGAGCCATAAAGGAACACACAATTACTTTCTGCATTTAAAAACAAATGCAACATACAGTATGTTTACTTTTAGAAGGCTAAAAGTGAATTTTTGGCGTTTACATGTACATGTGGACAGAAGAGCGTGATCCAAAACTGGTAAACACTGAATTAAGATTTAAAAATTTCTTAAATTTATCAAAATAATACCTCGATCTGTATTAAAGAAATGTCCATATTTTACAATCATATCACAAAAATTAACAGAATAAATTTGTACTGGGCACACTGTGCCATCACATTTTCAAGAAATAGTTGAAAATGCATGTAAAAAATTGCATTTTTTGTCAATTTTATTGATTATCTGTCCCTCACGCATAAAAACAACCTCTGCATTAATCTGTAAAGTCAATTTCAACATGTGATAAAATGGGTGTGTGTATTAACATCACTCGAAGGTAAACAAACAGGTTCACTTTAGTTTTCATTTGTTGTTGATTAAGGAAAGGCATTTGTATCTTGATTTCCGTCCCTCATGTGTGTGGGGCGGAATTGGACCACGCTCTGAATGATTCACTTTTAGTATATTACGGTACACACATGTAGCTATTTTCTTCCGATCGCCATGTTGAAATTTTTTGCACGCGCTTTATAGTCAAAAAAGCACATTTCTGAAATCTCAACTTACAGTCAAAAATCAAACATTGAAAAACATAACCTGGAGGTCCTTGGAATCTCCACAATTCTGCGCAGTGGTAGGGTTTTTTTTCGATGAATTTTCTAAACAGCAAAAAACATAGTTTTTCTTTAGATTTTTCCCGTAATATTGACTGCTTCAAACATCGACCGTCCGGCGCATTACGTCATTCCACACACAATACAATACCACGAAAGAGGGCGGGCTCGCTATGCGCTGATTGGCTGTGAGCTGTGGCCAGCTGTGAGCCCCACAGCCCGCCCTCTTGTGGTATTGGTTTGTGTGCGGATTGTAAACAAATTCGTTCAACATGTTCAAGCAGATGCGAGTGATACATGTACATGTACAATGTAGGTAGACGTGTTCGTTCGTTTCTGCCGTTCGGGCCCGTGTCGTGTGTAGGCCTGTGTCGTGTTTGGTCCATGTCATGAACAGACTGCCCGAACTCGACCATCGATTGTGAATAGCGCCCTCTTTACCCTAAAGGTGACCAGCTCCCATCGCGCTCCCATGGTTCAGTGCAACCCGCCATTTTGGCCATTTTTACATTTAATGTGCTCCGTCGAGGTGAATTCGTCGATTGGAGAAAAAAGAAGGAATGTACGCAAGTTTTGAGAGTATAACGACAACTGCGGTATGTAGAACGTGTGGAGATTTTGATTTTACTTTTTGCGAATTTGTGCCGCGCGAACGAAAACTTTGCGCGTTCGCTTTTGGGCCACTTTTTGCAATAAACCTTATCGACGTTCTCAAAGCATCATGGGATTGGATAACAAGTGAAGCTGGCAATTTTCACACAAACCTATGGGGCTCTGGGGACATGACAATGTTCATCAATTTCATTCTCGTTTCGGTGAAGCGATTGACATGTGATCTTCTTCCCACACGTTCTTCATCAAGGAAAAATGCAATTTTTGGCAAATATCATTTTTTATTCTAACTGTAGTGAAATGAAATAAAATGAGAACAATTTAAATAATGCACAGCACCAGTTTGTACTTTACAAAAGAACGCACCTGATTGGCTCTAACGTGGTAGCTCAATCCTGGCTCAACCAATCGTGACAGCCCTTCTACAATGGTTCAAAAAGTCGAGTTTTCTTGGTTTATTTCATCAAAGCTCAATTAAAATTAAAATTAGATTTGTCAAAAATTGCATCTTTCCTTGATCAAAAGCGTGTGAGAAGATCACATGTTAATCGCCTCACAGGCACAGCAAATGAGAATGAAATCGATGAACGTTGTCGTGTCCCCAGAGCCCCATAGGTTTGTGTGAAAATTCCCTGCTTCATCTGTCATCCAATCCCATGATGCCTTGAGAACGTCGATAAGGTTTATTGGGCCAGGGGACGAGTTGGCCAGGGGGCGAGTCGGTCAGGGGGCGAGTTGACCTACAAGTAACCTGCACTGCCACTAGTCATGCTAGTGCCATTTTCCAGGCTGCACTGCTGGGGCCGGGCACGGCGCGCAGCGGCGGGTCGCCGCACGCCACATCCACCACGCCACGCGTCAGAAACCGTGAATTTTTCATGACTGGTTTGCATCTGAACAAAAGAAAAATGTATCTCTTGAAAGAAGGAATACTTACCACATCACCGCTCTCATTTTTATGGGAGAAAATACATCCAATCGGGGAAAATTTCTTCGTGAAATCTCCGCAATTTACACAACAAATGACGCGTGGTAGTGACAGCTTTATATTTCCACGACCGCGAAATTTGCAAAAACACCACCACCGCAAAGTGAGCAGGGCGCCCTCAAGGGGTGATACTATATACCGGAAAACACCGGAAAACACCGGAAAATACCGGAAAACACCGGAAAACTCACCGGAAAACACCGGAAAACACCGGAAAACATACTAAATACCGGAAAACACTAAATACCGGAAAACACCGAAAAACACCGGAAAACATACTAAATACCGGAAAACACACTAAATACCGGAAAACACCGGAAAACACACTAAATACCGGAAAACACCGGAAAACATACTAAATACCGGAAAACACACTAAATACCGGAAAACACCCGAAAGCACTTAATAACACCACCCCCACTACCTGCAGAAAACACCATAAAATACTGTTTTCCGGTGTTTTCCGGTATTTAGTATGTTTTCCGGTATTTAGTATGTTTTCCGGTGTTTTCTGGTGTTTTCCGGTGTTTTCCGGTAAATAGTACTACCGCCCTCGGGTGTCAAATGTTAAACGATCCTGTGCCATTTAAAAATGCACGTCTGCACGTGGTCAGCTGTTCAGTACATTTAATATGTCATATAAAATAATTATAAACAGATAAAGAAAGATGTTGTTTGGTTAATTTTGATCTGAACTTGTAACTAATGCCTGTTAAAAGATGTTGACAGAATTGAACGGTTATATTGGGTTTGATCCAGATAACCCACCGAAGGTAAACATATGGTAAATGTTGTTAAACCATGGACATGCATGATGGAGGAAGGAAACAAACAAGCATGTCAAGTCCACGGAAAGAATTGCATGATTGACCACGTTCGGGCAGTCTGTTCCTGACACGGGTTAGCTCGTTCTTGTGCCGAAACGACAGGAACACGACACAAGAACACGGACTGCACTCGGAACTGGATCACACATTCGCTCGTACCCACTGTTCTGACAGAGTGGCTGATCTATTTGCGCCCTCATTGGCCAAAATTTATACGACGCGTGACTGTGAGGTTACCTCTTTTTCTTGTGAACACACGCACACGCGGTAAACTTCATTCGTAAATTTGATTTTTGCACTGGCCGAGTGGTTTGGGTCATTTACTCGCATGGGTGAAAACTTGGGGTTGCGGGTTTGAATCTGGCTGCAGTACCTGTGCCCTTGGGCAAGGCACTCAACCACACTTGCTCCATCCTTCAGAAGGGATGAAAAGCCGTTGGTCTAGTGTGTTAGGTAATGGTAACGCACTCTAAAGATCCCAGAGCATTCTTTCGTATAGAGCAAGGGGATATTCCCCGGTGTCTCTGGTCATTTCTAATTCGAATTCTTCATGGGTTTCCTCACGCTTGCGAGTGACAGTGCAATGAGCACTATTGAGGAATCCTTGGTATGAATACCAGAAAGAAATAATAATAATAATAATAAAAATATTACACGCCTCTTATCTGTCAAAACAGATAGTTACCCATGTCAAGATCAGTCTGCTTTTCTGTGAAATCTGCACTTTAAGACCGGTGTTTAACTTTTGTCTTTTAAAACACAGTTGACAAGCTCTACAATCTTTATTTTGTAATAGATGTATAATAATTTTGTATTATTTTGTACTCATTTGTTTGCTGACAGGGACATCTGATTCTTGTGACCGATTCCTTGGCAGATGGAAGCTTTCTAATTCATCATTTTCTCTCCGTTTTTCTCAAAGGTATACAACTTAACGCTACTTATGCTTCAATATTTTTTAAATCAAGATCGGGATCGACAAGTTTTAACTAAATTTGAAAGAATAGCATTTTTAACCACTTCGCGACAGCTAGGCATTTTCCAATTTATTCCCCTGGAGCGGGAGACTGCACTAGCAGTTTTGGTTATGCAGTATACATGTATGTCTCTGGGGCTGGAGACTTGATGACTAGTTTTTATTTCAAGTCGTAAATCAATCTTATTTCCCAAGTCCAGTCACAAGTCATTTTCTCCAGAGTCAAGTCACAGGTCAAAAACTGACTTGACCCCAAGCCAACAAGATAAGAGACCAGCTCTGCCCTGGTCTAATTCATGGGCTAATTCTGTATAACCGCCCCCAAGACACTCACACTTAGAACTGCAGTTCCCATTGCGAAGGGGTTAACAGTCACTCTGTGTGTTGCCAAGGTTACTGGGTCTCTACACTAAAACCAGTGAACTGTTTCCCTGCGCTTTAGCAATGGACGTTTTAGATTACCAGTGAATGTTTAGACCCAGTTACGCTAGCAACTGAAGTCACACTTTATTGATGCCAGTTTTAAAGGGATATTTTCTTTACTGGGACCAATTTCACCTCGGAAATCTATCTTAAAGGCACAGGATCGTCAGCAATGCGCGCGCGCCAAATTTCGTGCCACGAAATACGCAGCTCCACAGCAAAGGCACGGAGCTGCGTATTTCGTGACACGAATTTGGCACACGCGCATTGCTGTCGAGCCTGTGCCTTTAATTTAGATTTGTGTGTGATACACGTAGAAATACAATAACGGTAATTCTTGTCAGTTTTGCGTCATCTTTTATTTCAGCTGGTCACAGGGTGTGTTTCCTAGCATTAGCCCAGTCATTCAGTCACTATAACGCTGTTGCACAGAAACTGGTAAGTTATGGCACACTTAACATTATTACCCCTGGTCATTGGGCTCTTTAATACTGTTAATTTAAAGCCCCAGTACATAATGTGCAGCTGCTTAAAATTTGACTTCACAAGTTGACAAGAAAAACCCGACTAAAAGTGTTGATAGCAATGGTAACAAACACCACATGATTTTTTCCCTGTGTAAGATATGGGTAATTCCCAAAATTAGGGGTCCAAAATGTTTGGTGTCCCAGTTACGTACGACACTCTGCTTCAAAAATCACCACTTATGACCACAAATTCTCAGTAATGGACTGTGGCCTGTGATTATAGGGGGCAGCATCATTTTCTTCAATATTTTGTTTTCTGATTCCTGAAAAATATTCAAAACAAAAGACCATAAAGGCTTATAATTTGTTCCATGGTATTGAATAGGAGTTTGGTGTCCCGGGTTATTTACGCCAATGAAAATTGGCTGTAGAATGAGTTTGCATTAACCTTGGTGCCATATCTGCACACAAACATTAAATTTGAGTGGCATTTGTTCAAATAAAAATTATTATTTTCTACTGGGAAACCACTTTCAATCATTAAAAAAAAAACTTGGAAATCTTAAAAAGCATGTCACACTTTTGGACCCCTAATTTTGGGAATTACCCATGGTACCTTTGTGGGAGAAATTGCCAACTGAAGGTGTTTTTTTTTTAAACACAAAAACCATGTATGGATTTTTTCAGGTTTTCTGAAGTATTACTGCATCTATGTGGCTGAAATTTCTACAAGGCAGTTTATCAACATTCTTTAGTTATGTAATGCTGTTGTTCCTGTATTTAAATGTTTTCCAATCATGTAATATGTTTTTAACTATAGGGAGTGAATCTAGAATCTGCACGGCATGGCGGTCAGCTGACGTTCATAAACGGGCTGGATTTCTCTCTCCAGCTGATGCATGCTGGGATAGACGGGGGTCCGGACAGCCAACCAATAGCATTGCAGTGTCTAAAGTAGGTTAATTTACCCCACAGTAGTGGAGTAACATGGCTGAGTGGTTTAGGTCATTGACCAGCAACAGAGATGAAAACTTGTGGTTGCGGGTTCGATACCTGGCCGTGGTACCTGTGCCCTTGAGCAAGGCACTCAACTACAATTGCTCCATCCTTCGGAAGGGATGTAAAGCCCTTGCACAAGGACACTTACATCTGTACACATTGTTTGCCTATGTTAATCTCTACACAGGTTTTTGAAGATTTTAACACATTTAGAGAGACTTTAAAGGCCCAATGTATCATTTGCAAGATAACACTTTTTACAGATTCGTGGAATAAGAGTGTAACATATCTAAGGAAGAATGTTGGTAAACTAGCCTGAAGACATTTTAGCTACTTAGATGCATCAATGCTTTAGAAAACCTTGAAAATCTATATGGATTTTGTGTACAAGTGACTGGTAAAAAAGTCCCATGCACGGGACTTTTAAAAAAAACTACCTTCGTTTGTCAATTTCCAACATGAAATACCATTTTGGACGGAAATAAATTCATGTTTTGTTTGTTACCATTGCTATCAACACTTTGAGTAAGGTTTTTCTTGTCAACTCATGAAAAACAAAATTGGGTCATTGCAAATGATACAATGGGCCTTTGCAAATGATACAATTTTGTCTAAGGCATGATCAAAACTTCATTTGTTTTTATACAGAGACAAGGCAGCCAGTGTTCGGCCGCTTTATAACATTGTGAAAGAAGCTGCCGCGACCAAACAAGGGCCTGATGAAAAAAGTGACATCGTGACCAGGTTGATTATAATTGACGACCTGAGTGTGCTTATTTCGTTAGGCTTGAGCGTTCAGCAAGTTATGACCTTTGTTCATTACTGCCAAGTCTCACAGGTTAGGAGTTGTTTAGATTTTTCCGGAAAATGGATTTCGTTCTAACCTAACAATCATATAAAATACCTCCCCAAAGAAAACAGGAAATTTGCAATCTCCAATTTGGATGTGGAAGCAAAAAGGTTGGTGTAATTACTGCACTGCTTTATGGAACTGGATAAATTAGTTGACTAAACATCGGTGTGTTTTTTTACGATATCCTTGAAAATTGTATTAAATACTAACTTTTTCTCAACACATTAGGCCTGTCCGCATTGGACTTTTTTGGGGGAAAACTTACCGAGACGATGGGTACTTTTCCCATTTTAGGTCCAATGCGGACAGCCCAGGACGTTTTCCTCTCAGTAACTTTTCCCGAGTCCAGTGGTTACTTTTCCTGGCCAACTTCTGCACAGCAAAATTGACCAGGGAACTTTTCCCGAGACGAAAAGTCCAATGCGGACACAGCGAGTCAGTAAAAGTGTACGTCCGGCCTGTGAAGGTCATACTGCAGAGTGACACTGCGCATGCTCTCCCACGGTCTCGGTAAAATTATACTGCGTCAAAAAGTCAAAATGCAGACAGCAGTAAAATTTAGCCATTTTTAATTTTACCATCGTCTCGGTAAAACCTCCCAAAAAACAAGTCCAATGCGGACACAGCTATTGTCAAATTATCAATGAGAATTCTCCTATTCTGTACTGTTAGCCCGATGCCATAATCGTATTGTTGGTCCATAACGATACTGATGTTGATGATGAATCAAACAGCGCCCTCGTGACGCAACTACGACACAGAGCACACTGCCTGCTGCAAGTTCACGGACTCGGCAGTGGTTTTTCTAAGCATGTTCACGGACAGGTATTAAACTCCTTGATTGTTGTTATTTTCATTAACTATGAACTGGCTTCTGCCTCATACCTTACATAACAACATAATGCAAGCATAGTTCCGACTACCGCTGGGAGAATAGCTTGATTAATTGCGAGTAGTAAACGGTAGTCGTACTTAAACTACATTGTACATGTACTTAATTAATCGCGGCGCCGCGATTAATATATGCTATATTGTTACACTGTAACAGGCCTGTCTCCCAGCACACTTAAAGGCAGTATACATCATTGGTAATCTTGAAAATCAGAAATGTTCACAGATTTACGCCTAACTTACACAATATAAACATGATGACCGAAGAAAACGTCCCCTGAAATGGTTTTATCTGAAGTGCTATAATCTTTGAGAAACGAGTAAAACAATTAGTTTTCGTCTCATGAGACGAAAATTAAATTCGCCCCAAACCCATTTCGCCCAAGTGCCATTTCGCCTCAAACCACTTTGCCCGAGTGCCATTTCGCCCCAAATTACTTCGTCCAAATCGCCCAAATGCGACTTCGCCCCAAAGCCACTTCGTGCACAGGCCGTGGTTCAGGGCGAAATGGTTCAGGGCGAAGTGGTTTTGGGGCGAAATGACTGTAAACCCTTTTTTGACCGTTTTCTCAAAAGTTACACAAAGTACGGAGCTGGTTTTTGCTCAGTTTGGTTTTAATCATGCATATCTTCAATCACACAGGGGGATAAAACTATTTGTAACAGTTTACCAATCATGTATACTATCTTTAAAAGGCGACATGTGTGCAGGTGACTTATTTGTTGTGTATGCCGACTATTTCAATTTAATGTGTCCTTTTTTGAAACAATTTAAGAATTTAGAATTTTCGATACTGTGGTCAATTTTGATACAAAACGTCATGCTTTTTGGTCAATCTTGCTCAGTACTTTTCATTAATATCTATTTTCAGCTTACAATCCACCAGTTGGACCCGGCTGGAACCAGATTTAACCGGAGCCAACCAGATCAGACACTGCAGTACAAGATTCTCGACAAATCTGTGACGTTTTTTGCTGTTGGCACGTCGTCTGCTGTGTTATAGCGGCACGAGTGCAATATGTTCTTGGACAGTTACTACACTTCTGTTTTCTACTTAAGGGAGGTTTTCTTTTTCAATTTAAATTGCCTTTCTGTGTGATTAGGGTCAGCGGTCTCCCCAAAATGCCTTCTTTACCGTGGAAAGACGCAAATGCATTATTTATTTATGAACCTCAACTTATATCAATTGTAAGTATTTTAAGATGTACATGTATGTTGTATAAGCAGAAACAATGTTCAGATCCCATCAACTGGAAAATCATGTAAACATATTGAAATAAACGTCTGTAGTTCTTCAATGAATGTGACTGTGTATTTTAATATAATCCGGGGCCAATTTGGTCTCGAGAGTGTTTACACTGCATTTGTGATCCGGGGCTGATCCTGACGAGCTCGGGATCAATTGTAAACAGGGTGTTGGAGAAAGTTGATTTGGGATTTGACAAAGAAGTTTGACTTAATAGACATTATGCGTAGCGGCCATGATAGAGGACAGGTTTTCATATTTAAATGATGTGACAATAGATCCACAATGTGCCTACTCGTGCATGATGCACTGTGACAATGTAATGTGACTGCGCTCTATCATGGCTGCTACGCATAAGGTCTATTGTTTATGATACGACTTTAAGAAAATTTGACTTGGTACTTGGAAAGAAATTAATGTCTTGGGACTTGACTCGGAGAGAATTACTTGGAGAGAGTTGACTTGAGGGATGTCAGTCAAGTCGACCGAATACCAACTCGAATCGTACCAACTCGACCGGGAAAAAAATCGATCGTCAACCAACTCGACCGCGTACCAACTCGACCGCAAACCAACTCGACCATACAAATGCAAAACAGGAGACGCCGTGTCGCGTCGCTGGATTCGGCCGTTGAATGTCGGCTCGCTCGCGTTTCACGTTTCTCATGTTTGTTCCGAATACACGTTCTGTTTTCCTGACGCTGCCTGTCTCCGTGTCCATTTATTTCACAAACCCAACAATGGGCAAACAGTAGAGCCTAGAGGCGCACGGTCGAGTTGGTTCGCGGTCGAGTTGGTTCGCGGTCGAGTTGGTACGAGTCGAGTTGGTAAACGGTCGACTTGACCTGACTCCGACTTGAGACTTGAATCAACTTAACAAATATTTTAGTTCAGACTTCACTCGGGAGAAAAAAAAATAACCTCACAATCTATGTCCCTAGCTGACGCCTATTAATCTCTCTCTCAGTGAAATGCACCAAGGTTTGCTGGCAAGTTTAGTTAAATTGTTTGGTTGACTGAACAAATTTCCATATGAAATGCTGTTTGTCAGGCCCACACACATTGAATTTGTTCCGCTTCACTGAACCTCAAAAGGGCCCACACCCAAATTGTTGCACACACACAGGGCTTGGTTGCATTGCTGTGTCCCCAATTTCAGTTGCACTCTATGCATACACAGACCAAGGCCCATAAACTGAATGCAGTACAAGTTCATAAGTGAAGGGAAGAAACGACTCAAATTTAAAACTTGATGCCAATTAAGAACTTTCTTTCGAGTATTTTGTACTTGCAGAGGAAACCATGGCTCTCGTCCCTGGCACAGACTCCATTTCTTTGCTGCTGTTGGTGACGGGTCTATTTCTGGGCGTCCCTTTTGTTGCAGGAAATTCGTTGAGTAAGTAGATTTTTTTTCTTCTCACAACTGTTGGATATAAAATTTGTGCCATTTGTTGGAAACGAATATGTGGGTAATTTCTAAAATTAGGGGTCCAAAATGTTTGGTGTCCCAGTTACGTACGACACTCTCTGCTTCAAAGATCACCACTCATGTCATGATCACAAATTCCCAGTAATGGACTGTGGCCTGTGTTTATTGGGAACAGCATTATTTTCTTGAATATTTTGTTCTCCGATTCCTGAAAAATATTCAAAACAAAAGACCATAAAGGCTTATAATTTGTTCCATGGTATTGAATAGGAGTTTGGTGTCCCGGGTTACCTACGCCAATGAAAATTGGCTGTAGAATGAGTTTGCAATACATGTATATCTACACACAAACATTAAATTTAAGTGGCATTTGTTGAAATTAAAAATTATTATTTTTTACTGGGAAACCACATTCAATCACTGAAAACAATTTTGGGAATTACCCATATGGCAATTACATACCCTCACATGTTTGTGACTCTTGGGAAGATTTTGAAATCAATGTATAAAATTGTTTGAGCTAATTAGGCAATGAGAATGAAAAATCCGGTGGGTTCATTACCATCCACAGACACCCATAATTTTCCTTGTTATGACATATAAACCATGTAAAAATTTTAGTTTGCTTCCTTCCTCCATGGTTTGATGATAACAATTAACGCACAATTAAGAGGGAAAGAAGAACTTGGAATTTGACAGTTGTCCCATAGGTTTAGCGCATGGGGTCTCAGGGAGTGTCCGTGCATGGTAATCTTTCTGATTTTGTTTTTGGCAACAATTGGACTTGTTTTTCGGAAGGTTTTACCGAGACGATGGTAAAATGAAAAAATTGCTAAATTTTACTGCTGTCCGCATTTAGACTTTTTGACACGGGAAAATTTTACCAAGAGCGTGCGCAGTGTCCCTTCGCAGTTTGACCTTCACGGCCCAGACATACGTTTCCATAGCGCTTTTGCCGACTCGCTGTGTCTGCACTGGACTTATCGTCTCAGGAAAAGTTACCTGGTCAATTTTCCTGGGCAGCAGTTGGCCAGGAAAAGTAACCGCTGGACTCGGGAAAAGTTACTGAGAGGAAAATGTACTAGGCTGTCGACATTTTGGAGCTAAAATGGGAAAAGTACCCATCATCTCGTTAAGTTTTCCAAAAAGTCCAATGCGGATAGACCAAAATAAATAAAAAAATAACGAAAAACACCTCATGGGAAAAATGACTTCGGTACAAATTGATCGACCTGGTAATAATTAGTAACTGAGTTGGTTCCTATTTAAGCAAGCTTGGTAAAGTGCCTTGCTCAAGGGCACAAGTGTCACAACCTGTCATGACCAGGAAACGACCCACATTCCAGCTACGTATATTTGGCACACTATAGGAACTTGAATTTGGTGCACACCAGGGTTATATAACGAGTCTCCGTCTGCTCGAGTCCCAAGTCAAGTCGAGCTGCCTTGGAGTCTCAAGTCAATTAGTCAAGTCAAACTTCGAGTCCCAAGTCAAGTCAGGCTTATTGGTCAAGATGAGTTAAGTTGATCACGACAGTAAATTTGTTCACGACAGTAAATTTGTTCAAGCTAATTTCAAAATGAGTCCAATTGCTGAAAAACTTCATGTTGCTCTGGCCAGGGTATTTTTTAGTGCTGAAATACAATTCGGTCCCCAAAATGACAAAAAAAGCATAAAAGATCTGTTTTATTTTTGGCAGATTCAAGTCAAAAATGTTTGAGTCAAGTCATTTGAGGTTCGAGTCTCAAGTCAAGTCATTATATAGGGGTTCAAGTCAAGTCAAGTCAGTGAAAATCGGGACTCGAGTCCGATCATCATTACAGCCCTGCCCTATAACTTGTATACAAAATCGACCTGGTTAGGATCCGACTTGGGTACAAATTATTCAAATTAGCTCTTAGAAATATAGTATAGTTTGCCCCCATTTAGGGGCCCCACGAAAGGTTTAATGCATACGTGTTGCTGGCTTTTATAATACAAATTTGTTATTGCCCTTGTATAGTTTGTTTCCTGATCACATACCAAGATCATTGGCCCGTAAAAATTCACCCGAAATATTATTTGTTAAAATGACTCACAGCTAGACTTGTTACCAGTACGTGGTTGATTAAATTGTACACCAAAATTATTTTGTGAAAGATGTCTTAATCACATGAGGGCGTCCTTGTAAAAAGATGCATGTGCATGCGCACCGCATTTATAAAAAATCATCTTGAGTTATCGTTTTCTTATAAAAAAACATTTACATCTTCCATTTGTGTGGGGTTTTTTTTCAGTCAATTTGTTGATTACAATTTTGAGACATTGCAAAAAAAAATTGGGAAAAAAATATTATTGCAATTTAGCAGGCCGGCCCTGTTGCAGCACATCGGCCATAGACGAAATGGTTTTTGAGAAATGAGCAAAACAATTAGTTTTCTTCTCGCAATACGTAAATTCAATTCGCCCCAAACCATTTTGCCCAAATGCCATTTCACCCCCAAACCACTTCGCCCAAGTGCAATTTTAACACAAATCACTTCGTCCAAACACTACCTCGCCCAAATGCCACTTCGCCCCAAAACCTCACAGGCGAAGTGGTTTTGGGGCGAAATTACTGCAAACCTTTTTTTACCGTTTTCTCAAAAGTTAGACGAAGTACGGAGCTGGTTTTTGCTCGGGATGGTTTTAATCATGCATATCTTCAATCACACAGGGGGATAAAACTATTTGTAACAGTTTACCAATCATGTATACTATCTTTAAACGTTCAGCCTAACTGGTTTTTTTTTTTGGTTAAACGGTTAACCTGTATAAACGTCCCATCCCTAGAATGAATGGTAAAAAATCACCTTCAGTTGGCAATTTCTCCCACAAAGGTACCATTTTACACAGAAAAAAATCATGTGGTGTTTGTTAATTGTTACCACTGCCGCTTAGTCGGGTTTTTCTTGTTAACTCGTGAAGTAAAATTGTGTCACTGCACATGAATATGAAGTATTGAGGCTTTAAGTATGGATCAAAATTTTGAAATTTACAGATGTTGCGGATTGTCCCAGCGACATCTTAGCATATAGGTCCTCCAAAGTCTACTGGACACCACCTACAGTGACGAATGCCAACAACGGGGGATTTAGTCTGGTGGTCGGAGAGCAACAACAACCGGGGCGTTACTACTACGAGAACACCACAGTCACGTACACTGCTAAAGACAGTCAGGAAACTCGAATGTGCTCGTTTGAAATCATTGTTCAAGGTATGATTTTGATTTCATTTTAAAATTAATTTTTTCTTTCTTTCAGAATGCTCATGAACTTAGAAAAACGTAATCAAAAACTATATACCAATAGAAATTTGGACAAATGTCCATCTTTGGACAAATCTTTATGCAGTGAAAAACAACTTGGCTCCTGCACCGCATCCTGAGATATCAGGGAATTTCCACTCTGCAAAGCGACGTAACAATACCCTGAGGAAACACACGCAAATCTGTGGAGTGAGCCGGCTGTTGTCTTGAGCCAACTCGCGCCCGAGTCATTTTGATGTAATTTAATCAATTCGGTCATGTTATGCCGAAAAGAAACGATTTATATACTTTCCAGAAATTGTATTGGGTTCCGTTTCTTATGACTGTCCCATTCCTACCAAACTTTCAAACGACGATCTTAATTTACTCCGCAGTTTTTCAAATTAATAACAGGGATGCATGCTGACGAATGTAATGGAACGGATTCCCCAGTATGCTTTAAATAGCAGCCAATCGCCGACGCGGACAACAGCCAGCATTACCGAGTACATGTATCACATGCATATCACATGCATGCATGCATCTGCGCGCGTTACATTTGAATGCCTGCAATCATGCTGCAATGCACTGCCAAGCATCCTGATTGGTCCAGCAGAGGCGACAAGATTTCTGTCCCCAGTCCCACCGCGAAATGGGGCCTTTTTCAACAGGGCCACTATACGCAGGAGTTAGGGAGTGTGTTAAAGGGGCACTGTTGCAAGAGGATGCCTGCACCGGGATTCGAACATGGACCTTCTGCCTAACGCGGTAATACTATATACCGGAAAACATACCGGAAAACACCCAAAATGACCGGAAAACATTGTCATGGAATTCGCTTACCAAGTAGGCCCTTTGCTGTGTGAGCTGAAGACGAGCCATGTTTTAAGATGAAAAATAGCCCACAAGATGTTTCATTGTACGTATGTTCAACGAGGCTCTGTTGATTCTTGACAACAACTAAGTCACTGGTTCAAATCCTTTTTCCTAGCCATACTGAATTGGCGCAAGTCGTGTTCCACCTGACACCCTTATTTGCCTCATGTGCGGTCATACATGAAACATAATTTAATTAAACTGCTACCAAAAGACACAGGAGAACTTATCCAAAATACATGTCAAAACATCTCATATAAATATTGGTACACTAAAACGCAAGTACATGTAATTATAAAAGTTGATAGTTTTTTTGACTCACAAAAAAAAAATAAGCTATACATACTCACAATAAGATAGGGATATAGAGCCTTTGCACGGCGGCCATGACAGGGGGCAGTCACATTGTTACCAGGTGTCATGCATGAGTAGGTGCTTTGTGGTTCTATTGTTACATCATTTAAATAAGAAAACCTGCCCCCTGTCATGGCCGCCGGTGCAGAAGCTCTATTGTGGTATGTATGCAGATATTTTATTTGAGGGTATTGCGGCATTCCGCTTGAATGATTTTGTACGTGTATATGATTAGACAATTGTGGGCATTTCCGGAAATTCAAATTTACACTTCAGAGACTTTGAGGGCTTGTAATGCTTCACATATTCATTTTTAAACACATTTGTTTTCAAGCATCGTTGATGGAAGTATCATTCCTAAAAATCTGATTGTAATGCCATTCTCAATATGCGTGGTACATCCAAAAATATCTCATTGATTACGTCTTAAACCGATGGTTTTGGGGACCCTACACACTTACTGAGAATGGCATTGCAATCAGTTTTTCAGGAATTACACTTCCATCAACGATGTGTTTAAAATCAAACAACTTGAATACGTGAAGCAATTACAAGCCCTCAAAGTCTCTGAAGTGTAAATTTGAATTTCTGCAATTGCCCTTGTATGCATGACAGACACACATTGTCACTAGGTGAAAACAGTCATTTGAAGAAAAAATTCCAAAATAGAACCACACCAATATCCCTAACTTACCGTGAGTAATGTATTTCTACTTTTGTTTATATCTTTTGTTTAGACAACGGCTCGCCAGTAATCACATCATGTCCCAGCGATGAGACAAAAACGATTTCCGCTTCGCAAACCGAGACCGTGGCCACGTGGATTGCACCGACTGTGGAGAATTCGGCCAATGTGCAGGTGACTCCGGACAAGACCAGCGGCAGTAGTTTTGGCCTCGGTCGCAACACGGTAACCTACACGTTTAAGTTCACAAATGACGACAACGCTTTGAGTTCGTTCTGTAGTTTCGACATCTTTGTGCAACGTAAGTGTGGTGTGGGGCTGAGGTTGGAAGTTAAAGGTGCATGACAATTACCGTATGTAAAATACCTCTCCAAAATACTTTCCATGAAAAAAAAACCGGGAAATTACGTGTAAAACACTGCATCAACTTAATGCCTGATGGGTACCAGTGAACAGCGTGACCATGCCCTGTGGGCTAGTTTCAAAATAGACTACTAAAGTATGACGTCAGTTACCAGGATTACTGGGTCTAAACATTCACTGGTAATCTGAAACGTCCATTGCTAAAGTGCAGGGAAAAGGTTCACTGGTTTTAGTGTAGACCAGTAACCCAACACACGGTGACATTTTTACCATAGTACTCGATGGTTGACCAAACACTTTGCTTGACAATTATCCGTCATTACTGTGTTCATACTATGGCACGCCAAAGCGAAAAATAATTTAATGTTGACGCATATTTTCGCAAATGTTGCGCAAGAAAAAAAAAGGTTAGCATGACTTTTAAATGTTGATGGTCTCAAAATTTTTTAAAACTTGCCAAAATGTTTTTTCTTGCGCAACATTTGCGAAAATATGTATCAACATGAAATTATCAGTGTTGAATTATTTTTCGCTTTGGCATGCTGTAGTATGGACACAGTAATGGCGGATAGCAACCAGTTGTCAAGAAAGTGAAACCCAAGAATAGTTTACTGTAGTTTACTGTCAATCGAGATTACCCGAAACATCTGTATTATTCATTATAAAGTCTTATAAAGATTTGTTATTGCTTACAATTTTTAAACTTTTTTTTCTGATACAGAGGGCGAATCCACTTCTACGCCATCAATACGTTGTCCCGATTCCATCACGAAAACTCTTGGAGTCGGGCAAGATTCTATGGCAGTCACGTGGGACGACCCGAAGTACCAGGATAATCTGGGCACTGTCACGGTCGTCTGTGCTCGCAAGAAAAACGACCACTTCTTCGAAGGACGAAATGATATCTCGTGCGTGGGGTACTTCGAAAGCGGACAAACGAGCGCCTGTGACTTTTATGTGAACATTTTAGGTACGTTAAACATTTTTTTTAATCGAAGTTCAGGGGTTAATATCAACATAGGAAATTATTGATCCAGCCCTATGGTATTAAAGTAAAATCTTTCCGAAGATGCTTGAAATATTTATTTAATACAAATGTGGACAACTGTCCATGAGTTTGGGAAATCTGGATGCAGTAAAAAGCAACTTGGCTCCACCGGGATTTGAACCGCAGACCATCTGCTTAACGTGTAGACGCCCTACCAATGCATAGTTCCGAGATTGCCCAGTTAACCCCGCCCCTTAGATATTGTTGCTATGCGCTCACAAGCCATCGCCAAAAAATGGCGAGACTACGTACAAAGCAACGGGACTCGGCATGGAAAGCACAGATTCATTGGAGAAAACCCAAAGGTATTTATGTTTTGAGGTCGACAGTTAACATAGCACACACTGAGCGAAGGGCTAGTAATGCAGGGATGACATATCTTTCATAAAAATGCGCTTTCCTACCTTTGAACAGCGAATCGCCCGACATTGAAACCAAAATTCACCCGGTCACTGGCACATACAACATACAAACTGTATGGGCAGAAAATTGCGTGATTGTGTGATGATTGCATCACTTTGACCTTTGTGGGCGCCGTCTGCTAGCTCTGTTGTGATTGGTCGGCGGGTTCGGTTTGATGGACAGGTCGGAACTATGCATTGAGCTATGAAGCCAACTGGTGGTCTTGAATCACGGTATTACAGTTGTTCCTCACTGATTGGGATTGGCTGTCACGTGAGCTTAGCAAGCCCTACAGAGGGATAAACCCTTCAATGAGATAATCACCCCTCCCAGAGATCACTTAAGATACACCCCAAACCTCTGCCAGGCTTGCCCAAATTATTAAGTATGAATAAGTGATTACGTTTCAGGGATTATGACCCAGAGACTGCCTAATTATACATCTTGATTTCTTGTCATATCTTAGCACCCACGGACAGTCAGAACCCCAGCATCGTTGACTGTCCGAAGGACATTACAAAATACCTGGCACCCGGCGTCCTCGGCGCTATAGTGACGTGGGAAGAACCAACGATAAACGATGATACGCAGCAGAATCTTCGGCTCGTTTCTACGCACACCAACGGCATTTTCTACAACGTCGGACAGTACCCTATTACCTACACTGGCACGGACAATGCAGGAAATTCCGTCAGGTGCTCTTTCCGTTTGACTGTTGACAGTAAGTTTTTTTTAAAAATCAAATGTCCCCCTTTGCTAGTGCAAGGTTACATAAGTATTCTGTAGTTTCTGTGAATATTCATTACAAAGAACTATTCAGGGTCCTGTTTCATAAAGCCCACTTAGAAACATTCCTAAATAAACATTCTTACCTTATGTTTTTAAAAATAGAACAAAATATATTTTATTGTTCCTAAATCAGCTTTAAAATATTTTTTTGAACTTTTATGAAATAGGACCCAGGTGTTTATTTAATTTTAAAAAATCGGGATTTAAACCCAACTAATGTTTTAATACTACCTATTTTTGGTGTACGTGTCAACTCGAAACTGTAATTTTCCATATTTTTTTTTTTAGTTAAAGGAATGTGCCCAGATCACATTTTATGAGCTGCCCATTTTTCCCATGGGTGTTGAGATTTTGATACATAACATTTGTCGTATTTTTCTCGTTGCCTAAAATGTAACACAAGTGTCCGTCCCGGATACGAGCGTATATTGGAAATTTGTACACAGGGTTTTTATTAAGGCGGATTCACACTATCGCGGAAAAATCACACTTTCGCGCTGCGCTCACCGCATTGCATGAGCTCCCAATCGCCGATTATTCCAAAATAGAAAATTCTACTCTGGTATCTTGGGGCTTCTCTAAAACCTCATTGGCTGCGAGTTGGAAAGGTCAGCGCACCGCGGTCAAAGTTCAACAAATTTGAACTTTGACCCAGCTCAAAACGTTTTGCGCGTCGCGATAGGCCGCGCACAAGCGGCAAACCAGTTTGTGTACAAACCAATGGCACGTTCTGATTTTTCCGCGATAGTGTGAATCCGCCTTAAGGCATGTTGTCACACTATTTGTAATCCTTTTTGGGCCTACTGGTAGGTTATCTGTTCAGAACAACAAACTTATTTCTTTTATTTTGAGACCAGACAAAGGTATTTTCTGGAAAATATGGTCTGTGCTGCCAAAATGCCCCCTTTATTGTGGGAAAGACTCACCTGTATTTTACATTGTATTTTTACAGATGACAACGTAAACCCTACATTCGAGGGATGCGGTGCTTTGTCGCCAACGCTACCATTCTTCGTCAGGGCGGGCGAAACGTCCCGGATAGTGAGTTGGACTAGGCCTACCGTGGTCGACAATTCAAATCTCGACGTTACATTGGTCGGTCCCATTGGCAATCTGGCCAATGGCGGGGTGATGAATATCACGGACACGCCGATTGCCCTATACTACATGGCAACTGACTTCTTTGGAAATACGCAGAGATGCGATTTTACTGTGACGCTCACAGGTAAAGATTAAGGGCGTGTTTGTTTCACGACAGATCCGAATCCAGATCCCGAGTTTAATACCGCGCAGAAACAAACGAAACTGCTCTCAACTAGGAATTCAAGTCACGTGAATTGGATCTGCGCGGATCTGAATCTGGATCCGTCCGAAACAAACTCGCCTAAAGTACAAAACAAATTGAGGAAAATAATCCCCATAGAAATAAAATGAAATATTCAAATTTTTAAAAAATAGTGAAATATTAAGTCAGACCTCAACAAAATACACTTTTGAATAAAACACAGAAAAATCTGTTGTTATTCGTTAGTTATAATTTTTGACTAAATTATTACTTTTTAAGCATTATGACCCAGGAACCGCCGGGGTGAATAAATTCGATACAAATCTGGATGCAGTGAAAAGCAACTTGGCTCCACCAATTGGGGCAAGTCGGGCAGGGGTTTGGGGCATATCTTAAATGATCTCTGGGAGGGGTGGTTATCTCATTGAAGGGTTTATCCCTCTGTTGGGCTTGCTAAGCTCACGTGATAGCCAATCCCAATCAGTGAGGAACAACTGAACTACCGTGATTAGAGACCACCACTTGGCTTCATAGCTCAATTGGTAGGGCGTCTGCACGTTAAGCAGAAGGTTCAAATCCCGGTGGAGCCAAGTTGCTTTTCACTGCATCCAGATTTGCCAAACTCATCGACATTTGTCCACATTTGTATCAAAGTTATAATTTTTGAATTAATAAAGAACCTGGTGGGTCCAAATGATCAATGCAATGATTCTGCCGAAAGTTTTTTTTAATCAAAAACCGATAATTGAAAATGAATTTACATAACACCTTTTTTTACAACAATGTGAATGAAACGAGGCCTCTGACTACTCTACTCTATTTTACATGCGATATAAGCCAGGGAACCAGCCTAAATAGGACGGTGGCTTTACACAATTTCATGAAAGCATGAACACAGTTTTTGTTGTTTTCTCGGAACGTAGATAAGGTACTGAGCTGACTTATACACAGGTTGGTTTTTATCATACACATCCTCAATCACACATGGAGATAACGCCGTTTGTAACAGTTTACCAATCCTGTAATCTATCCTGTAACCGTTTGTTTTGGTTTTTTTTTCCCCAACAGTCGACCAAGTTCCAATGTACACCGGTTGTGAAATGAACCGTATAGTCCCAACCAATCCTGGGGTAAACTACACCACCGTGACGTGGGCTGAGCCGCGAGTCACCGATGATCGCAGCGAGAATAGTCTAGTATTGACCAAATCCTTCGAGCCCGGGTTGAAGTATCAGATCGGCGTTTATATCGTGGAATATACGGCAACTGACGAAATCGGAAACGTGGGAATTTGCAGTTTCGTTATTACTGTCGCAGGTTGGTCGCATTGGATCCATTAAAATCGTGATATGCGAACCTCTCTAGCACAAATTGTCACATAAGTCAATTTTTGAAAAATTTGATTTTGGGCTCTGCTAAAACTTTAAAAGGGAATCCTGGGCTAAATTTTGGGGAATCCCTGTTTGTTTTGCAATGGTGACGGATTGTTTTGATGCAATTTTCTATGCAAGAGATTTTTTTGAAAAAGAGGCGTCGAGGGAATTTGGAGTGAAACAACGCACCGAAAACCCAGAATCGACTTGGGTGGAAAGCGCTTTTTGAATTCAGTCATAGACCCCGTTATCAATAGAGAAATCGCTTCATTCGATGATGATTCGACGAAGAGATTTCCTGATGTGAACGCACGCCTCTTCATTCGACGATGATTAGAATCATTTCATTTCGACGAAGCAAATTTGTAATGTGAACGGCTCCCTTCGTTCGACGAAGCGATTTCGTTGGCCTGTTGCACAAGCGCCTGTTGCGTCGAGCGCCTAGCAAGAGTTGTTTTTGACGCGCCGCTGGAAAAACCACACAGCGCGTCTAGACGCTTAAAGCTCGGCGCTTGATGTGCGACGCACATGTACGACCTCCCACGGCTTCATTCGATCTTCGTTTGTGGTCGCTCTTCGTTAAATGATATATAAACGCACGCTTCATTAACTAACTATTAAGTAATCTTCGTCGAACGAAGCGATTTCTCTAGTGAGAACGGGGTCATATTCAGTGCGGCATTTCACTCCAAAAGTTATCCATGCTTGAAAAGGTTCGGTGTACTATGCAGCCTTAAAGTATGTGAAGTAAGAATTGTAGCAATTTTTAGCAAAAGTAGGTTTTTAAAACTTGCAATTTTTAAGTTTCATATTTGTTCTTTTTTCACCAGACCAAGTGAAGCCCACAATTACCCTTTGTCCGGGTTCACAGACTCTCGTGCTTAACCAAGGAGAGCTCAACAAAGACGTCAAATGGGCGAGTCCTACGGCAACGGACAACAGTTGTGCGGTGGCGCGTAACTGCGGAACCGCGCTTACGATAACGAGCACTCGAAACCAGGGGCTGTTTACGGTGGGAAACTACACTGTGATTGTTATGGCGGAAGATGCTTCCAGAAATACCGCAACATGCGATTTCCTCATCACAGTTCTGCGTATGTTTTGTTTGTTTGTTTGTTTGTATGTATTTGATTTTGTTGATTGGAGTTGGGGTGCATGCGCATGTATTTTATTATATGGTCGCCCTCGGTATATAGGGCCCTATATACCTACCTCAGTTTTCTGTGCAGTATAGCCAGAGAACCAGCCTAAATAGGACAGTGGGTTTGCACAATTTCTTGAAAGCCAGTTTTTCATTGTTCTCTTAAAGATATATGTACATGTACATTTCATCGCCATAAGGCTTTTGGTATTAAAGATTCAGGTTCGTCAATACACCACAAACAAATTTGTGCCACGAATTTCACCGCGCTCCATAACTTGCCCGAGTAGGGCAGCTGCTCTTACAATCCCAGAGGGTGGAGGCTTATTATTTATGCGAGCTCGCCACAGTGTGTTAATGCGTTGCTGGGCTAATCGAATCACTCTGGGTTGTATCGTTTGTACCAAAGATATGGTCAATTCAACCATCTATATGACACCTTCTTGAAGCAAATGTGACCATATCTGTAATATAATGTGAATATGGCTGAAACTAAATGTCAATAATTTACAAAGGGTGTGTTTTTTGTGATAAATATTTGATTTTGAAAAGATACCACACCCTATTTGCAAAACGGGCGAGGCTAGCCTGCATCATGGCCCTACACGTGGGACCGTAAGAGCAGCTGCCAGGGCAAGGTATGAAGCGCGGTGAAATTCGTGGTACGTATTTGTCTGTTGCGCATTGACGAGCCTCCATCTTTAACTGAAGTGTCTAATGCGTAAAACCAATTTTACTGATTTGTCACCAAGATATTTATTAACTGAAACAATGGCGCTGCTGAAAATTGACAAAAAACAAAAAAAATTAAATTTTTAAAACCAAGTCCCTGGGTCTTAATTCAAGTCATTCTTTTGTGCGTGTTCATCCTTTGCTTCTTGTTCATCCTTTGCTTCTTTAAACGGAATTGTGATTGTTATCGGCTCTGGACTTGTGATAGACTCGACTACAACCCTGGTTGAAGGATATTTCCAATTATTTTGAAACGCATTTTTTTCTTATTTTATTGCTTTCCAGCTTATACCCCGGATACAGAAATGCCCGTGTGGACTGTATGCCCTTCTAATGCTGCTGGTAACACCAATCCTGGGAAGCCCACGTACAACTTCACTTGGACCGCGCCAGTCGTGACCGACGACCGCGGCGTCATCTTTGAGTTTGCGTCGCATAAATCACCATTCTTGTTTCCCATCGGTTCCACGACAGTCACGTATCGTGCCCGCGACGCGGCCAACAACGAAGGCCTGTGTACTTTTGTCGTGACAGTCGCAGGTTTGTCTTATTTTACATTTTGTTGAAAAGTTTTTTTGGGCATGGACATCTTGCAATGTGGAAAAAATCTACGCCCATTTTCTTGAGAAATATATAGACCGTATCGAATAGCCGCCATTTCGTGGGGCACCTTTTGTTACTTAAACCGTTCAACAATGGAAGCACAATATGTGCAACCATGCATGTCCTCGAGGAACAAAGAAACTGCCCCACGAAATGGCGGCTATTTGATACGGTCTATACAACATACTGTGCTTCTTCACACGTCTACCAATGTTCGTGTCAACTTTTTTACGCGAGAAGAGCCTTTTTGCGTTTAACTATTGATGGCATCTATTGTGGATCACATGAATAATTAACTATAGGACAGTTTATAGACCGCTCCAGTAAGCTCCGCCCATTTAGCAATTGCCTAGCAACATGCCACATGTGAAGCACGTGTGCAGTAGAGTCGCATGGCCACGTCGTGCGTGAGCGTCCGCGCCCTGGTCGGCGCGTATTGAAACACGCACACAGAAACTGCACGCTCGCAAGCAAAATGTGCACTTAAGAATCCGGTCGTGTGCGTGCACGTACAACACACCTGCATCACGCGTAACGCACGTGATCGAACAAAAACAACTCGACACGCATCTTAAAAATGCAGTGAATGCACAACATAGCAAAACGAGAAGCTAATTTTGGTGAGTTTTACCGATTTACACAAAAACACAATTATGAGAGATTAAAGTAGGTTTGGCCAGTCTTATACAATCTGTTTTAAACCGGCTAGGGTCCTCTGCGCTGATGTTTTTGCGTCATTCGTGCTGCAGTTTGCCGTAGCTCTGTGCAAAAAATGTTGACTCGGGTAACCAAAATGGAGATCCATTTTTTTGTTACTAATCAACCTGAGGCTGTGATTGGTCAATTCCAAAATGGGCGGAGCTTACTGGATCGGTATATTGTCACATCATTTAAATATGAAAACCTGCCCCCTGTCATGGCTGACGTTGCAAGTGGTCTATTCCCCTATTAATAACTGTTTTTATATATATGGGTCATTCCATAAATACAGGACCCAGTGTCCCCCTTTACGTCGTGACACTTCCGGAGTTGATTTTTATACATACCGGGCTTCAGAGAACGGTTACCCTCAGCATATGAACAATATATGGCCTCGTAAATCGAACAACACCTTTGCCTGTTAATATTACCCAAAACATGACGAGAACGATTCAATAAACTGGTGCGATCTTCTAAAAGCAAGTGTGACATTTTGAAATTTATATTGAAGAATTATTGAAATTTCGCTCATAATATAATTTGAATTTATAAGGTACAGGTTCTACAGGTTGGTAAAACCAGAAGCTACCTTTTCCAGAAAGAACCTGGTCAAAAAGACTTTTAAAAATGCCTTGGTGTCCCCACTTACGTCGTTAAACAATTTTCTCGAATATTATCAAAACTATGACACCAAGACATGTCTAAATGTTTGGAAATTGTTTCAAATATTCTACACTATTCAGAAATTTTTTCAAAATATTTTGTTAACTTGAAAAGGTCATTTTTACAAATGCATCAAAATGTCACACTTTGGCCCCCATATTTATGGAATGACCCATATATATTTGTTTTCATTTTCTACCCCATTATAGACATGGAACGGCCAGTATTCACTTCCGGCTGTGGAATAATGGTCCAGCACTACGTTCTTCAGTCACGCACCGCAAACCTTCTGCTAAATATCCCGACCCCCTCCGTAACGGACAACTCCGGCGTGACTCCGAGAATCACGAACAGCCTTTCCGTGTCGAATACCGCCGCGTATTCGTTTCCAATTGGGAACACGATGATCACGTTCACAGCCATGGACGCCGTTCCAAATAGGAGGGACAATTGCAATGTTGACGTTGACATTATGCGAAGTTTGTTCATTTTCTTATTATACCCAGCACGATATGTGGCAAAGGGACTGCCCCCCCACCCCACAACCACCCCCACCCCACTCCCCACTCCCCCTAACGCTCCTATACCTCAACACACTCTTCCCTTTTGTTAACGCACCCTAAAAACTGAAAGGAATCCCTTGGAAATTCCTTGGATGTTTGAGACACAATGGCCGGGGGAACAATGGTAGGGGGATGCCCTCTGCCACATATCGTGCTGCATATGTTTTTTTATGGCAGACCTTTATCACGATGCGGCCATCTTTTCCCCTTTTTCCCTATTAAAATCAACATAACCAAACCGAGGCTTGCAGGAAAAAATAGTTCGGCCCCTTGTTCAAATATATTCCATCTATTCCACATGCGTTGCACGATCAAGAGAATGTGCGGTGCAGATTCCCTCAAAACAACAACGGGCGGTCACGCAGACGCACTGATCGTGCCTGACACATAGCTACTACGGGGAACCAGACAAAGATGGATGCACCGTGATAATGGTCAATAGGAAGGCGCACTTTGATTTACGTTATGAATTTTTCGTTAACGAAAAAAATGCAATTATTTATTTTATTTATTATTAGGTCATTCCTTGTGTGGTCTAGTGGGTACACAGCTGTACTTAGATCAGGAGGTTGTGGGTTCGAGCCCCACTAGTGCCAAAATGTTTGTTTCCATAGGCAAGACACTTAACCCTTTCAATACCGCATTGTTTTATGGGGTCACACTGCCCTGTACCACATTCTTTCTCACAACGCACTGTTTTATGCAACTTGCAATGTTTACTATTTGTAAACCTTAATTTTCCATTTGAAGACTTCGTTTTACAGAAATTCATTGTGTATATTATTTGTAGGCAATGAAATAGTCTTTTATATGATACCAAATTCAACAACATATGAAATTCAACAACAGAGGGCAGCAAACGCAAATAATGCAGCTTCTTGAATACAGCGGCCTTCTGTTGTCGAGTTTACTCGACATTGGTATGGAAGCACACTGCGTTGCGCTGTCGAGTAAACTCGACATTGGTATTGAAAGGGTTAATCTCGATTGCCTCATTAACCCGAGTGATATTAGGGCAGCTGTTAGGGGAATGCGAAAATCCAAGTGCTGATAGGGTGGTGTGCCTTGGCCGGGTAGGCCTACTCAGGCAGCCACCTAGTTGAAGTGAAATGGTTCTGGTGATTCCATGATGGTGATATCATGTTGGATACTGTGTGCCTTATAAATGCTGTTAATTTATATTGAGAAATGATTTGTGCACTTATTTTATAACTTTTTTCTTTTTTTAAGCAACTAACGTGTGGTCCTTGCAAGGGACTCTATCACTGGCACGCATCCGTGGGCTTGCGGGTACCAGCAGTCCACAGCTATTGGCTGAACTTGCTGTCGATGTAAGTATTTTGTTCAATTCACGACTAGAGTTGACCGCTGGTCAAATGTCATCTTGGCAACACACATGCGCATTAACGTTTAAGTGCGAACGCCTTTGGTTAGTCAACTGGTTCCACGCAAAATACTGCATCAACTCATTACCTGATGGGTACCAGTGACCAGCACGACCGTGCCCTGTGGGCAAGTTCCAAAATAGACTACTAAAGTATGACGTCAGTTACCCGGGTAATGCATAGTTCCGAGTTTGCCTAGTTAGCCCCGCCCCCTTGGATATTGTTGCTATGGCTCACACGCTATCGTCAAAATGGCGATGCACAACGCACAAAGCAATGGGACTTTCAACGGAAAGCACAGATTCATTGGAGAAAACTCAAAGGTATTCATGTTTCAGGGTCGACAGTTATCTTAGATCACACCGAGTAAAGGGCCAGTAATACAGGGATGTCATATCATGACATACGTGCTTTCGTACCTTTGGACAATGAAACGACCGGCCTTGAAACCAAAAATTCACCCGGGCCATCGCATACAACACTGTACAAATTGTATGGGGCGGAACATCGCGTGATATTGTTGTGAGACAGTGCACTTTGACCTATGTGGGCGATGTCTGCTAGCTCTGTTGTGATTGGTCGGCGGGTTCGGTTGATTGAAAGGTCGGAACTATGCATTGGGTCTAAACATTAATTTTCTTAATCTGAAACGTCCATTGCTAAAGTGCAGGAAAAAAGGTTCACTGGTTTTAGTGTAGAAAGATGGAATGTTCCATTGTACGAGGCGAAGCCGTGTTGAATGGAACATATTCCATCTTTCACCGAATAAAAATATTCTTTCCATTGCATGAATTAAAACATTCAATATATTTTGTTTTATATAACCCCCCCAAGTAGATCCTTGTCATCCTACATTTTTTACAAATTATTCAGCGGCATCAGAATTATCCAAAAGCTTAGCTATTTCATCGTCCGTCAAAAGTACAAAACCCGCCATGTTGCTTGTGAGTTGTAAAACGTTTGTGTCGGGGGTCGACACCATGCACATACAGTGGGCGCATCGTGCAATGGAAAAAAAAGTATGGAACAAAATTGCACAGCAAATGGAACAAAACTACATTAGGGGCGTTCGAGATGCTGACACCGGGTAACACCAACTTACACCGGAGCGTTCTTTTAGCCATCACATGATACACAAGTCTGCCCCGGTGGCAGCCACCACTACCCCAGCTCGCGGGCGGGTCTGTGGTGTAAAGCAAGGTGTAATGACGTCAACTAGTAACTGCGAGTAGTAAAACATGGCGGACAGTTTGGAATCGCGACGCGAGTACAAAGAAAAACACTTATTTATGACACAACCTAGGAGGGAATAGGGCTGTAAATACATTTTGCTGAATCAGTAGATGTTTGTGGGCATTGACGAAGTTTATTGCGGTACTTTAGGGCTACTATTTTTGCGTGGCGCTGGCTTCATTTTTCATCCTGAGTCAAACGATAACGGCGTTTATAAAGCCCCACCCGGCAACAACCTTTGACCACGTGTTCCCAGAATTCAAAGCGAGACCCTGTGTCGTTCGTTTTGCATCTTCTGGGGGCTTCCCCCGGTGTAAGCGTCTTGAATGCCCCTAAAGTTAGTAACGTCACGTGACTTGCTATTGCCCAATCGGATGACAAGGATCTACTTGGGCGTTATTTAATTCTAAATGGTCGGCCAGACACGACTATTAAACCATCGTTGACTAGACTGCGTTCGGTTAGAAAAAGTCGAACAACAGTCGTGAATTTAACTGGCTCCATGTGAAAGAATCATGACTTTTCAGGCTTTCATAAAACATTTTGAGATTTGTGACTTATTATACCGTAATTTTTTTCTCAAATATTTGTCAGTAAAATTGATAAATTTTTGTTCCGGACCATTTTCAGATGGACCAACTGTTCCGCGGATCTACCATTGGCTCACATTTTGTCGGTATCGAAAATCTGTCGGGGTCGGTCGTCGGTACAAACACGCAAGTAACGTTTCGTCTCTACTTCACGAAATTCCGGCAGGGACGGCACACCATGCGTCAAATAAAGCAGGCATTCTACGCGGCCCTGCCAAGTTCGCTCACGTTTGCAACAAATAACGTCGTTGTGGCAAACTCTCTTGATTTCGGTAAGTATTTAGTTTTTAATTGCTTCGTGGAGGGAGATTTGATACCAAATTTTTACTGAATGTTAAAGTTGCACTGCCAGATTTTAGGCCGATTTCAGCATCAAACATTTTTTAAAAGCTAAATTACTATTTTTCTAAAATAGAAAAAGTTATCAGCTTTCATTCAGTACCAAGAACATAAAATTCCGTCAAGGATTAATGCCAGTCAATTAAACAAAACAAAATAATAAAAGACAGGCCTTGTCTTTTATTCGACAGGGTTATGACTTAAATGTACATGTGTACACTGTACACATACTATGTACATATGAGCGTAAGCGCACATGTACAACATGTGAAGCCCGTTATCAAGAAACGGGCTTGCATCTCCAATTCTCGACATCGGAGACACCTAAGCTTTCTAAATTTGTTCGCTTGTGTGAATTAATTTTGTAAAATCCTTTCACCCAAACACAAACAGTGCAACTTTAAATGACATTTGCCAGATAATTTTGATTGGGTTTGGGGCAGACAGTAGCAAGATATTAGGCCTGATGGCCTAGGCCAGGCTGGGCTTTTCACTGGCAGGGCCTTACCAGACTTTTTGGACTGGCCTTGGAGCATACAGTAGCACGATATCACTCCTGATTGCCCGGCGCAGGCTAGGCTTTTCACTGGCAGGGCCTTACCAGACTTTTTGGACTGGCCTTAGGGCAGATAGTAGCACGATATCGGGCCTGATGGCCCGGGGCAGACTGGACTTTTCACTGACGGGGCCTTACCAGACCCTTTGGACTGGCCTCGGGGCAGACAGTTTCAAGATATCGGGCCTGATGGCCTGGGGCAGGCTGGGCTTTTCACTGGCAGCGTCTTACCAAACCTTTTTGACTTGCCTTAGGGCAGACAGCAGCAATTAAGATATCAGGCCTGATGGCCCGGGGCAGGCTGGGCTTTTCACTGGCAGGGCCTTACCAGACCTTTTGGCCTGGCCTTAGGGCAGACAGTAGCAAGATATCAGGCATGATGGCCTGGGCCAGGCTGGGCTTTTCACTGGCAGGGCCTTACCAGACATTTTGGCCTAAGGGCAGACAGTAGCAAGATATCAGGCCTGATGGCCTGAGCCAGGCTGGGCTTTTTACTAGCAAGGCCTTACCAGACCTTTTGGACTGGCCTTGGGGCAAACAGTAGCAAGATATCAGGCCTGATGGCCTGGGGCAGGCTGGGCTTTTCACTGACAGGGCCTTACCAGACCTTTTGGACTGGCCTTAGGGCAGACGGTAGCAAGATATCAGGCCTGATGGCCTGGACCAGGCTGGGCTTTTCACTGACAGGGCCTTACCAGACCTTTTGGACTGGCCTTGGGGCAGATAGTAGCACGATATCAGGCCTGATGGCCCGGGGCAGGCTGGGCTTTTCACTGGCAGGGCCTCACCAGACCTTTTGGACTGGCCTCGGGGCAGACAGTAGCACGATATCACTCCTGATGGCCCGGGGCAGGCTGGGCTTTTCACTGACGGGGCCTTACCAGACCTTTTGGACTGGCCTCGGGGCAGACAGTAGCAAGATATCAGGCCTGATGGCCCGGGGCAGGCTGGGCTTTTCACTGGCAGGGCCTTACCAGACTTTTTGGACTGGCCTCGGGGCAGACAGTAACAAGATATCAGGCATGATAGCCTGGGCCAGGCTGGGCTTTTCACTGGCAGAGCCTTACCAGACTTTTTGGACTGGCCTTGGGGGCAGACAGTAGCAAGATATCAGGCCTGATGGCCTGGGCCAGGCTGGGCTTTTCACTAGCAGGGCCTTACCAGACCTTTTGGCCTAAGGGCAGACAGTAGCAAGATATCAGGCCTGATGGCCTGGGCCAGGCTGGGCTTTTGGCTGGCAGGGCCTTACCAGGCTTTTTGGACTGACACATTTCTGTTTGCCTTTATACAGCTGTTCGTGAGTTCAAGCTAACATCAACAATAACTCGACTAGGTGCATCAACCAATCCAGCCTTTGTTACTGCATATGACAATCCTGAAAACCCCATTTACATAAATCTTGAGAACCAAATAAATACCGAGGTACGTAATACATTTACCTAAAATACGTCTTTTATACGTGAACCCTCTAGAACATTTTCTACAAAATAAATTGACTAGTATACCATCACTTGATTGCGACTGAAGAGTTTTGTATGTTTTTGCAAGTTTTTAAGCAGTTTGCGAGTTAAAAGGGGAATCGGAGTTTATTTCTCCGCTTTTCACGAGAATAAAAAAGTATTGTATTGATCCTCGGTTACTAGAGAGACAAATTCGGAATAAAAAATAAGAAAATTAAGGACCTTAAAATTAAGGACAACTCCACTTCTGAAAATTAAAGATAGTATACATGATTGGTAAACTGTTACAAATAGTATTATCCCCCTGTGTGATTGAAGATATGCATGATTAACACCAACCTGAGCAAAAACCAGCTCCGTACTTCGTCTAACTTTTGAGAAAACAGTCAAAGAAGGGTTTGCAGTCATTTCGCCACAAAACCACTTCGCCCCGAACCATTTCGCCCTGAACCACGGCCTGCATGTGCACAAAGTGGTTTTGGAGCGAAGTGATTTGGGGCGAAATGGCACTCGGGCGAAGTGCTTTGGGAGCGAAATGGCACTCGGGCGAAGTGCTTTGGGAGCGAAATGGCACTCGGGCGAAGTGGTTTGGGAGCAAAATGGCACTCGGGCGAAATGGTTTTGGGGCGAATTGAATTTTCGTGTTCATGAGACAAAAACTAATTGTTTTACTCATTTTTCAAAGACTATAGCACTTCAGACAACCATTTCAGGGGAAGTTTTCTACGGTCATCATGTTTATATTGTGTAAGTTGGGCGTGAATCTGTGAACATTTCCGATTTTTGAAATACATGTACCAATCATGTATACTGCCTTTAAGGACAATTGTTCATAGTAAGTTTACCTTCTATTTATGCGAACAACATAATCTTTGCGCGGTGAACAGGGCCCTCTGTAGTTTAGCTCCAACATTTTGGCTGTTTTCAAAACTTTGGTATGAATACCAGCAAGAAATAATAATAATAATAATGTTTCTCTATTGGGTCATTGCAAATGATACAATGGGCCTTTAATATTTCCTCTTATGTCATTCCTATGCAGTTTGATGCAACGTATACAAGCAGCCTTGGATACCAAGTTTCCGTTGTGGTCGATTTTCGCGACGGCAGTATCATAAACGACGTTGTCTTGGTCTATGACGCTACTTCGCAAACGACCGAATCGACGATCCAAAATCAATTCACCGGCCAGTTGAGCGGTGCGACAGGCCAGTTCCGCGCGTCCACTTTATATTTTGACAGAAATCAAGTTCCGGTACAGGGTAGGTAGTCCTCACATAACGATACTTCCTATTGGGCGAGAAAAAATGATAAAGACCAGTCTTAAAAACTCAAAGTATTTATTTTAATGAAAGAAGATACATTGAAAGAAATACAATTTGAAGCTCGGGAAAATCTGGTTTGTTTAGTAGACTGGTTCCCGTCCACATATTCCACACAGGAGAATATAAGGACAGGTAAAGGGCGCTTCATCTTGATCTATAATTGGTCGTCTTTGCGCGTGCACACTGTATTTTTTATATTTAAAAATTGGCCAAGCCCTTTGCTTTAGGCAATGTACTTTATTTACATAATTGGATATGTTCGACACGCACGGCCAAGTTACAAATGTCAATGCAAAATCTGCGCACTTACTCAAAAAAATAAAATAATAATAACTACGTGACGGGCTGAATTCTGCCCGTCATGGCTGCCCTTTAACGATCCCTATATTTTCGCAATAAGCGAACCAATCTATAGGGATCGGGAACCAATTTAGTGTGTTCAGATGACTGCGATGTGTTGAAATTAATTTTATAATAAACTTTAAATTTAAATTGTTTAAAAACCAAGGAAATATTTTGACCAAAGCTAAAACACCATTTAGTCTGGTAACGGGGGTTAATTGCGAGGCAGAAACTAGTTCACAATGGCTCATGCCATTGAAAATTGTACTCGAGTTTAACCAATTACTATCATCAAAATTGAGGATTTTAATTTTTTTTTTCATCAGAAATTTGCCCAAACAACGAATGTCAAAATGGCGGGACATGTGCTGCTGATGCAGCCTACACAAATGTCTGCACGTAAGTATTTTCATTTTTATTTTTTTGTCTTTAGTAAACCAACCTTAAAGGGCCCCTGAAATGGTGTTTTTATCAATGAAATCTGTGCTATGAAACTAGTCCATTAATTTACAATCATAAAAACCCTACTTGGAAGTTGTTTGGGGGGTTAAAATCAAGGTTTTTAATTTTTATACTAATGAAAATTTACATATGCATGAGCAAAGTGGTGAAGTCACTTTAGGAAAACACAGGAAAATCTCTTTTAACTGTGCACAAAAGTTTCCACAATTTTCTCCAACTTGCTGAAACTTTTGTAACCCATGATGGTTTAGGTTTGTTTTACATGTTGCCTGTTGCAAACCATGAACAAAACTAAGGCTGGAAACTGCAGCAATTTTCCACAATTCCAGTTTGAAGTCTTATGTTTTTTGTTTGCTTTTCTGCTGTGTGTTCCTAAAGTGACATGCCTCAAACACCGCCCTCTGTCTGAGTTTATGTGAAGACATTTTTAAAGTTGAGAAATGCCACTTTTTATTCATGGGCCATCAAAATCAACAGTTGTCTTTCTACACAAGTAATCCTTCATATGAAGCAAACACTGTGCATAAAGTTATTGAGCATTTCAGGGCCCTTTAAAAGGTTTAATTTTCTTGATGAATATTCATAACCCTTTTGTAACTTTGCGCCTTTAGGTGTCCGACTGGCTTCAGCGGAACCAATTGCGAGACGGAGGAGACAAATGGTAAGACGGATTTATTTAACCCTAACCCCTTTGGTCCTATAGAAAATCGTGTACAAATTGAAGGATTCGGTACCCTCGGGGTTAATTTATTAATATGTTGGGTAAAAAAATAGGAAAAGAAATTGAGTATACACCAATTCGAGAGCCGAGAACTTTTTTTCTTTATATCCGCCATAGCTGGGGGTGCTTCCACTGAATGAACTGTATGTTTTTTGCTGTTGCTGAAGTTGCGTTTGTTTACTTCGAACAAGTTGCACGTCTTTGTAGTGTTTTTTATGCGAAGGGGGTGCGTCGCGTGCATGCGAAGGGGGTGCATTGCGTGCACCCAAAGGGGGCGCATTGCGTACATGTAATGGATGAGCGCCTTTTCGTTCTAACAGCAACACAAAATGCACAGTCCATGCACTGGACGCCCCCCAGCTATGGCGGGTGTACAGGGAAGGAGACCTTAGTTACCGGATTGGTCTATGTGGGGTGCCATGGCCTAGTCGAAAGGCTTTAGCATGTCTTTGTCGTTACTTAATTCTAAACTCCTCAAAAAAGTTTGGAAAGTCAAGTTTGACTGACGATTTCTCTCTTGTTACTAAATCATTTCCCTTGAATTTGGTATCATTGGAAAGCCATGTTATTCCTCTTTACAGTGATGTCTTTTGTTATGATTAATAAATTGGGGGATGCGCAGTATAGCGGAATACAGGGGTGGGTGGAAAGTGAAATGTCCGAAAAAGTGCATTGACACATTCCCATCCTCCAAGCAAAAGGGGAATGCACTGCATGACAATAGCAGTGAATTTTCGGACATTTCACTTTCCACCCACCCCTGTATTCCGCTATACTGCACATCCCCCAATTGATTAATCATAACGAATGACACATCACTGTAATGAGGAATAACGGGGCTTTCCAATGATACCAAATTCAAGGGAAATGATTTAGTAACAAGAGTGAAATCGTCATTCAAACTTGACTTTCCGAACTTTTTTTGAGGAGTTTATATTCCGATTCTGCAGTACCAAACACTTATTTATCCTTAACAACTAAAGATGATTTTGTATTGAGGTACATGTATCTTGAATTCTGTATACAGTCCTTTCAGTGGCAGCCATTGCAGGGATCATCGGAGGAGGCATTTTATTGCTTCTTCTCCTTTTCGGCATCTTCTGTTGCTGCCTGTACTTCCTCCGCCAGCCGCTCGATCCATACAAGGAAGACCTTTACCCAGAGCGGCGACAGTTTCATATTATCGATGAAGAAGCAAGCGCTGCGTCTTCAATGGACGTTTTCATGATGCCACGGGTAATAATAGCTAAATGTCTTTTAGGCCCGCTTCAAACGTCGCGCTTATGCCGTGTCGAAATAAATTCAACTTGGCACGACGTTAGTTAAATACATCCAACATGGCGGATGAGTATTGTGCACGTCATGGACGTTGTGCACGTGCATTTTCCATTCTGTCCATTGTACGTCGCCATTTTATTATTTTGATGCACTTGTTTGTTGGTTATTTCTTTACTCACATACGCGCTGCGAGCATGCGCATTCCTAGTCGGAACAAAATTGCGGACCAACTTCGAACTGGATTTAAATTCGACACGGCAGAAGCACGACGTTTGAAGCCAAGCCGTGCTTGTGCCGCACTAAATTGAGTTAACACGGCAGACCCTGTCAAGCTAAAATCTTCTGCCGTGTCGAACTCATTTTGCCGAGCCAAATGGCTTCAAACGTCGTGCTTGTGCCGTGTCAAATTTAAAAAAATCAAGTTAAATTTAATTTGACATGGCATAAGCGCGACGTTTGAAGCGGGCCTTACTTTTTGGGGGGGTGGGGTGTTAGCGGTGTACCATGTGTGGTCTCGAACCCAGAGCTTGTCCAAATTCTTTTCAGAAAATGGATTTTGCTCTAACCCAACAATCATATTAAATACTATCCATGGGAAGAAAATGGGAAATTTGTAATCTCCAATTTGGATGTGGAAGCAAAAAGGTTGGTTGTAATCATTACACTGTTTTATGAAACCAGATAGACTAGTTTACAAAACATCAGTGGACTTTTTACAATATCCCTGGAAATATACGGACTGAGGGCACGGAATTTTAGAAAGAAAAAAAAGACACATGATATGGGGCGGATTGCAATAAAATTGACTTAGCCACTGGTCTAAGACCGATGTTTTATAGCCGACTATCCGACTTAGCCGGTCTCAGCTTAGACACTTCTTTAGCCCATTGCAATAAACCAGTCTAACTGAAGTACGGCTGCGCCAGCCGAAAACACACACATCTTAACGGAAAGTGACGCAGCCGGCTATCCTTACGTGATTTCAAGCCAAACAAACGTCCCCACGAAGCCACTTGATGACGCGAGTGTGGTGCAGTTTTTGCAGAGAAACCGACCGCGAAAGTAATCAAATAGCACTATAAAGGCTCTAATGGGCACAATGTGCATTTTGTTCGTCTTTTTTCATGCAAGATTAGGAGACGTAGCGCGGTGTCTAAAAATTATAGCCTGCTCGCCGCAGGCTTAAATTTTAAGACTGGTCTAACTTTAAGACAACTATATTGCAAGCGGGCTATAATTATAGACCGGTCTTAGTGGACGCCGCGTTAACCGGCTAAGCCTATAGACCGGTCTTAGACCGCATATTGCAATCCGCCCCAGGTATCAAAATCTCAACACCCATGGGGAAAAATGTGGGGGTCAATCTGGACACGCTCATTTAATGTGCTGTACAACTATCGTGAACCGCTTAAACATCGAAATACATCTAGCAGTTGGTGCCTTAAGGCCAATGAAATTAGATTACTAGTTTCTCGTCGGTGCCCGCATGTGATTTTGACCCCGCACCAAAGAATTTCATTATGCCAAAAAATCCCTCACCAAAATTTGATAAATGGTTGATGAGAAACTAGTCAAGCCAGAGAAACAATGGACCTTTATCACGGTGCGGCCATCTTTCCTTTAACCATTTTGTGTAAATCAGTAAAACTCCAAAAATTCCTTGGCAATAAACGTCGCAATTTTTGAGTTTTTTTCCCTACATGTGTTGTGCTGTGCGTCGAGTTGTTTTTGTTCGATCGTGTGTGTGTGGCGTGCATTGCAGGCATGCGTGCCATACGCACACGCACGCACACGGCCGGGTACACTGCATCAAATCTACTTTTGTACATGTGCGGGTTTTGTGTGCGTGTACGTGTTCCATACACGCTGAAAATGACTAGGGCGTGCCCTCGAGCCAGGCTTAAAAGTGTTGAAGACTGGGTTGGCCTTAAACGTCCATTTCAACTTGGATTTTTGTCTTTTAGGAGGTGTACCACCCTCCCCCAATGCTCGCTCTTCCCCCTCCCCCTCCACCAGTCCTAGCCCTACCCCCTGCGCCACCGCCCGAGGCACCAACCCTACGTCTGAACGAAGAGTACTATCCCATGGAGGATGAGCTGTTCCCGTTGGACCCGTTGTATTCGGCTTCCCCGGCACCGACTTTTACGCCAGATGGAGAGGTCTATGTCACGGTAAGAACTATTCTGGAAAAAAATCTGGGAAAAAATTGATGACTCCCGCTATTTAACACTTGAAGATTTCCGACGAGTTATAATTTTAAAAAAATGTGAACAAATGTCCATGAGTTTGGGAAGTCTAGATGCAGTGAAAAACAACTTGGCTCTAGAGCGTGATCCGATTCCGTCCCTCACGAGTGAGGGACGGAAATCAAGAGACAAATGCCTTTCCTTAATCAACAACAAATAAAAAAAAAAGGGAACCTGTTTGTTTACCTTCTACTGATGTTAATACACACACCCAGTTTATTGAAATTGACTTCACAGTTTTATGCAGAGGTTGTTTTTATGCATGAGGGACAGATAATCAATAAAATTGACAAAAAATGTCATTTTTTTAACATGCATTTTCAATTATTTCTTGAAAATGTGATGGCACAGTGTGCCCAGTCAAATTTATTCTGTTAATTTTTGTAATATGATTGTAAAATATGGACATTTCTTTACAGGTATTATTTTGATTAATTTAAGAAATATTGAAATATTCATCCAGTGTTTACCAGTTTTGGATCACGCTCTCCACCATTGTTGACTAGACTGCGTTTGGTTGCAAATAAACTCCTAAAAAAAGTTCGGAAAGTCAAGTTTGACTGAAGATTGCTCTCTTGTTGCAAAATAATTTTCCTTCAATTTTATATCATTGGAAAGCCCTGTTATTCCTTTTTACGATGATGTGTCATTTGTTATAATTAAGCAATTGGGGGATGTGCAGCGCGGGTGTAAAGTGAAATGTCACAAAATGCATTGCTATTGTCAAAAAGTGCATTGACACATTCCCATCCTCCAAGCAAAAGGGGAATGCACTGCATGACAATAGCAGTTAATTTTGTGACATTTTACTTTCCACCCACCCCTGTATTCCGCTATACTGCACATCCCCCCAACTGATTAATCATAACAAATGACACATCACTGTAAAGGGGAATAACGGGGCTTTCCAATTATATCAAATTCAAGTAAAAATGATTTAGTAACGAGATAAATCGTCAGTCAAACTTGACTTTCCGAACTTTTTTTGAGGAGTTTAGTTGAACTATAGTTAACTGTACATGTAGTCGTGAATCAAACTTGTGTTTAATATTTTATTCTAAACATTCTGAGACTGAATAATTGTTTACATTTTTTCTTATTTCTAGGGCCCAAACCAGGTAGCCATACGTCCGAGCACCAAACGTAGTTACTACGGTTACTGAAAAGGAAACGAAGTTGGCTTCGGAATGAAAACTGCTTAATGGTTTTTAAATAATGGTGATGGGAAAATGTTAATTTTGCTTGATATAGGTAGGTCGTTTACGAGCCAACATTGGCTCATACGGCCGGTACTCATCCCCGGTTTCCGTGGCATGGAGTGACTAGGACCAATGCTATACTGAAACGCAAAAGAAACTTACCACTTGTTTAAAATGTAATCAAATTGTAACAGTTCAAAATAAAACAAACCAACAATTGCTAAATGAAACATTGGCATTTTGTTGATGACATGTCAAGTTTTTGACCAAGATACACCATCTCATCAGTTTGTTCTACAGTAAAGAACAGAATAGGGTGCAATATCAGTCCCCTTTCAATAGCGTGTGTGGCCACCATTGATTTGGATACAGGCAGTGCATCGTCGGCGCATACTGCCTATTCTTGGCATGTTGCTTGAAATGCCCATTTTGCACTGGCCTTTTTAAAGCCAACATCAAGACATCACGTACAGCTCATTACAATCATCCCATACCCCTTGGCTAATCACTGACAGTCAAAACAGCTGTTCAACAGCTGTGCCATGAAGTGACCATTGAAGGTTTAAGTGACCTTCAGACACCGTTTGGTCTGACAGTGAGGACAATATTGTCCACAAATAAGTTCACACATTACTACACGCAGTGTTATTGTTGCTATTTAAAGGTGGTAAGTTTCTTTTGCATTTCAGTATACATGTACTGATCCTCCTGGATGGGATGCCAGTCCATCGCAGGTCTACCCCCAGCAACTAATTGGGTTTCCCCAACCGTATTTGCTAGTACCATTTATACACCTGGGTGGAGAGAGACAACGTGGAGTGAAGTGTCTTGTCCAAGAACACAACGTGGTGCGGTGGCCAGGTTTCGAACCATGGACCGAACGTCCGACATGCTATCGACTAGACCACCACGAAAATTGCTTAAAAATAATTTTAATGGGAAAATTAAATGTTTGCTTGATATATACGCAGTTTAGTTTTACAATTTTAAATTAGACCCTGTTCTCACTTTAACGAAGAGCGGTACTATAAACATTGGGCACCCGCAAATGAAGTTGTCCCATCTCAGTACGTGGCAAATCGCTTCGTTGAACGAAGGGAGTCTTCACATCAAGAAATCTCTTAGTTGAATTTGTCCCACGATTTTTCTAGTGAGAATTGGGTCAATATGTGGTATCCAATAATGGTGTAAGTGAAAACGTCATCCTTTGTGTGTTGCCAAGGTTACTGGGTCTATACTAAAACCAGTGAACTGTTTCCCTGTGCTTTAGCAGTAGGGGCGTTCGAGACGCTTACACCGGGGGAAGCCCCCAGAAGATGCAAAACGAACGACACAGGGTCTCGCTTTGAATTGTGGGAACACGTGGTCAAAGGTTGTTGCCGGGTGGAGCTTTATAAACGCCGTTATCGTTTGACTCGGGATGAAAAATGAAGCCGGCGCTACGCAAAAACAGTTGCCCTAAAGTACCGCAATAAACTTTGTCAATGCCCACAGACATCTACTGATTAAGCAAAACGTATTTACAGCCCTATTCCTTATTATTTTGTGTCATAAATCTGTGTTTTTCTTCGTACTCGCGTCGCGATTCCAAACTGTCCGCCATGTTTTACTACTCGCGGACGTCATTACACCAGAGACCCAGCCGCGAGCTCGGGCAGTGGTGGCTGCCACCGGGGCAGATTCGTGTATCACGTGATGGCTAAAAGAACGCTCCGGTGTAAGTTGGTGTTACAAGGTGTAAGCATCTCAAACGCCTCTAATGAAAATTTCAGATTACTAGTGATTGTTTAGACCTAGTTATTCTGGCAACTGATGTCGCACCTAAGTTATCCATTACAAAAAGCTGCAAAATGAGATCATGCATCATCACTTTTAATTACACTGCATACTTATATTATACATTTCATCTTTTTATTTACATGTACACTACTAGTAATAGATTGAGGTATAAGTGCATAAAACACAGTAAAAAGCTCCAGTAAGTTAGCGTTAACCTAGTCCAAATATCAAACTCTTTGCTCTATATGGTTAAGGTTTTTGAAATTAAATAATAGACCGTGTAAGTCTCGTTTCACTTCGCACTTCCGGAGATCAAGTCAACTTCACTTGAGAGTAGATAAAACCACCAACAGAAAAGTATACACACGGCTAAGACAGAAAGTCCGCCTGAGGCGGTTTTGGAAATGGCTACAATGCAACGTATTCGCGTCAAATACACGCGCAAAAATATTTGTGCCATTTGCAGACTACAGCGATGCGCGCACTGTGGTTTTTATATGCGTCGAGGCCTAATAAAATGTCAGATTTATAATTTTATGAAATTTTCGTCCAATTAACTTGGGTAATAAATGGAATTTTAAGAAGACCCCGAATCGGTAGATGAAACTGATAATTTTGATGTGGAGTCAAAATGGTACCGAAAAAACTGTCGCCGCACAGGTTAAAGCTTCTATACGTGGTCTCCGAAAATAGATGAATCTCGCTGTCAACTTACACGGTCTATTGAAATCCAAGAATGGTGATTATGATAAGCATACCGTTTAAATATTAGCAAGTGGGTCATTCCATGAAAACGGGACAGTGTCCCCCTTACGCCGTGACACTTCTGGAGTTGATTTTTTTAATTATAATAACGGGACTTCGGTCTATAAAGAATATATGATACTACCCAAAACACTACCTTCTAAGTGAAACGATAAAGTCCAGGTTCTACAGCTGCGCAAAATCAGCAACTACCTTTTCCAGAAAGAAACTGGTCAAAAAGACTTGAAATGTAATCGCAAGAGTTTAAAAATGCCTTTACGTCGTGAAACAATTTTCTTGAATATTTCCAGGACATGTCTAACCGTAAATATTCTACATTTAGAAATTGCACAAACAATTAACTTGAAAATGCCTTTTTTTATAAATGCATAAAAATGTCACTTTAGCTCCAGGTTTTTATGGAAAGACCCATGTTGAAATTATGGCAGTGATAATTGTTAGCATTTTACCCTGTTAACCATCATATTTAATAAACGATTTCTTGCAAACTGTTTGTTTTATTTTAACATGTCTTTCTCCCAATAACTAAATTCTGAAAATCTAGTTTTAGAATTTATTGCAATGAAATATGAATGAACACCAGTCTGCTCTAATGCAAATTTTTAAATATAATTTTATTTTGTTTTAATTAAGCTAGACTGCGAAAACATGTAACCAGTTGATGCCAGTATTTTTTTTAAAAGGCAAATGTGATTGGCCTAAAGTTAAGACCGGGGGCGGATTGCAATATCCGGTCTATAGGCTTAGCCGGCTAATGCAGAGTCCACTAAGACCGGTCTTTAATTGTAGCCCGCTTGGAATATCGTGGTTTTAATGTTAGACCAGTCTTAAAATTGAAGCATGCGGCGAGCAGGCTATAATCGGTCTATTTTTTTGACTTTGTGCTGAAAGAAGATGAGTGTTATGAACAGAACTCGCATTATGCCCACTGGTGCATATCAAGTGGCTTCGTGACGACGTATTCTTGGCTTGAAAATACGCAAGTATAGCTGACTGCGTCACTTCCATTAAGATGTGCGTGTTTTTCTGTTGGCGCAGCTGTACTTCAATGAGACTGGTTTATAGCAATGGGCTAAGCCAAGACTAGCTAATAAGATACCGTTCTTAGATCAGTGGCTAAGTCGATTTTATTGCAATCCGCCCCAGGTCGAGCACTACAAATACTAACTCTCGAGAGTAATTTCTACATTCATTGTATGAATCTTCTCACCAAAAGATCATACTTTGCAACACTCCGAGACGGCTGTGACTATACATTGCCAGAATGTGTGTACACGTCCTCCGGCGTCAAAAACATGTTTGAAATGTATAAATCATTCCCCAAACAATCACGACATTTGTATTGTGAATAATGTGGATGCATGGTTAGGGAAGACACACAAATCTAACCGGTGTTTTTTTTAGCGGTACCGACTGCAATCTTCCTCCATTCGTTTCCGCTGTCGGTACTTGCGGTTAGATTTGTGTGTCTTCCCTTATAGTGCTGTGCAGATGGCTTCCCCGTGAATAAGCTCTATGTTGGGTGTTGGCCTCAGGACGTTTCGTCATTTGTCTCGTCGGTTCCGAGTGTTGCGTAGATTTCCGGCGGTATTGTTCCCTCGTCAATCTTCGTACACCATTGTTTGTACTGTAACGAGAATGATTTGAAGAAATTAAAATCTTGAAAGACTTTGAGTCCACGCAGCATCAGCAGCACCACCAGGTATAAGATATTAGCTTGTTTAGATTTTTGCAGAAAATGGATTTCGTTCTAACCCAACAATCATATAAAATAACTCCCCAAATTTGTAAACAGGGTTTTTAGAAAGGCATGTTGTCACACTATTTGCAACCCTTTTTGGGGCTAAGTTATCTCTTTAGAACAACTGAAACTTATTTCTTTTATTTTGAGACCAGACAAAGGTATTTTCTGGAAAATATATGTGTTGCCAAAATGGCCCCTTTGGCTTTACTGTGGTATATTCAATTAATTACCATTTCCAATTCCTCCCGGAGTGCACAGTTGGCACGTTCTTTGCTCCCAACCATCTCCTCCAATAACTGGTACTTTTGTTTCTTGCGAGCTCGACAATCCCTGGCGCTCTGTCGACTCCGTTCTAGTTTTGCCTTCTGGTCGATTTTGGAAGGTTTACGGCCCCTTTTGCTGCCTGACTTCCTCACTTTTCCCGACGTGTGTGGAGAAACTGATGACCCCTTCAACTAAAATAAAGAAGGCAATTAATTGTTTGAATTGAATGTTTTGGAAATAATTCCACATTTATTTGGCGGCAAGAATTTAGGACATATAGGAGAGGGCAGACATCCGGGAACACTCACGCAGTTTCAGTATTGCAAGCATTATCTTGTTCCCAGCATCATTCGCTTAAAACGGTATTTTTTTCGTATACATTGAACAAAGATTTTAAGGAAATTACCTCCTGGAATCAACAGATAATATAATTTTAAGATATACTTCCCACTTGCACTTTTGTCGCAAATGTTGCTTTTCTGTAGAAAAATCACGTTTTCTTCTTCAAAAATTGCCTTCAGTTAGTGCACAAGATAACCATTCACACGCGCGCGCGCAGCGCCCTCTGTTGTCACGCTTACGCACAGACCGCTCGCCGCGTCATTTTGTGCATTACTTTATGCAGTAATTTTATCATTTATTTATCTCAGAAATGCAACATTTGCGACGGAAGTGTCAGTGGGAAGTATATCTTAGAATTAAATAAGCTATCGATTCCAATATATAAATTCACAAAAATCAGTGTTCATTTTTTTTCATATACGTATATGGAAAAAAATCCCTTAAAACTAAATAGGCCACAAGTTTAGAGCACAGACTCAGTATGCCGATCTTTTTCATCGGTTGCTATGCACGTAATTTGCACGCCCGGTGAAAAACAATGGATTTTTTTTCACCGGCTGATGTCACTTCGCCCCGTCCAGATTTTTTCCTAAAAATCACTTATCAATATCAGCCATTACCAGGTACAGATAAAACAGAAAGACAAAAGTTTGGGCCGACAGAATGAAAAATCCGGTTTACCGTCCACCGCCCAAAAAAGTCATTATTTAAAATTTTTAAAAATCATTATTTGGAAAAATACTACCTCACTGAAAGATAGACAAAGCATGCATGTACTTAGCCTAAAATAGCAATTGTCAGATGTGTTTTGACAAGTTGGGGGAGGGGCTTCGGAAGTTTAAATGCCACTTTTGACATCATATCGTGCGTCGAAATGGAGTTGACGACATCAAACCGAACATTCCCGAAGGCGAGTCTCCACGTTTTTTTATCATGTGATTTGATCGGCACTATTATTAAGTGATTCATTTCTTGGACTTGCATCTATCTAGGAATAATAGGCAGAGCTAATTCTGCTTCACTTGTCTAAAGTTGACTGTGCATCAGCCTGTATAATAAAAAAAATAATAAATAATGAAAAATGAAAAAAAGCCTCATAATTTTTTAAAATCCCTCGGACAGTAAACGGGATTTTTCATTCTCGTGTCGTGGCTTTGGTCTTTGGAAGGAACAAATATGAAAAATTTTCCATGTTTTCAGCCAGTGCCATGTAGGTTTTGTACACGAGGCTTTAGTCGATGTCCGACTTGTAAAATATAACCGTAAAATCTTGCCGCACTGTTAATGTTTTTGTTAAAAAAATAACATGAGCGAAAGCTGAACATTGTCGATTGTTGAGTTTACAATGAGTTCTGCACTGTACTTGCACCTTTTTGCCGGCGTCATCTTCGGCCGATTCCTGGTCGTTCTGGCGACCGACAGGTTTCATCATTTTTGTAAGACACTTCACCAACACTTCGGAAACCTTTGAATACAAAAAATCCCCGGTATTTTCGAGAATACAGGTTTGTTTACATGTTACCGACTCGCAACTTCCGTATCGCTGTCCAAAACCAAAACATTGATGATGTAATTGATTGGCAATGACGTCACGTACTCAGGTGACTTCGTCAGCCAATCAGCGTGTACCAAATAACATGACAATCACGAGTGGGCGCTATACAAACAAATTGTTGCAGACGACGCACTTTCAGAATTTTCCCAGTATAAATTTTATTTTAAGCAAATATCATTAATTTTGGGTTTTTAAAAGCCTGAATTTTACTAAACTACATGGCATCTGTGAAAAAACTTTCTTGCCAGGCTAATACGTTTGTATTTGTTTCACAATATGCACATGTACAACATACCAACATTATGGATATACCATTATTTTATGCTTGGAAGTGTTATATTGTCAAAAATTAAGGGTCCATAAACTACCAATCGTCCTTAACAAATTCCTCTAAAACACTTTCGTCTTCCACAGAGAACATGTTCATATTAGATAAACCATTTTCACGGCCGGCACAACTTGCAACACTGCTATTTCCTCTGTCAAGTTTACGGCATTTTGATGCGGAATTTTCTACTTCTTGCGCAAAGTTTTCTTGAAGTTTGGAAAGTTTTTTAGAGTCAAGTCTGTTTTCCGATTCAGGATTTAAATTCGGGCCAGAATTTAACAGATCCGAACTCGAATTTGGAGACGTCGTTTCGCGTCTTCGGAGGTTTGCGTCCGTTTCTTCATACTGGTACTCCGCATCAATGGTGTCCTCTAGAAACTGTCCCCACTTGCTGCTTGTGCGCCGAGTTATTTCTGGTTTTCGGGTCTTGAGACAATTTCCGTTCGATTTTGAAGTTTTCCTCGACGGACTGTTCATGTTTGATCCAGTTTTGTCTTGAAACTTTTCTTCGTGTTCCGAAAATTCTTTTGCCGTGTTTGCCGGAAAATCGATAAAATGTTGACTGGGAAACATTTCCCCTTGCTCACACAACTTTGATGTGTTGAAAGTACTCCCAAAATTATTCTTAAAAGACAATTCCGATGGGTTGTGCGCTTCTTCAGGTGTTTTCTGAAAATAAAATTTTAAAAGGAATAAAAATTATGTGACACATTAATCCTAATTTTCCTTAAACCCCCAGGATTTTTTTGAAATTATTGAATTACATGTATTTTCAAAAAAGCAAATGTGATTGGCCAAAAGTTAAGACCGGGTCAAGCACCACATATACAGACTCTTGAGTGTCATTTCTACATTCATTGTATGAATCTTCCCACCAAAAGATCATACTTTGCAACCATGGAGCGAGATTTGCTACACTGACGGGCTGTCCACAGCCGTCAAGTTCAAAGTCGAAACACGGTGTGTACAAATGAATGGTGGTTAATGGCAAGCTGATTGCACCAGCCACCGAAAGAGCCACTGAGGCAGGGTGCGCCACTCTAGCAGGGAACGAGGCAAGCTCCCCAGAAAGTTGGGTGTTTAATGAAATGATATAACTGAGCCCAGCGACCAGGGTGTGAGTACCATGAAGTGCCCGCTATAAATTATCTACTTATTCATTTGCATAAAAAAAAAATAAAAATTTACTAACTTGTTCTTCGTTATCTCTTTTCCTTTTCTTTCCGCTGTTCCATTTATCACACTCCCTCCTCCCTCTTCTCTGATGCTGTGGCCTGTCTAATGTGACCTGAGCACTTTCAAAACAAGGGGGTGTGTCCACTTCATGTAATGGCTCTTCGTCAGTGTTTTGGCCATCAATGTAAGCCTGCCATTTTGAACTTTCACTTTTCGCCTGAAAGTACAAATTAAATAAAATCTCACAAATGTAACAATTTAATTTTAAATTTAAATTTCAGACACTATCATTTCTCAAATACCTTTGGTTTATCTGGTAAGCGATTTTCTTCGACAAGGGCGCCCTCGTTATGGATTGAAGAACAAGGCTGCAACTGCTGCGGCACATTTGCGTCGAGCGACTCTCCAACTGCCATGTTTAGTTTTTGGACGTGCTGTCGGCACTCAACGCCAGACCCATGGCCGTACTCCTGTAAGAAATAAACGCAACTTTAATATATGTATAATACATATATGCATTTTTTCAAAGAAAATATTCAAGAAAATTGTTTCACGACATAAGGGGGGACTCTAAGGCATTTTTAAACTCTTGCGATTACATGTCAAGTCTTTTTGACCATTTTTTTCTGAAAAAGTTAGTTGCTGATTTTAACCAGCTGTAGAACCTGGACTTTATCGATTCAAATTACATTATGAGCAAAATTTGTCACATTTTGACTAAAAGTTTCAAAATGTCACACTTGCACTTTTGAAGATCGCATTAGTTTATTAAATCGTTCTCGTTATGTTTTGGCTAGTATCAACAAATAAAGGTGGTGTTCGATTCATAAGGTCATATATTCTTTATATGCCGAGTGTGATTGTTCTCTGAAGTCCAGTAATTATAAAAAATCAACTCCAGAAGTGTCACGACGTAAGGGGGACACTGTGTCCTGTTTTTATGGAATGACCTTTTCCCATCAAATCTGCACTTCCCGATGCTTGATGAGTCATTTAAAAAAAAAAAAATTATGATCAACTTCTCAACTCTTACTGTTCCCACTCCTAAATTTGGGGTTTTTCTATATATTTTTCTATTGATGTTTTTCTTTTGATGCTTGCTAAATCATTTTAAAGAAAAATATTGATCAACTTCTCACTGATATTTGTTGATACCATTTTTGATGTCGAGTCAGACTCGTTTACGTACCTTCTTCAGAGACTGCTTTTCCCCACACATCTTACAGACCCATTTGGGAGTTTTCTTTACTTGCTGAACCTGGAACACCTGACAGGCATAGCAGCGTACCACCTGGAATTCTTGAGGCATTGTCGTCGGTCAAATAGGTCTAAATCTTTTATAAGGAAAAAGAATCACATAGTTGTTTAAAAGTATAGGTATTTTTTTCCCGTTCAGATTGAACATTGAATTTGGTAAATTTATAGATTGGAATCGATAGCTTATTCAATTTTAAGATATACTTCCCACTTGCACTTTTGTCGCAAATGTTGCTTTTCTGTAGAAAAATCACATCTTCTACTTCAAAAATTGCCTTCAAGCTTCAGTTAGTGCACAAGATAACCATTCATGCACACACGCAGCGCCCTCTGTTGTTGCGCTTACGCACAGGCCGCTTGCCCCATAATTTTGTGCATTACTTTATGCAGTAATTTAAATTTTTCTCAGAAATGCAACATTTCCGGCAGAAGTGCAAGTGGGAAGTATATTTTAAAATTGGATGATCTGTTGATTCTAGGAGGTAATTTCATTCAAATCTTAGTTCAATGTATACGGAAAAAAATACCCTTCTTACTGGTACCGAAACCAAGGATTCCTCAAAAGTGCCCATTGCACTGATGTCGCTCGCGAGCGTGAGGAAACCCATGAGGAGAAGACGACGAATTAGAAATGGCCAGAGACACCGGGGAATCCCCTTGCTCTTTACGAAAGAATGCTCTGGCCCTGGGATCTTTAAAGTGTGTTACCTAACACACTCGACCAACAGCTTTACATCCCTTCCGAAGGATAGAGCAATTGTGTTTATTAAAGTGCCTTGCTCAAGGCCAGGGCAGGTGCACGGCCGGGTATCGAACCCGCAACCATGCCGCAACCGACCGGACCCCAAGTTTTCACCAGAGTATTGCGAGTCAGTGCAAAACACCATCCAACTTTTTTTAAAAACTCCAATTCACAAAAAGTACCTAAAATTAAAAGTAACTATTCCCAACATTAAATTTCAATTTTCATTCTTTTTACAATGTTTTAACCACATGTACTAATTTGACTAATTCTACATGTACTTTTTATGCTGCATGTGCAAACAAACTCGAAATTCCCGGGATTAAAGAGCGCCCTCTCTTGATTGTGCAACCATGCTCGGGGGAAGACATTTACCAAAAGGGGTGATGGTAAGATAATGGTGATCGCCAATACTTTAATTTAAACACAGAAAACCACTCTTCCATAAATAAAAATGAACTAAAAAATATTAATATTTTGTAAATTTAATTATAAAAGGTTTTTGTGAGTTTATTTTATTAATTTGTGACTATTTCTAAGAATTAATTTTCCCAAAGATTACAAATTACCCCATTTCTAATATCGGTTCGCCTCGTACGTCATTTGCTATTTTCGGCATATCTCGTACGTCATTGTCCGTGTTCCAAAGTGCACGAGAAGCAGATAGATTTTTTTTAACAACGACACAACACGATTTTGACGTTGAAATTTGGGTAGAAATTGCAGCAAACTGCATTACTCTATCTACAGATTGCGAACGTGAGCATATTTCGTGTTAAATTGTAAGTTAGTGCCGTCAAAAGTCCTCGTGTTTGTTCGCTTTTTTTCCTCCACATGATATTGTTTTCATTTTCGCCCCTTTCCATTCTATGCAAGACGTGTGTGGTCAAGTCGCCCCCATTCAAGTCGTCGGTATTAAAAAAGTTGGGCAAAACTTCGTTTTCAAGATTTTAATGAATGTAACTGTCAAAAACTTAAATAATTGCCCCAGCAAGTGTACATTTTGTGAGGAAACACGATTTGTATCAGTGAGAAAAATTGGAGTTTTTGTTTAAAAACGCTTGGGCCTATTTTCAATAAACCCTTTCACGGTTATCGACGCCATCTTGTTCACGAGGCACTTGGCGTACGCGTGCACGGATCGTAGCTAATGCACAGTGACCTAACAATGCATTCGTATACGATCCGCGCACCCACACAGCAACGGGTGTTCAAACTGCCCGTGAACAACATGGCGTCGATTAAACCGTAAAAGGGTTTATTTTTCCCCCTGATTTCACCGAAACTAGACATCGTATCGATGCGTACTCTTCGGAATATTTAAACGTTTGGGTGAGTGCACCTATTGAGCAAATATCAGACCCAAGGGACAAATTTCATTTTCGTTTGCCACAGATTTTGGTTGGGAAACGGTAACAGGGTGGAGGTTTTCCGAAGCCTTGTTCACGGGTACGGGTCTAGGCCTAGGCCTAAAATTTTGGTTTCAAATTTTTAATTTTTTGGAAAGAATTCCGTTTACTGGTCACCACTTATTCTCCTTATAATGACTCAATAATCACCAAAACGTGTTTATTTTAAAGGAATTTCAACAATTTCCTTGAAAATACTTGAACATTTTCTGCCCTGTTCCATAGACCCAACACACGGCGTCTCAGTGGCGACCAGTGAACGGTATTTATACCAATTTTTTTAGGCTTACCCAATCCGGTATGTCTTGTAATATAAGATATTCCATAGACAGCGCACGGAGTCTTATTGGCGAACATAGACAGAATGATTCTGTCCCTACGGGATTTCCCGTAGGGACAGAAGGTACCCCTTTCATAAAGTGGATTGTTGTCATTTTGCCTCGAAATTAGAATCACACCCAAAAATTTACTCCTAGTTGTGTCCTGCAGTGGTTTGAGATGTCCATGATTGGAAAATGATTGGAAAGAAATACTTGATCGAACTTAGCCTTATTTACACTGCGGAGAACGCATCTCACGTCCAGAATTATTTAAACGGCGACAACAAAAACTATCGTTGAGATTGCACGTGGACAAACATTTTGGCTTCAAAAACGGTGTTGTAAGTATTTCTTTCCAATCATTTTCCAATCATGGACATCTTAAACCACTGCTGGACACAACTAGGAGTAAATTTTTGGGTGTGATTCTAATTTCGAGGCAAAATGACAGCAATCCACTTTATAGAAGGAAAGCTCACTGACTATGGCGAACATATATGGAATTTTTTCCATTTATTCCGCTTCCACGGAAAATAAATTGTTGGCCCAACGTTTTATTTTAAGTGCTTTGAAAAGCCTTTGTTTTTGCAGATTTTTCCTTGAGGAACACAAGACAAGCCCATTCATCATGTCAAACGATATCCTCATGCCGAGTATGTCCAACTGGGACCCAGACCAACTGTTCGTCTGTCCCTATGACAAAGTTCACCGAATTTTAGCCAAGAGGTACCCCTACCACATCATGAAATGCCGCAAGGTAATAAAATGTCGCAAGTGTGCCCATAAGCAAGGCACTTTGCCATACATTGCTTCTCTCCACCCAGGAGTAAATGGGTACCTGAGAGGGTTAAAAAACAATTTTGAAGAAATTACCTCCTAGAATCAACGGATAATCTAATTCTAAAATATACATGTACATTGTACTTTCCACATGCACTTTTGTCGCAAATGTTGCTTTTTGAAAGAAAAATCACATTTTTTCCTTCAAAACTTGCATTCAGTTAGTGTACAAGATGAAACATGTACGCGCGCATGCAGCGCCCTCTTTTGTCGCGCTTACACACCGAGAACTTGCGCCATGATTTCGTCCATTACTCTCTGCAGTAATCTTGTCAATTAATTATCTCAGAAATGCAACATTTCTGACAGAAGTGCAAGTGGGAAGTATATCCTAGAATTGGATTATCTGTTGATTCCAGGAGGTAACTTTCTTAAAATCTTTGCTCAATCTGAATGAAAAAAATGCCGTTTTTTGCAAACATAAAGTGCAGATTTGATGGGAAAAACCCAAATTTAGGAGTGAAAAAAATTTGGTTGTTAAAGTTTTTCAGCCAGTTACATTTTGTTTTGTACACAAGGTCTGAAGCAAACTGCTAAATTTTCCAGATTGAAATCTTAAACATGTTTCTCTTTTTTCGTTTCAGAATCACAGGGGTGCCAAAATGCATTTTTGCCCCTTCAACGCACGGCATATAATTCCAATCTCGGAACTTCGACACCATGTAGCTAACTGTCCGGATAGGAGCACTATTGAGCCAGATATTGCCTATGGTATGTTCCGAGACTCTTCGGTTCGAGTTAAAGCATGTACATTGTATACAGGATGTCTAATGTCCCAATGTATTTCTAATGTATAAATACCATACAAGTTCCCCACCAATTCTTCCTAATATGACATGATAATGCTCTAAAAAGCTTAAACGTGGTGAGGAAACAAGATTTTAGCACTGAGAAAAGATCATGTTTTTCTTTGAAAATACGTGATTTTTATCGTGATTTTTACACGTGATTCTTTGAAAACACATGTTTTACTCCACAGACTTAGTGCATGGAGTCTCAACTGGTAAACATGTATGGTATTTTTCCATGAATATATATAAATGTGTGTGCGCACACTTTTTTCACAAGGGCGCCCTCACCGCTCCACAACTAGTGAGGCTGATGTCACTCGGCATCCGGGCCTAGCGCGGGGAGTGATGAACTCGCTGAACAAGACTGTTTGGCGCTCTCGGCATTTGAGCAGATGGACGAAAGTCCGAGTCTTCCGCTCGCTGGTCCTGCCAGTCTTGCTTTACGCAAGTAAAGCGTGGACCTTGACCAGCGGGCTGAGGCAACGACTGGACGCCTTCCTGACTACTTCCCTTCGCCTCATCCTCGGGTACCGCTGGATAAACCATGTGTCGAGGTGCTCGACAGGGTGCGGGTGGGGAGGGTTACCTGCTTGATCCGGGAGCACCAGCTGTGCCTCTACGGCCACGTGGCTCGCTTCTCCCTGTCGGATCCGGCGAATCGGATCCTCAGTGCCAAGGACCCTAAGGGGCCGGGGTGGAGGCGACCTGTTGGTCGACCTCGTGCGTCGTGGTTGGCGCAGCTGGGGGACCACCTAGAGGGGTGGGGGATGGGTCCGGCGCAGGCCCTATCATTCGCTATAAGGAGACCGAAGGGGTGGGGGAAGAGGGTGAACGCGGTGAAGTGCCGCTGCGGCACATGCTCCCTGACCTCTTGTGAAATTAAAATGTGTATTAAAATGTCCTTAATTGCCAACGGCAAAATAATTGTAATTTTCCATCATTTGTTTGAAATAATTGGCCGAATTTGTCAACAGCTCAATCACAAAATGGGACCGACTGCAGTTACATGAAAGGCGACACGTCAGTACCCAGCTACCATCACGAACACTACCCACCAAGTTCGGAAAACTGGGACGTCGGTGAGTAATTCTTGCCCTATTTTATGATTTTGGAATTTTTAGGACTTATATAGAGTGGTCTTACACTGTCACGGGTCACTAAACATTTCCGTGTTTCTCCTCCAGATCGGGAAGAGAACAATAGAGCATTGTGCTTTTCTGCTAGCAGTCGCGTGCGTTTCTTCACGTGGCTCTATTGTTCTCTCCCCGATCTGGAGGACAAACACGGGAGGGTTTAGTGACCCGTGACAGCAATTTCATTTTTTTTCGTCAACAGAAAACACTCGAATGAGCAGAACCTACCAAAGGCAGGATGAACCTGAGAAAATACACTCGCTAGTTGGGTAAGAGGGTTTGTTTTTATTTCGTTCATTCATAAGAAGCTTATCATTTAACTTGAAATGTCCCCAAAATTTGTTTCCACCATTTGACTGGAAAAACTTTACAAAAATTATCCAACTGTCCAATGCCATGATTCTGCCCGAAATACACAAAAAAACAATAATTGAATTTATATAAATGTGTGTGCATGCCCATTATTTTGCAAGGGCGCCCTCGTGCGAAAGAAACTAGGTCCCTGACTACTATGGTTTCCTACGCAGTATAGCCAGGGAACCAGGCTAAATAGGACAGTGGCTTTGCACAAATTCTTGAAAGAATGAATAAAGTTTTTCCTTGTTTTCTTGGAACATAGATGACCATGATGTTAAATTTGTTGTCATTCGATTGTGTTTAAATAACCAATATTTTTATTTGTTTTTGCCACGCCAGCATGTCGAAAGCACAGAGGCGCGAGTTTAACAGAAAACTACTTGAAGTTCACAGGGGCAAAGAAATGAGGTATAAAGTTCCCATTGATTATTTTATTTCTCGTGTTAAGACATCTTAAAACTTGAACAAACTTTGTCACAAACACAGTATTTAGTAATCACCATTGAAATGAAACAACCAAACGTGAAATGAGAGAAAAATGGTACTGTCCTCATCAAGATGTGAACCCGAGACCTCCAACTCTCCGGGTAAATGCTCTATCATTTGAGCTCTGAGGCACAGTGGTACAATCCTTAAGGTTTCCTCCAGACCCTTGACTCACCGGTCAGATGCTCTACCAGCTGAGCTATGAGGCACAGTGGTATACTACCTCAGGTTTTCCCCCAAGACCTCTGACACACCAGGAAGATGCACTACCAGCTGAGCTATGAGGCACAGTGGTATACTACCTCAGGTTTTCCCCAAGACCTCTGACACACCGGGCAGATGCTTTACCAGCTGAGCTATGAGGCACAGTGGTATACACCCTCTGGTTTTTCCTAAGACCTGTAGCTCACCGGGCAGGTGCTCCATCAGCTGAGCTATGAGGCACAGTGGTATACTCCCTCAGGTTTTCCCTAAGACCTCTGAGGCACACCGGGCAGATGCTCTACCAGCTGAGCTATGAGGCACAGTGGTGTACACCCTCAGGTTTTCCCCAAGATCTCTGACACACTGGGCAGATGCTCTACCAGCTGAGCTATAAGGCACAGTGGTATACTCCATCAGGTTTTCCCCAAGACCTCTGACACACCTGGCAGGTGCTCTACCAGCTGAGCTATGAGGCACAGTGGTATACTCCCTCAGGTTTTCCTCAAGAACTCTGACACACCGGTCAGATGCTCTACCAGCTGAGCTATGAGGCACAGTGGTATACTCACTCAGGTTTTCCCCAAGACCTCTGACTCACCAGGCAGATGCTCTACCAGCTGAGCTATGAGGCACAGTGGTATACTCCCTCAGGTTCCCCGCAAGACCTCTGACACACCAGGCAGATGCTCTACCAGCTGAGCTATGAGGCACAGTGGGATACTCCCTTAGGTTTTCCCCCGAGACCTCTGACGCACCGTGCAGATGCTCTACCAGCTGAGCTATAAGGCACAGTGGTATACTCCATCAGGTTTTCCCCAAGACCTCTGACACACCTGGCAGGTGCTCTACCAGCTGAGCTATGAGGCACAGTGGTATACTCCCTCAGGTTTTCCTCAAGAACTCTGACACACCGGTCAGATGCTCTACCAGCTGAGCTATGAGGCACAGTGGTATACTCACTCAGGTTTTCCCCAAGACCTCTGACTCACCAGGCAGATGCTCTACCAGCTGAGCTATGAGGCACAGTGGTATACTCCCTCAGGTTCCCCGCAAGACCTCTGACACACCAGGCAGATGCTCTACCAGCTGAGCTATAAGGCACAGTGGTATACTCCCTTAGGTTTTCCCCAAGACCTCCGACACACCAGGCAGATGCTCTACCAGCTGAGCTATGAGGCACAGTGGGATACTCCCTTAGGTTTTCCCCCAAGACCTCTGACGCACACCGGGCAGATGCTTCACCAGCTGAGCTATGAGGCACAGTGGGATACTCCCTCAGGTTTTCCCCAAGATACAACTGGCAGATGATCTACCTACTGAGCTATAAAGCACAGTGGTATACTCCCTCAGGTTTTCCCCAAGACCTCTAGCTCACCGGACAGGTGCTCCATAAGCTGAGCTATGAGGCACAGTGGTGTACACCCTCGGGTTTTCCCTAAGACCTCTGAGGCACACCGGGCAGATACTCTACCAGCTGAGCTATAAGGCACAGTGGTATACTTATGTTTTCCCTACAAATTTTTCGCTCGGTGTTGCTTTGATATAATTACCATTAAAATCAGAAACAAGTTTATGCGATGTCTTTAGTTTCTTTGAATTGCTGATACTTTTGCAGCATGTAGTTTTATTGACACTCTGCATATTTTACGTAAATTTTAATTAAACTTTTTTTTCTTCTGCCGAGCAGCAGTGATGAAGAAACTATGGCACACGAACAACCAGTAAACGAGATGCGTCGACCGAAGCAACTCCCCAAAGTGGCAGCGGTGCTCGAACAGCAACAACACGCCGCGCAAAACGGTAAGAAATGAAACCAAAATGGTTAAAAATTAAACCAAAGACATTTTGTAGCAGGGCAATTTCAGATTTACATTTTAGAGACTTTGAGGGCTTGTAATGCTTCACGTATTCAAGTTGTTTGATTTTAAACACATGTTCTTCAAGCATCATTGATGGAAGTGTAATTCTTGAAAAAACTGATTGTAATGCCATTCTCAATTAGTGTGATACGCCCAAAAAACCTCAGTTTTAAAACCGATTTTTATTTATTTATTTATTTATTTATTTATTTATTTATTTATTTATTGTGAAGTAAAATTTTGAGTAACTGCAAATGTTGTATTGGGGCTTTAAAGTTTGTTTTGCTGTTACATTTCCAGTGTCAAACTCTGTTGGTCGTGGTGTACCTCGCGGTCCCATTGGACTGGGAAGAGCCATGCTTTTACCAAGTCAAGCGGCAATGCCACGACCTGGAACTAGTGAGTATAAATTCATTATCAATCTTAAATGTCGACTCTTAGAGAATTTATACTGGTACTTGGCTTGACTTCTAACTTGGCCCTGGTTCGAATCCCATCTTGATCAGTAAAAAAACACGACAAAACGTGACAGAAACGACATCAAATGATATGAAACACATGGTTGGATACAGCAATTTGTTCAACCTTGATTTCCACCAAAACTGGTATGCTTATTTTTCAGCACATCTTCGCGATGCAAAATCGAACGAAGGCACGCAATACGATGTACTACGTAGTTATATTCTGCGTATTGTAAACACTCATGAACACTGTATACTGTTCATGCAGCACGTGCTAAGTACACGATGTACATTTACGCACACAAGCCAATGGCATTGTGTAACGAAATTGCACTACATTCTTCTGAGCGCGCATGTATGTCAAAAATTGAAAGGATTTGGCGCATGCACAAACCATGACACAGCCTCTTCATCAAGGTTCAACTGAACTTCTTCTGAATTAAGCAAGTGAAATGTGTAGCACAAACGACAAAAGTTAAATTTATTCTCTGGGATAAAATCATTCAGGTATGCAGTATTTTAACACGTTAACTGTTATCTCATCTGTTTTCTCATAATTTTTGGTTCATTTCAAATACATATTTTTCCCCTTTAAGACAGGATAGTTTCTATATTTTTGTGTTTCTAGCCGTTCAAGGACGCTCCATTGCAGCCAATATTTTCAACTCTCCCGACACCCAACAGAACGGGACGCAAGAAACACCGCAAGTGGGAACCAGGCGAACGCCAACCGTTGCAATGGTAGTTAATTCTTCTTGCCAAAGTGTGACAAATGTTCAGACCTTTCAAATTCATACTGATAACTTGGAAGGTCTGACATTTTATACTGATAATATGTTAAAAATTACATATTTAAAGATAGTATACATGATTGATAAACTGTTACAAATAGTTTTATCCTCCTGTGTGATTGAAGATATGTATGACTAAAACCAACCTGAGCAAAAACCAGCTCTGTACTTCGTCTAACTTTTGAGAAAACAGTCAAAAAAGGGTTTGCAGTCATTTCGCCTCAAAACCACTTCGTCCTGAACCATTTCGCCCTGAACCACGGCCTGTGCATGAAGTGGTTTAGGGGCGAAGTGGCATTTGGGCGATGTAGTGTTTGGACGAAGTAATTTGGGGCGAAATGGCACTTGGGCGAAGTGGTTTGGGGCGAAATGGCACTTGGGCGAAATGGTTTTGGGGCGAATTTAATTTTCGTCTCATGAGACGAAAACTAATTGTTTTACTCATTTCTCAAAGACTATAGCACTTCAGACAAAACCATTTCAGGGGAAGTTTTCTACGGTCATCATGTTTATATTGTGTAAGTTAGGCGTAAATCTGTGAACATTTCTGATTTTCGAGATTACCAATGATGTATACTGCCTTTAAGGGCATTATTTCTTACAAAATGTGGTTATCAAAATCACTCATAAAAAGCAAGATACAAAGTAGGATTTGAGTATGATGAGAACGTCATTGTATGGTGCTTGTTGAGAGTTTGTTTAGCAGGGTTGTAAAGACTTGGACTCGAGACTCGGACTCGAGTCGACTACCAGCTGAGCTGTTAGGCATAGTGGTATACTCAGTCTGACTTATTATATGTGTAAGCCTCATTTCATTCGTTAAATTTTGTTTTTTCAGGCCTGTGCAAACACTGCACCAAGTGTTCCAAGCATCGTGCCCCAGAGTGATTTCAACGTTCAACCCCCTCCGCCCTCTATGCCCAACCTAGTGGGCCTAGGCAGGGGTCTGGGTATCCCTCGAGGGGGTTATAGACCAGGGCTCGGAATGCCAGCAGTCGGTGAGTATGAAGAGCAGTCGGCTTCCAAAAAGCCGTAGAAAACACCAAGTTAAAGAAGCTTGTTCAGATTTTTCCAGAAAATATATTTCGCTCCAACCTAACAATCAAATAAAATACCTCCCCAAAATACTATCCTTGGGAAGAAAACAGGAAATTTGCAATCTCCAATTTGGATGTGGAAGCAAGAAGATTGGTGTAATCACTGCACTGCTTTATGGAACCGGATAAATTAGTTTACAAAACACCGGTGGTTTTTTGATGATATCCTTGAAAATATACAGATTGAGGGCGTGAAATTTCTGAATGGTAATGAGAAAAGTCTGCATGATACGGTATCAAAATCTCAACACCCATGGGAAAAACGGGGGGCTCAAAAAAGTGATCTGGACACGTTCCTTTATTTTGAAACTAAATTGGTTCTTACGAACTTGCACAGAGGTTCAAAAGCAGCAACGTTTCTGACTATTTGCTCTGTTTCATTTCGCTATCCAGGACTGCAGTCTAGAAACCAGACAACCCTTGCCCAGCGGCCAGGCATGCAGAATTGACATCACGTAACTCTGGTTGGTTTGTCTTACTTGAACATAGTTGAACCTCATTAATAAGAGGTCATCGGGACTTTGTAGATTACCTTGTTATAACAGGAACCTTGTATTATCAGGAACGAAAACAATGAAGAACAAATTATTTGGGAGATAAAATTCGTGACTTTACTGTTCCCCCACAATAGACCGATCCAGTAAGCTCCGCCCATTTTTGAATTGACCAATCACAGCTGCAGGTTCAGGTAACCAAAAAGCAGATCTCCATTTTGGTTACCCGAGTCCTCAAAATTGTGTGCACAGAGCTACGGCAAATGCAGCACGAGTGACGCAAAAACACCATAAACATCATTTTTATCAGCACAGAGGAGGCCTAGCGGGTTTAAAACGGATTGTATAAGACTTTCCTAACCTACTTTTAATCTCTTCATAAATGTGTTTTTGTGTAAACGTGAAAAACTTACCAAAATTAGCTTGTCGTTTTGCTAAGTTGTGCATTCACTGCGTTCTAGATGTGTGTCGAGATGTTTTTGTTCGATGGCACGCGTATTACAGGCGTGTTGTACGTGCACGCACACGACCGGATACTTAAGTGCACATTTTGCTTTCGAGCGTGCAGTTTCTGTGTGCGTATGCGTGTTTCAATACGCGCTGACCAGGGCGCAGACGCTGACGCACGGCACGGCCATGCGACTCTACTGCACATGTTGCTAGGCAATTTCTAAATGGGCGGAGCTTACTGGATCGGTCTATTCACTGTGCACGGTACATGGCGCAGTGCATAATGGTATAAAAACCTAGTACGCTGGCAGAATCTCGTACGTACGATTGTACACAAGTGGATGTGTTTCCGGAGATGAGTGGAGTTCTTGGCCGCTTCAAAATCGTAAAATGCGGAGAATTTGTTTTTTTCAGATACAGATTCAACCTACTGTATATCTGTTTTGGGGTTATGTGGGCGTCTAGGGGTGGAATTTTTGAGATAATCTGTGGTTACGGTATTGCGTGATGCCGAGCTTGCGTGGTGTCGCCAGTCATGGGTAGTGAGTCCCGCACGCTAGGCATTCGATGAACATTATAATCTTTTTGTTTGATGAAGCAAAATTGGTTCTTTTGATGAAGAGATTGCTTAAGGAAAATTTTCAATTTGTGCAAACCCCTTAGTTGACGAAGCGAATTGACACGAGATAGGGGCAATATACAGCTTAATTTGATCTTTGTTAGTTGTTTGATGTGAATCCTACTGATCGTCTTTATGTGAGGTGTGTACGAACGTTTCAGTAAGTAAACATGATTAACTGAACTTCGTTGAACAAAGCGATTTCCATGTGACCAGAGTCCTTATTGATTGCTTTCCATGACGTAGAACATCCGGGAATGTTTGGGTGTCACCGGTCACGCGCGTACATACGCGCGCCAATAACAATTGGATAATGTGCGCCTAATTTTCTGCTATTTTTATAATAGTGTGATCTTATTGAAATTCGACTGTATTTAAAAGTTAAAATTTTCAAAGCCTGTTGAATCCAATACAAGTACTGAAAAAACATAAAACCACCGCGGTTCTAGGTACATAATACAGTTAAACATAATACAGTTAATTTAAATACAATTAAGTCTCGTTGAAAAATCGTGGAACTTCGAGGAATGAGTGAAAAGTTTGCTATCCGGAGTTCACGTTAAAGGCCCAGTGGATCATTTGCAATGACCCCAAAAAGTAATCGACGAGTTTACAGGGGAAAAGTTCTGAAAATAAAGATTGAATTAATAGCAACTATCCAATAAAAGGTTTTCGCTCAAAATGATATAATTTTACCAGAAAATAATCCGTAAAGATGAAATTATTTAGATCGTTTGCAAACGATTTATTTATTTTTGGTTCGCATCTACGCGGTCCAAAATGCATGGGCGCTGTGTACTCTGTGTGCGTGTTCCAACGCGATGCATTTTTATAAATCGCGCGCACACGCAGTATGTGATGTGCGCCACAGAGTGCATGACGCAAGCCACATGCATAGTACCCGATCAACTGAGAACGAATATTTGAAACACCCCGCCAAGACCAGGAAAACGCATATAGATTTTCATGTTTTTTTTAAAATGTGGTACATTTGACAAAGCTGAAATTTCTTCGGATGAGTTTGTTCATGTCTTTCTTTTGATTTATAATGGTTTTATTCGCAGAATTGCTAAAAAACAGATCATCTACAGGCCTTTAAGCAAAGTCGTCGATAAACCTCAACATTTTTGTTGCATCTTAAGGTTAAAAAAACGTTTTGGTTGCGGTTTTTTTTTTGACTGGCTACGAAAATATCTTGAGTTAACCAAAGTTACTGGTGTGGGAACACATTATTTGAATTCACAAATATGGCCACTTGTGCAGAGGTTCTATCAACAATTAAGTAGCAAGTGTCTGCGATCGAAAAAGAGCCAGATTTTCCAAGAAGTTGTAAAGAGATGTTTTAGAATTTAGAGTTTAATTTTATGAGTTTCGTTTAATTTTATCTTTTTTGTTTTCACTTGATTTATTGTATAAAATGTATATAAAACTTGTTGGTAGTTTTTTTAAAGAGCCTCGGAAATGATATTTTAAAAATCAAAATCTGTTATACAACTACTCCGTTAAACTCTCTTTGGAAATTTTTGTGGGGTTAAGCATAAGATCAAGTTTTTTGTTTGTTTTTATGCTAATACAAATTTACATATTCATGAGCAAGGTTGTGATGTCACATTAGGCAAATGGTCACACTCAACTGTCACGAGATCTTACTATTTTCTCCAACTTAAAGGCACAGGCTCGTCAGCAATGCGCGCCTGCCAAATGTGTGCCACGCAATACGCAGCTCCATAGCAAAGGCATGGAGCTGCGTGTTTCGAGCACGAATTTGGCGGGCGCGCATTGCTGACGAGCCTGTGCCTTTAACAAAATATTTGTAACCCATGGGTATTTAGTTTTGTTTTATACGTTGCCTGTTTAAAAACAGTTGAAAAAAATTACTTTTTCATTTTGAAATCTTTGTTTTTTTCTTTACTTTTCTCTTGTGAGTTCCTGTAGTGATATGCCCCAAACAGCGCCCTCTTTCTGTGAGTTTCTGTAAAAAATGTTGAAAAATGCTACCGTTTATCCATTTTACATCAAAATGAACAAAATAATCAAATAAAAAACAAATAATCTCTCGCATGCAGCAAAAAATGTGCATAAAGTAATTTAGCATTTCAGGGGCCCTTTAAGACGGAACAATATTGTCCAACTTTAACTGAGTTTTTGTCAGAATTAGAACCACCGAAATATATATATTTTTACAGTAGTTTAGGTTTTAGAGGAAATTTTGCCGACAACCCTTGCAGGTCAAATTTTGCTTGCCAAAGACCGTTATAGACCATATCGGATAGCTGCCATCTTGTGGGGCAGTTTCTTCGTTACTCGGAGACAGGCATGGTTGCACATTTTGTGCTTAAATTGTGAACCAGTTTAAATGACAAATGCTGTCCTACAAGATGGCGGCTATTCGATACGGTCTATACCGTGCTTCAAAGTTCGAAAATTGAATGGGCAATTTTGAGAAAAATGCTATTTCGCTTGTCAAAGATTACAACTCGTGGTGGTGTTTAATAGTAGTACATATATGCTTTTCTTTTTTGAGAATAAATGCAGTTTCCAAACATCTAACTTTAGAAAAAGGTGGGCCATTTTTAGTACACTAAGGCCCGCTTCAAACGTCGCGCTTATGCCGTGTTAAATTAAATTCAACTTGGCACGACGTTGGTACGGTGTAAGCACGGCAGTGGCTTCAAACGTCGAACTTAATTGCAAACTCCCAGTCGAGCTTAACTACATCCAACATGGCGGATGAGTATTGTGCACGTCATGGACGTTCTACACGTGCGTTTTCCATTCTGTCCATTGTATCACGTCGCCATTTTATTGTTTTAATGCACTTGTTTGTTGGTTATTTCTTTACTCACATACGCGCTGCAAGCATGCGCATTCCTAGTTGTGAACAAAATTGCAGACCAACTTCGAACTGGAATTTAATTCGACATGGCAGAAGCACGACGTTTGAAGCCGAACCGTGCTTTTGCAGCACTAAATAGAGTTAGCATGGCCGACCCTGTCGAACTCATTTTGCCGAGCCAAATGGCTTCAAACGTCGTAGTTGTGCCTTGTCGAATTAATTCGACACGGCATAAGCGCGACGTTTGAAGCGGGCCTGAGCTTATGAAAGGGCAAAAGTTAGTATTTACCCCGAATTTGCATATTTATTTTCCAGATTAATCCACAATTACAAGTACAAATGTGTGCCGTCTTACTTTTTCCAGATGATTATTTTAATTTCTTTTTTTCACCCAAAGTAGGGTTGTACTTCGACATGTGCGGTTTAATTGTTGAGTTCTTTAACAGAAACAAATCCATAAGGTCCATTATACGTGTTTGTTGTATAAAACATTTTAAAGATTTTGTTTATATAAACCAATGTATCGTGATTTTGTATCTTTTTAAATCGTAGATATTTGTTTACAGCTTATATTAAAGTAACAGACATTAGTCTTTCCTTGTACTTTACTGTGCTGTAATATATTATTCCAGGTATGAATATTTGTTTTTAGGGATTATGACCCAGGGACCGCCGGGGTGAATAAATTCGATACAAATGTCCATGAGTTTGGGAAATCTGGATGCAGTGAAAAGCAACTTGGCTCCACCGGGATTCGAACCGCGGACCGTCTGCTTAACGTGCAGACGCCCTACCAATTTAGCTATGAAGCCAACTGGTGGTCTCGAATCACGGCAGTTCAGTTGTTCCTCACTGATTGGGATTGGCTATCACGTGAGCTTAGCAAGCCCTACAGAGGGATAAACCCTTCAATGAGATTACCACCCCTTCCAAAGATAATTTAAGATATTCCCCAAACCCCTGCCCGGCTTGCCCCAATTATTAAGTATGAATAATTGTATTTATATATTATTTTACACAGGTATATAATTTAGTTCAAAGTACGAGTTTTAAGTGTTTAAACTTGTGTTGAAACCATAGAGTTAGATATAGAAAACTAGAGTGCGCACTCCCAATACATGTTGTGCCGATATGGACGCTGCCATTTTGGCTTAACGCTATGGGTGCACGGTGGTCAAAGGGGTGTTGCCATAGAGCTAGATATAGAAAACTAGAGTGTGCACTGGCTATTAAAGTCACATGTGTGGACTGTGCCGATGTGGGCGGCGCCATGTTTGCTTAACGCTATGAGTGCAAAGTGGGCAAACATAGCGTTAAGCCAAAATGGCGGCGTCCCTATCGGCACATCATGTATTGGGAGTGCGCACTCTATCGCTATTGTATATTCACCCACAATTTATCATCCAAATAATCCGGTTTTTGTACCACCCGACACCGACGACCCAATTTCAACCGAGCCCCTTGAACTATCCCGGGATGGATTTCGCACTGGTCGGTGCATCCTAGCTTTGATTGTATCGGTAGTGAACAAAAGTATCCGCGGTGACACTTTTGTTTGAACCGGCGGATCAAGTGTTTGTTTATTATACAGTTGGGGTGAGCCTTTCGTAATTTAAAACACCGATTTTGTTCCGAATTTAGTATGGTTTAGTAACAGTAGCACACAATTGACCCTTGATAGCGAGGGGTATATTGGTTGTCATGCCACATTGGTTTTCAGTGTTTTATATCCCTTTTTTTGTGGGAAATAAATCGCTAAATTGGGGTTCATGTTACTTGGTCTATTAAAGGGTAGTGGCTATTTTGGCAGGTTATTGTTGAGTTTCACTTTCTTGACAACCGGTTGTTATCCGACATTACTGTGTCCATACTATGGCACGCCAAAGCGAACAATAATTCAACACTGATAATTTAACGTTAACCCTAAAAAACAAGTCAACAAATAAAAGGTTGGCATGACTTTTAAATGTTGATAGACTGTTTGAAACCGCAGCTTACCGCAACCTCGTCACCAGGTTGGTCGAGCATCCTCGTTCCTAGCTGCTCTTCCAGACCATGGGGCCGAGGTCGGGCATACCGTGCTTTTGTTGGCAAGTTTTTAAAAAATTTGAGACTTAGTTTTAGTTTACCATCAGTCCTGAAAAACATAAGTGTTTAACTATTTCGGCTTCGGCGTGCCATACGCGCGACGTCAACAACTATCATCCGCCATTACCGTGTCCATACTATGGCACGCCAAAGCGGAAATAATTAAACACTGATAATTCTACCGTCAACCCTGAAAAACAAGTCTCAACATTTTTAAAAACTTGCCAACAAAAGCACGGTATGCCGGTTTCAAACAGTCTATCAACATTTAAAAGTCATGCCAACCTTTTTTTTAAACTTGTTTTTCAGGGTTGACGTTAAATTATCAGTGTTGAATTATTTTTGCTTTGGCGTACCATAGTATGGACACAGTAATGGTGGATAGCAACCGGTTGTCAAGAAAGTGAAACCCAAGAATTGGTTCTAGTGGAGTACTAAAGCGAAAACGTCATCCTTTGTGTGTTGCCAAGGCTACTGGATCTCGACACTAAGACCAGTGAACTGTTTCCTTGCGCTTTAGCAATGGACGTTTCAGATTACCATGTCTAGACCCAGTTACCCTGGTACTGACGTCGCACTTTAGTAGTCTATTGCCTTAACGTGTACTGTAGGCGTGGCTAAATATGTGACGTCACTTACAAACCAGACAGACTCAAAGCATGACGTCATGTTTTGTTTACATACATGTGTGCTTTTTTAGACGAGTCCCAGGGAACCAGACGATTGTAGGGACATAGGGAAACGTATGTGTTAAGTTTGGTTGCCAGACAAAAATTTGTGTTAACCCCTTGAACCGAAAATGAATCCCAAAATGACAAGTAGTTCATCGATCAAAGTTTGACCAGTCTTTACCAAAAACAGATATGGGGAAGCCATCGAGGTACTGATATGATCGAGTAGACATAGATATCGCGGCCCACAATAATTATTGGCAAACAAACATACAAAAGAAGTGCTATTTGCGTATTCCATAAAACTCTTTTATTATATTGGGGTTGCGATATGTACCTCTGACTAGACTGGCCGGACACAATATGTAAACTAGAGGTATGACGTTTGTTGTTACAAACGCCAGGTGATCGGGGTAAATGAACATTTTGTGATGAATTTCAGACGTTGTTATCACCTGTGGAATGGCAAAAATGGAAGTTCAGCAGCCGATTTCACGAAACTTTACTCAATTGCGCAAGTCCACTTACGCCATTACTTGCGCAATAACTTATGGCGTAGGTGGACTTGCGCAATTGCGTAAAGTTTCGTGAAATCGGCTGCTGTATACACTAATCCGGTAACTAATATCTCCTCCCTGCATATCCGCCATAGCTGGGGGTTGATAGCTTGCACCGTTTTGAGATATGAATTGTTGAAATAATAATCTTTGAAATCTTGTAATGTGACACCTGTGACGACATCATGACGTCACAATTTTGTGCACAAATTGGTGAACAATATGTTGAACGTCAAGTTCTTAAATGTGGCGAAGGAATCATACCAATATCTGTTGTAGTTTTCAAAATACAGCATTTTAAAACATCTCAGCTCCAAATTTGCGTAATTTGACACCACATTACGTAACCACCGTCCATGTCATGACGTCACCAATGGTATAGTCAAAAGGTCCACATGTGTGGAAACATTTCGTTCCGTAGAAATATGGTCAAATTCACTACCACTTTGAATCTATTTGCATTAAAAATGCTAAAAATTAGCACATTTTCGAAGAACTTCCGGTTTGGACCGGAAGTAGGCGTCACACAGGGGTCATGACATCGTATGATTTGTTCAGTTCATTTAGACTTATCATGTTGTGAAAGAATTGTTCAAGTATCTATAATTATAATTTAGGCAGTTTCAACCCTTTTATTTTAAAGCCCACATCGATTTAAAATCAGTGTCAATTGAAAGAGTGGTTATTGACTAGAAGAAATCTGTTTATTTTTTTCAAATCGGATTTTGCATTGCGAAGCTACAGTCGGTTTGGATAATTGAAAACAGGGTAAAAATTCATCGGCAGGTCAAAGGTTATCCTATGTTTTTCTTTATTTCTAATTTGGCACCGACAATGGTCACTGTGGCTTATACTTTTGGTTATATATCTTTGCTCAACTCTATCCTGGATGGCCCAAAGTTGGTACAAACAACAGTTATTAATATATGTACAAGGACAGATAATTAATTTATATTTTAAATACCTCATTTGCATAATAAATTAATAATTTATGCAAAAACGGTCAATTTTCAAGGGAAAACTCATTTTTCTCAAATTTATCTTAAGCAGGTTTGATTATTACAATGCATCTTGCATCATTTAATTAAAGTATTTACTTTAATTAAATGATGCAAGACATTGTAATAATCAAACCTGCTTAACTACAGATAATTAGTTTATATTGGAATCCCATAATTTGCATAATTTATGCAAAAATGTTGTTTGTTAAGGGAACCTTATTTTTCCCCAATTAATGTTGAAAAATAGATTGATAAGAGATACTGATATAATCAAATCTGTCTATTGTCAAGATTGGGACTTGCATCAATAATTTAATTGACATAATCAATCACTGTATGTGTTAATTACCAAGCCAATACTATTTTGGAGAGGTGTGGATTGAGGGCAGCAAAAAAGAATGACAGGAAGCGCATCCACACACAAACTGTACAACTTTCCAAATTGCTTACAAAGTTACATTAAATACAAAACAGAGAAGAGAATGACGTATTATTCTTCAGAGATAAATAATTTATGTTTTGATCAAAACAAACGGATGTGGAGCCTAGAGGTTATATTTAAATCTTTACAAATAATAGTAATTACAGATGTTACTACGGGCAGGAGGCTCAACTATGGATGACGATTCTGCATCATCAAGGGACTCGTACTACCCTTTTTCATCTTCAGGCTCACTGGTGGTATGTCACAGGACGAGGACCACAGAAAAGCTGCAAAAATAATTGACAAAGAATAATATTACTCAACAAATTATTTGCCTTCATTTGTTAAGTAACAACTAAATATCTTTAATTGGTGTATCTGATATCACGTATTGTCTTTGAATGTTAATAAATTCAATATCAGTTACAAAATTGGCACACAATTTTGCACAGATTGACGTAAAACGCAGGTTTTCTAACGCTGCATCATTGCTTGTTTCACGGGAATTACGAGATCATCGCGTATGCAGTGGGCACACCACCGCCGTACGTCCCGGCCCTACACACGGCGTGGAACTCGGTCGTACGTCGGTGTGGACATTGCACGCGAGCGAAGTCTCGGATTCCTGCTCAACATGCCCTCCTAAAAGTACATTTTTGCGACAAATGGTAGGCCTTACGGACTTTTTGTCAGTATGGTAGGATTGTTTAATGTCTACTTTTGTATACATACCTTGTCGCTTGGTGATTCACGTTGATTATGGATCGCTTAATGGACGAGAAAAAATGTTTTTGATCGCAAAAGTTGCAACCCGCGGTCGATTTTGTACGCGAATGGACCCCAGGCTAGCTGGAAGCATACTCTTTTCCGATGATGACGTTTCTAAGCCAACCGGCCAATCAGAACGCGCAAATCTTTACCCGAAGTGTTCCGATCTTATTTAGCCCGATTCGTTTTAGCGTTGAAGTGTGTACCACTGACACGAACTCGCCGGAAGTTGTGTGTGCCCATAGGAATGTGCAGTAACCACGGGCGCTGTGTGTGGAGTATATGGGGCTCTCTGTTTACGATAACAGAAGTAGTCCGTCTGTGGAACAGTATTACGGTTCTTGAGATATGAATTTTGAAAATAATAACCTTTGAATTTTTGTAATTTGACACCTGATGACGTCATGATACTATACATGCTGGTGAAAGTCTGCCGTAGGGCCTTTGTCTGTATCTAATTTACTAACGATTCAGCTTGGTTTGATGGGCATTGTTACTGGTAAGTGTAAAAACTGAGATTTCCGTTTTCGTTGAACTTTGACCTCCAATTGACCCAAGAAGGAAGGGTCAGATGAAAATGCCCACACAAAGAAAGTTGTAGCACAGAATGTCATCTATAAACCTGCTAAATACGAAGATCCTGGGTCACGTGGTTTTCGAGACGGAAGCATTTTAAAATATGCATATTTTGGTTTTTTGGGAGGTGTAATTTGATACTTGATGACGTCACGATGACGTCACGCTTGATGCCATCATAATATTAAACACGCTGGTGAAAGTCTGCTATAGGACCTATGCCTGTACTTAGTTTCTTAAAGATTCAGCTTGGTTTGATGGGCATTGTTGCTCAATAAGTGCAAAAATTGAGATTTTCGTTTTCGTTGAACTTTGACCTCAGATTGACCCCAGAAGGAAGGGTCAGATGAAAATGCCCACACGAAGAAAATTGTAGGCCATGATCTGATATATAAGCCTGTCAAATACGAAGATCATGGGTCACGTGGTTTTCCAGACGGAAGCATTTTAAAACATGCATATTTTGGTAATTTTTGGGTTGTAATTTGATACCCCATGACGTCACAGTGACGTCACACTTGTATGCACACCTTCACATTGGGGTTGATGTTCCTACCAAGTTTCAAATTGATAGCTTGAACCGTTTTGAAGAAAAGCTCTGGAAACGTTTGAGTGGAAAAAAAAAAAGAAAAAGAAAAAAAAAAAAAAAAGACAAAGAAATCGTACGAGAGTAATAGGTGATCGGGCTGTTGGCCCGATCACCTAATTAACCAATCTATCGTAGAATCGGCACCAATGCAATGCCTATAGCTACGTTTTAAAAAATTGACAAAATTAATAGCATGAAATTTGAACCCCATATATCATGCGGCGTGGACAGCAATTCATAGATATACAAACAGATAGGCCTACAGCGCTTCTTCATATTGACTGCACAGCGGTCTGTCTAAACGTGCGGCTTTGATGATTTTAGGGGCATCGTTGGTGACTGTAGTGTATAGTACTCGTGCAGTTTACGGTTAATTCATGTGTATTAATTCTTTGGCAAAGTTGAATCGTCTTTGGGTTTGAGAAAACAGTTTTGACAAGGAAATTATCTTACGTGAGAAATCACCCCACTGTAGCATCATTTTGAAGTCAACTAGAGTACCAACAATGATACGTGTTTTGCTGTTTACATAACCAGCGGCTACCTCTAACTCGCATCACTGAAAATTAAACTCGAGAACCGGATACTGAGACCTTTGCAAAGAAAGAGCGACCATTGTGAGCTTCTGCAGAATAAAAGAACTCTGACTTCACAGATAATAGGTGAAACGGAGAAATACGACGTACGATACACATAATACGAACTGTGGACATTGGCTGTTCAAGCAAGTGGATCACGTGAGTCACAATTCTGGTGACTCTTGCAGCGTGTGAAACGAACACATGGCAGAAATTCGGCCAGTCGTCAATTTTCGAACGTCCTGGACCAACAAAGTCGTGCTTGGGAACTTTCGAATAACATATCTAAACAGGAGGGAAATGTACGAAGTTATATTTCGGAATTGGATGCAATTTGGAGTTGACTTGGACGCCATATTGGTTTGGTTGGAACATCTTCAATGCATCGAAAAGTGATTGCGGTTTCTTTACAGCAGTTGACCAATTTCAATTAACTAAGATCAAATCTAATGAACGTACATATGAATGAACCTACATGAACCTGCATAAATGCAACGCTAGTGTGTTTTCTGGGTCCCAGTTTCAAGTTGGACTCCAACTCTCTGATATGTCCGAGTTCCGAGTCGAAGCAAGTTTGCGGTATCACAGTTGAAATGGATTATTTTTTTGGAGTGAAGTTCGTTTCGTGTCAGCAAGTGGGATTTCGGCTTCAGAAATGAACTTCTTCGAAATTTTTGTGTTCACATTATCATCGACTCGGACATTTTCGTCAGAGCTACATCTATCATTACCTGCTAAAAATTACAAGTAAATGATTTCCGGAAAGATTTTCTTCTGAACTTTAAAACTTGTGGAAGAGTATCCATCCTGCATAAGGATGTGATTCGATCTTCTGTGTTCGTTTGAAGATGAATTTTCTTCCAGAAATGAAAGACTGCTCAAGTTAAGCGAAATCAAAATGATTTGATGATCGTTCGTCGATATGACAAATAGTGGTTTGACGGATATTGAACTAATTGTATCGATAGATGGTGAATCGGACCAGGGTTCAACTTTAACTACGCCCCTAAGGTTAAAAGGTCACCCTAAATTGAGCCTAAACTTGGCCGGTCATATGAGCGGCAGTTTGCCGGACGTAATGCGTCTTTTACCGCCGATACGGGACACCGGCGCGGAGTTGAGGGTTTACCGGGAACTGACCGTGCCGGGTAGGGGAGTTGGAGGCATGCGGCCTGCACGCTCAAGCAGCTCTCTCCTGGTGCTCGATCGCGGTGGTGGTCCGGGGATTTGTTTCCGGGCTTCCGACTCTGAGAAATTGCTACCAGTGTTGTCGAACAACGAACAAGCTGGATTGCGACGCTCGTTCTCAAGTCAAGGTCTCAAGCTAGCGGGGTCATCACCGGGCTTACGCCCACATTCTCCGCGCCCACCCTCGCCCTTCTACCCCCACCGCACCCACAATGACTCCACCAAACTTGCCAAAACTCCACATCTCGAAAGGACATGTAAGGACAGACATAGAAGTGTTTCGCCGAATTGCAGGATCAAAAACGACGACTCTTTAAAAGACGAACATCATGTCCTCACAAGACGAATTTCTCAGTCCCCAAATCGCCTCTTCACCGAAAAACGCCGAGGAAGTGAGGGAATATTCACGGTACAACCGCCCTGCGTTGGAAAACCGAAACCCAATTTCGATCCACGGCTCCAGCTGACTAAAACGTCCCCAACACCAATCAGTAAAGATGTTGGGGAGATCATTACACCGGCCTCTATTCAGAAACAAAAAGCACAAAGGCTTTCCAAATCATGCCAGAGGTTCTCCCGTCTATCTAGGCTAAACAGTGCATCCCTTGAAGCCGTGAACAAGCGAGCTGATGACGATGATTTTGAAGATCAAGAAAAGCAAAAGATTTTTCGGTGGTTGGAAGGAGTCAAGAGAGATTCCGAAGGATTAGCCACGGACGGATTAATGAACGATGGGGATTTAGAAATCAGCCAACCAGGGCTTTTAAATCGGGAAAACACAGAGACGGCTATTAAGATAATCCACGGTGATTAACACTGATCCGTATAATGAAATGATACTTTGCAAACCATCTTAAAATGAAACAGTTGACGGTCTGTTTATATTTTGGATGTTTTTATACGCTCAACGACTGTTTGCAGGAACCGAGCTGTATAGCTAGATCAGTATATTTGACCAAGTATTTTGTCAATAGACCGTGTACGTTCACCTCGAGAACGTGCGGGACTAGACTCTGCGAGACTCGTCGACTTCCGGAGACCACGTATAGGAGCTTAACAACGTGCAGCGACCGGTTTTTGTCGGTACCATTTTTCAAAAGTTCTTGATTCGGCTTCAGACGGTCTTTGCGATTTCCGTCTTGACTATGTGTAGGCCTACTTTATTTGTTAGGGTTTTTGGTGTGGTTTTATCTATCTCAACAGAAGTGAACGTTCAAGTTGTCGTTCAAACAAGGTATTTGCTTAGCTTCGTTAATAATTCTGAGAAGCACCAAGCCTGATGAGCCTGTATTTCGCAATTAGGTACATGTATACTTGCAAACCGGAAACAATTGAGAGGTCAAACATGTTTTTTTTTGGTGAAAGTTCGGACAACATTTTCTTCATTTTATTTATTGTATCGATAGATTTTAAGGTGCCTTTTCCATTTATTGGCGTTTGAGCGCTTACAAACTTAGTAGGCCTACGGTAAAGTGAAAAAATCAAAGAATATCGATTGTCACAACGTTAAAACCCCATTGCCATTCCCTGACTGGTCTCCGGAAGTGTGACCCGAAACAAGACTTGGGCCTACACGGTTTATAGACCGTATCGAATAGCTACCATCTTGTAGGGCAGTTTCTTGGTTCCTTGGGAACATAGTGCTGCACATTTTGTGCCTACTTGTTGACCAATTTAAATGTCAAAGTTAAAAAAAAAAAATAGCTGTAACCTGCTGTAATTAGAAACGGTTAAAAAATATTCCGGGCAAAACAAAAAGGTGTATCTACATAATGAGTATCTTAGAATTTTCAGAATTACTATAGTAACAATTCTTGTAAAAACTCTGGATGCAGCAATAGGGCGACAATTCGGCAATTCGGGACCACCGAAATTTCGGGAAGAATCACTCAAATTGACACCAAAGGTTACAGACCTAAGAGAGACGGTTCTAGACCTAATAAAAATGGTTCTCGATTTTAAAAAAATGGTTTTTGACTTAAACAAATTGTTTTTAAACTCAAAAATATTAGGGCGACACCAAATTGTCGCCCTATTGAGCGTGTCGCCCTAATATAGCTTTTTTACACACAAATTGTCGCCCTATCCTATAGCAAACAGAGTTTTTTAGGTACTTCTGACAAAATTATACACTGCATTATGTACTGCACTAAGCAGTGTATGGATAAACTGACTCATTAAATAAAATTATCATTTATTGAGTAAACACGTTTCAAAATGAGGTCGAAATGCTCATTGTTCACTAAATGCTTTTAAATTGCGTATCTTGACCTACATAGAAGTCCTGTTTACCCGCCATTAATCACTCTTGCACTTCGACCCCTTTTTTTATCTTATGTCATGCACAGTTTTAAACCCGGGAATCATTATCGTGTGCGTGATACTTTTAATTCTTTTATTATTAAAAACATTTTCTGTTTTCTGTGATGAAATGTAAAATGCCAGGATGACGAAAAACAGACGAATTATCCCGGAAATACTGTGGTGTTAAAAATGGTGGTGTTAAATTAACACCAGTGGTGTTGTCTTATATATATACCAAGCCCTAGGGTGTTAAAAATAATGTATTTATTCCATTGACGAATAAAAACTAACACCCGTGGTGTTAAATTTTAACACCATACTTGGTATCTATATAAGACAGCACCACTGGTGTTAATTTAACACCACAGTTTTTGCAGTGTAGCGGTGGTACATGTTTTATAGGCAAAATACCGCAAACTCTATATAAAGCGCCAATATCACATATATTGTACATGTACACATTTCTTGCAGACGATAATTTTGGAAGACAAATCGAAAGGTATCTCATTGGTGCAACGGGAGTGCGCGTTGCGCGCGTATCAGTTACACGCGCACGCGCACCTGACTTTTGATTTTTACCATTTGAAGTGACATTGCATTTTGAGCACCTGTCGTCTGCGAGAGATTTAGCTAAAACAATTACTGAAGGTAAGTAAAATTGTGCCTTTTCGAGATGTTTTATCGTACTTGTGTTAGTTTTCTTGAAATGGAAACTTAAAATGTCGGACTTTGAAAGCAAACCTACATGTAGTAGGAGAGCGGTCGACCATCGACCTTAGTTCATAATAATTTGTTGTGGCACGGCACGCCGATTACGTGCCAAACAAAATGCTTTAATTTGTGTTAGGGCCTATGCGTTAATTGGTGCACTAGGCTACCAAATTCGGAACAACGCTCTCAAATCTTTGACCCCAAACGACAGTTCAACGTCCCAGTTTAGGGTTATCAGTGACATAAATGACCCTTTATATGCCAGAAACAAACACCAAGGATTTAAATTTCCAAAAATACGACAAATTTAATTAATTCAAACTCAAAGTGGCCATGCCCGCCCCGGCCGCGCCCGCTGACTTATCATGCCCGAGGTCGACCACGGCTCAAGACCTCGTTTTGCATGACCGCATTCAACCAACCAACTACTGTTTCAAAGTCTAATTTCAGGGTCCAGTACGGAATTAAAAAACGACCAAGTTCATCGGTTGGGCACTGAGATCAAGGGATAGAACATTAATGGGCAGATCTTTTATCGAGTTTCTGAGCTGACGACAGGTAGATAGACCCCAAGCTCAATTGATTTTTCACTCTGGAGGGCGCTCTAGGTCCATGTGTGTTTTTGATTTCGGTTTTTGTGTGAAGTTGCACAAATTTGCAATTTTTTGTACCGCATTTCACTGTTTGTATAATTTGTGATAAAGAACATCATTTCGCCACGCTAAGAAGGGTAAGAATTGAGAAGTTGACCATTGCTATTTTTCATTTAAAATGAGTTATAAAGCATCAGTATAAAGTGTAAATTTGGCAGGAATTCTGTTCACAAGAATTGACAAGTCTGCGCGGTCACGTCATGCACGTCTGACGTCTGGGCGGACAGCATAGCAGAAACAAGTTTAAAAAGGAATTTTGGTATTTTTTTCGTATACATTGAACAAAGATTTTAAGGAAATTACCTCCTGGAATCAACACATAATGTAATTTTAAGATATAGGCATAGGGGGACGCAACTTTACCGGTTTCGGTTTTGTGACCTGCAGCGCGGTGAAAACAAACGCCCGCTCGCACGTTGCTCAATGCGAGCAGCCGTTTGTTTTCACCGCGCTCGAGGTCACAGAACCGGAGCTTCCGGTAAAGTTGCGTCCCCCTATACTTCCCACTTGCACTTTTGTCGCAAATGTTGTTTTTCTGTAGAAAAATCACGTTTTCTTCTTCAAAAATTGCCTTCAGTTAGTGCACAAGATAACCATTCACGCGCGCGCGCAGTGCCCTCTGTTGTCGCGCTTACGCACAGACCGCTCACCACGTCATTTTGTGCATTACTTTCTGCAGTAATTTTATCATTTATTTATCTCAAAAATGCAACATTTGCGATGGAAGTGTCAGTGGGAAGTATATCTTAGAATTGAATAAAGCTATCGATTCCTATATTATATAATTCACCGAAATCCGTGTTCAATGTATATGAAAAAAAATCCGGAAATTGTTTACACTCGAATAAGTGGCGACCTAGGAGTGAAGAGCAGAATTCTTTTTACAGCTTTGATCAGTTGATGGAATTCAACCCCAAATTTGGGAATAAAAAATATTATTTATTTTTTTTTTTTAAATAAAGAGTCAGAAATTTTGGAAAGAATTGAGTAGGTAATCATGAATTCAGACCTTTTCAGGCTTTTGTACAAAACATATGAAACGGGCTGAAAAATGTCCGTGTTTTCTCAGAAAATCTTTAATTTTTCTCACTTAGACTATATTATCTGGGTTTTTAAAATCTGCACTAGGTAATTTTAAAGAAAAGTATGATCAACCTCTGAAATCTTACCGAATAGGCATTATCAAAAATTTCGTCACAAAAAAATCACATTGCGTATACATGCGAACATTTCGTCACCAACATTAAAATTTTCCGCTGTGTTTCCACAGTCATATTGCGGCAGTGCAATGTCAGGCCTGAAGCCACCACGACGTAAACGGCGTATCTACCAACAACGAGATTCCCCCTTCCCTGTCCCCATTGAGTCAATCACCCAGAAGCCAGCTTCTAGCAGTCGATGGTTCTATTACACTGGCGTACTCCAGGAGAACTGTGTCCTTGTACAACAAGAGGGAGATGCTATATTCCTCTACAAGATGGTAAGAGTTTTAAGAAGTTTTAAGAAAATGGATTTTGTTCTAACCTAACAATCATATAAAATACCTCCCAAAAATACTATCCATGGGAAGAAAATGGGAAATTTGCAATCTCCAATTCGTACTAAGATCGTGTCAATTCTTGTCGATTCTTGTTGGGATCGCGTTAGATCGTACTGTAGTCGTGAGATACTGTATCTTCATATATCGTGGTGAAATCGTGGCAGATCGTGTTGATTCTTGTTGACATCGTGTTGATTCGTACCTACAGTAGATCTCGTTGATTTGTGTCGAATCTTGATAGGTCGTGGTGAAAGTCCTGTTGCATTCGTGGAGTATGCCGATTTCACACGATTGGTCGACTTATATTCATGACGTTGCCAAATTCGTGTTCTAAAATTAGCATATCCATGGCGATCTACCGCGATTTTCGAATATTTTCAAATCTTGTCAGATCGCCATAGATTGCATTAATTCTTGTTAGGATCGTGCTCTGTGGGACCAATACATAAGAAAAGTGACAATGTTTTTGGTATTTTTTTCATATACATTGAACACGGATTTGGGTAAATTTATATATTGGAATCGATAGCTTATTCAATTCTAAGATATACTTCCCACTGACACTTCCGTCGCAAATGTTGCATTTCTGAGATAAATAAATGATAAAATTACTGCATAAAGTAATGCACAAAATGACGCGGCGAGCGGTCTGTGCGTAAGCGCGACAACAGAGGGCGCTGCGCGCGCGCGTGAATGGTTATCTTGTGCACTAACTGAAGGCAATTTTTGAAGAAGAAAACGTGATTTTTCTACAGAAAAGCAACATTTGCGACAAAAGTGCAAGTGGGAAGTATATGTTAAAATTACATTATGTGTTGATTCCAGAAGGTAATTTCCTTAAAATCTTTGTTCAATGTATACGAAAAAAATACCATATTTTTTTCCTGATAGGGTTTCTTCGGCAAAGGGATGCTTTCGAAGAGCAAACCAGAGCACAGCATTTATGTGAACTCGTACCAAGGACATCACAAAAAGAACTGTAAGTCACATACTATGCCATCGTTTGCATAACTCTTTCACTACGTCGTGCCACTCACAGCAGCTCGAGAAATGTCTACTTCTGACCAAAAAGCCGCTGCCAGTGGCTCGTCTTTACACATAAACAAATGGTGACCTTCAATTAATTACGTCACAGACCTTTAACAAAATCTGTAGTATTATTTGCAGTGTCTAACAAAGTTTTTCTTCGTGAGTTGAAAAGAAAAACCTTACTCAACCACTGAACTTGCATGCATTAAATTTGAATTATTTGTTAGCAGGCATTGTAGCTATCCCAAATTTCGGTATTCCAGTTTTTTTGTCTCTTTTTAAAATCCGTAGTGCCACCAAGAGAAAGGAGGTTTCAACAACAGCGGTTTCAGCAAGTGCGGAAAAAAAGGTGGGACTAAAATAAATTGTTTAAAACTTTGTGTAATTCCCAGTAATTTTTCATAAACATTCCTTAGAATGAGAAGTTTCCTTGAAATGTTTCCTTGAGGGTACCGTGGTCGAGTGGTTTAGGTCGTTGACTCACAACAGTGGCGAAGACTTGGTGTTGTGAGTTCGGTGCCCGGCCGTGGTAACTGTGCCCTTGAGCAAGGCACTCTACTACAATTGCTCCATCCTTTGGAAGGGATCTAATGCCGTCCAGTGTGTTGTGTAATGCACTTAAAAGATCCCAGAGTGCTCTTTCTTGAAGAGTATTAAAGGGGAGGCCCCGGTGTCTCTGGCCGTCGGCTGCCAATGGCGCCACCCACCTATGTACCTCGATGTATAGGTGGATGACACTTGTAAGCTTCATGCAATTCAGCCTACGGGCTGCGAATTGAAGTTCATTAAACCCATTTTAAAAAAATTAAATAAAAAATGAATATTACGATCATCGTAGAAAACTGGCTCTAAATTTAAAATAAAATATTGTGTACAATAGTTCATTTGTTTTTCCATGTAGATATGAGCGCCACCTGAGCTGGTCCAAGCAGTTTGTCATGCAGACACAAAATCCTACGGCCGAAATCAATGATGACACTATAGAAAGTGAAGAGGTCACAACAAAAACCGATGATGTCCCAACAAGAACCGATGATGTCCCAACGAGAACCGATGGTGTCACAACGAGAACCGATGATGTCACAATGAGAACCGATGATGTCACAACGAGAACCGATGATGTCACAACGAGAACCGATGATGTCACAACGAGAACCGATGATGTCACAACAAGAACCGATGGTGTCACAACGAGAACCGATGATGTCACAACGAGAACCGATGATGTCACAACGAGAACCGATGATGTCACAACGAGAACCGATGATGTCACAACAAGAACCGATGGTGTCACAATGAGAACCGATGATGTCACAACGAGAACCGATGATGTCACAACGAGAACCGAAGATGTCACAACGAGAACCGATGATGTCACAACGAGAACCGATGATGTCACAACGAGAACCGATGATGTCACAACGAGAACCGATGATGTCACAACGAGAACCGATGATGTCAGAACGAGAACCGATGATGTCACAAGGAGAACCGATGATGTCAGAACGAGAACCGATGATGTCACAACGAGAACCGATGATGTCACAACGAGAACCGAAGATGTCACAACGAGAACCGATGATGTCACAACGAGAACCGATGATGTCACAACGAGAACCTATGATGTCACAACGAGAACCGATGATGTCACAACGAGAACCTATGATGTCACAACGAGAACCGATGATGTCACAACGAGAACCGATGATGTCACAACGAGGACCGGTGATGTCATCGTAAAACACAAGCTTACGGAACAAAGTCTGTCGGAAATAAAAGGTGTCGATGAAATTGCAGATATGAGGACAAATGTAACAGAATTGGATGATGGCAAACAATTTGAAGCAGATATGGTAGTTACCATGGAAACGAAAGACACTCACTCTTGTGAGATAAAATCATCCAGCTCTGATTTGTCGGACGCAGAGGGAGGAGGAACAGAGGATGGAAAACAAGTATGTGTAAAATGCCAAATGTGTGTATGGTTAATATGCAGGCTGTTTAAGGAATTGTCCTCCCTCCCTTCACACAAAGATTTAATGAAGTCGAAATTTATTATACCAATTGAGCTATGAAGCTAAATGGTGGTCCCGAATCACGGTAGTGCAGTTGTTCCTCACTGATTGGGATTGGCTATCACGTGAGCTTAGCAAACCCTACAGAGGGATAAACCCTTCAATGAGATAACCACCCCCCTCCTTGAGATCACTTAAGAGACGCCCCAAACGCCCCTGAGTTTAAAATTCCTTTGTTTTTTCAACAAGCAGTACATGTAGTGTGTTAAACAGTGTCAATATTTATGGACTTTAAACTTTTTGTTGATTTGTCTCTTTTTCTGATTATATTTTGTTAATTCCAGGAAAGACATTCTGTTAGAAAAGTGGATCCGTACCCAATCCATGAGTATTTAAGCCTGAAGTTTGAAGAGGTAAGAAAAACCAAAATCTGATTTATTTCTATTATTATGCAAACATTTTGTATCTAACAACTTTAAAGTGTACTGTCTTGTACCCACCTCCCACCGCGGACGTCCCATTGTTCCTCTTTTGTTACCCTGGACTTTTTTGGCGACTGCTCTAATTTGTTTTATACACGATTCCAAATTGCGGACGTCCTTGGCAATAGCGGACCCTATTGTTAAACGTCCCCTATTTGAATACAGAAACCCGCGCACACATTCAGGCTCCAATGGATTAAGGGTGGATTTACACGGAGTCTTTTCGCGCGTAAATGTGACGTGCATCACTACGAGAAAAAGTGGTGTGGATGGAAGTAAATGACGTACCGAAAACCATAGAATCACAAAACGCTTTCCACTATAGTCGATCCTGTTGTTTTGAGTGCGTCGTTTCAATCCAAATTCCATCCACGCCATTTTTTCTCTTGGCGACGCGTGTTGCATTTGCGCGCAAAACAGATCAGTGAGAATCCACTCTCGTTGCATTCGATCTGGTTAGGTTGAGCTTTTAGGTTCTGTAGACAAGTCTTTCCACAGTAAAGGGGCATTTTGGCAACACAGACCATATTTTCCAGAAAATATATTTGTCTGGTCTCAAAATAAATGAAAATAAGCTTCAGTTGTTCTGAACAGATATCTTAGGCCCAAAAAGGTTTACAAATAGTGCAACAACATGCCTTTCTAAAAACCTTGTATACACATTTCCAATATACGCTCGTAACCGGGGCGGCCTAAAATGTAACACAAGTGTCTATCCCGGTTACGAGCGTATATTGGAAATTTGTACACAGGGTTTTTAGAAAGGTATGTTGTCACACTATTTGTAACCCTTTTTGGGCCTAAATATCTCTTCAGAATAACTTAAACTTATTTCTTTTATTTTGAGACCAGACAAAGGTATTTCCTCGAAAATATGGTCTGTGTTGCCAAAATGCCCCCTTTACCGTGGAAAGACCCACATAGGTATCATTTATAATTACAGATATTTTGTTTGTTTTTGACACAGGCCTTTTTCTTGTCCTATGGGCTCGGTTGTCTATCAGTACTGGATGCAAACAAGGTAAAGTGGTCGGATAAAGGTTATGGGTGAAAATTGGTAGGGCTTCTGGCAGTGGGTGGAGCACTGGTATGACAAACTAGAGGTCTCGGGTTCGATTCAATATAGGGCTTCTGGCAGTGGGTGGAGCACTGGTATGACAAACTAGAGGTCTCGGGTTCGATTCAATATAGGGCTTCTGGCAGTGGGTAGAGCACTGGTATGGCAAACCAGAGGTATTGGGTTCGATTCAATATAGGGCTTCTGGCAGTGGGTAGAGCACTGGCATGGCAAACCAGCGGTCCTAGGTTCGATGCAACATAGGGCTGGATAGCTCAGTTGGTAGAGCACTGGTGTGGCAAACCAGCAGTCTCAGGTTCGATTCAACGTAGGGCTGGATATAGCTAATTGGCAGAGCACTAGAGTAGCAAACCAGAGGTCTCGAGTTCAACTCGACATTGGGGTGGATATATCACTGGGTAGAGTGCTGGTTCGTTAAACCAAATGATCGGGTTTGAATCCTAATTTAAATTTTGTTTGCTAAATTTGAAATTAATTAAAGTTGTGCCCAGTCACTTTCTATAAGTTAACATTTCATTGAAATTTTTGAATAGTGGAACTTTTGTATTACGAGCCTCTCTCTGCTCGAGTCCCAAGTTAAGTCAAGTTAAACTGCCTTTGAGTCCCCCAAAATCTCTGACAGTCGAGTCAAGTCAAACTGCCTTCGAATTCCAAGTCAAGTCAAACTGCCTTTGAGTGTCAAGTCAAGTCAAGTCAAGTCAAACAGCCTTCAAGTCCCAAGTAAAGTCAAACTGCCTTCGAGTCCCAAGTCAAGTCAAACAGCCTTCAAGTCCCAAGTCAAGTCAAACTGCCTTCGAGTCCCAAGTCAAGTCAAACTGCTTTAAGTCCCAAGTCAAGTGAAATCAAATTGACTTTGAGTCCCAAGTCAGTTCAAATTGGGCATGTTGGTCAAGCCAGGTCAATGAAGTATTCACAAAAGTAAATTTGTTAAAGCTAATTTCAAAATGAGTCATGCATGCTCCACGTTTAAACAAAGCTTAGTCTTAGGTTTCTGTTGTGCTGAAATGCAATTCGGTTCTCAAAATGGCAAAAAAAAAAAAATCGTTTTCAGACATTCTGTTATAAACTTTCATAATGTCTATTAACTCTCGTATTTTTAGCGTAAACGTAAAATCAAACCTTCTTGACTTTCCAACAGAAAGCCTTAGATCTGACCGAAATGTGGCAGGCATTCTGTTCAAGACAAAGGGACTTTGTTGCGAGCTACGTGGCCTATCACTACTTCAGAAGTAAGGGCTGGGTGCCTCGCAATGGGATCAAGTATGGGGCACATTATGGTGAGTTGTTTGCAGGGGATTCGAACTTCAGACCTCTGATACACTGGGCAGATGCTCTACCAGCTGAGCTATGAGGCACAGTGGTATACTCCCTCAGGTTTTCCCCAAGACCTCTGACACACCGGGTAGATTCTCTTCCTGCTGAGCTATGAGGCACAGTGGTATACTCCCTCAGGTTTTCCCCAAGACCTCTGACACACCGGGTAGATGCTCTACCAGCTGAGCTACGAGGCACAGTGGTATATTCCCTCGGGTTTTTTCCCAAGACCTCTGACACACCAGGCTGATGCTCCACCAGCTGAGCTACGAGGCACAGTGGTATACTCCCTGAGGTTTTTCCCAAGACCTCTGAGACACCAAGCAGATGCTCTACTAGCTGAGCTATGAGGCACAGTGGTATACTCCCTCGGGTTTTTCCCAAGACCTCTGACACACCAAGCAGATGCTCTACTAGCTGAGCTATGAGGCACAGTGGTATACTCCCTGAGGTTCTCCCCAAGACCTCTAACACACCGGGCAGATGCTCTACTAGCTGAGCTACGAGGCACAGTGGTATATTCCCTCAGGTTTTTCCCCAAGACCTCTGACACACCAGGCTGATGCTCCACCAGCTGAGCTACGAGGCACAGTGGTATACTCCCTCAGGTTTTTCCCAAGACCTCTGACACACCGGGTAGATTCTCTTCCTGCTAAGCTATGAGGCACAGTGGTATACTCCCTCAGGTTTTCCCCAAGACCTCTGAGACACCATGCAGATGCTCTACCAGCTGAGCTATGAGGCACAGTGGTATACTCCCTCATGTTTTCACCAAGACCTCTGACACACCGGGCAGATGCTCTACCAGCTGAACTATGAGGTGCAGTCGTATACTCCCTCAGGTTTTCCCGAGACTTGACACACTGGGTAAAGTTTAATGCTTTCTTTGTGGCAATTTGTTTCAGTGTTATACAAACACGGACCGCCATTTTATCACGGTAGCTACTCGGTAATTGTCCAGATGGTGACTGAAGGATTATGGGATAGCTCTGAAGCCAGTAACAGGCTGACATGGCCGGCTCTGTCCGGTATGGACCGGATTACTGAAACCGTCGCCAAGGTTAGTTTATAATCTTGTGTTGTGGGATGCTCTTCAATCCAGTATTAAAAAGACGGATTACATGATTGGAAAACTTTTAAAAACAGGAACAACAGTATTACATAACTAAAGATTAATGTTGATAAACTGCCTTGTAGAAATTTCAGCCACATAGATGCAGTAATACTTCAGAAAACCTGAAAATTCCATGCAAGGTTTTTGTGTTGAATGAATGGTAAAAACAAATTGCTGTAGGTTATTTTTTCAAAGCACCTTCAGTTGGCAATTTCTCTCACAAAGGTACCATTTTACACGGGAAAAAAATCATGTGGTGTTTGTTACCATTGCTATTAACATTTTTAGTCGGGTTTTCTTGTCAACTCATGAAGTTAAATTCTGGGTCACTGCAAATGATTTTTAAACCCTCCCCGCATTTTGAGATTTTGTTGAGATTTTGATACTACAATATATCATTTGTTATATTTTTCTCATTACCATTCTGAAATTTTGCGTTCTCATTCCATATAGTTTTAAGGATATCGTCAAAAACCACCAATGTTTTGTAAACTAATTTATCCATTCCATAAAGCAGTGCAGTGATTACACCAACCTTTTTGCTTCCACATCCAAATTGGAGATTGCAAATTTCCTGTTTTCTTCCCAAGGATAGTATTTTGGGGAGGTATTTTATACGTTTCTTGGGTTAAAACGAAATATATGTTCTGGAAAAATCTGAACGACTCCTTTAATGTCTTAAACAGGAAGTCATGTTTTGCTACGTGATACGGCCATCGGATCTAAGCGACGAAGACATGCTCTCGCCAAAATGCATCCCGCGGTTCCGCGTACAGGAAATCGTCATTCGGCGCTGGGTGTCGTCAAGGGAGAGGGACGAAAAGAACCAACTGATGCCTGTTATATCGTGAAAGGCGCCCTCTAGTGACGGGGATGGCAAGCGCAAGTGGCAGGTTTGGCTTAAAAAATATGTTGAATTTTACACAGAAATTTATGTATTTTTATGGAGTAGTGTGGAGATTTAGTGCATATTGTGGGTTTAGGCCTGGGGCCAATTTCATAAAGCTGTTTAGCAGATTTGTGTAATCCAAACTTTATTTACTTTGTAAAAATGGGTGAGCAGTCAAAATTGTATGTCAACTTGTGTTCATACTAGGAAGAGTAGCAGAACGACAGTCAATTGCAATACACATCACACATGATTTTGACTGCTGACACATTTTTTATAAAGCAAATACATTTTTGATTAAGCACATTTTTCTGCTGTACAGCGCCATGAAATTGACCCCTAGTGGATATGCCCTTAAGCAAGACACTTTGTCAATAATTTACTATCGACATTGACATCACACATCAACAACTACCCATTCAGCCACTCTAAGTAAGGCTGCTCTAAATTCAGTTAAAATAGTTTATAAGTAGATAGTTGATATATATCTCATACATAGATTCTCGTTCAGTGATTTATTGAAATTGGATCAAATGACATCAAACAGTTTAATAATTTCCGTATGCAGTTGAAAAAAGTACAATTGTGTGACCTTTTACATCGTAGGTCAAACAGTAGTACATTTTTTACATGTGTAAATCACGCGAAAAAGACGGTTTTGGTTCGAATTTTTGATTTGTGGAACAAAATATTAAAAAAACTACTTCTATTGTAAATTTTGAAAATTAGTGCCGATTGCACTTTTGGCAAGCCTCGACATTAACCAAGGCCAATGGCCTCATGCCCTGCCGAGTTGGCGCCGATGTCCCTTCAAGATAGACACTTTCTGATGCCAACTTACACCCTGTTTACACTTGATCCCGAGCTCGGGGTCGAACACCGAGCTCGTGATCAGCCCCGGATCACAACTGAGTTTAAACGCTCTCGGAACCAAATTGGTCCCGGATCAGACCCCGAGATTTTGGTCTCGCGTTGGCGGAGGGTTCGATCCCGAGCTCGGGATCAGTTTGCGGTTAGATAAGCAATTAATCTTTACCGCAACCTGCCACATCCGCTCCACAGCCGTAGCGGGGGAAAAGCTCGCGAAATTCAAGTGGCCTTGTACACTGTACATGCACAACCCATGCACACATTGATCAGTACATACACACACAGAGCATGACCTTTGACTGCAACTTCTGGCACCGCGCTCGAGATCAACTACAGAATGTAAACGCGGCACTCGGGATCATTGCGGTTAACACTGACGCATTCTTATCAGGGGACCAGTGTAAACACGGTGTTAGCCAGCATGCCCTATCCCAGGCCTTGACATTAACCGAGGCCACGATAACCCTTCAAGATATACACTTTCTAAGGCCAGCGTGCCCTATCCTTTTAAATTTAATGAGGCCTGTATACCATGACCAGTACACATTTGAAACAGTCATCACCAAAATAAAGTAAACATACTGAACAAAATGTTTCACGTACACATGTACATCACTTTTAATTGCAAATAAATTGACATTATATTTGAGACTACATGTACATCATCTCGACTGGCAAGATAAGTGCAGAATTTACATGTGAGGGAATTATAAATGATATCGGACAACTTAGAAACAAGAATTCTGTACATGTCCGAATCAGTGTTCGGAATCTACTTCCAATTGAAAAAAAAATGCTGATAAAATTAGGTGTACATGTATTCTGTAATCTAATATAAATGCATGGTTTTAATTTACAATTTTGTTAAATCGAGCATTTTACAAAAGCCAGAAAAAACCACCACTTGTTTAAATTAAAACACAAAACTGTTAGTTTTAGTACAAGACCAATGTTTTAAAACACATTATTCTCAAAGTGGCCCAGACCGCCCTGTATTTCTTCAGCGTTCAACTCGGTGAAATTCAAGTTTCTGCAAACACACCCTCAATTAATAGGCATGTACTCATACATATGTAGCTTGACTCATCCTCTTTTAAATATTGTGTTTGTTCAGTAAGGGTGGCTACTATTGGATAACTTTAGTTATTGACCTTGACAAGGAACATTGCTTAACATTTAATACCAAAAAGCTCTGAGGAGTAATAAAACACACTACAGACTACTAAAGTGTGACGTCAGTTGCCATGGTAATTGGGTCTAAACATTCACTGGTAATCTGAAACGTCCATTGCTAAAGCGCAGGAAAACAGTTCACTGGTTTTAGTGTAGACCCAAAAACCATGGCAACACACAAAGGTGACGTTTTCTCTTTAGTGCTCTAGTGGAAGAAAAAAGTCTTCAAAAATATTTAAAAACATTTTCAGAATACAAAGATTATTTTAATTTTTTCATCTGGGATGTACAACGCAAAAAAAGAAAACACCACATAACTTGTTTATTTCTACAATTATGTTATAAAAGAACTATCAAATAACCTTATGTCTGAAAAAAATGAACAACACAACATTATACTCTTGTATAAACCTTTTTGTATGCAAGACGGACATGATCATTTTTTTGGCACTAACATTTTAAGAAAATAAAACTGGCCATTTTTACACACAAATTATTAAATCGGAAGTTTATCCCACAATCTGACAATGGGGAATTTTTGTACATTTGACTATATTCCCATAGCATCCAGTCAAAATGTTGCCTTATTCACAGTGATGACCCTAAAAAAATGTCAGGCCAACTTTCTCGGATTGGAGATAAATTGTATGATTTGAAAACTGTTACAAACGTCATTATCTCCATGTGTGATTGAGGATGTGTATGATAAAAACCAACCTGTGTATAAGTCAGCTCAGTACCTCATCTACATTAGATAGATTACAGGATTGGTAAACTGTTACAAACGGCGTTATCCCCATGTGTGATTGAGGATGTGTATAAGTCAGCTCAGTACCTCATCTACATTAGATAGATTACAGGATTGGAAAACTGTTACAAACAGCGTTATCTCCATGTGTGATTGAGGATATGTATGATATAAGTCAGCTCAGTACCTTATCTATGTTCTGAGAAAACAATGACAAACTGTGTCCATGCTTTCAAGAAATTGTGCTACATGTAGGCTAGTTCCATGGCTATACTGCAAGGAAAACAGAGCCATTAGAGAGGTTTTGCAAACCTCTCTAACGGATATGTCTCACTATCTGCTACGCATTTGCACAGCACGGATATCGAGCTCGCTATGCGTAAGCACTAAACGTGTGTAGTGAAATTTCGGATTTCTAGTGTTTTTCCTCATTTTTGGTTGCGTTTATGTAGCCAGGTTGAAAAGATTATGAATGTCCACGAACTTAGTATCAGAGCTGTGTTGTGCCGGGTAGTTTTCCCGCTGTCGGAAATAGGTGCCTTTTAGCTAACACGCTGTAGTATTGAAGTTGTGCAACCACAGAAATGCCGCTAACAGATAGCTATGCGTACCTGTCGGCTTGCGAAAGCTCCATAATATATCACAGTAGTTCAAGTCTAGATTTGTTTACTTGGGGTTGTCCTTGTAAAAAATGCACGTGCACAAGAATTTATATGAATTCATCTTCAAATAAGATATCTCGGGTGGAATCCTTGCATCCACTTCTATCTTCCATTTGAGTAAGGTTTTCTGCTCAAACGGTTGATAAAAATTTCGGGACATTTCAAATCTTGTATATAGTGTGCTTTAACCTGTGTTTTCTAAGGGTACTATGTGGGACCAAGTCTTCGCCCTATGACAAATTTTCTAAGTTGATTATGCTACATATTATTAAATATTAGTTATCAGTTAAAGATTTCTACATTTCTAATACCAGGTTAAAAAAACAATCATTAAATACTACACAGCATTTCCTAATTCGGACTCTGTACAAAAGCTAAAATACATGAACCACAATTAAATTCATGTACTTTTTGTTTTAAAAAATCTTTTTAAGTACAAACGTCCATTCTGTTTAATAACGTTTGTCTTAGGAAAATTTAAGGAAGATTAATTATGACAGAAAATAGAGGTTAGTTTTAGTACACACGTACAAAACTATTGGGACGTAATGACATTAAAATACTTGATAGGATCTGTTTATTGTGAATAGGTTGAAATCTTATGCAGCCGTTTTTTCAGGGGAAAATTTATATATTTTTTACAAAACTGAGGTATATGGATATTTGTGTTTTTTTCTCTTTTGGATTGATGCAGAGAAGCTATTCTTGGGTTTCACTTTCTTGACAACCAGTTGCTATCCCCCATCACTGTGTCCATACCAAAGCGAAAATAATTCAACACTGATAATTTAACGTCAACCCTGAAAAACAAGTCAACAAAAAACGTTGGAATGACTTTTAAATGTTGATAGACTGTTTATAACCGGCATACCATGCTTTTGTTGGCACGTTTTAAAAAATGTTGAGGCTTGTTTTTCAAGATTGATGGTAGAACTATCAGTGTTGAATTATTTCCGCTTTGGCATGCCATATTATGGACACAGTAATGGCGGATATGATAGTTTCAAACAGTCTATCAACATTTAAAAGTCATGGCAACCTTTTTTTTTTTGACTTGTTTTTTTAGGGTTGACGTTAAATTATCAGTGTTGAATTATTTTCGCTTTGGCGTGCCATAGTATGGACACAGTAATGGCTGATAGCAATCGGTTGTCAAGAAAGTGAAACCCAAGAATTATTGGGCAATTCCAAGTTATGTGCAACATCGTATGAAATCCGTAGAAAAATATTGTTCACAATAATGAACAAGGATTGATGTGGTTTGAAAGGGCTTCTTTATCGGAGTTCCCGACACGCAGGAAAAATTGCGGCTTAAAAAATAAACCTTAGCGACATTCCCAATGCATCATGGGATTGGATGACAAATATTGCCAACAACGTGTGCGTAAACCTTTGAGGCGGAGGGCAACTTTTTTACTCATTTTCATGAAAACCCCAAAGAGTTAAAGAATCAACATTTCAGGACTTTTTCTTTGATACATGTCCTGTAGCAAATATGAGAAATCATGGGGGGAGTGTGTGTACACGGACTTGTAGTGCAGCACACTCAATCCAATCGTACGTTACATTCCCCTTCCTCGGACTCTCTCACTCCGAAGGGAATCCCTGATGATTTCTCACATTTGCAGCATTTCTGTTGCGAGACAAGGTTGATTCTTGAACTATTTTTGGTTTTCATGAAAAAAAAATTCGTGAGTCGTTACAGCACTGGGCAGAACCCCGTTTATCATAAAAAAGTGACACCAAGTGCCTGTTAAAAAAGGAAGATTTTTGTCATCATAATGCTGCTTAAATCATAACAAATGCGACAAAAAAAAAGCTTGACATTTAATTTGACGTCCTTGATTTACATATGATTGTGTGTGGAAGGTGCTGGATTGTACATATGCAATTCGTGGTGTTGCATTAATATTTTGGTAAATTTATTCAAACCACGGCTACCATGAATTACAAAAAACGGTTGTATCACTAGATCTAGGATAAAATTTATTGTGGTTTACAAAAAGACGCCTGTGTCAATTACTCAACAAAAAATTTCAAAGTACTGCTGGCCCATTTCAGAAATTTTTCAAGAAAATACGGAATTAACATCTTTTTTTCCACAAAAGTGGCATTTTTGAGAGTTTTTGTTTTTCATTGTGAAATCTCCGATTTTTAGCGGATTTTCGCTTTTTTGTTGTGTGCTCCGCGTATCTCCATTTTTTAAACGAGTGCCCTCAATTGATTCAGTATTTTTGCGAAGCAAACTTGGGCAAGTCTAGTCGCCACGCAAGTTGTATGTACTGTGCCGCTCGGCAAGCAGACGTGTACAAGTCTAATCCCTAAGCAAGCGCCATCTTTGCGTGCACCTGTGCATACAATGCGCGATGTTGCCTAGATTCTTTTTAATATTATCCACATTTGTACAAGGTAAATATTTAAAACAAAACTGGTTCTTGTGATACCTGGTTAAAATGTTTTTGACATTGCAATTTGCACAATGGTGGTGTTTAAAACGATTCCAAAAGTTGAAGTCTTTGTGAACTCTACATGTATGTCTCTTCCCCTCCCCCAAAAAAACCACAATTGTTGTTTTCCTCCAATCTCACCCCTGGACAACCCAATGCTTTAACTACCCACACAAGAGTGCCAAATTACAGTCGTAGGATTCTTTGGACATCAATAAAACTTGTTTTCACAAAATGTCCAAACTGCGTTTTCCTGAAATACGGGAATTATCGCGTCGGTCTACACAGCATTAAAAGTAGAGTACATGATTATTAAACTGTTACAAAAGGCGTTATTTCCACTCGTGATTAAAAGCCCATGTTGATAAAAATGCCGTGTAGAAATTTCAGCCACATAGAGGCAGTAATACTTCAGAAAACTTGAAAAATCAATTCATGGCTTTTGTGTTGAGTTGAATGGTAAAAAAGTATTTTGCAAAAAACTTTTTTTTAGAAAACCACCTTCAGTTGTTAATTTCTAACACTAAATACCATCTTGGACAGAAATAAATTCATGTGTGTTTGGTACCATTGTTATTTACTCTTTTAGTAAGGTTTTTCTTGTCAACTCATGACAAAAATTTGGGTCACTGCAAATGATGTGTTCTACCTTTAAATGGGTGTAAATGCACTATTGATTGCTTTCCGGTGACGTCACCCCTTCCATTTTGGTGGCCATTTTTTATGACCCACGTGGCTCGAGTAATAACCGGCAAAAAAAGAGCAAGAAAAGCGCATTGGTTGCACTTACCTCTGTTGCTTGATCTAGCTTTGTTGTTGCGCCATGGCTGTTGTATCGAAAAAGATAAAAACGCATTTCTTCAGGCTAAACATCCCGATCAAGTAAAAGCACTTTCGTTTTTACAAGATGAGTGCATGCTCAATAATTTGAACGTATCACAACGCCCGCGTGCGGCCCCTTCGAATGAAAATACGCTGGCGAGTATTTTTACGCGTGTTCATGCGCGTGACTGTTGACCACCAAACATTCCCGGATGTTCTACGTCATCGAAAGCAATAAATATACTAAGTGGTTTTCCCGATAACGCAGTAGTCATGGTAGTACATGTAGCTTTCTCTAACCTAGGCCAATCGTTAAAAGATATCCGGACATTTTGTGAAGTTGCGCGCCCAGTAGTTACTCATAAAGATCCAATCTTGTTCCCCAGTTTGGGGGTTGACGTCGAGTCGGAACCACATGGGGGACCAGATCTCCTTGGCCTTGGAGCGGTGCTTGCGCATTGTGCGCTGTTTTTCTTCAAGACGGTGCTTTTCGTCCGATGCGGAATCTAGAAAGGAGAGACAATGTTGGCTATAATCTATTTTTACTTACAGGGTCATTTGAAGTTATTGTGTAGCTTGTATTCTCAGGATTGAAAAATATAAGGTACACAGGATTGGACCTGGGGCCAATTTCATAAAGCTGTTTAGCAGAAAATTTGTTCGCTTCATAAAAATGGGTCAATAATTAAAATTGTACTTCAATTTGTGTTTTTAGCAATAAAAACAGAACACCAGTCATTAGTACAATACACATCACGTACGATTTTGACTGCTAACCCATTTTTGTTTTATAAAACAAATACATTTTTGCACCTAGTTGAAGGGAATTGGTTCTGGCGATTCCCTGATGGCAGCGATAATAATGGTAACAGCGCCAGGAGTACCCTGTAGGGGAAATGCCACAAATCTAACTGCTAATAGGGTTGTGCGCCTTGGCCGGGCAGCCACCTAGTTGAAGCGAAATGGTTCTGGTGATTCCATGATGCAGGGATGCCAGTGGCTCTTACCTTCAGGGCCGGAAAAAAATCCACTATGCGTGTACGTATACATGTACCTGCATACGTGTGCACACAGCCTTGCCAGCGTATGTACATGTAGAGTGTCACCGGCACCACTGCTGTATGGATACAGCGCCCTCTATAGTCTATGTACTTCTGATCAATAGTCTGGTTTCGTGGAACTTTATCCGTGAATGATTATGGCCGGGATACAGACATACTGCATTTGTGCAAATCATGTGCATAGGCTGTACATACATGCAGTATACTTGACATAGGGCATATCCGGACATCGTTGATCAGTAAGTGAGACAATTTTCCACATTTTTTTGGACTTGAAGAGTTGAAAAAAATATTTCCCGCCGTTTATTTTTCCGGCCTAGAAAAAAGGCTTTGCCGGATTTATTTTTCCAAAATAAGAAAAAGCCGGATAACTGGCAACCCTGCATGATGGCAACAGTGCTTTAATACTTGGGTGATCAATCGTTTATTACCTATTTCTCCGTTCTCCATGCATCTGATGTCAGGCCGGAATCGGGAGTCTGTCCTTGGGAGGTAGGTGTTCATTTCTTCACTCAATTCATTCAGTCTTATTGCAAATAGGGTAAAATTATAATACTGCCGAGAAAACACAAGAATATTTATTAAGGATCTATCAATTGTTTCGTCGACACCTTAGGTGGGATTTGGTCACCTTGTCATGCCCTAAGGTGGGGAATTTGACACATAAAAATCTAATTTTCAGTGCACCTAGGAGCAAAACAAGCATTTTTTGCACCACTGGGTAGGGCCTTGTGTCAAACATCCAAGGAATTTTAAAGGAATTCTGTTCAGATTTTAGGAGGGTGGGTGCGTCAACGAAAGGGAAGAGTGTGTTGAGATATAGGGGGCAGTAGGCGGAAGTCACTTTATCACAAATCATGGTGGGTATATCTAAATTACATAATTTGCACAATCGCATGAGTTCCCCACAGTCCCCCTATCAGGGACAAAAAAAAGTAGTTCGACAAAGATTAAAGACGCATGCTTGTCAATGCGCGCGCGAGGAAAAAATTAATGCCACGAAATTCACAGCTCCATAGAAAGGCATGGAACGGTGAATTTCGTGACACGAAATTGTTCCTCGCGCGCGCATTGACGAGCATGCGTTTTTAATCATTGTTACTTCGTGAAGTGTGCATACATATCTCACTTAAAGGAGCGTGACCAGAGTTTCTGGAAAATAGTTTTCGATGTAACTTACCAATATTATCAAGTAACTCCCATACACACGTCCCAAAAAGCCGAAAACATTCGCAATTTCCAGTAAAAAATTGAACAAAACTATCGAGTCGGCTTTCAGCGGATAAACGTTGATACTGAAAAATTAGTTTACAAATAATCGGTGGATTTTCGACGATATCCTCGGAAATATGCGGCCTAGAAGCGTGGGAGTTTCAGTTTCATAATCAGAAAAATATAACGATTGTTATGATATAAAAATCTCATGACCCATAAGGTAAGTCCCGGGGAGTTATGGGTAAAAAAAAGTGATCTGGTCACACTCCTTTAACTGAGATCCAAATAAACTATACAATGCCCCTATATTGTTACGTGTCAAAATCGATCATCAGTTGTGTAATTGTTTATTCTGAATACCACGGACACGATCAAAAACCAGTTTCGTGGTGGCGCATTGAAACCTTACCTGTGTGGAATTAATGGGCCGCCTCGTATTTCGCCATAGCAGCTGGGCGTTGTTAAATTCTTCCCCTTCCAGATTCACTTTATCATCGTGTGAAACCTGCAAAATATGTAACAAGAAACCCCAAGTTTCATTTAAATCCGAGACCTCCAACTCTCCAGGCGGATGTTCTACCAGCTAAGTTACAAGGCACAGTGGTATACTCCCTCAGGTTTTCCCCAAGACCTGTGACACACCGGGCAGATGCTCTACCAGCTGAGCTATAAGGCACAGTGGTATACTCCCTCAGGTTTTCCCCAAGACCTCTGACACACCGGGAAGATGCTCTACCAGCTAAGTTACAAGGCACAGAGGTATACTCCCTCAGGTTTCCCCCAGACCTCCGACACACCGGGCAGATGCTCTACCAGCTGAGCTATAAGGCACAGTGGTATACTCCCTCAGGTTTTCCCCAAGACCTCCGACACACCGGGAAGATGCTCTACCAGCTGAGCTATAAGGCACAGTGGTATACTCCCTCAGGTTTCCCCCAGACCTGTGACACACCGGGCAGATGCTCTACCAGCTGAGCTATAAGGCACAGTGGTATACTCCCTCAGGTTTTCCCCAAGACCTCCGACACACCGGGCAGATGCTCTACCAGCTGAGCTATAAGGCACAGTGGTATACTCCCTCAGGTTTTCCCCAAGACCTCCGACACACCGGGAAGATGCTCTACCAGCTGAGCTATAAGGCACAGTGGTATACTCCCTCAGGTTTCCCCCAGACCTGTGACACACCGGGCAGATGCTCTACCAGCTGAGCTATAAGGCACAGTGGTATACTCCCTCAGGTTTTCCCCAAGACCTCCGACACACCCGGCAGATGCTCTACCAGCTGAGCTATAAGGCACAGTGGTATACTCCCTCAGGTTTTCCCCAAAACCTCTGACACACTGAGAAGATGCTCTACCAGCTGAGGTACAGTGGTATACTCCCTCAGGTTTTCCCCAAGACCTCTGACACACTGGGCAGATGCTCTACCAGCTGAGCTATGAGGCACAGTGGTATACTCCCTCAGGTTTCCAACCCCCAAGACCTCTGACACACCGGTATTGCATGGGTGCACAAATGAGCAAAAAAACGAGTGTTTAATCTTACGTGTTCTGACGTACTGCCCGAGACGTGACCGAATGCACCCATGTACCGATGATGTTTCTTTTCTTCTTTCCTGGCATTTTCGTATTCTTCGGGATCCATGGCGTACAAATATTCCGTCCACTTGCCAAATAGCATGACTGTCTTGGTGTTTCTAAATAGGCAAAAACAGAAAACTTATTTAACTTTACTAGACCCCTTTGGGTAGCAGAAAACTTCAAGTTCGGTCTAATTCAGAGTATTAAATTATTGGTTAATTCTGCAGGTTGAGGGTTCGAATCCAGGCTTCGTTCGTGGTGTGTGCCCTTGGGCAAGACACTTGGCTGCAATCGCCTACTGGTAAGTTTAGATCATTGCACATCTTGTTCCAAATGCATCATTTGAAACCTAGCAACAAAAGAAACGCGAAAAAAATGTCTCCACATATCGTTTGGCAAGACTATGCCATGCCAACGTACAGTGTTTAAAGATATACAGTCCGTGCGTTTTGGGTGTGTCACCTCGAAAAATTAAGTTTTTTTTAATTGATATTTTTCTAGAATAATAAAAGTTATTCGCTTTCAAATGAAACATCAACGGAAAAAAAAAAATCGACCAACGTTTAGTTATCAAACAATTACTGTCAATATTTTAAATTATTTCGGACCGCCAATAATTCAAGGCATAGATTTGCCCAAGTCTGTCTCATGTCTGGTCTGCAAACACTTACGACTTGTTGCAGATGTACCCCTCCACTCTGTGTAGATCACGGCCAAACCAACCGGCTGGCTTAAAATGTAGGAAGCATTTGTGACCTGTCTTATGATTGGTCAGTTCAAGGAGGCCATACATCTCGATCCACAGCTTACCGACGATTAGGTTGTGTACGCAGCTGCTGGGGTTGTGCCACGTGTATGTCTCATTATACCTGGGAAAGAGGTTATGAAAAATGTACCTGGGATCGAAGTTGACAAAGTTATACCCCCTGCGCTACCCCACTTAACCACTTGACGCCACGTAAACACATTCTGGCAATGTATAGTCATAGGGGCGGTTGACGAGTTAAAACGTTGTTTTCCACGGTTGACGTGTAAACACGTCTATTGTCCACCATTTATTTGTATACACCGTGTTTTGAACTTGAAATTTATGGCTGTGGACGGCCTGTCAGTGTGGCGGTTGTCTTGGAGTTTTGCGAACTATGATCTTTTGGTGAGAAGATTCACACAATGAATGTAGAAATGACTCTCAAGAGTCAGTATTTGTGGTGCTTGACCTGGGGCCAATTTCATGGAGCTGTTTAGCAGCCGATTTTGTGCTAACGGAGGCTCCGGCTATTTCATGGAGACCGTAACCTTAAGCACTGCCAAACGTTTGCTAGCTTCAGAGGCAAATTTGCTAAACACTCGTGACGCAACATCGCCAGCTTCCAAGCACGCGCATGCTTAATTACGCCGCGGCCGTGACATAGCCTTAAAGTTAGCACACCTTTAATGCTACAGTAAGCACACGTTTTCAGCTAGCGCTTAAGCAGCGCCATGAAATTGGCCCCTGATCTTAACTTTTTGCCAATCACATTTGGTATTGTTTTGCCAAAAATAATCCCGATGTCAACTGGCTAAGATGGGGATTGTAACTTTTCGAGTGACAAAATCCCCACCCAAGGGTGTAAACATCATGCGTGTTTGCTTCTATTTGGCGCTTTCACATGGGGTAAAAAGGTCACGGCCCTCCCGTGTTTTGTTTTGAGGGAACAATAGAGCCACGTGGATGTTGGCAAAAAAGCACGTGCTCTATTGTTCTCTTCCGATCTGGAGGACAAACACAGGAGATGTTTAGTTACCCGTGCCAATGTGATTTATGTTTGTCAAAATCTCCACCCTGGTGCACAACCAAATGTTCCATCAAATAACGATTATTTATTTAGACAGATTTAGTCATTATAAGGTGTCAATTTCTTAATTGGCCAATATCATAATGCAAATTTGAACTTGACAAAATGTAAACTTGAGCTTACTTTGGTATGGTGACCGTCACTACGCCCTTGGGAAGGACCTCGAGGCTTTTGCCCCAGAACTTGAGTTTAGGGTAAACGGAGCCGTGAAATTCAAAATTTGGTGATGTACAATGGAAGGCGCTGATTGGCGGATGGTGGCTGACTTGCTCTAATACGATCTTCATGTCCATATCCTCCCTGTAGAAAAAAACTGTCACAGTTAGGGTCTATATATTGGCTGCGTTCGAGCGTACCATTCTCGTTACTCCGGAGTAATACGTGCGCAATGCACTTGGGTCACATTACATGAACGGCAAGTCTGCAGTCCGCATGCGCGAATGGCCATCAGTCAAGATGGTCGTCTCTTGCCACGACTGCACAAAAAAACGGTGTTTCACTGCTCACAAGAAACTGAAGGAAATACAGGCAGTAAGTTGTGAGAACCTTTGTGAAATCATTGATGCCGTCTAGAACAAACCTTAGTGAGTTGTTGCTTCAGTTATCGAGTTGACACGTTGAGCAAATTCACCCAAAATTTGACCCATATTTCGCCATCTCCGTACAAATCACATGGTACTCGTCAGAAGTAAGAGCACACTCCCTATTTGTCAGGGAGTAGCGAGAACATACTCTCAATGATCCGAGTGTCATTATTCTTGCCGTTCGCGCATGCAGGAGTATACTCGTGTTAACATGAGTACACGCTCGAACGCAGCCATCAATAATTTCATTTTGATATCAATATCAATATCAGTGATGTCACTTTTTTTAATCAAATTGAAATGTCAAACTTTCCGGGTGAAAATCGATATTCTGTAAGCCACAAATGCAAGTCGCATGTAAAAAAAAAAGGCAATCACTCACATGCGGTGAAAATCAGACACTAAACAAAGCGCTAGTGCAGTGGGAGAATCCGTGCAGTGCGCGATATCGTTTGTTCTCGATTACCGTTCCTATGTGTGTAACAGTAGTAAAGTTGAAATGTGCAAACACTGTTCATCTAGCTGAATATTATAGTTAGCGTCTTACCTAATAAGTTCATACGTCTCGCCGAGTAGGGGATTAAACGGCTTACTAAGTCTGTCTAAGTTGGAAGCCCCCGCGGCCATTGCGAAAGCCGCTACATACTGCAGGGAATAAACAGTTTTAGATCGGAATTAAAATTTGACATTTCTGTTGTAATTATTAAGTGTTGAACTTTGATGAATTCTTAACCTTAGCAAAATCCATGCAATGTTGCACCAAGGTACTGTTTTCAACAGTACATGGGGATTGGGCGTAATAATCTTGTTGGGTGAGCACAATTTGTAGAGTTTCAAAGTTAAGAGTAATTAAAAAATAATACATGTATGTATTTTCTGGGTCAAGCTTTCACCAAGGCGTAAAGGTGACCTCTGCTTAAAAGGGGAATTTTTTATTTAAATTTCAAATTTCAAGTTCAATTTATTGGTCCTTTCCAAAAAGTTTGTCTCGTTACATGCAATACACAAACCGATGAATAATTAATTCCAGTATTTAAATAAGCAAATTTGAATACAAATAAATACCACCACCATAACGTTATTACACAGATATTTTGAAAACAGCCCATGTTTTTCAAAACCCTACACAGTTGCGCTGGTCCTCCCGCACAACTATCTTATGTCAAAAATGCCCGCACAAACTGCGCACCTTTAAATAATAATTTCAGATGCATATTAAAAATATTGTAGAGTTTGTAGAGTTTAATAGTTAAGAGTAAATAAAAATAATACTGGTATTTTCTGGGTAAAATATTGACCGAAGTGCACTCGCTTTTTTTTTTTTTTTTAAATTTTTTTTAAAGGAGTACTTGTGGAGTTTTAATTTTGTTAGCCAAGAAACCTAATTGAAATTTTAAAAATAATTGAGGAAAAAAAAATTTGAATTTCTGACCTTCATTCTTTCCACAGGATTGTCATTCATCGAAGCTTTATACAACAACTTGCAATGCTCCGTGTACTCGCAGCAACGCTGCAGGAAGCTGACTGGTTCATTAAACACCACGGGCATGGTAATCTTAGACAGTTCCTTGCCTATGCACTGCTTTAGCACGGTCCACAGGCTAAACTGGTCCCTGTGGATCATAACGGCCGGTAACTGGGTCCTACTTGAAAGAAAATGGAAGAAAAACGACCTAAATCTTAGTGCTGTGCCAAGTATTTGAATATGCACAAAACATGCAGTCGTGCATGTCCTCAAGGAACAAAGAAACTGCACTACAAGATGGCAGCTATTCGACACGGTCTATATTCCATCTTAAGCCGTGTCCGCATTGGACTTTCAGGAGGTTTTACCGAGACGATAGTAAAATAAAAAATGGCTAAATTTTTACTGCTGTCCGAATTTGGACTTTTTGACACGAGAAAATTTTACTGAGACCGTGGGAGAGCAAGCGCAGTGTCCCTTTGCAGTATGACCTTCACGGCCCGGACGTACCCTTCCAGGGCACTTTACCGACTTGATGTGTCCGCATTGGACTTATCGTCTCGGGAAAAGTTCCCTGGTCACTTTTCTTGGACAGCAGTTGGCCAGGAAAAGTAACCGCTGGACTCGGTAAAAAGTTGCTGAGAGGAAAACGTCCTGGGCTGTCCGCATTGGACTTAAAATGGAAAATATACCCGTCTCGGTAAGTTTAGAAAAAACTTAGAAACGAGTTTGCAAAAAAATACTAGTACTTAAATTTGTATCCAAGTCCACCAACCTTGAACAACCCGGTATGGCTATATCCGTCACCTCATCCTGGGTCGTCTTGACCTCCGACCTTTGACCTTCGGGGTCAGCATTTTGTAACCTGTCCAGGGAACCACTGGTTCCATCCATACTGTAAAAACTGTCTGTATCAGAAATGGCCAAATCCAATGAGGCCTGCTCACTCAGGCTCTGTGGAGAAAAAGAACAAAAACCTTAAAATTTACGTTAAAATAAAAACAGAAACACAAATTATATTCTAACCTAAAGATCGGGGAGGCCAATAGATGTAACATATTTTATCAGTCAGTGACATGTATGACTGCCTCTAGTGGCAAGGCTGACTGCACGAGCCACTGAGGCAGGGTGTGCCACTTTGCTTGAGGTGCCACCCTGAGCTCCTGCACTTCAAGGGCTGTTTGGGAGATGCACGGCTCTAGAGGTAAGCTTATCTCACACAGGCTTAACCAGGTAAAAACCAAATAAAATTGGTTTTCCGAGAGCCCTTAATTACAGGATTCTCCCAGAAACAGGAAATGTCACATTTCATTGCTGTGGGAATCACTTTGTTCAAACAGGTCCTCTTGGACCTGGAGGAAATCACTGAAGCAGAACAGTCTTGAAAACGATTCCAAAGTGATTGGTCGATCAGTGCCTTGTTATCCTCAAGTTCACTGTATTCAACAAAATTCTGTTCTGATCACAAATTAATATTTTAAGAAAATTGCCGTTAAAAAAAAAAAACAATTTCATCAAAATATCCCTACCTCAGGGCTTCCTGATCCACACGCCTCCGTGTTTGCATCATAAAACGTCCCACTGAAAGATGACAATCGTGATATTCGCTCTAAATCGTGGTGCTCTTGAGCTAAGACCTGTAGCCCATTTTGAAGAACTCGGGACTTCTCGAGAGCCTGTGATAATTCAAGCTTACGCAACTGCAATAGTAAAAAAAAAAAAAAAACACAATTAAATCCCCAAATACATCATATTTTTGCAGTTATCCAAAATTTTAGTTCATGAGCTTATAAGAAAAACCAGACTAAAGGGGCGTACACTCTATCGCAGAAAAATTGCGCTGCGCTCACCACATTGCATGAGGTCACAACTGCAGATCTTTCCCAAATAGAAAATTCAACTCTGGTAACTTGGGGCTTCTCTGATACCTCATTGGCTGCGCGTTGGAAAGGTCAGCGCACCGCGGTCAAAGTTCAACAAATTAGAACTTTGACCTAGCTGTGATTTGGGGCGAAATGGCACTTGGGGGAAATGGTTTTGGGCGAATTAAATTTATGTCTCATGAGACGAAAAATAATTCTCAAAGACTATAGCACTTCAGACAAAACCATTTCAGGGGAAGTTTTCTATAGTCATCATGTGTATATTGTGTAAGTTAGGCGTAAATCTGTGAATATTTCTAATTTTTGAGATACCAATCATGTATACTGCCTTTTAGAAAAAATTTCCAGACTTTAATATTTCTTTCAACTCGTTCAAAAATATTTGTCCATTTGACCTGCTTACTTATAAATTACGCACTTTCCTACGCTACCAAAAGTACCAGCATATAAAATAATTACAAACTTTCACAGCAAGTTCCTTGTCACAGTCTGTACACCACGTTAATGTAAAAAGCAAATGCCAGTTAAAAATACTGGTAGTTTAGATCCATACAACAAAAAATGTCATAATGACTTCAACTTACAGCCTGTTTACACTTGATCCCGAGCTCGGGGTCGAACACCGAGCTCGGGATCAGCTCCAGGTCACAAACTGAGCTTGGGACCAAATTGGCCCAGGATCAGACCCTGAGATTTTGGTCTCGCGTCGAACCCAGAGCTCATGATAAGTTTGCGGTTAGATAAGCAATTAATATTACTGCATCCGCTCCACAGCCGTTGCGCGGGAAAATCCTGCAAAATTTAAACACTGTACATGGACCACACTGTTCTGTACATGCACACACAGAGCATGACCTTTAACTGGCGCTGCACTCGAGATGTACAGAATGTAAACACGGCACTCCTAATCATTGCGGTTAACACTTACGCATTCTTATCAGGGGATCAATCTTAATCCCGAGCTCGGGACCAGTGTAAACACGGTGTTAGAATGCAAATCATAATAGTTACAATTTTAAAATAAAGGGTATGTAATTATTAAAACAAATTTTTTTTTAATTCGCAACTTTTATGAACTAAAAAAATATTTATGATACCCTACACCTTTTTCCCCCTTTCTGTACCAGTGCCAATTATTTTGGAGACGTGTGCATCAAATCATAAAGTTCAGCAAAATATCTTTAGGCTATTTCACACTATGAACGTCCGACCCGTGTCGAAATGTACACAGGTAACTTTTCCTGAGACAATAAGTCCAATGTGGACACAATCAAGTCGGTAAAAGTGCACGTCCGGGCCGTGAAGGTCATACTCTCCCACGGTCTCGGTAAAATTTTCCCATGTCGAAAAAATCCAAATGCGGACAGCAGTAAAAATTAGCCATTTTTCATTTTACCATCGTCTCGGTAAAACTTTCCGAAAAACAAGTCCAATGCAGACATGGTTTAACATTACATTACATAACTAACAGACATCATGTATTAAAGTGTGACGTCAGTTGCTAGGATAACTGGGTCTAAACATTAGCTGGTAATCTGAAACGTCCATTGCTAAAGCACAGGGAAACAGTTCACCTGTAGACCCAGTAACCTTGGTAACACACAGGAGGTGACATTTTATATTTTAGTAAGGTGTGCCCTGTAAACAGGAAGTTTGCCTGAAGACCTACATGTACGTGCCTAATGAACTAGTAAAGTCAGTCTGACTTCCACTGTGCGCTTTATTAGGTTATGCCTTGGCCCACAGTAGGCTGCAAGGCTGTATAAATAATTCACCTTTAAAGGCAGATTACATGATTGGAAAACATTTTAAAACAGGAACAGCATTACATAACTAAAGAATAATGTTGATAAACTGCCTTGTAGAAATTTCAGCCACATAGATGCAGTAATACTTCAGAAAACCTGAAAAAATGCATGGTTTTTGTGTTGAATGAATGGTAAACAAATTGTCTGCAGATGATTTATTTTAAAAAGCACCTTTAGTTGGCAATCATTTTCTCTCACAGAGGTATCATTTTACTTCATGAGTCAGATTTTTCTTGTCAACTCGTGAAGTAAAATTTCCGGTCACTGCAAATGATGTACTGGGGCTCTACTAAGGCCAATGAAATTAGATTACTAGTTTCTCGTCAACCATTTATTAAATTTTGGTGAGGGATTTTTTTCATTATTCATTATTTAATCAAGGAAAAATACAACCTTTACACATACACAAACTGCCATTTAGAAACTGATTATTAAGGCTCTAAACTCCCCCAGAAATGGTTTGGTGCCAGTATCAATTCCATCGAGTTAAACCAGGTAGCTTGTGTTTGAAGGAACAAGTTGAGATGACAAAATCATGGGAAATGACAAAGGAGATATCTGGTTATGAGGGAGCAATATATTTGAATATAAACACAAATGCTGCAAAATACAGATCGCGACTGCATTTTTCCCCTTTTTTGCAAAATAATGAATTTTGTGAATAATGACATTTTTTGGTACAGGGTCAAAATCACATGCGGGCGCTGACGAGAAACTAGTAATCTAATTTCATTGGCATAATTTAACCACAAGGATTGGTAAACCACATAATTATGTTCCTGTGTAAAACATGCATACATGTACCTGTACCTGCACGCACATGCATACCTACATACATGTACCGGTATGCATGTAAAAATGTACAAAATGGCTGCAATCATCTTGAATATGAATTTCTCACTCTTGCTTTATACAAAATTCAAAACCTAACCAATTATTTAAGCCGATGGGATGATTTATTTTTTTGTCAGAAAATTAATTGAAAAATGAAAGACAGAGAGGAAAAATCCACGAAATCTAAGATTAATATTAAGTGATTTAAAAAAAAAATGGAAATTTTCTCTCTCCTAAATTTGTGTTTCCTCACCAAATTTACACTAAAAAAATTACACTTTCTAGGACCTACACATACGCATTAGAAAGAATGAAAGTTAAATGAAAGAATTAGTTAAATGAAAGAGAAATTTGTTTCCACTGTCTGATTATTTTGATCACATTACTTTTGTTGTGTTCGTTGTTTGAAGTAATAGAAAAAATAAAACATACATCATTAAACAAGATCTTAAATAGTACGCACATTTTTTCAAATGTTGATAAAAAATGTAAAAACAAAATCAAAAATAAAACCACTTATTCATAATTTAAAAAATTATTTAGGAATATGTACATAATGTATAATGCGTATATGCCGCATCACTCTCATTTTTTATGGAAAAATACATGTATGCAGTATTTATTTTCCTTTCCTTTTTACAGTTCATCACATCAATATACAGGAATATTCATGAACTGTCCATATGTTCAATCATTTCACACATCACTGGGTCACTTGGATGGGATGGTGTGATTCACAATATTAAAGGGGCACTCATAACCATGTGTGAATGTCTTCAGCTAAAACAGATCCAGTTTTAGTTAAGGCTTGTCCGCATTGGACTTTTTTGGGAAAACTTACAGAGACGATGGATACTTTTCCTATTTTAAGTCCAATGTGGACAGCCTAGGACGTTTTCCTCTCAGTAACTTTTCATGAGTCCAGCGATTACTTTTCCTGGCCAACTCCTGCCCAGGAAAATTGACCAGGTAACTTTTCCGGAGACAAAAAGTCCAATGCGGACACAGCGAGTCGGTAAAATGTCTCTGGAAGCGTACGTCCGGGCCGTAAAGGTCAAACTGCGAAGGGACAGTGCGCATGCTATCCCACAGTCTCGGTAAATTATGTTGTCAGCAACCAGAGAAACTGGGTCTATTGATTGCTTTCCGGTGACGTCACGCCTTCCATCCACCATTTTGGTTGTCATTTTTCATGACGCATGTGGCTCGAGTGATAACCGTCAAAAAAAGCGAATTGGTTGCACGTTGCGCCATGGCTGTTGTATCGATAAAGTATAAAAACGTATTTCTTCAGGCTAAAAATCACGATCAAGTAGAAGCACTTTCGTGTTTACAAGCCGAATGCATGCTCAATATTTAAAACGTATCGCAGCGCGCGCCTGCGGCATCTTCGAATGAAAATATGCTAGTGAGTATTTTTTACGCGTGTTCATGTGCGTCTATTGGCGCGCGCGTGTACGCGCGTGATCGTTGACCACCAAACATTCCCGGATGTTCTACGTCACGGAAAGCAATCAATATACATGTACACTCGATGCTAATCGAAAACATCAGCTGCTAAAATGCAGGGAAACAGTTCACTGGTTTTAGTGTACGAAAGTTTAAAATGCTGGGCTACACTAGGGCCATTCAAAATAATGTTAAAAAATGTGATTTTTTTTTCTTCGAAAATGTTTTAACTACTGTTAGCTACAATACACGATGTCTGAACATACTACGTAGCCACAGGATATTAAAAGCCATGTACTGGTATACAAATCAATATTTCACAGTATACTCGCCCACAGATGGCTGATCAACACCACATCATCAATGACACTGGCAGGTGTGAACAAAGCAAAGCAGAGCAGACATGTATAGCCTATACATCATCTTTAGAGATACCGTATTTCTCTAATTATCAACTCACTGTACTTTGGACCACTTGTTGAAGAAGAATTATCATCAAAAATGTTTACCATGTCTGGGTAAAATCTGATTTTTTATTAATGATTTAAAAAAAAAAAACCTATAACAGGAACCTTGTATTATCAGGAATTAAATAAATGAACAAGGAATCTGTGAGCTAACATTTTCCATGTTAGGCCAACAAAAAAAAGATCTCTGTTTAGCGTTAGTGCGCGTGTCACTTTCAACCCTGTGCGTAAAAGCTTTTTTTTCCTTCAAAAAAAATGGACCAAAATGGGGTCCAAAATTGTTGGTGTCCCAGTTACGTACGACACTCTCTGCTTCAAAAATAACCCCTCCTGATCACAAATTCTCAGTAATGGACTGTGGCCTGTAGGGGGCGGCATCATTTTCTTAAATATTTTGTTCTCCGACTCCTGAAAAATATTTAAAACAAAAGACCATAAAAGCTTATAATTTGTTCCATGGTATTGAATAGGAGTTTGGTGTTCCGGGTTACCTGAGTTTGCATTAACCTTGGTGCCATATTTACACACAAACATTAAATTTAAGTGGCATTTGTTGAAATAAAAATAATTATTATCTACTGGGAAACCACTTTCAATCACTAAAAAGCATGTCACACTTTTGGACCCCTAATTTTGGGAATGACCCATATATCGTTAGCGCGCGTCACAACATTTGTTTTGGTGTTTCGATTAAAAACATGCCTGTAGTGTTGGCTTCATGTCAACTTGACTTTATTGCTTGGAATCCACTTACCAAAAAAATAAAAAACATAAAAAGCTTCTTTTTTTTGGGCCTTATAATGAGAATGTATTAAAAAGAAGCTTGTCTAGATTTTTCCAGAAAATGGATTTCGTTCTAACCAAAACACTATCCATGGGAAGAAAACAGGAAAGTTGCAATCTCCAATTTGGATGTGCAAGCAAAAAGGTTGGTGTAATCACTGCACTGCTTTATGGAACTGGATAAATTAGTTTACAAAACATTAGCATTTTGACGATATCCTTGAAAATATACGGATTGAGAGTACGAAATTTCAGAATGGTAATGAGAAAAATATACGGATTGAGATCGCAAAATATCAGAATGGTAATGAAAAAATATACGGATTGAGATCGCAAAATATCAGAATGGTAATGAGAAAAATATACGACAAATGATATGGTATTATAATCACCCATGGAAAAAATTGGGGCTTAAAAATGTGATCTGGACACGCTCCTTTAAATGTACATGTACTGTACCACAAATGCATGCTGCCAAATTTTAATTTAAAAAATATGCCACTATTTTTTAAACTGGCTTCAATTTATTGAGGTTGACAGGAAGGTCAACAAACTTTGTCATGGCTACATGTATTTCCTAATGTGAAAGGCCTTCACATGCTGTGAAGCAAAACCACACAATTGTCTGTGTGTGTGTGTGGGAGAAAATAACATGTATTGTTGCATTGTGTGTATGTATGGCAGAGGTAACATGTATATGTTGAAGGTGAACAAACTATATTGTGTGTGGCAATGACTGAAGTACATGCATAATGTACATGTACTTAATGGTATGTGTTTCAAGTGCTTCTGAGAATGCATGTGGTGCATTGAGTATCAAACTTTTAAATTAAACTTAAAGGAATGTGCGCTGATCACATTTTTGACCTGGGTCTTTCCACAGTAAAGTGGGCATTTTGGCAACACAGACCATATTTTCGAGGAAATACTTTTGTCTGGTCTCAAAATAAAAGAAATAAGTTTAGGTTGTTCTAAAGAGATAACTTAGGCCCAAAAAGGGTTACAAATAGTGTTACAACATGCCTTTCTAAAAACCCTGTGTACAAATTTCCAATATACGCTCGTAACCGGGACGGATACTTGTGTTACATTTTAGGCCGTCCCCGGTTACGAGCGTATATTGGAAATTTGAGATTTTAATACCATATCATTTGTCACAGGCTACCATTCTGAAATGTTGCGCTCTCAATCTGTAGCGGTTCTGAAGTTGCGCATCATGAAAAAATCAGCTCTAGGCCTAAAACATCACAACATTGTTCAATTCAAACTTTTTTCATAGATACTAAAAATAAAGCATACTTTCTGACGATACGATTTTTATAAATGTATATTGGGGCGCAGCAAGATGTTTGTTGGATAGTGAGATTTCTGGTCCAAAAAAAAGGCAGTTCATGTTGCGAGACAAACTTGTGAAACCGCTGACAGTTTAGGGAGATTGTTGTTTGTGTTTGTGCCAAATTTCATTGAAGAAAACATAATTTGCTTGTTGTTTTTAGCCCACAAAAATGATTAACGGTTCGTTTTTGCAAAGGTCATCGAGTACGTAGTCTTCATTCCAGGCATAAATGTGAACTATGACACATAGACAAAGACGTTGCGCACCCTCACGTGTGCTACGTACTCCTGCCTGCTGCATTTAAGCTTTAGTTTAGCGCAAAACGAGACAGCATGTTGAACTCAGACAGATCACGAAGAATTCTTCGCTAGCGCAATATCTGTCACTGTGGGGGCGCTTCATACTGCATCGCATTTTTCGAGCTCTTTTACGTACATGATTTTGCGTGAAAACGGCCGATTTCTAGGATGCATATCTCGGCTACCACTTGCTCAATGTACGCGATGAATGTAGTTTTGGAATTTACAGGAGATAGGCCTATGTGAAATAATATTTTCAATCAAAATCGAACTTAAAATTTTTTTCCAAGTCCCTACGCAAGTGTTTTTTAAGAAAATATTTTCCGCCTATTTTCACTCACATCTACATGTGTTCATTGTTTTCTATCATATTTGGTTAACTGGATTTTTTTTCATATACATTGAACACGGATTTCGGTGAATTTATATTGGAATCGATAGCTTATTCAATTCTAAGATATACTTCCCACTGACACTTCCGTCGCAAATGTTGCATTTCTGAGATAAATAAATGATAAAATTACTGCATAAAGTAATGCACAAAATGACGCGGCGAGCGGTCTGTGCATAAGCGCGACAACAGAGGGCGCTGCGCGCGCGCATGAATGGTTATCTTGTGCACTAACTGAAGGCAATTTTTGAAGAAGAAAACGTGATTTTTTGACAGAAAAGCAACATTTGCGACAAAAGTGCAAGTGGGAAGTATATCTTAAAATTACATTTATCTGTTGATTCCAGGAGGTAATTTCCTTAAAATCTCTGTTCAATGTATACGAAAAAAATACCGGTTAACTTCTCAATTCTAGGGCCCAGCCGCATACACATGTACATACACAATCATTATAATATATGAACCAATGATGAATGAATGAGGTATGAACTGTAGTTTTTTGATTGAACACAAAAACAAAACCCAACATGAACCAGCAACTAAATCAAAACCGTTATTATACCTTGCAGAAATGTCCGATGAGATTATATCCTCCAAAATTGTGAAAATCCAACTTCTGGCACTTTCGCAGATCAACCCGATCCAAGACAAATACTTCTCAAAATGTTGTAAAATGCGCCAAAAAATCGACAAGATTTGTGCACAAATCTCACACAGTAGTTACTTGATCGTCGTCGCTTATAAAACTGGCACTAGTTTACCAAAAGAGGGCGCTATTCACAATTTACCACATATCACAAATTGTGGACCACACAAACACAAAACTTGAAGAATTTAAATGTAATTGATTTTTTTATATTAATCTATTTTAGAGAATTACATGTAGCTAGTTTATAATGAGAACGAAGCGTTAAAAAAAAAAAAAATTGGAGCTATTTCTGTTGGTGTTTGTTTGCTAATGGCAGACCATGGAGGAAGGAAGAGGGCATTTTCCAATTTGCAGTAGGATTTTTTTCTAGATATTTTTTTTCCCAGAAAATGAATTTCATTCTAACCAAACAATCACATAAAATACCTCCCCAAAATACTATCCATGGGAAGAAAACAGGAAATGTGCAATCTCCAATTTGGATGTGATGCAAAAAGGCTGGTGTAAACACTGCACTGCTTTATGGAACCGGACAAATTAGTTTACAAAACATTGATGGTTTTTAGATTATTATTTAAAATATACGGAGCACGAAATTTCAAAATGGTAATGAGAAAAATATGACAAATGATATGGTATTAAAATTTCAAAATCCATGGGGAAAATGGGGGGTGAAAAGTGTGATTTTGACACGCTACCGGTACTTTGTCATTTTCTGCACCAATTTAAGTTTCTTTCAGTGACAAAAACGCAATTGATGACGTCATGATGATGTCACTTTGCAATGTGCTAACTCAGTAAGTGGTGTCAGATTGTACCACAGTTAGAGAACAAAATAAAAGTGCACTGTACAAAATAAGAGAACACTTAGACAATAGAGTTTATTTTGTTTTACGCACATTTATTTATCAAAATTGGCCATGACAATATACACATCATAACATATGTGAACATGTTTTATTTATATGCCCAGTACAGCAATACAGCAAATATTCCCGAAATTTAACCCTCCACCACTTTATAATGCTATTTACATATGTACATGTATAAAGGTCCGTTTCATTTGTTTGATTTTTTTCTGCTGATGTTTTCTAGGAATTTATTTTTAAAACTATCTTTGATTATTTTTTTCTTCAAAATGAGGTATTTTTTTCGTATACATTGAACAAAGATTTTAAGGAAATTACCTCCTGGAATCAACACATAATGTAATTTTAAGATATACTTCCCACTTGCACTTTTGTCGCAAATGTTGCTTTTCTGTAGAAAAATCACGTTTTCTTCTTCAAAATTGCCTTCAGTTAGTGCACAAGATAACTATTAATGCGCGCGCGCAGCGCCCTCTGTTGTCATGCTTACACACAGACCGCTCGCCGCGTCATTTTCTGCATTACTTTATGCAGTAATTTTATCATTTATTTATCTCAGAAATGCAACATTTGCGACGGAAATGTCAGTGGGAAGTATATCTTAGAATTAAATAAGCTATCGATTCCAATATATAAATTCACCCAAATCCATGTTCAATGTATATGAAAAAAAATCCCAAAATGATAACACCTCAGATGAAATAACCTTACATGGTATTTGTTATTATTTTTCTAATCATTTTGCGTTAGGTTTTTCCGTAACAACTCTAAAGGTAGAACACATGATTGGTAAACTGTTAAAAGGGGCGTTATTTCCACTCGTGATTAGAAGCCCATGTTGATAAAACTGCCTTGTAGAAATTTCAGCCACATAGGTGCAGTAATACTTCTGAAAACTTGAAAAACCATGCATAGTTTTTGTGTTGAGTTGAATGGTAAATAATAAAAAAGTCTTTTGCAAAAGACTTTTTTTTTTTAAAACCACCATCAGTTGTTAATTTCTCACACAAAATACCATTTTGGACTGAAATAAAATCATGTGGTGTTTGGTACCATTGTTATTAACACTTTTAGTAAGGTTTTTCTTGTCAACTCGTGAAAAAAAATTGGGGTCACTGCAAATTATGTGTTCTACCTTTAAACAAGATTTTGTGTTATTGAAAATGATACCATATGCCTTTAAAGGAGCGTGTCCAGATCACATTTTGACCCCTTCATTTTTCCCATGGGTGTTGAGATTTTCAATTATTTGTCATATTTTTCTCATTACCATTCTGAAATTTCACGCTTTCAATCCATATATTTTCTTAGAATATTGTCAAAAAACCACCGAAGTTTTGTAGACTAATTTATCCATTCCATAAAGCAGTGCAGTGATTACACCAACCTTTTTGCTTCCACATCCAAATTGGAGATTGCAAATTTCCTGTTTTCTTCCCATGGATGGTATTTTGGGGAGGTATTTTATATGATTTTTAGGTTAGAACGAAATCCCTTTTCTGGAAAAATCTGAACACGCTCATTTAAAATACGAGTTTTTCTTACCTCTTCTTGTTGCAGCATGGTCGCGAGGCACTGAGAGAGGGCGCCACATAGACTCTTTGAAGCGTCCGTCAGACTGACTAAATGCCTCTGAACTTTAGGTAAACTTTCTATACAAATATAAAATAACAAAACATTAAAGCCCAATACATCATTTCCAGTTACCCAAAATTTTACTTCACAAGTTGACAAGAAAAACCCGACTCAAAGTGTTCACAGCAATGGTAACAAACACCACATTATTTTTTTCCCCGTGTAAAATGGTACCTTTGTGGGAGAAATTGCCAACTGAAGGTGCTTTTTAAAACAAGTTGTCTGCAGATAACTTTTTTACCATTCATTCAACAAAAAAACCATGCATGGATTTTTCAGGTTTTCTGAAGTATTAATGCATCTATGTGGCTGAAATTTCTACAAGGCAGTTTATCAACATTATTCTTTAGTTATGTAATGCTGTTGTTCCTGTTTTTAAACGTTTTCCAATCATGTAATCTGTCTTTAAATCAACGTACCCATGAAAGCCATTATAGAAGATTTATCCAAAGCTGCGATGTTCAAGCACAGACTGGCAACTTTCTGGAAGTTTTCCGTCGATTGCTCCAAAATTCTTTGTCTTGCCTGGGCTGTCTATATGTAGTTAGAAAACAAAATATAAACTAAATTGGTTTGGAAAAAAATAGTTGATACACTTATTAAAAGGAGCGAGTCCAGATCACATTTTTGACACCCCCATTTTTCCCGTGGGTGTTGAGATTTTGATACCATATTTTTCTCATTACCATTCTGAAATTTCGCGCTCTCAATCCGTATATTTTCAAGGATATCGTTAAAAAAACACCAAAGTTTTGTAAACTAATTTATTTGGTTACATATAAAGCAGTGCAGTGATTACACCAACCTTTTTGCTTCCACATCCAAATTGGAGATTGCAAATTTCCTGTTTTCTTCCCATGGATAGTATTTTGGGGAGGTATTTTATATGATTGTTAGGTTAGAACGAAATCCATTTTTTTGGACAAATCTTAACAAACTCCTTTAACTAAAAAAGCTGCCTCTAAAATGGCCGTCGGTGCAAAGTGTCTATTACTCGCATACAAGCTGATAATAATTTGTTTACTTTTAGGGAATCCGCAATAGAACCGAGCGGCATAAAATCTTGGCTGACATCGTCATAATCTTCATCAATTGATGCAGATGTCGTGTAGTGGTCGCTGTATGCTCGATGATCTTCAAGCGCACTCAACCACTCCTGGGGTAAACAAACAAATCAACAAATTATTCAAGTTTAGCAAAGTCTCGTGTCTTTGAAAGAGGGGGCCAATTTTATTGCACTGCTGGGTATGAAAAACTAGGGGGAAAAAAGTAATGTTTTTTTGAAACAATCCTATCCCTCGAAGATCTTTAGACAGTATGACTATCTCAAGATCACCTCGGGTCAACAGTTTGCACTATCATTCCTCATGTATGACTACTATAAAATAGGCACTACTCGCAATAAGTTAGGGATATTGGTGTGGTTAAATTTTGGATTTTCATTTTCAAATGACTGTTTGCACCTATTCCTGTGACAAGGTGTGTCTGTCATGCAGATACAATTGTCTAATCATATACAAAATAATTCAAGCAGAATGCATACCCTTAATAAAATACCTGCGTACACCCCACAATATCCCAAACTTATTGTGAGTAGCTCAGATATTTTGTACGTCGCCAGTTTAAGTTACCTCTCTGGTGATTTTGGTGCTCTCCGAGTCAACAACCCACGTATGTTCCATGCTGTTTGAGTACTGTATGGTGAATGCACACGGGTTGCTAGTACTGGCCTGTATTAGTAACAATAATACTGCATGCATTATTACCCCTGGTCATTGCGCTCAATTATATCATTCTTTTAAACTGTCTCCTCTGTGGGGATTATGCAGCCGTGGCTACCTGTAGCTCATGAGCTAATCGGATGTCAATTTTGTCACCCTGTCTTGCTCCGTGGTGTCACTGAGACCTGGTCAAACAGGTTTCGCGAGTTAGTCCAAAAATGTCAACTAACCACTGAGACCTGGTCAAACAGGTTTCGCGAGTTAGTCCATAAGTGTCAACTAACCAGTAACCACTGAGACCTGAGGCGTGTTCAATAGCACAATACGTACGCCGGTATTGGGTATTTTCCTATACCTTCACCTTTGAAGGTATTGTCGGTATGCATACGTATTGCGCTATTGCACTCGCCTCTGGTCAAACAGGTTTCGCAAGTTAGTCCAAAAGTGTCAACTAACCAGTAACCACTGAGACCTGGTCAAACAGTTTTCGCGAGTTAGTCCATGACCAGTTTGACCACAATTAGTTCTCATGTAAACACAAGCTAGTTTGCGTATAGTCTGGTAAACAGACCACTAATAAAAATCCCACCTTGAATTCGACATGGTCCAGATATTTAAAACCTATACGTCTGGTTCCTGCCACTGCATCAGCCCTAAAACAAAGACATACAAATTAATTGCTACGGCTGGAAATAAAACACAAGTCTATGAGAAGTGATTTAGCTGACAAGGCACGTGTAATTTGTGCTACATGAAATTTGCACTACTCATGCCCGTCTATGAAATACGTCACTTTTGACTTGAACTTTTAGTAAACTTACGTACCTTTTTCTGTAATATGTAAGTACTCCTCTGTCGAGAACTACCCAGTACTGTCTTAGAGATCGGGTAAATCTAGTCTAAAGATGGAAAAGAGAAAAAGAAAGCGAGATAATTTAGGCTGCAAGATCAGTTATTCAGAATGGCACAAATTTTATAAGTCATTAGTTTTCATGGCATGGAGTGACTAGGAGCATTGTTACTCCTCCTGGATGGGATGCCAGTCCTCGCAGGTTTACCCCCAGCAGTTAGTTGGGTTTCCCCAACAGGTTGTTAGTTTCTATGGCATGGAGTGACTAGGAGGCATTGCTACTCCCCCTGGATGGGATGCCAGTCCATTACAGGTTTACCCCCAGCAGTTAGGTGGGTTTCCCCAACAGGTTGTTAGTTTCCATGGCATGGAGTGACTAGGAGCATTGCTACTCCCCCTGGATGGGATGCCAGTCCATTACAGGTTTACCCCCAGCAGTTAGTTGGGTTTCCCCAACAGGTCGTTAGTTTCCATGGCATGGAGTGACTAGGAGGCATTGCTACTCCCCCTGTATGGGATGCCAGTCCATCACAGGTTTACCTCCAGCAGTTAGTTGAGTTTCCCCAACAGGTTGTTAGTTTCCATGGCATGGAGTGACTAGGAGCATTGCTACTCCCCCTGGATGGGATGCCAGTCCTCGCAGGTTTACCCCCAGCAGTTAGTTGGGTTTCCCCAACAGATTGTTATGTTTCATGGCATGGAGTGACTAGGAGCATTGCTACTCCCCCCCCCCCCCCCCCCCCCCCCCCCCCCCCCCTCCCCCCCAGTCCATCGGTGGTTTACCCCCAGCAGTTAGTTGGGTTTCCCCAACAGGTCATTACGCTAGTTTCCATGAATGTGTTTTTTTAACCGAAAAACATGAACAGCGCCACTGCGCTGCGACCAATGTGTGATGCGACTTTTTACATGTACATGTACATGTATTACCTTAACTGAAAACGGAGTACGCAAGTTTTTCTCCAAATTGTATGTAGAACTCTCATCCTGGAAAAAATGTGACATCTGTTTTTATTTTGCTCTCTGCTTTTATCCGCAATTTTGTTAATTAGGTTTTTGTTTTGCCCTTACTCGACGTATATTAGCACTGTATGCTCGGTGCTTTCCCCGAGACACTATGAAAAACTTCATAGCGTGCTCGGGTGGGATTCGAACACCCGACCTCCTGCAAACAAGACAGACGTCTTAACCACTCGACCACCGAGCTAGCCGGTGTTGAATGGCTGGTTCAAATCATTTTGTTCCTTTTTCCCAGCCTCCTATATACATAAAAAATTATACTAAAAAGGCATAACAAATTTTTTAGATTCAAAAGAAACCAGGATTTGCTCATGAATATGGAAATTTAAATTAGCATGTAAATTCGCATCTATAATTGGATGACAAGATGGATTAAGATAAATTTGAAAAAATTAATAAAAAATTCCCCAGCATCAATTTATATCACAAAAAACTGAAGTTACAGCCTTTTAATGTCAATTCCATGAACAGTCTTAAACTTAAAGTTGGCGTAGCGATACTTTCCGGCCTTGCTTTCCACCTCTGTGGCCCTGGTTCGAATCCTGTCCGGGTCTACATGTGGATTGGGTTCTCAGTCCCTGCTTGATTCCGTGGGTTTTCCCATATACAGAATTGTGTAGGTTTTTTTTTCTCCCACCTCTAAAACTGAGCATTTCTTCATCGTCTTCTCTTCACAGGTTTCTTCAGGCTTACGAGCTACAGTGCCTCAGGGACTTTTGAGGAATCCTTGCTTTCAATACCAGAAAGAATTAATAATAATCATAAAAATCGTAAGTAATGTACTAACCCTTTGCAAAGGTCCTTCCAGTTTAACCACGCTGTGAACAACCTACGGAAAATTAGACAGATTATATGATTAGAAAACCTTTAAAAACAGAAACAACAGCATTACATAACTAAAGAATAATGTTGATAAACTGCCTTGTAGAAATTTCAGCCACATAGATGCAGTAATACTTCAGAAAACCTGAAAAATCCATGCATGGTTTTTGTGTTAAATGAGCGGTAAAAAAAAAGTCTGCAGACAAATTTTTTAAAAGCATCTTCAGCTGGCAATTTCTCCCACAAAGATAAAATTTTCCATGGGAAAAAAATCATGTGGTGTTTGTTACCATTGCTATCAACACTTTTAAGCCTAGCATACATCGACATTGTAACTGGAAGCAACTCAACTGATCAGTTGCTATCTATGTGTGCGTAGCACGCTCATCGACAGCAACTGATCAGTTGCGCAACTAGCGGCAACTGGGAACGTCCAGCCATGTCTATATTTCCAGAGCGCGCACATCGACGCAACTGACCGCAACTGGGTACAACTAGTTGCCAGAAATTAGAACATGAGCAACTCGCAGCAACTGGGATTTTTCAGTAGTTGCAAGTGCACATACATCAACCTTTTTAAGCAACTGATCAGTTGCTCCCAGTTGCCGCGAGTTGCTTCCAGTTGCCAGAAACACCAGCTGCCACTAGTTGCTTCCAGTTGCAATGTCGATGTCGCTAGGCTTTAGTCGGATTTTTCTTGTCAACTCGTGAAGTAAAATTTTGGGTAACTGCAAATGTCGCATTGGGGATTTAAAATCTTACCTTTACAGGTTTTATGTTCAGCAACTGCCTCATATGTTGGGACTGCGCCAGATCAGTGGGCAACTGACCTTTCTTGTTAGTGATTCGCGAATTGGCACCGTGTTGGAGTAGAATCACGGTCACATTGCGCTGGTCACGATAGCTGGCGCAATGCAGCGGTGTGTTTCCGGTAATGTTGGCGCAGTTGATGTTTGGGGGTCGGGTACCAGACAGCTACGATAGAAAACAGATTTTTAAAAGTTAGATGACCAATTTGTTTTTTATTATGCAGGAGGTCGTGGGTTCGAGTCTCACCCGAGTACGCTGTGAAGTTTTTCTTATAGTGTCTCCGGGGAGCACTGAGTATTTTCAGAGAAAAATCATATGGGCCTCACAAGGATTTGAACCCGAGACCTCTGACACAAAAGGCAGATATGCATTACCGGCTGAGCTATAAGGCACAGTGGTATACTCCCTCAGGTTTTCCCCAAGACATCTGACACACCAGGCAGATGCTCTACCAGCTGAGCTATGAGGCACAGTGGTATACTCCCTCAGGTTTTCCCCAAAACCTCTGACACACCAGGCAGATGTTCTACCAGCTGAGCTATGAGGCACAGTGGTATACTCCCTCAGGTTTTCCCCAAGACCTCTGACACACCAGGCAGATGCTCTACCAGCTGAGCTATAAGGCACAGTGGTATCCTCTATCAGATTTCCTCAAGACCTCCGACACACTGGGTAGATGCTCTACCAGCTGAGCTATGAGGCACAATGGTATACTCCCTCAGGTTTCCCCCCAAGACCTCCGACACACTAGGCAGATGCTCTACCAGCTGAGCTATGAGGCACAGTGGTATACTCCCTCAGGTTTTCCCCAAGACCTTTGACACACCAGGCAGATGCTCTACCAGCTAAGCTATGAGGCACAATGGTACACTCCCTCAGGTTTTCCCCAAGACGTCTGATACAAAAACTGCCATAACTAACCAATTTTTCAACCAGCTCCGAGTGGCCGTCTGCCGATGCACTGAGAAGTTGATGTTCTAACTTCAGTTTCTGGGACTGCTCAGTTGCTGCCATGGAAAAAAATAAAATTAATAAAAAATACATATTAATTGCAATTAAATTTCATTTAAATGTCATTTCCAATTACGTATAGCTGTCACTGCTATTCGAACAAGAATAATGTTCATGTTTGATTTTGCAAACAGAATCAAGGTTATAGTTAGAATGTGTGTTAATTTATTTAAGATTTTTTCATTTTCTGTGCTTCAACTATTTCAAAAGAATTTTACCCGACGTGCAAATTTGTTATGACCTTCCAATTCAAAATACACCATTCTTGCAAAACAATTTAACAAACAGAGTTTTTTTGGCAGTCAAGGGGCATATTTGGTGATGACCGACATTTTCTCCCAAATTATGTTATCTTCTCCCAAATTAGGACAAAAATAATTCTAAGTTGTTCTAACTGAAACCTCCAAAAAGTAAGTGTGACAATGTGCTTGTCTAAAACTACGCTGCACAAAATTTCAACAATTCAAATATGTCACAGGAGAGTCTGCCTTTGTAAAAATGTTTAGACATTATTATTAAAGTCAAATAAACGAACTGACCAATCAGCATTCTCTGAACGTCGTTGCTAAGGGCAACATCTCGGGCCATTTGTCCCTCTCCGTTAACAATCACCACGTCAGCTCTATACTGGATTAAAAGGGCGACTATATCCTGAAATGTGAAAAAAAAATCTTTCAGACCATCAGCTATGATGAAAATACTTGCAAGGTGGGTGATTTCATGAAATTGATCCTGATTTGATCCTGATTTGATCCTGATTTGATCTTGATTTGATCTTGATTTGATCCTGGTTGCATATTGGTTTGATCTTGATTTGATTCTGGTTTGATCCTGGTTGGATATTGGTTTGATCCTGGTTTGATCTTGATTTGATCCTGGTTTGATCCTAACTGAATTCTGATTTGATCCCGATTTGATCCTGTTTTGATCATAATTAGGATTGATGCTGATAGCACATCACTGGCACATTCCCCAGGGTCTGTGCCCCTTAAAATCCCTAAAAAAGTACATTACCAGTCTGTCAGTGAATGCAGCGCGATGAAGGGGCGTGTCTCCACTAGTGTTGACAATATCAACATTGGCATCGTAGCTCAGTAACAAAGTCGTAACCTTTATGTGGCCGAAATAGGCAGCTAAATGGAGCGGACTCCAGCCCAAATTAGCCTTGGTTGTACCTGTGTTCAGATATTAAAAGATCAATTCTGAAAAATAATTTCTCAACGTTATTATTACCCCTGTTCATTGGGCACAATAACATCATTCCTAAATCTTTCTCAACCCCCTGGGGAGCTTGCAAACACATCAACATTTACTACCCTCACAGGTACCCATTTGCTCTTTGGTGGAGAGAGACAAATTGTGGCAAAGTACCTTACCCAAGGGCACACACACCATGGACGAGCTGTGATGGGATTCGAACCCACGACCTGTGAATTTAACCATATTGCATTTTTTTTACCTTATTAAGATTTTAATACCATATCATGTGTCATATTTTTCTCATTACTATTCTGAAATTTCACACCCTCAATCTGCATATTTGTAAGGATATCATAAAAATAAATCAATATTTTGTAAACTAATTTATCTAGTTACATAAAGCAGTGCAGTGATTACCCCAACCTTTTTGCTTCCACATCCAAATTGGAGATTGCAAATTTCCTGTTTTCTTCCCGTGGATAGTATTTTGGGGAGGTATTTTATATGATTGTTAGGTAAGAACGAAATTCATTTTCTGAAAAAATCTGGACAGGCTCCTTTAAAGGCACAGGCTCGTCAGCAATGCGCGCCCGCCAAATTCGTGCCATGAAATACGCAGCTCCATAGCAAATGCATGGAGCTGCGTATTTCGTGGCACGAATATGGCGCGCGCGCATTGCTGAAGAGCCTGTGCCTTCAAGTTTGAAAATGTTACCTCTGCAGTCCACGTTCAGTTCTATTTGACCCTTGCTACGTCGTTCAAGAAGTTCTCGCACCGTGTCCGCATCACCATGCCTCGCGGCAAAGAGAAGTCTCTCCTCATTGGTTGAGAATGACTCAGGGGTAACCGGCTCACTGCCCGAATCGGGTGGCACTGTCTCGTTAAAAGCCATTGCCTGCATTTTTTAAAAGCAGACGGCCCATATAGTTTTGGTTAACATTTGCAGAATACCAGTACATATACGAATTGCCATGGCAACCCATTTTTACAAAGACAAAGTAAAGCAAATATGAATCATCAAAAATCCAAAGTTAGGAAGTCAATGACAACGTTATGTCCTGCGAAAAAACGCATGTTGCAACCGCTGTAGTTGACTACTATTTCTAAGATGGATTTTCAAGATTTATATGAAAAAAGTCTGCCAAAAATCCATAGACACACACAAGGTAGGGTTCTCAAGAACTATCAGACGAAGTTTGGTGGAAATTGGGCTGCAGGTTATTGCGCTAGCCATGTTTTAATGTCCGCTAGTTAAAGTTGCTGAGAGACCATATTGCTACATTGTAAATCACGCTTTCACCCAGGTTATGGGGGATATGTATCCCACGTAGGTCTAGTGTTCTAGGGGTACATAAATAGCAGCACCATGAAACGGGCCCCAGATAAAAAAAATATACATGCCACACCCCTTAAGTCACCCGCCCCTCCCCCAACCTACCCGCCATGCCCGCCCCTCCCCCAAATATAATAACACAGTGGCCAGTGCGCGCCGGGTGTAAACATATTCACATCAAAAACTGTAATTAACATTCATCAGAAGTTTCGATCCACATACCATGGCTGTTATTTCAATGTTTCATTCCTTTGGAACCAATTTAGGACAAATTAACAAATGAATTAAAACTAAAACGTGTGACCGGACGTTGCGGACCTTGCCCCCGGCCATATCGCAATCGCGATCGCTTGCGGTTTCATTTGTAAACAATCTACACGTGATTTTTGAAGGTTTCCAGATACCAGACTGATTACCCATAAAATAACACGCAAGTGACCACCCTTGGAGTCACCAGCCTATGACGTCATTCTAGCAAAATAACAATCATGGCGGTCCATCACCGTCAACCGAGCAATGCTCGCAAGAAGATTCAGGTAGATTTAGGGCTGTTTCTGTTAATTTCATCTATATAAACCTACTTCATAAGAATTCTGGTGACAAGGAGAAATTGTGAGAGTCTGTTTTTGGTGATGGCTGTGTTCGTATTTGTCGCAATCTGCATGTTAAGTTGGATGAAAATTCTCCCTCTGGGAAATTGTGCACAATCTGAATGGGACAACAACGGGTGCAGGTCAACTCGACCGTTGTCCAACTCGACTGTTGTGTGTTCGGCAAAACTGATGACATCTAACAATAACATTCTCTGTGAATCTTTCTGGAAATTTGCGTACGAGCACAAAAATTTTGCTTTCGCATGATTCACGCCAGGGATTTGCGTGAAGATAAGCTTTTTTACCGCAGCGCAAGAAGTTTTTTCTTTTTCTTTTTTTTTCTTGGTATTTTTTTATTATACATTGAACAAAGATTTGAATGAAATTACCTCCTGGAATCAACAGATCATTGAATTTTAAGATATTCTTCCTACTTGCACTTCTGTCGGAAATGTTGCATTTCTGAGATAAATAAATGATAAAATTACTGCTTAAACTAAAGTAATGCACAAAATTACAAAACAAAACAAAAATTTAGGAATGAGAAAATTTAAAGATTTTGTGAAGTGCGTCTCATGATGCGTCTCTCAACTTCTTAATTCTGACACGATTTTCTTGTTATCAAACCATTTGGTGTGAGTTGCTTATCTTGATATTATTTGGTTGGTGTTTTTCAATCATATTTATAGGTGTCCTTCGTCATTCGTGATGAGGTCGAGAGACAACATAGGTCAGGGGTCAACGGCATACAGTTTGACCCAGCATGCAACAAGCTGTACTCCGCTGGACGCGATTCGATCATCAGGATTTGGAATTTGAACAATCCTAGGGTAAAAACTTGTTCAGATTTTTCCAGAAAATGGATTTCATTCTAACCTAGCCGAGGTTACCTCAGCTCTAACTTTATCACATGGTTTTCTGTATAGAGCTGAGGATACTTATCAACATGAACACGACATCTCAAAAAATTGAAATCCAAAATGTGTCATTTTCTCCCTGTGACACACTAATTCCCCCTGGACTTACCCAAACCTTGTCAGGCATACAGGTCCTTGAAATAACAAGCCTCGATAAAGATTGAGCCTACAAAAAAATGAGGCATGCTGGGTTTTCGGTTCACTCGGGACAACGCTCATGGCTTTGTGCACAGACTGACGTGCACACTTATCCGCACCCGCACCGTGTACGCCCGAGTCGTCGGGCGGCGCTTCAGTCGGTTGGTCGGACGTACGCGGTACGCGTGCGGATAAGTGGGCACATCAGTCTGTGCAATGGTAATCCCGCATTGACATCGTTGATATTTAAACACTGTACACGGATGTTTACAAACACGTTGTGTTCGGCTGTCACTTTTCACTGCAATTGTACTAGGCTAAATCTTTATCGTAGCTTGTTATTTCCCTCAAGGACCTGCGCAGTGGTTATGCCTGACAAGGTTTGGTGGAGTCCCAGGGGGAATTAGTGTGTCATGGGGAAAACATTTGTCTGACGATGTCGGCTGACTGAAAGTTGGATGGTGTGGACGTCACTCCAGACAACGTCCAACATCATCTGACAAGTTGGGCCATGTAGCTATTGTTGGAGCTTGTTGGATGAAACAGACCAATAGCAGAGTAGAACGCCTGTCATGTGAGGGCAGCAGCCAACCGCAGTTGAGATATTTTGGATCATGTTGGGTCGTTTGGACGAGTACGAGCGCATCCAAGCAATACCCAACAAGTTCCAACTTCATGTTGGTCCTTGTTGACCGACAAATGTTGGCAGATGCCGACGGCCGTTTAGCAGTGCAGAAAAAATAGAACAAATAACAAACAAATGTGCTTTTCTTTAAAAATCGGCCCAAAGTTAGAAAACTATAGGTTGTTAGGAGTGAAGAAGAGTTGTTTTTGTCACAAATTTGACTGTGAAAAAGTCAGTTTTACTATTTTTTTGTACAAAGGAGGTTTCCTATTCACATGATACTTGCAAATACATCAAAATTGTATCTTAACATTTATTTTAAATAAATTTAAAAAAATTAGATAAAACACATTTTTTTATTAACACAATTTTGGACCCCTAATTTCAGGAATTACTCACATATGAACCTCAAATTGTTCTTCTTTTCAGGATCCTTATCAGCAGTCTATGGAACATCACACTGACTGGGTGAATGATCTTGTGCTATGCTGTGACGGGAAAACATGTACGTTAATTTTGGAGTAATTTTTGCTCATTTTTAGAAACCAAAGTTCTGTGTCTTTTGAGACGTTTAAAAACTTGTAGGAGAAATTTTGGTCTCGGGTTCAGATCAACATATGGTGATCAGCTCAGTTGGTACAACACTGGTATGGCAAACCAGAGGTCTCGGGTTCAAATCAACGTAGGGCTGGATAGCTCAGTCGGTAGAGCACTGGTATGGCAAAACAGAGGTCCCGGGTTCAAATCAACATAAAGATGGATAGCTCAGTTGGTAGAGCACTGGTCTGGCAAACCAAATGTCATGGGTTCGAATCCTGTTTGAATCACAATTTTAATTTATTTTTCAGTAATATCAGCTTCATCAGACACGACAGTAAAAGTCTGGAATGCGCTAAAAGGATTTTGCATGTCAACGCTTCGAACCCACAAGGTAGGTGATTTTTGTACCTATTGTTTAAAAATTGTTTCATACACATGTACTACTGGCCTCATTACAGTCAATATGTGTAAAATATTGCACTTTGGCCAGTAGTTGGCATCTATTGCCCCCTTATGAATTTGTCTGTAAGAGGGCCATATTAGGCCTAAAATAATGTTGCCCTCGCCCGACCGACCCAAAAGTCAAAACAAATTGAATTTTTTTTTGATCCTACCGTTTTTTCTTTGCAAATGCGTACCCCTTTACAATGGAATGCAAGTTATTTTACGTTTTGGGCACAGCTACAGTAGACTGATTTACAGAGCTCATATTCCGTACACGAATATTCCTGTATGTATGTCCGTGCATGGAATATGGGGACTGAGAACCAGTCTGCTAAATGTGCGCTTGTGCAGAAACACAAGTCAAATTAGACTGGTTCCCTGAGCACATCAGGGCAACACAATTTTGTTTAAAGCCTTACAAGGGGCATTGCACAGACGTGAACTATCGCCCTCATTGCCAGTCAATATATGTTACGAAATATTATTTATATGTGCTAAATGATTAATAACAGGCCTACCGTCTCAAGATCACCTCGGGACAATAGTTTGCACCATCACCCAATGAACAGTCAATATTTGTGTACTATCCCATAGGATTATGTGAAAGCATTAGCCTATGCCAAAGACAGGGAGCATGTTGCATCAGCTGGCCTGGATAAACAAATTTTCTTGTGGGACGTCCGAACGCTAACGGCACTGACTGCAACTAACAACACAGTTACAAGTGAGTTATAAAAAGTTTTCATTTTGAACACCGCCCTCACGCGGCGAACACTGATTCGCCGCATAAGGGCGTTGCTCAGCGCGCCTGGACAAAATGTTTAGTGGAGAACACTGACAGTGCAAACTTTGATCTATATTTTATTAATCAATATTAACAATTCTATCATGCACCTCATAATATTTTTATTTTTAAAACTAATTGTAAATAATTATTATTATTTTTTTTAGCTTCGTCGTTAAATGGCCAGAAAGATTCTATTTATAGCCTCGCAATGAACCAATCAGGGTCTGTCGTTATTTCAGGATCAACTGAAAAGGTACGCATATTTTAAACGAAAATTTTGTGTGAACAAACTCGGTAATCCTTGTTTTGAGATATGGGCTGAAATACATTCAAAGAGTGAACAAAAAATCAAAATTGATAATTTTACGAAAACAGAAGGGAACAAACATTCTTTTTCACATAAAAATAATGTTTTGACGAAATACAGAATTTAAAAGTGGTAAAAAAAGGGATTGTCAAAAAACCAGAAACTATTTAGAGGAATTTCAAATTGCCATCGAACACGTGACATAATACAGTGGCTCAGCATCTGAAACGAGGCTGCTATTGCCGATTTGAAACTTGTACATTTCTAAAAGAAACCTGTATTTGACATTGTTTAAACAATTGCAACTTTTTTACAAAAAGTCATATTTACGTGGGGTTTTCACTAATATGGAGCATAAAGTATGCTTAAAATGAATTTGTAAAAATCCCAAAATTGATAAGGGCCTACTTTAGACAGATTTGATTAAATCTGTCTGATTTCAAATCTGTTTAATTCGATATTTAGGGGCCGCCCAAAGTTGTCAACATTTTCACAGTTCTACAGAGCGTAGTATTTTTCAAGACCCCTCCCTCCCCCTGAAATACTACCTATCAACATTTTTTGTCACTACCGTGAAATGTCAACATTTTACAGTGCGTGTAAAGTCCTACGCGGCCCTCGACCGCCTCCCCTCTTCGTACACTCTGTAGAACCGTGAAAATGTTGACAAATTTTGACAGCCCCTTAGTAGTCTGTCTGATTTTATTAGATCTATTTGATCACACCGTTTCACTGTGTTTCGCCCCAGGTTCTTCGAGTCTGGGACCCAAGGACTTGTGCCAAGGTCATGAAGTTGAAAGGTCATACTGATAACGTTAAGGCCTTGGTCGTTAACAAGGATGCTAGTCAGGTACGTGTAATCACTCGGACTCGAGACTTGAGACTCGAGTCGACTCAAGTCCCGATTTCACTGACTTGACGTGACTTGAGACTCGAACCTCAAATGACTTGACTTGACTTGAGACTCGAACCTCAAATGACTTGACTTGACTTGAGACTCGAACTTCAAATGACTTGACTTGACTTGAGACTCGAACCTCATATGACTTGACTTGACTTGAGACTCGAACCTCAAATGACTTGACTTGACTTGAGACTCGAACCTCAAATGACTTGAGACTCGAACCTCAAATGACTTGACTTGAGACTCGAACCCCAAATTAGTTGACTTGAAACTCGAACCTCAAATGACTTGACTTGACTTTTTTTTTCATTTTGGGGACCGAATTGTATTTCAGCACTACAGAAACAATTTCCCCGACGCAAGTCTAAATCAATTTCTCACTACAGAAACCTTGGCCAGAGAAACATGAATATGAGTTGAAGTCTAAATATTGTCCATTGTCCACCATTCATTTGTACACACCGTGTTTTGAATTTGAACTTGACGGCCGTGAATCGTCTGTCAGTGTAGCAAATCTCGCTCCATGGCGGCCGCCTCAGAGTGTTGCAAAGTATGATCTTTTGGTGAGAAGATTCATACAATGAATGTAGAAATGACTCTTAAGAGTCGGTATTTGTGGTGCTTGACCTGGGATCTTTTTCATAAAAGTTAAAAACATTCTTAAGTGGATTTAGAAACAATAAAATATAATTTTTCCTATCTGTAAAAACATGAGTTAAGAATGTTTATTTAGGAATGTTTCTAAGTGGGCTTTATGAAATAGAACCCTGGTCTTAACTTTTGGCCAATCACATTTGCCTTTTTAAAAATCTGTATTTTTTGCCAAAAATAATCCCGTCATCAACTGTTTTTTGTAACCTGTTTTGTTGCAGTGTTTATCAGGTAGTTCTGACGGCACAGTTCGCCTCTGGTCGTTAGGCCAGCAGCGATGTATCGCGACATACCGCATGCATCAAGACGGCGTCTGGGCACTGCGTGCTAACTCATCATTCACCCACTTCTACTCCGCTGGTCGCGATTGCAGGTTGTTCGAAACGGACATCAGGTAATTTTTTTAGACCAAAAGCCGTAGGCAGTATCTATACCGAGCAACGAAAGAAATGCAACGATTTGTCAATTTTTTTAATGAAAAAAAACCATAATGAGGCTGTTTAGGAAAATTTTGATTTCAACTTAAAGGCACAGGCTTATCAGCAATGCGCAGGCTCCAAATTCGTGCCACGAAATACGCAGCTCCATAGCAAAGGCATGGAGCTGCGTATTTCGTGGCACGAATTTGGCGGGCACGCATTGCTGATGAGCCTGTGCCTTTAATTACAAACACATTACAAATTTGCTTCACCAAATTAAGTAAAATGAAGCTGTTTTGCTTCATCGAATGAGATTAAATTTTCGTCGAAAAACAAAATTGGACAACCAGATTTGACACCCTTAATTTATTGGTTGCACCATGAACTGACACGCAGCGGCACTTCAGTGCTCGTCTCGGGTACAAAATGACGTCAGCACGTAAATTTGGTTTTCACGAACTGACAGATTGGGGAGTATTTTGGTCATTTTCTAAAACTATATTCCACAAGTATATGGATGATATCATTCGTGTCAAGCATTTTCAAAGCTTTTTTAAAAATAAATTCAACGTTTACTTGGGTGTCAGTTCATGGAAACCGAAATGCATGCCTTATGAGTCGAGTCTACGTATTGGGCGCGCACACTCGGATGTCAGTTAGTGAAAACTTGTGTCCCCCACTGTGCGGTTTTCACGAACTGTAACAGAAGTGCACTTCGTGATTTTAGCGACGAATTGTTGCCGATTTTCAATGATTTTGTGTATACTTGTTTTCGCAGGTATCCAGAGGGCAGTGTTTTAATCTGCGAGGAGCACGCCCCGATTATAAGAATAGAAATCACGCCAGATAACAGTGCACTGTGGGTGGCCACAACTCGCTCAGACATTAACAAATGGGTAAGTAAATTTTGTGATATTTGCTAAGCTTAAAGCCCCAATACATTATTTGCAGTTACCCAAAATTTTACTTCACGAGTTGACAAGAAAAACTTGGTAACAAACACCACATGATTTTTTTCCGTGTAAAATGGTACCTTTGTGGGAGAAATTGCCAACTGAATTTATTATTATTTTTTTAAATTGTCTGCAGACAACTTTTTTACCATTCATTCACACACAAAAACCATGCATGGATTTTTCAGGTTTTCTGAAGTATTACTGCATCTATGTGGCTGAAATTTCTACAAGGTAGTTTATCAACATTATTCTTTAGTTAAGTAATGCTGTTCCTGTTTTTAAATGTTTTATGTTTTTAAAGGCAGTATACATCATTGATAATCTCGAAAATCAGAATTGTTCACAGATCTACGCCTACCTTACACAATATAAACATGATGACCGTAGAAAACTTCCCCTGAAATGGTTTTGTCTGAAGTGCTATAGTCTTTGAGAAATGAGTAAAACAATTAGTTTTCGTCTCATGAGACGAAAATTCAATTCGCCCCAAACCACTTCGCCCAAGTGCCATTTCGCCCCAAATTACTTCGTCTAAACACTACATCGCCCAAATGCCACTTCGCCCCAAACCACTTCGTGCACAGGCCGTGGTTCAGGGCGAAATGGTTCAGGGCGAAATGGTTCAGGGCGAAGTGGTTTTGGGGCGAAATGACTGCAAACCCTTTTTTGACTGTTTTCTCAAAAGTTAGACGGAGTACGGAGCTGGTTTTTGCTCAGGTTGGTTTTAATCATGCTTCAATCACACAGGGGGATAAAACTATTTGTAACAGTTTACCAATCATGTATACTGTCTTTAATGGAATATTGCTTTTTGAGCACTCAAATGTTAAAATTGCTAAATAAAACTTTTAAGTGTACAATGTATTTTGTTTTTAAAGTCGTTAACAGACACCGACAACAGAAATTCAGGGGATTATGATAACGCAACTTGTGAGCCGTCCATTAAAACACCGGAATATTCAATCAAAGGTGAGTTTATACTAGTAGTGCTTGCCTTGCATTTCGGCGGTTCGAGTTCAAGTCCAACCAAGCCCTAAATATAATTTTTATGCTTGTTGGTTAAAAGTACTGCTGTACTAACTGGTTTGATGTAGTAGTACTTGCCCTGAATTTTGGTGACTAATGTGCGAATCCTAATCAACCCGAATTAGCTCTGTATGACCGATGGTCGTAGAGTTCGATGTTTGTACAGTTTTGGTGAAGTGGTGCTTGCCATGCTTTTTGGTGAGTGAAGTTCGAATCCTACACAACTCCAGTTAGGTCTGTATTGTTGACAGCGTATTGTCATAGGCAATTAAAAAAACGCTAACGATTTTTTTAATTTTTTGTTCATGAGTTTAATGAACTTTAATTCGCAGCCCGTAGGCTGAAATGCATGAAGCTTACAAGTGTCTTCCACCTAAACATAGAGATACATAGGTGGGTGGTGCCATTGGCAGCCGACGGCCAGAGACACCGGGAAATCCCCTTACTCTCCACAAAGGAGTGCTCTGGGATCTTTTAAGAGCATTACACAACACACTGGACCAACGGCTTTACATCCCTTCCAAAGGATGAAGCAATTGTGGTTGAGTGCCTTGCTTAAGGGCACAGGTACCACGCTGGGGTATCGAACCTGTAACACCAGCAGCCGATTTCGCGAAACTTTACGCAATAGACTATGTAAGTCTCGCGGCAAAGGTCAAATCTGAGCTTCCGGGCACAACACGACTAAAACGCCTATTCCTATAACACGGGCGAGATTTTGTTTTTTGTATATAAATTTTTCTGTCCAATCTTAAGTATACAACCGACCCGAAAGTGATTCGGGTAACTAAAATGTTTTTTTACAATATATCATATTACATGCATAATTATCTCTAAAAACGATACAAATTTATTAAAATTTCGTGACCTGAATAAATTTCTCTGCTAGCATATTCTTCATCTAATTTGGAATGGATGACCCAAGTGTGGATTCATGTGAAAATGAATGCTTCGAACTTGGGCACTCTAAAAGCTTCACTTTTGGTAGATGGCGTTTCACCTATCGCTAGCGAGGTCTGTATATACACTGTAGGCCTACGTACGTCGGCTGCTGTGCGTGTTGCATATCTTTTGCTGCATGTAGTTTACGATCTTCAAAGATTGACTTGTCGGCTCAGAAAAGATCGTGAATTTTTACATTTTGATTGCTTATTTTTGATTATATACCCCACTTCATCAATTGGAATGCAAGATTTTATTTAGAGATACGTGTTTTGGGCCGTCTGAGTTTACAAAAACCTGCGTAAAAAAAATAATCCAAGAATTTCGCTCGCGACGTGCGTTGAAGAGATAGGGTCTTGTGCCCGGAAATAACAGTGGTCTCGCGCGGTCTCGTACGTTCGCGAGGTCAACTTACATAGTCTATTGCGAAAGTCCACTTACGCCATTACTTGCGCAATAATTTATGGCGTAAGTGGACTTGCGCAATTGCGTAAAGTTTCGTGAAATCGGCTGCAGGTTTCCACCCCTGTTTTAAATCAACGGCCTAAACCACCCAGCCACGGTACTGCACGTTTTTTCATGATGATTGAATCGTGAATCTCAAGTAGTCGTGGTAATATGTCCTGTTTTTTTTCGCTGTTTAGGTGGACCAAGCGTCGTTCAGTACCACATCTTGAACGATAAAAGGCATATTGTGACCAAAGATACAGAGAGCAATGTCGCCCTCTATGATGTATTAACGGTGAGTACGTTTCAGGGGAGGGGGCGGGGAAAATGTCATCGTGTCCTTCGATAAATCTTGGGCCAATTTCATGGCACTGTTTAGCACGGAAATTTAGCACCGAATTTATATGCTTTGTAAAATAGATTACAAGCAAAAACTATGTTTTTAGTCTTTCCACAGTAAAGAGGGCATTTTGGCAACACAGACCATATTTTCCAAAAAATACCTTTGTCTGGTCTTAAAATTAAAAAAAATAAGTTTCAGTTATTCTGAAGAGATAACTTAGGTCCAAAAAGGGTTACAAATAGTGTGCCAACATGCCTTTCTAAAAACCCAGTGTACAAATTTCCAATATACGCTCGTAACCGGAAAGGCCTAAAATGTAACACAAGTGTCCGTCCCGGTTACGAGCGTATATTGGAAATTTGTACACAGGGTTTTTAGAAAGGCATGTTGTCAACATTTTCACGGTTTTACAGAGCGTAGTATTTTTTAAGACCCCCTCCCTCCCCCGAAATACTACTTATCTACATTTGTTTGTCACTACCATGAAATGTCAACATTTCACAGTGCACGTAAAGTCCTACACGTCGCTCGACCCCCCTCCCCTACCCCCCTTCCTACGCTTTGTAGAACCGTGAAAATGTTGACAACTTTGGACAGCCCCTTTGCCACAAAGCTCAAAACTAAAAGATAGAATTTTAATTTCATTCTGTATTTTATTTTTTATTTCAGGCCAAAAGAGTTGAAGATTTTGGAGCGGTAGATATGGACGCAGTCATCAAAACCAAACATCAAATGGTTCACGTACCTCACTGGTTCTCAGTAGACCTCAAAATTGGGGTAAGAATAGTGAACAGTCTCGCCGTCCCTTAACGTGAAACAAATCGTCGTTGACGTCACAAAGTGACGCCTGGGTGCAGTTCTGTTACAGTTAGTGATAACTGCACAGTGGGGGACACAATTTTTTACGAACTGACATTCGAGCACACGTGCGTGCGCACTCCGTAGACTTGACTCAAAATGCATGAATTTCAGTTTCCACGAACTGACACCCAAGTAAACGTTGAATTTATTTTTAAAAAAAGCTTTGAAAATGCTCTACACAAATGATATAATCCATATACTTTAAGTGGAATATATTAACAATTTGACCAAAACATTTGTTAATGCTTTATGGAACCAGATAAATTAGTTTACAAAACATCAGTGGTTTTTTGATGATATCCTTGAAAATATTTGGACTGAGAGTGCGAAATTTCAGAATGGTAATGAGAAAAATATGACAAATGATATGGTATTAAAATCTTAAAACCAATGGGAAAAATGGGCGCTTGAAAATGTGATCTGGACACGCTCCTTTAATGTTGGGTCATATTCCTTTATAGGGTAGCTTTTTGCATTATTTTGTTGTATTCATTTTGTTGTGTCATTTGCAATGTCCTGCAGATGTTGTGTATACACCTCGAAGAAAGCGATTGTTTCGCGTCGTGGGTTTCCTCAAAAGACGTCGACCTTTGTGCTGCGGATGCGCCAGAAACGAAAGGTTAGAAAGTGACATTTTGGTTGGGTATTCTGGCCTGGTTGGCTTATATTTCCGACTCAGGTTTTACCCCAAGACCTCTGACACACCGGGCAAATGCTCTGCCAGCTGAGCTATGAGGCACAGTGGTATACTCCCTCAGGTTTTCCCCAGGACCTCCGACTCACCGGGCAGATGCTCTACCAGGTGAGCTATAGGCCACAGTGGTATACTCCCTCAGGTTTTTCCCATGACCTCTGACACACCAGGTAAATGCTCTACCGGCTGAGCTATGAGGCACAGTGGTCTACTCCCTCAGGTTTCCCCCAAGACCTCTGACACACTAGGTAAATGCTCTACCGGCTGAGCTATGAGGCACAGTGGTATACTCCCTCAGGTTTCCCCCAAGACCTCTGACACACCAGGCAGATGCTCTATCATCTGAGCTATGAGGCACAGTGGTATATTCCCTGAGGTTCCCCCCAAGACCTCTGACACACCAGGCAGATGCTCTACCAGCTGAACTATGAGGCACAGTGGTATACTCCCTGAGGTTTTCCCTTATGGACCCAACTTTTCTCTTGGTGTTGCATGGGAGCGCAAACTGAGCCAAGTAACAAACGCAGTATTTCGTATGATGCCTAATCACCATTGAAATGAATTCTGACAAGGCCCATATGATTTTTCCCTCATCCCAATTTTAGTTATGAATTTGAATGAAAAATGTTTTAACCCGAGGAAAACCTACATGTACACTACTCACAATTAGTTAGGGATATTGGTATGTTGTCAATTTTGAATTTGTTTTTCTTCAAATGACTGTTTTCACCTTTTCCTGTGACAAGGTGTGTCTGTCATGCAGATACAATTGTCTAATCATATACAAAATCATTCAAGAGGAACGCATACCTTCAATAAAATATCTGCGTACACCCCACAATATCCCCAACTTATTGTGAGTTGTGTATATCTCACATATAGAAATGTTTAAAACCGATTTTAAAATGTTTGTTACAGTCAATTTTCAACTTTAACGTCCATATACAGTGAACTATGGAGGGCTTCTACTGCAGGCGCTGCTCGAGCACTGGCCAAGAACGCACCGATTAGAACCGGAGGAAGTGAACGGACAAGGTATTAAAGAAGCTTCTTCACATTTTTTCAGAAAATATATTTTGTTCTAACCTAACAATCATATAAAATACCTCTCCCAAAATACTATCCATGAGAAGAAAACAGGAAATTTGCAATCTCCAATTTGGATGTGGAAGCAAAAAGGTTGGTGTAATCACTGCACTGCTTTGTGTCATTCGCAGTTACCCGAAAATTTACTTCACAAGTTGACAAGAAAAACCTGACTAAAAGTGTTGATAGCAATGGTAACAAACACCACATGATTTTTTTCCCGTGTAAAATGGTACCTTTGTGGGAGAAAGTGCCAACTGAAGGTGCTTTTCTAAAATCACCTGCAGACAATTTGTTTACCATTCATTCAACACAAAAACCATGCATGGATTTTCCAGGTTTTCTGAAGTATTACTGCATCTATGTGGCTGAAATTTCTACAAGGCAGTTTATCAACATTATTCTTTAGTTATGTAATGCAGTCCTTCATTTTTAAAAAAGTCAGGAGAGCCCTAAATTGCTCTCCTGAGATAATCGAGGAGAGCTAATAGCTCTCCTAAAAAAAAAAAAAATCCTTAAAATCTTTGAAAACACACTGTAGGCTATATGGACTTTTGGGGAAAAATCAAATGTTTAGCCCGTTTGGGGCCGAGTCAGTCTGGGGCCGAGTTTTTACACAAGGCAATTGGGGCCGAGTTGGTCTGGGGCCGAGTTTGTACACAAGGCAATTGGGGCCGAGTCAGTCTGGGTACGAGTTTGCGCTCCTTAAAAATGAAGGTCTGGTAATGCTGTTGTTCCTGTTTTTAAAAGTTTTCCAATCATGTAGTCTGTCTTTAATTCCAGTCAACGGTCACAACGCAAGCCCAGGCGACATTAACCTTTCGATGGACCCTGTTCATCACGGCACCGTCCTGCGTAAAGGAAACGGCTACTTTGGCATTCCATCACACACTCCCGTTATATTCAGCGAGGTCGGTGGGCGTACGGTATTTCGGTTCCTGTGCCGCGATGCCGGGGGCGATTCTGAACGGATGTTACTGGCCGAAACGGTGCCTCAGTGGGCAGTCGATATAACCGTCGAGGTAAGATTTGTGCATTTTTAAACGTCAACATTTTTGAAATTAGGGGCTGTCCAAAGTTGTCAACATTTGCATAGTTCTACAAAGCGTAGGAAGGGGGTAGGGGGGGTCGAGGGCCACGTACAACTTTACATGCACTGTGAAATGTTGACATTTCATGGTAGTATTTCAGCAGGCGGAGGGGGGTCTTGAAAACTACTACGCTCTGTAGAACTGTGAAAATTTTGACGGCCCCTTATTTTGTGATGTTTTGGTGACATTTTGAAAAGAAACAAAATAATATCTCGTTGAGCTGAGTCAAGTCAGTAAAAATCAGAATTAAAGTTGTTTAAAGTTCATAAATTCCATGTTTAAAAGCTTCAAATACAATTTTAAAACTTAACTGCAATAATATGATTTTGTCCTCAAAAAAGCAAAAATAAAATACTGCATTGCAGTTTGTGACCTGCTCTAGAAAAAAGGCCCCTTAAGTCGCGCAGGCTAGGTTGAATTTTTGCGACCATAAGAAGGAATCTGCGGAAGATACACGCTCATTAAAATATAAAAACACAATGGAAATTCCATGCAGAACACGGACATTCCAGGCAGTATCTGGGCACCGCCAGGAATTTCCGTTGTGTTTTTGTATTTTAATGAGCGTGGATCTGCCGCAGATTTCTTCTTATGGTCGCGAAAACTCGACCTAGCCTGCGCAACTTAAGGGGCCTTTTTTGGAGAGCGGGTCGCATTTTATTTCCAAAAAGAGAAAAATATATGTCCTTGGCAGACTCGAAAAACAAAAATTTTAAATTCTGAGTCAAGTCTGTAAAATTCAGATCTCGAGTCCCGAGGTCGAGTCGTTACTATGCAGCATTAATATATTTTGTACTTTTATTTTATTTCCTTGCAGAAAAATCAGCCGAAATTCAACAAGATTTCCTTCTTTCTACAACCGCACTCCACCTCGGGGGCGAAATCCCTCAAAAAGTAAGAATCATGTGAGATTTATGATCGAAGAGATGGACCAAACATGTTTGCAAAATTTTGCTCAAAATATTCTGCATTTCTTCGGAAAAAAATTGAGTGATTATTTTTAAGCATTATGACCGCAAATGTCCATATAAAAAGCAACTTGGTTCCACCAAAAAATTTGAATGAGAATACAGAAAAAATTGAGTCGTTGATCATGGCTTCAGACCTTGTGTACAAAACATATGAGACTGTCTAAAAAAATTCTAAGTGTTTTCTAAGAAAATGTTGAATTTTTCCCACTCTTAATTTCGGGTTTTTCCATCAAATCTGCATTTACTGATGCAGAGTCAATTTAAAGAAAAATATTCTGATCAACTTCTGAACTCTTACCGAGGATTTTGTCAAAAGAGGATTTTTCCAAATGAGGATTATGACCCGGGCCTCAAATTTAATGTACCAACATTGAGGCTCGGGTTCGAATCCCGTCTCCGCAATGCACCCAACTTTTTCTCTTTCCACATCATCCAAACACTTCTGCATTTTCATTAAAAAAACTTTGTTTGATACAAATGTGGACAAATGTCCATGAGTTTTGGAAATCTGGATGCAGTGAAAAATAACTTGGCTTCACCGGGATTCGAACCGCAGACCTTTTGCTTAAAGGAGCGTGTTCAGATTTTTCCATAAAATGGATTTCGTTCTAACCTAACAATCGTATAAAATACCTCCCCAAAAATACTATCCATGGGAAGAAAACAGGAAATTTGCAATCTCCAATTTGGATGTGGAAGCAAAAAGATTGGTGTAATCACTGCACTGCTTTATGGAACCGAAAAATTAGTTTAAAAAACATGGGTGGTTTTTTGACGGTATATTTAAAAAATAAACGGATTGAGAACACAAAATTTCAGAATGGTAATGAGAAAAATATGACAAATGGTATCAAAATCTCAACATCCATGGAAAAAATGGGGGGCTCAAAAATGTGATCTGGATACGCTTTTTTATAAAAACACTTTATCAGTTCGTAATTATCAGCTCGTAATTATCAGCAAATATTCTGTGTTTTTGTGAGAATTCTGTGCGGTCTTTTGCAGAGACAGATTGTCTGCAAGTGACATGTTACAAGTTCGCAAGGTCCTAGAGCACGTTTACGAGAAAGTGATGGGTTCCGATAGCGGGGGAACGAATAACAGCAAAGGACCTCAGGAAAATGACGACGACATATCCAGTATTTCAGAAGAGAAAGTAGAACTGCTTTGTCAAGACCAGGTATTTATAACGCAAAAATTAAAGCTTTTTTGTACAGTCATTATTATTATTAAAGGCACAGGCTCGTCAGCAATGCGCGCGCGCAAAATTCGTGCCACGAAATACGCAGCTCCATGCCTTTGCTATGGATCTGCGTATTTCATGGCACAAATTTGGCGCGCGCGCATTGCTGACGAGCCTGTGCTTTAATTCTTTCTGGTATTGAAACCAAGGATTCCTCAAAAGTGCCCGAGGCACTGTAGCTCATAAGCCTGAAGAAACCTGTGAAGAGAAGACGATGACGAAATGCTCAGTTATAGAGGTGGGGGAAAACCCCTACACAATTCTGTATAGTGGAAAACCCAGGGAATCAAGCAGGGACTGTGAACCCAATCCACATACTGACCCGGACAGGATTCGAACCAGGGCCACAGAGGTGGAAGGCGAGGAAAGTACCGCCACGCTAACCTGATTCCCACTATACACACCAATAGGTTTAGCGGACAAGTGTACAGACGTGTTCAAACATTCTAAAACATACTGTAGTACACGTCTAAAGCTAAAGGTGTTTTTAAGACTTTAGTGGGGTACCGTGGCCGAGTGGTTCGGTCACTGACTCGCAACACTCGGGTGGAAACTCAGGGTTGCGGGTTTGATACCCGGCTGGGGTACCTGTGCCCTTGAACACACTTGCTCCATCCTTTGGAAGGGATGTAAAGCCGTTGGTCCAGTGTGTTGTGTAACGCACTTAAAAGATCCCAGAGCACTCTTTCGTGAAGAGTAAGGGGATTCCCCGGTGTCTCTGGCCGTCGGCTGCCAATGGCACCACCCACCTATGTATCTCGATGTTTAGGTGGAAGACACTTGTAAGCTTCATGCAATTCAGCCTACAGGCTGCGAATTGAAGTTCATTAAACCCAGTAAATAATTTTAAAAAATAGAAATGGGTGTTAATGAATGTTAATTTAAAAGCACAGGCTCGTCAGCAATGCGCGAGCGTTAAATTCGTGCCATGAAGCTGGCACGCGCGCATTGCTGACGAGTTGTTGCCTTTAATCCTTTTTTAAATTTTACCTCATTCTTTCTGTTGTTCAGGTTCTTGATGCAACCATGGACTTGCGTACGGTGAAACACTTCATCTGGAAAAGCGGCGGCGATTTAACGCTTCACTACCGCAACAAGCAACACTGATACGCCGTCAAACAACAAAATCGCATGTGGTATTTGTTACCATTGCTATCAACACTTTTAGTCGGGTTTTTCTTGTCAACTTGTGAAGTTAAATTTTGGGTCACTGCAAATGATGTATTGGGGCTTTAAACCACACGGAGTTTAATACTAATACTAGACAAAAATGGTTGCAAATTTTAGTACGATGTATAAGGGTTTTTTTTTTTTTTTTTTTTAAAGCTAAAATGCATCCAGGTTTTACCCAAAGAAGTTGAGCTGAAATTACATATATACACTCGACCAAAAAAGTTCTGTCACCAGTAAGACATTTGTAGATATTATGAAATTGGATTTAATGTAGGAAAATAATATATCAAATTTTAGCTGAACATATCACTCAAAGGAATAGAGCTCAACGGAGTCCATGATGGCAAGCTTCACGGAACAGGAATGCAACAAAGGAGTGTGGGGTCAGAATGAAAAATACCAAAAAACAACGATGTCAACCTTATTGCACTCGAGCAAGGGGAGTTACAGTTCAGTATTTTGCTTCCACCATACCTAATGCAATGGCTCGATTCAGATTGGACAATTTAACCATTTGATTTGGATGTTTTTGACAAGACATTGATAAATCCAAACTCACTTAAAAATGTCCTAACTGTCTACACACAAATTGCCCAAATCACAAGTTGCATTGTTCTTTGGTGTTTTTCATTCTGACCCCACACTCCTTTGTTGCATTCCTGTTCAGAGAAGCTTGCCATCATGATCTCTCTTGAGCTCTATTCCTTTGAGGGATATGTTTAGCTAAAATTTGATATATTATTTTCCTACATTAAATCCAATTTAATAATAAATATCTATAAATGTCTTACTGGTGACGGAACTTTTTTGGTCGAGTGTACTTTTTGTGGCACATTTTTTGTGTAATTAATAATTGTCGGTGTACATTTTAAGTCGAATTAAAATTTCAGTCGGGGAAATGAGAAATTTCAAATTGTCATCGAAAACGAGTATGTCAGCAGGGTTTTAAGGAGTCTTCTTCTGCTTGAGTGTCAAGTCAAACTGCCTCCGAGTCCCAAGTCCAGTCAAGTCAAATGGCCCTCGAGTCCCGAGTCGCAAGTCAAGTCAAGTGGCACTCGAGTCCCAAGTCAAGTCAAGTCGGGCATGTTGGTCAAGTCAGTTCAAGCCAAGTTGTCACCAGAGTAAATTTGTTCAAGCTAATTTAAAAAGGAGTCTAAATGCTAAAACTTGCATTCGTATTGGTTTTTTGGTGTTCTGACAAAAAATGCATAAAAGTTTAATTTCATTTTTGGCAGACCCGGGTCAAAAATGTACAAAGTCAAGTCGAGTCGAGTCGAGTCATTTGAGGTTCGAATCTCAAGTCAAGTCAAGTCAGTGAAAATCGGGACTCGAATCTACTCGAGACCGAGTCTCAAGTCCGAGTCATTACTACCCTGGGTATCAGTGCTTTCGTTTGTGATAAAATGTGCAAATGAACGAGGCTGCCAGTGTCAATTTGAAATTTGTCAATAAAAATAGGCTTTAGACTGGATCCCTGTCTGCAGGCATCAACATGACGTGGGGATTGGTACATGTATTTTCACATTGAGGAAGAAAGGGCAAAACAGTAGGGACTGGTAACCAATTTACTTTCAATTTTTTGTTGAAATTTTTGTTTGGGCGGGGGGGGGGGGCGGGGGGGGGGGGGGTCATGCACAATAGGGCGGTTTCACACTGTCACGGGTCACTAAACTCTCCCATGTTTATCGTCGAAATGCACGTGGCTTTTACCAGAAACGCACGTGCTCTATTGTTCTCTCCCGATCTGGAGGAAAAACAAGGGAGATGTTTAGTGACAGCGTGAAACCGCTCTATAGATGTACCTAGTTTGGGTCCCAATGCACGTTGATAATGCAGACTGAGAGCCAGTCTATGTTTTGAATTCCCATTTTCCTTCACTCATTTTCATAGGAAAATTGCGCGTGTATAATTTGTAAATATTTATAATTTTGTATTTAGTAAAAACCACGATGGTGTATTGATTGAAAAAGGATATAAAATTAAATAAAATATACTATTTCAAATTTCAGTCGTTTTTATTTGCCTTCGTAGAAATGTTGACAAATGGCCATGAGTGCGCTAAATCTGGATGCAGTGAAAAACAACTTGGCTCCACCACAACGTGCAGACGCTCTACCAATTGAGCTTTTACAGTTGTTCTCCACTGACCGAGTTGGCTATTTTAGTTTGAAAACAACCTCAAGCAGCATTTCCTAAAATTTTGAAGAAAATCTGAATCATAAAATCTTTGGCCAAAAATTAATAAAATCATTTTTCTCAAAATTGGCCAAAAATTTTCCCCCTAAATCTGAAATTTCCCAAATTTCATATATCATTTTCTGGATGAGCAGTCGAGGTCAAATTCAAGGAATATTATCTATGGGTACTAAGCAACATTTCCTGCAATTTTAAAGAAAATCTGAATCATAAAATATTTGGTCAAAAATTTAAAAATCTTAAGGGGTTAGTCCAGCGATTTTTCTCAAGATTGGCCAAAAATTGACTTTTTTATAGAAGAAAAATGGAAAATTTGGCAAAAATTCAACAAATTTTCTCAAAATCTAAAAAATTTCAAATTTCATATTTTATTTTCTGGATGACCAGTCAATGTTAAATTCAAGGAATATCATCTATGGGTCCTAAGCAACATTTCCTGCAATTTTAGGGAAAATCTAAATCATAACATTTTTGGCCAAAAATTGAAAAATCACAAGGGGTTAGTCCATCGATTTTTATCAAAATTGGCCAAAAATTGACGTTTTTGAAAATGTCTTAGAAATGACTCATAATGAAAATTTAGCCTGTCTGGAACCTTATTTCTAAGAAAAATTGACAATTTGGCAAATATTCAACAAATTTTCTCAAAATCCCAAAATGTTTCCAAATTTCATATTTTATTTTCTGGATGACCAGTCAATGTTAAATTCAAGGAATATCATCTATGGGTCCTAAGCAACATTTCCTGCAATTTTAGGGAAAATCTAAATCATAACATTTTTGGCCAAAAATTGACGTTTTTGAAAATGTCTTAGAAATGACTCATAATGAAAATTTAGCCTGTCTTGATCCTTATTTCTAAGAAAAATGGACAATTTGGCAAATATTCAACAAATTTTCTCAAAATCCCAAAATGTTTCCAAATTTCATATTTTATTTTCTGGATGACCAGTCAATGTTAAATTCAAGGAATATCATCTATGGGTCCTAAGCAACATTTCCTGCAATTTTAGGGAAAATCTAAATCATAACATTTTTGGCCAAAAATTGAAAAAATCACAAGGGGTTAGTCCATCGATTTTTATCAAAATTGGCCAAAAATTGACGTTTTTGAAAATGTCTTAGAAATGACTCATAATGAAAATTTAGCCTGTCTTGATCCTTATTTCTAAGAAAAATGGACAATTTGGCAAATATTCAACAAATTTTCTCAAAATCCCAAAATGTTTCCAAATTTCATATTTTATTTTCTGGATGACCAGTCAATGTTAAATTCAAGGAATATCATCTATGGGTCCTAAGCAACATTTCCTGCAATTTTAGGGAAAATCTAAATCATAACATTTTTGGCCAAAAATTGACGTTTTTGAAAATGTCTTAGAAATGACTCATAATGAAAATTTAGCCTGTCTTGATCCTTATTTCTAAGAAAAATGGACAATTTGGCAAATATTCAACAAATTTTCTCAAAATCCCAAAATGTTTCCAAATTTCATATTTTATTTTCTGGATGACCAGTCAATGTTAAATTCAAGGAATATCATCTATGGGTCCTAAGCAACATTTCCTGCAATTTTAGGGAAAATCTAAATCATAACATTTTTGGCCAAAAATTGAAAAAATCACAAGGGGTTAGTCCATCGATTTTTATCAAAATTGGCCAAAAATTGACGTTTTTGAAAATGTCTTAGAAATGACTCATAATGAAAATTTAGCCTGTCTTGATCCTTATTTCTAAGAAAAATGGACAATTTGGCAAATATTCAACAAATTTTCTCAAAATCCCAAAATGTTTCAAAATTTCATATTTTATTTTCTGGATGACCAGTCAATGTTAAATTCAAGGAAGATCATCTATGGGTCCTAAGCAACATTTCCTGCAATTTTAAGGAAAATCTAAATCATAACATTTTTGGCCAAAAGTTGAAAAAATCACAAGGGTCCATCGATTTTTATCAAAATTGGCCAAAAATTGACGTTTTTGAAAATGTCTTAGAAATGACTCATAATGAAAATTTAGCCTGTCTGGAACCTTATTTCTAAGAAAAATGGACAATTTGGCAAATATTCAACAAATTTTCTCAAAATCCCAAAATTTTTCCAAATTTCATATTTTATTTTCTGGATGACCAGTCAATGTTAAATTCAAGGAAGATCATCTATGGGTCCTAAGCAACATTTCCTGCAATTTTAAGGAAAATCTAAATCATAACATTTTTGGCCAAAAGTTGAAAAAATCACAAGGGTCCATCGATTTTTATCAAAATTGGCCAAAAATTGACGTTTTTGAAAATGTCTTAGAAATGACTCATAATGAAAATTTAGCCTGTCTGGAACCTTATTTCTAAGAAAAATGGACAATTTGGCAAATATTCAACAAATTTTCTCAAAATCCCAAAATGTTTCCAAATTTCATATTTTATTTTCTGGATGACCAGTCAATGTTAAATTCAAGGAATATCATCTATGGGTCCTAAGCAACATTTCCTGCAATTTTAAGGAAAATCTAAATCATAACATTTTTGGCCAAAAATTGAAAAAATCACAAGGGGTTAGTCCATCGATTTTTATCAAAATTGGCCCAAAATTGACGTTTTTGGCCAAAAATTGAAAAAATCACAAGGGGTTAGTCCATCGATTTTTATCAAAATTGGCCAAAAATTGACGTTTTTGAAAATGTCTTAGAAATGACTCATAATGAAAATTTAGCCTGTCTGGAACCTTATTTCTAAGAAAAATGGACAATTTGGCAAATATTCAACAAATTTTCTCAAAATCCCAAAATGTTTCCAAATTTCATATTTTATTTTCTGGATGACCAGTCAATGTTAAATTCAAGGAATATCATCTATGGGTCCTAAGCAACATTTCCTGCAATTTTAAGGAAAATCTAAATCATAACATTTTTGGCCAAAAATTGAAAAAATCACAAGGGGTTAGTCCATCGATTTTTATCAAAATTGGCCCAAAATTGACGTTTTTGGCCAAAAATTGAAAAAATCACAAGGGGTTAGTCCATCGATTTTTATCAAAATTGGCCAAAAATTGACGTTTTTGAAAATGTCTTAGAAATGACTCATAATGAAAATTTAGCCTGTCTGGAACCTTATTTCTAAGAAAAATGGACAATTTGGCAAATATTCAACCAATTTTCTCAAAATCCCAAAATTTTTCCAAATTTCATATTTTATTTTCTGGATGACCAGTCAATGTTAAATTCAAGGAATATCATCTATGGGTCCTAAGCAACATTTCCTGCAATTTTAAGGAAAATCTAAATCATAACATTTTTGGCCAAAAATTGAAAAAATCACAAGGGGTTATAACGTCCATCGATTTTTTTCAAAATTGGCCCAAAATTGACGTTTTTGAAAATGTCTTAGAAATGACTCATAATGAAAATTTAGCCTGTCTGGAACCTTATTTCTAAGAAAAATGGACAATTTGGCAAATATTCAACAAATTTTCTCAAAATCCCAAATTTTTTCCAAATTTCATATTTTATTTTCTGGATGACCAGTCAATGTTAAATTCAAGGAATATCATCTATGGGTCCTGAGCAACATTTCCTGCAATTTTAAGGAAAATCTAAATCATAACATTTTTGGCCAAAAATTGAAAAAATCACAAGGGGTTAGTCCATCGATTTTTATCAAAATTGGCCAAAAATTGACGTTTTTGAAAATGTCTTAGAAATGACTCATAATGAAAATTTAGCCTGTCTGGAACCTTATTTCTCAGAAAAATGGACAATTTGGCAAATATTCAACAAATTTTCTCAAAATTTTAAGGAAAATCTAAATCATAACATTTTTGGCCAAAAGTTGAAAAAATCACAAGGGTCCATCGATTTTTATCAAAATTGGCCAAAAATTGACGTTTTTGAAAATGTCTTAGAAATGACTCATAATGAAAATTTAGCCTGTCTGGAACCTTATTTCTAAGAAAAATGGACAATTTGGCAAATATTCAACAAATTTTCTCAAAATCCCAAAATTTTTCCAAATTTCATATTTTATTTTCTGGATGACCAGTCAATGTTAAATTCAAGGAAGATCATCTATGGGTCCTAAGCAACATTTCCTGCAATTTTAAGGAAAATCTAAATCATAACATTTTTGGCCAAAAGTTGAAAAAATCACAAGGGTCCATCGATTTTTATCAAAATTGGCCAAAAATTGACGTTTTTGAAAATGTCTTAGAAATGACTCATAATGAAAATTTAGCCTGTCTGGAACCTTATTTCTAAGAAAAATGGACAATTTGGCAAATATTCAACAAATTTTCTCAAAATCCCAAAATGTTTCCAAATTTCATATTTTATTTTCTGGATGACCAGTCAATGTTAAATTCAAGGAATATCATCTATGGGTCCTAAGCAACATTTCCTGCAATTTTAAGGAAAATCTAAATCATAACATTTTTGGCCAAAAATTGAAAAAATCACAAGGGGTTAGTCCATCGATTTTTATCAAAATTGGCCCAAAATTGACGTTTTTGGCCAAAAATTGAAAAAATCACAAGGGGTTAGTCCATCGATTTTTATCAAAATTGGCCAAAAATTGACGTTTTTGAAAATGTCTTAGAAATGACTCATAATGAAAATTTAGCCTGTCTGGAACCTTATTTCTAAGAAAAATGGACAATTTGGCAAATATTCAACCAATTTTCTCAAAATCCCAAAATTTTTCCAAATTTCATATTTTATTTTCTGGATGACCAGTCAATGTTAAATTCAAGGAATATCATCTATGGGTCCTAAGCAACATTTCCTGCAATTTTAGGGACTGGTAACCAATTTCCTTTTTGTTTTGGGGCGGGGGGTCTTGCATAATAGGGCGGTTTCACACTGTCACGGATCACTAAACTCTCCCGTGTTTATCGTCCAGATCAGGGAGAGAACAACAGATCCACGTTTAGAAATGCACGTTGCTTTTACCAGAAATGCACGTGCTCTATTGTTCTCTACCGATCTGGAGGACAACCAAGGGAGATGTTTAGTGACAGCGTGAAACCGCTCTATAGATGTACCCAGTTTGGGTCCCAATGCACGTTGATAATGCAGACTGACAACCAGTCTATGTTTTGAATTCCCATTTTCCTCCACTCATTTTCATAGGAAAATTGCGGGTGTATAATTTGTAAATATTTATAATTTTGTATTTAGTAAAAACCACGATGGTGTATTGATTGAAAAAGGATATAAAATTAAATAAAATATACTATTTAAAATTTCAGTCGTTTGTATTTGCCTTCGTAGAAATGTTGACAAATGGCCATGAGTGCGCTAAATCTGGATGCAGTGAAAAACAACTTGGCTCCACCACAACGTGCAGACGCCCTACCAATTGAGCTATTACAGTTGTTCTCCACTGACCGAGTTGGCTATTTTAGTTTGAAAACAACCTCAAGCAGCATTTCCTAAAATTTTGAAGAAAATCTGAATCATAAAATCTTTGGCCAAAAATTAATAAAATCATTTTTCTCAAAATTGGCCCAAAATTTTAAGAGATAATTTTTGGCCAAAAATTATTCCCACAAATCTGAAATTTCCCAAATTTCATATATCATTTTCTGGATGAGCAGTCGAGGTCAAATTCAAGGAATATTATCTATGGGTACTAAAATCCCTAAAATATTTCCAAATTTCATATTTTATTTTCTGGATGACCAGTCAATGTTAAATTCAAGGAATATCATCTATGGGTCCTAAGCAACATTTCCTGCAATTTTAAGGAAAATCTAAATCATAACATTTTTGGCCAAAAATTGAAAAAATCACAAGGGGTTAGTCCATCGATTTTTATCAAAATTGGCCAAAAATTGACGTTTTTGAAAATGTCTTAGAAATGACTCATAATGAAAATTTAGCCTGTCTGGAACCTTATTTCTCAGAAAAATGGACAATTTGGCAAATATTCAACAAATTTTCTCAAAATCCCTAAAATATTTCCAAATTTCATATTTTATTTTCTGGATGACCAGTCAATGTTAAATTCAAGGAATATCATCTATGGGTCCTAAGCAACATTTCCTGCAATTTTAAGGAAAATCTAAATCATAACATTTTTCGCCAAAAATTGAAAAAATCACAAGGGGTAAGTCCATCGATTTTTATCAAAATTGGCCAAAAATTGACGTTTTTGAAAATGTCTTAGAAATGACTCATAATGAAAATTTAGCCTGTCTGGAACCTTATTTCTAAGAAAAATGGACAATTTGGCAAATATTCAACAAATTTTCTCAAAATCCCAAAATGTTTCCAAATTTCATATTTTATTTTCTGGATGACCAGTCAATGTTAAATTAAAAAGAATATCATCTATGGGTCCTAAGCAACATTTCCTGCAATTTTAGGGAAAATCTAAATCATAACATTTTTGGCCAAAAATTGAAAAAATCACAAGGGGTTAGTCCATCGATTTTTATCAAAATTGGCCAAAAATTGACGTTTTTGAAAATGTCTTAGAAATGACTCATAATGAAAATTTAGCCTGTCTGGAACCTTATTTCTAAGAAAAATGGACAATTTGGCAAATATTCAACAAATTTTCTCAAAATCCCAAAATGTTTCCAAATTTCATATTTTATTTTCTGGATGACCAGTCAATGTTAAATTCAAGGAAGATCATCTATGGGTCCTAAGCAACATTTCCTGCAATTTTAAGGAAAATTGAAATCATAACATTTTTGGCCAAAAGTTGAAAAAATCACAAGGGGTTAGTCCATCGATTTTTATCAAAATTGGCCAAAAATTGACGTTTTTGAAAATGTCTTAGAAATGACTCATAATGAAAATTTAGCCTGTCTGGAACCTTATTTCTAAGAAAAATGGACAATTTGGCAAATATTCAACAAATTTTCTCAAAATCCCAAAATGTTTCCAAATTTCATATTTTATTTTCTGGATGACCAGTCAATGTTAAATTAAAGGAATATCATCTATGGGTCCTAAGCAACATTTCCTGCAATTTTAGGGAAAATCTAAATCATAACATTTTTGGCCAAAAATTGAAAAAATCACAAGGGGTTAGTCCATCGATTTTTATCAAAATTGGCCAAAAATTGACGTTTTTGAAAATGTCTTAGAAATGACTCATAATGAAAATTTAGCCTGTCTGGAACCTTATTTCTAAGAAAAATGGACAATTTGGCAAATATTCAACAAATTTTCTCAAAATCCCAAAATGTTTCCAAATTTCATATTTTATTTTCTGGATGACCAGTCAATGTTAAATTCAAGGAAGATCATCTATGGGTCCTAAGCAACATTTCCTGCAATTTTAAGGAAAATCTAAATCATAACATTTTTGGCCAAAAGTTGAAAAAATCACAAGGGGTTAGTCCATCGATTTTTATCAAAATTGGCCAAAAATTGACGTTTTTGAAAATGTCTTAGAAATGACTCATAATGAAAATTTAGCCTGTCTGGAACCTTATTTCTAAGAAAAATGGACAATTTGGCAAATATTCAACAAATTTTCTCAAAATCCCAAAATGTTTCCAAATTTCATATTTTATTTTCTGGATGACCAGTCAATGTTAAATTCAAGGAATATCATCTATGGGTCCTAAGCAACATTTCCTGCAATTTTAAGAAAAATCTAAATCATAACATTTTTGGCCAAAAATTGAAAAAAATCACAAGGGGTTACCATCGATTTTTATCAAAATTGGCCAAAAATTGACGTTTTTGAAAATGTCTTAGAAATTACTCATAATGAAAATTTAGCCTGTCTGGAACCTTATTTCTAAGAAAAATGGACAATTTGGCAAATATTCAACAAATTTTCTCAAAATCCCAAAATATTTCCAAACTTCATATTTTATTTTCTGGATGACCAGTCAATGTTAAATTCAAGGAATATCATCTATGGGTCCTAAGCAACATTTCCTGCAATTTTAAGGAAAATCTAAATCATAACATTTTTCGCCAAAAATTGAAAAAATCACAAGGGGTTAGTCCATCGATTTTTATCAAAATTGGCCAAAAATTGACGTTTTTGAAAATGTCTTAGAAATGACTCATAATGAAAATTTAGCCTGTCTGGAACCTTATTTCTAAGAAAAATGGACAATTTGGCAAATATTCAACAAATTTTCTCAAAATCCCAAAATGTTTCCAAATTTCATATTTTATTTTCTGGATGACCAGTCAATGTTAAATTTAAGGAATATCATCTATGGGTCCTAAGCAACATTTCCTGCAATTTTAGGGAAAATCTAAATCATAACATTTTTGGCCAAAAATTGAAAAAATCACAAGGGGTTAGTCCATCGATTTTTATCAAAATTGGCCAAAAATTGACGTTTTTGAAAATGTCTTAGAAATGACTCATAATGAAAATTTAGCCTGTCTGGAACCTTATTTCTAAGAAAAATGGACAATTTGGCAAATATTCAACAAATTTTCTCAAAATCCCAAAATGTTTCCAAATTTCATATTTTATTTTCTGGATGACCAGTCAATGTTAAATTCAAGGAATATCATCTATGGGTCCTAAGCAACATTTCCTGCAATTTTAGGGAAAATCTAAATCATAACATTTTTGGCCAAAAATTGAAAAAATCACAAGGGGTTAGTCCATCGATTTTTATCAAAATTGGCCAAAAATTGACGTTTTTGAAAATGTCTTAGAAATGACTCATAATGAAAATTTAGCCTGTCTGGAACCTTATTTCTAAGAAAAATGGACAATTTGGCAAATATTCAACAAATTTTCTCAAAATCCCAAAATGTTTCCAAATTTCATATTTTATTTTCTGGATGACCAGTCAATGTTAAATTCAAGGAAGATCATCTATGGGTCCTAAGCAACATTTCCTGCAATTTTAAGGAAAATCTAAATCATAACATTTTTGGCCAAAAGTTGAAAAAATCACAAGGGGTTAGTCCATCGATTTTTATCAAAATTGGCCAAAAATTGACGTTTTTGAAAATGTCTTAGAAATGACTCATAATGAAAATTTAGCCTGTCTGGAACCTTATTTCTAAGAAAAATGGACAATTTGGCAAATATTCAACAAATTTTCTCAAAATCCCAAAATGTTTCCAAATTTCATATTTTATTTTCTGGATGACCAGTCAATGTTAAATTCAAGGAATATCATCTATGGGTCCTAAGCAACATTTCCTGCAATTTTAGGGAAAATCTAAATCATAACATTTTTGGCCAAAAATTGAAAAAATCACAAGGGGTTAGTCCATCGATTTTTATCAAAATTGGCAAAAAATTGACGTTTTTGAAAATGTCTTAGAAATGACTCATAATGAAAATTTAGCCTGTCTGGAACCTTATTTCTAAGAAAAATGGACAATTTGGCAAATATTCAACAAATTTTCTCAAAATCCCAAAATGTTTCCAAATTTCATATTTTATTTTCTGGATGACCAGTCAATGTTAAATTCAAGGAATATCAACTATGGGTCCTAAGCAACATTTCCTGCAATTTTAAGGAAAATCTAAATCATAACATTTTTGGCCAAAAATTGAAAAAATCACAAGGGGTTAGTCCATCGATTTTTATCAAAATTGGCCAAAAATTGACGTTTTTGAAAATGTCTTAGAAATGACTCATAATGAAAATTTAGCCTGTCTGGAACCTTATTTCTAAGAAAAATGGACAATTTGGCAAATATTCAACAAATTTTCTCAAAATCCCAAAATGTTTCCAAATTTCATATTTTATTTTCTGGATGACCAGTCAATGTTAAATTCAAGGAATATCATCTATGGGTCCTAAGCAACATTTCCTGCAATTTTAGGGAAAATCTAAATCATAACATTTTTGGCCAAAAATTGAAAAAATCACAAGGGGTTAGTCCATCGATTTTTATCAAAATTGGCAAAAAATTGACGTTTTTGAAAATGTCTTAGAAATGACTCATAATGAAAATTTAGCCTGTCTGGAACCTTATTTCTAAGAAAAATGGACAATTTGGCAAATATTCAACAAATTTTCTCAAAATCCCAAAATGTTTCCAAATTTCATATTTTATTTTCTGGATGACCAGTCAATGTTAAATTCAAGGAATATCAACTATGGGTCCTAAGCAACATTTCCTGCAATTTTAAGGAAAATCTAAATCATAACATTTTTGGCCAAAAATTGAAAAAATCACAAGGGTCTTAGAAATGACTCATAATGAAAATTTAGCCTGTCTGGAACCTTATTTCTAAGAAAAATGGACAATTTGGCAAATATTCAACAAATTTTCTCAAAATCCCAAAATGTTTTCAAAATTTCATATTTTAATTTCTGGATGACCAGTCAATGTTAAATTCAAGGAATATCATCTATGGGTCCTAAGCAACATTTCCTGCAATTTTAAGGAAAATCTAAATCATAACATTTTGGGCCAAAAATTGAAAAAATCACAAGGGGTTAGTCCATCGATTTTTATCAAAATTGGCCAAAAATTGACGTTTTTGAAAATGTCTTAGAAATGACTCATAATGAAAATTTAGCCTGTCTGGAACCTTATTTCTAAGAAAAATGGACAATTTGGCAAATATTCAACAAATTTTCTCAAAATCCCAAAATGTTTCCAAATTTCATATTTTATTTTCTGGATGACCAGTCAATGTTAAATTCAAGGAATATCATCTATGGGTCCTAAGCAACATTTCCTGCAATTTTAGGGAAAATCTAAATCATAACATTTTGGGCCAAAAATTGAAAAAATCACAAGGGGTTAGTCCATCGATTTTTATCAAAATTGGCCAAAAATTGACGTTTTTGAAAATGTCTGAGAAATGACTCATAATGAAAATTTAGCCTGTCTGGAACCTTATTTCTAAGAAAAATGGACAATTTGGCAAATATTCAACAAATTTTCTCAAAATCCCAAAATGTTTCCAAATTTCATATTTTATTTTCTGGATGACCAGTCAATGTTAAATTCAAGGAATATCATCTATGGGTCCTAAGCAACATTTCCTGCAATTTTAGGGAAAATCTAAATCATAACGTTTTTGGCCAAAAATTGAAAAAATCACAAGGGGTTAGTCTATCGATTTTTATCAAAATTGGCCAAAAATTGACGTTTTTGAAAATGTCTTAGAAATGACTCATAATGAAAATTTAGCCTGTCTGGAACCTTATTTCTAAGAAAAATGGACAATTTGGCAAATATTCAACAAATTTTCTCAAAATCCCAAAATGTTTCCAAATTTCATATTTTATTTTCTGGATGACCAGTCAATGTTAAATTCAAGGAATATCATCTATGGGTCCTAAGCAACATTTCCTGCAATTTTAAGGAAAATCTAAATCATAAAATTTTTCGCCAAAAATTGAAAAAATCACAAGGGGTTAGTTCATCGATTTTTATCAAAATTGGCAAAAAATTGACGTTTTTGAAAATGTCTTAGAAATGACTCATAATGAAAATTTAGCCTGTCTGGAACCTTATTTCTAAGAAAAATGGACAATTTGGCAAATATTCAACAAATTTTCTCAAAATCCCAAATTTTTTCCAAATTTCATATTTTATTTTCTGGATGACCAGTCAATGTTAAATTCAAGGAATATCATCTATGGGTCCTAAGCAACATTTCCTGCAATTTTCAGGAAAATCTAAATCATAACATTTTTGGCCAAAAATTGAAAAAATCACAAGGGGTTAGTCCATCGATTTTTATCAAAATTGGCCAAAAATAGACGTTTTTGAAAATGTCTTAGAAATGACTCATAATGAAAATTTAGCCTGTCTGGAACCTTATTTCTAAGAAAAATGGACAATTTGGCAAATATTCAACAAATTTTCTCAAAATCCCAAAATGTTTCCAAATTTCATATTTTATTTTCTGGATGACCAGTCAATGTTAAATTCAAGGAATATCATCTATGGGTCCTAAGCAACATTTCCTGCAATTTTAGGGAAAATCTAAATCACAACATTTTTGGCCAAAAATTGAAAAAATCACAAGGGGTTAGCCATCGATTTTTATCAAAATTGGCCAAAAATTGACGTTTTTGAAAATGTCTTAGAAATGACTCATAACGAAAATTTAGCCTGTCTGGAACCTTATTTCTAAGAAAAATGAACAATTTGGCAAATATTCAACAAATTTTCTCAAAATCCCAAAATGTTTCCAAATTTCATATTTTATTTTCTGGATGACCAGTCAATGTTAAATTCAAGGAAGATCATCTATGGGTCCTAAGCAACATTTCCTGCAATTTTAAGGAAAATATAAATCATAACATTTTTGGCCAAAAGTTGAAAAAATCACAAGGGGTTAGTCCATCGATTTTTATCAAAATTGGCCAAAAATTGATGTTTTTGAAAATGTCTTAGAAATGACTCATAATGAAAATTTAGCCTGTCTGGAACCTTATTTCTAAGAAAAATGGACAATTTGGCAAATATTCAACAAATTTTCTCAAAATCCCAAAATGTTTCCAAATTTCATATTTTATTTTCTGGATGACCAGTCAATGTTAAATTCAAGGAATATCATCTATGGGTCCTAAGCAACATTTCCTGCAATTTTAAGGAAAATCTAAATCATAACATTTTTGGCCAAATATTGAAAAAATCACAAGGGGTTAGTCCATCGATTTTTATCAAAATTGGCCAAAAATTGACGTTTTTGAAAATGTCTTAGAAATGACTCATAATGAAAATTTAGCCTGTCTGGAACCTTATTTCTAAGAAAAATGAACAATTTGGCAAATATTCAACAAATTTTCTCAAAATCCCAAAATTTTTCCAAATTTCATATTTTATTTTCTGGATGACCAGTCAATGTTAAATTCAAGGAATATCATCTATGGGTCCTAAGCAACATTTCCTGCAATTTTAGGGAAAATCTAAATCATAACATTTTTGGCCAAAAATTGAAAAAATCACAAGGGGTTAGTCCATCGATTTTTATCAAAATTTGCCAAAAATTGACGTTTTTGAAAATGTCTTAGAAATGACTCATAATGAAAATTTAGCCTGTCTGGAACCTTATTTCTAAGAAAAATGGACAATTTGGCAAATATTCAACAAATTTTCTCAAAATCCCAAAATGTTTCCAAATTTCATATTTTATTTTCTGGATGACCAGTCAATGTTAAATTCAAGGAATATCATCTATGGGTCCTAAGCAACATTTCCTGCAATTTTAAGGAAAATCTGAATCGTAAAATATTTGGTCAAGTCCAGCGATTTTTCTCAAAATTGGCCAAAAATTGACTTTTTGGAAAATATCTCAGAAATGACTCGTAACTAAAATTTAACTGATTTGGAACCTATTTCGCCGGTTTTGAGAGATAATTTTTTGCCAAAAAATTGGAAATTTTTTCCACATCTGAAATTTCCCAAATTTCATATATCATTTTCTGGATGAGCAGTCGAGGTCAAATTCAAGGAATATTATCTATGGGTTCTAAGCAACATTTCCTGCAATTTTAAAGAAAATCTGAATCATAAAATATTTGGTCAACAATTTAAAAAAATCAAGTGATTTTTCTTAAAATTGGCAAAAAATTTACTTTTTTAAAAATGTCTCGGAAATGACTCTTAACAAAAATTTAGCCCATTTGGAACCTATTTCTGCGGATTTTAGAGCCAATTTCAAAGAACAATTGAATTTCTGGCAAAAAAGCGCTGTGAAAGTTTTATGCTTTGGTCACAAAATGCACAATTTCGTCAACTTAATTAATTTTTAATTGGAATCCCTGTTGCTAACTGATTCCAACCGGCCATTCAACACCGGCTAGCTCAGTGGTCGAGTGAATAAGACTTCTGCCTTGTTTGCAGGAGGTCGTGAGTTCGAATCCTACCTGAGCACGCTATGAAGTTTTTCATAGTGTCTCGGGAAGGCACCAAGTATACAGTCCTAATATATACGTCAAGGGCAAAAACAAACCCTAATTAATATTTTTTGAAAATATCTCGGAAAAGACTCCTAACAAAGATTTAGCCCATTTGGGACCCATTTCTGCATTTTTCAGAGCTAATTTTTTGGCAAATAAAATTGAAAATTTCTCAAATATTATATATTATCTTCTGGTTGAGCAGTCAACGTCAAATTCAAGGAATATCATCTATGGTTTCTAAGCAACATTTCCTGCAATTTTAAAGAAAACTGAAAATTTATGGCCAAAAAAATGGCCAAAAATAGACTTTTTCGAAAATGTCTCAGAAATGACTAACAAAATTAGCCTTCCAACCTAGGTTCCAACCTATTTCGGCAGGTTTTCAAGCCAATTATTAAAAAAAAATTAAATTTTTGCCAAAAAGTCGACATACTTTCTAATGTTACTAAATACATGTATATTTACATAAAAATAAGATCTTGAATAGTGGCAAGTACATGTGAATTGATGTTACATCAGCACAACAATGATAATTTCACTTAAGTTTGAAAACTACAAATCCCCCTAAAATTAAGGCACTTTAACAGACGACCATTTCTACAAGAGAATACAAATACGTAATTGCATAGTAAATACATTTAACTACATGCTGTGTACATATAATTACAATTTTTGTACTATGTGTCAAAAAATAACCATGTCCTACTTTTGATCTGAATTAACTTTCCAACGGATTAAAACAAATTTTAAGATCATGTGAACAAGACCTGACAAATTTTATTGAGCGAGTTTTATCAGCTTTGTCTAAGAGGGTAGGATTTAACAGCCATACGAACAACCCCTAAATTTCACAGTTTCCCACTTTCGACTTGGCATCCCCCATTGTCAAGACATAGACCCATGTCTGAGGTCCCGTTGCACCTCTTGATGAGTTTCGTGAAACGATCGATATGGTTTGCAATAACATTAAGGGTGCTTGTGCATTTCCTCAGAAGCTTTCGGCTGCAGCATGCACATTCCACCACCGTCTTCAGCGATGTGTTGACATTGAAGGAGGCCAAGTCGAAATTGGCAAATTCTGAAACTGACTTTTTTTTCGTATGGCTTTTAAATCTTACCCTCTTGGAGAAAACTGATGAAACTCACATTTTTGATAATTATTTTGGAAAATGACAGTTATTTTAGATCAAAAATAGGATATGTTATTTTTTGGACACGTAGTAGTATGAATATACTACTATACGGATACCACAATGCTATGAATACACTTGTATAAATATAGCATACAAACTTCAGCAAAAAATACTCGTTGGCTATCTAAGAAAATATAAATAAATACGTTTGAATTTCTAAGGCTAGAAAAATATTTACAAAAAAATGAATAAAATGCTTTAAAGGAGCATGACCAGAGTTTCTGGAAAATAGTTTTCGATGTAACTTACCAATATTATCAAGTAACTCCCATACACACCTCCCATGTCCCAAAAACCCGAAAACATTCGCGATTTCCAGTAAAAAATGAACAAAACTATCGAGTCGGCTTTCAGTGGATAAACATTGATACTGGAAAATTAGTTTACAAATAATCGGTGGATTTTCGACGATATCCTCGGAAATATGCGGCCTAGAAGCGCGGGAGTTTCAGTTTCGTTATCAGAAAAATATAACGGATGTTATGATATAAAAATCTCATGACCCATAAGGTAAGTCCCGGGGAGTTATGGGTAAAAAAAAGTGATCTGGTCACACTCCTTTAAGGCACCTCCGCTATTTAGAAAAACCCAGTAACAAAAACCCTGGTTACGTCCATAAGGTTCATGATTTAATTTACGTAAGTTCTCTTGCATAATACTGCATTATTTCATAAAAACGTTTGTTTCAGATTTCGCGATACTTTGATGCATAAAACATCAAAAACAGTCAGTACTGTTCTTTTTGCATAGACTAACAATTTGGCATTGCGTGGACGGATTTAGTCAAACAATTTAGTTTGAGTAAGGAATACACAAAAAAAGATATGTAAAACAGCACAAATTCAGCACACTTTTGTCAAAAAAATAATAATAAAATCGTCAAAAATAAAAAATCTTAAATAATGATACTGGCCTATTTATCATTTTGAGCACACTTTGTAATTATGGCATCTAAACTAGCACACATTAGAAGCACCAATAAAACGCAAAATGTTCAAATCGTTTTTAAATATACAACGTTCTACATGTAACGCTGTAACCTGCATATAAAACAACTTGTGTTGGTTTTAAAAAAATTCATAAATACATGTACCTTAGACAGTTTATGCATCCGTATTGGCCCAGAGCACGTCACGTGGCCAGTCTTAAATGGATGAAAAAGAACGGCCAGTCTTAAATGGATGAAAAGGAACGGCCAGTCTTAAACACTTTTTAGCCTGGCACGCGCTCGCGCCCTATTCAACTATTATGGAACACGCACATGCACACAGAAACTGCACGCACCCGAAAGCAAAACGTGCACTACAAGTACCTGGTCGTGTGCGTGCGCGTACACTTACATCTCGCTTGCAATACGCGTAACGCGCGGACAAACGAACAGCATTTTTAACGAAGGCACGTCATGCTTGTAACAGTACAAAACGACAAGATTATCGAAGAATTTTGGTGAGTTTTTGTGAGTTTTAACAGTTTAAACAAAAGAGGTATTTATGAATGGAAATAAAAGTGGGTTTAGCCAGTCTTAAAAAATCCGTTTAAAACTGGCTAGGGTCCTTGGCGCTGATAATTGCGGCCCGGGCCATTATCACTTGTTCAGGCCCCTATCCGGTTTTAAACGTATGTTTAAGACTGGCCAAACCCACTTTTATTTCCTAATTTAAAGTACACATCTTGTGAAAATCAAAGATACATGTGAATTTTCTTCCGGTTGTGAACGTTTTCCCGTTAAGTTTACAATTCTGAGATATTTAGCCCCAAGTCTCCTTTGCTAGAGCAAAGATTCTGGTATTAAATTTGAGTTAGAATTTTTGTTAAATTAAGCTAGATTACACTACATGAACACTACCTAGGACCCCATGTACACAACGTACGGGACAAGTTCGGAAAAAAAATGAAGTTTTTCCTGAGTAAAATTAGTACATTATTACTTCTAATTGTGTTTTTATTATCAAACTAACATTTTAAACGAGGTTTAATGGTCATAAGACAAATCTTCGGCAACTGTGTTTGGAAATCCTACTGTGTTTATTTCAGATCCAATTTTAAGGCCTTTTAAAAATAATTTTAAAAAAAGAAAAGAAAAATAAACCAAAACCAAAAAATGAAAAGGCATCAAAAATGAAATTTTTGTTTATCTGGGAAAATTATACAGGCGAATCTATTGATCGCGAGCTTGCAAGGTCGTAATCAATGGGTGGGGCCATAAACGAGACCTGCCCCCTTTTCGGTATCGCCGGGAGTTTAGGAACGCTGGATTTTCTCACCATAATGTTCTCTCCGAGATCCACGATTTCCCCAGGGATGGAACTGCGAAGTCTTGGGCGATTTCCGTTTGGCAAGATGGTTTCGTCGATGTCTGCGTCGTCCAGAAATGCGGCGTCCATCGGAGTTTCGCGACCGCTCGGTCGACGAAGCGGTAGGCTGCCTTTGCGGGAACGGTCCCTGCGCTTGCGACGTGGCTTGCGCATGTTGGGCGGAGGCGGTTCGATGACGACTTCGGCTTGAATAATGTTGCGATTCGCTGCGGGAGGAGGTGGTGTGCCCATTAGAGAATCTGGAATAAAATACATCATCGAAACACAGTGAATCGAAGATTGTCTGCAAAAATTTTACAAACAGCGTTATCTCCATGTGTGATTGAGGATGTGTATGATAAAAACCAACCCGTGTATAAGTCAGCTCAGTACCTCATCTACGTTCCCAGAAAACAATGAAAAACTGTGTCCATGCTTTCAAGAAATTGTGCAAAGCCAGTGTCCTATTTAGACTGGTTCCCTGGCTACAATGCACAAACAATTTCTCCACTTTTTAATTTAAAAAGCAGTCAATTTGAGAGTGGGAATTTTCAGCGCTCAAAAGCTTTATGCAGTCATGCATAATGAAGCTGTTATGTGAATATTTCGATGTCAACTTAATTACAAAAAAAAATTTCAAATTTCACCAGGAGTGTGTCTGGGTGAGCTCGCGTTCGTAGTGAAGACTGGAAGAGGAAGAGCGCCCCCACCGCGACGCATCAGCATTCTTGCGGGAACGCTGTGACCCTGGCCCCAGACGGATGATGAATCTTCAGTCTGGCTGGATTTCGGCAGATCTAACTTCATGCCTGAGAAAATGAAAAACAAACACAATTTTCTTAGAATATGAAATCTTGATTAGGGGCCAATTTCATAAAGCTGTTTGGCAGAAAAATTGCTTATTCCAAAATTTGTTTGCTTCATAACCTTGGCAACACACAAAGGGTGACATTTTCACTTTGGGGCCGTCTAAAGTTGTCAACATTTTCATGGTTCTACAAAGCGTAGGAAGGGGAGGGGGGTCGAGGGCAGCGTACGACTTAACATGCACTGTAAAATGTTGACATTTGACGGTAGTGACAAAAATGTTGATAAGTAATATTTTGGGGGGAGGGATGGGTCGTCCTAAAAAATACTACTCTTTGTAGGACTGTGAAAATGTTGATGACTTTGGACGGCCATTTAATATTAATCTACGGTGACGTGATTTTTGTAATTACCGATGGCGTCGTCGTGAGAAGCTGATTCAAAGCTAACAGAAAGTGCTTCTTTGTCGTCATTGTCCAATTTTTGGTTCATCTTCTTGGCAAAAGCCTTAGCGATCATCTTGCTCTTTTTCAGTTTCTGGGGTTCGTTGATTGCTTGTCGTGTTATTCTGTAAGAAAGACATCAAAATTACTAAATCAAGTTTCTGTAATGATTAAAGTAAATTGCATTTAATTTCAAAAATACATTTTTTAATACAGATGAAACTTTTTACGAATTCCGGAAACAGCATTACATAACTAAAGAATACTGATGATAAACTGCCTTGTAGAAATTTCAGCCACATAGATGCAGTAATACTTCAGAAAACCTGAAAAATCCATGCATGGTTTTGTGTCGAGTGAATGAATAATAAAAAATAAAAAATTAAAACCTTCAGTTGGCAATTTCTCCCACAAAAGTTCCATTTTACCCGGAAAAAAAAAATAATGTGGTGTTTGTTACCATTGCTATCAACACTTTTAGTCAAGTTTTTCTTGTCAACTCATTAATTAAAATGTTCATAAATTAACAGTCATCCTATTTTAAACTACTCTAAATGCCGCAATAGGGCGACATTTCGGCAAGACTCTCGCCGGGGACCACCGAAATTTCGGCAAGAGTCACTCAAAATGACACCTTATTTTTTTACCCGAAGCTTCCGGAGATGGTCGCAGACCAAAGAGAAACAGCTCCAGTCGCGATAAAAATGGTTCTCGACCTAAAAAAAATGGTTTTTTACCTAAAAAAATTAATTTTAAACTCAAAAATATTAGGGCGACACCAAAATGTCGCCCTAATATACCTTTTTTACACACGATTTGTCGCCCTATTCTAGCATTGATAGTAATTTTATTTATTATTATAATTTCTTTCTGGTATTGAAACCAAGGATTCCTCAAAAGCGCCCGAAGCACTGTAGCTCATCATAAGCCTGAAGAAACCTGTAAAGAGAAGACGATGAAGAAATGCTCAGTTTTAGAGGTGGGAGGAAAACCCCTACACAATTCTGTATAGGGGGAAACCCACAGAATCAAGCAGGGACTGAGAACCCAATCCACATACTGACCCGGACAGGATTCGAACCAGGCCCACACTTACTTTCGCCAGGTGCGCTTCCAGATCGCCATTGAAGACGGTGTCCATACCCACATGCTCATAGCGATACCAGCCCCAAACATTGAAAACAGATGCACCATGATAACGATGATATTGGGACGAGATTTCAGCGAGCATGAGGCTACGGGTTTACTGGACAGGCCGCTTAGGAAAGTCACGTTGGCTTCACAACTGGGTAGCAATAAAAACAAAGGAAAAATACTACTTAAAATAGCATTTTCAGATTTTTCAGAAAATTGATTTCATTCTAACCTAACAATCATTTAAAATACCTCCCCAAAATACTATCCATGGGAAGAAAACGGGAAATTTGCAACCTCCAATTTGGATGTGGAAGCAAAAAGGTTGGTGTAATTTATGGAACCAGATCAATTAGTTTACAAAACATCGGTGTTTTTTTTGACAATATCCTTGAAAATATATGGATTGAGAGTGCGAAATTGCAGAATGGTAATGAGAAAAATATGACAAATGATGTGTATCAAAATCTCAACACACATAGGAAAAATAGGGGGGAGGAGGGGGGATGGGGCTGGAGGTAGATAATACAAACAGATTTGACAATACAAACATTGGATAAAACAGATTTAAAATTCTTACACCAGATAGTCTTGGAAACCCTTCATCCACGATTCTTGATTGGTGAACTCGTACAGGTGACAGGCGAACGTGATAAAGACGAACACAAACGCCAAACTCGCAAAAATACCTAAAAAACGAGAAAAAAAACAAATTACATTTTACAGAAATATAAATTCATCTTCAATTCAAGCGTTTTACAATACATAGCATTTCTGTCGATGAGGGCATTTTCTGTCAGAGCGGTCGACATCGGTGTATTTATTGACTGCATAAACAATTTAGATTTGATTTGAAAACGAATACCTGATTTATAGGTTGAAGATTATTTAAACACGGTTAACAATGTTTGCGAAGAAAAAAAGTTCAGTCTATGCTTATTTCTTGACAATAGACAACATGATGTTTTATCAGGCGTCTAGCAATGATCGTGTCGACCTTTACGGCGTGCGCGCGCACACATTGAATGTAGCCTTACCGCGTAAAACTCTTGCTAGCGCATGTATTGTGAAATGCCCGAATTACTGTTCTCTTATAAAAAAAAATATCTCGAGTGGACTCATTGCATTGGACAGTTGGAACTACTCGTATCTTTCATTGGAGTAAGGTTTTGTTACCTTTCGCTTGAATGTTTGGAATTGAATGTTTGGAATTGAATAATTCTCGTCAAGTGCGAGATTTTTGCCTTTTGTTACCTATACGGATGATCGTCCCTTTGATGCGATGTGCTGCTTTGTCGCTTAACAGTCCGGGGTTGTCGCGGTCAATGGTGCACAACGTTTTTAAACCTTGGGGGAAAAAAAATCATCTGTTGGATAAACTATAGCAACTGTCTGAATCATGAAATTTAATTTGGCAATTCGCTGTAAATGATTGATGCCATACAGGACCGTCTCCAACGGCATTAAATAATAATAATGCCTGATTTGTATATAGTGCGTTTCACACAGTCTCAATGCATGTAACATTGTTATCCCTGGTTACTGAGCTCAGTAATATTCCCTAAGGCCAATGAAATTAGATAACTAGTTTCTCGTCAACCATTTATCAAATTTTGGTGAGGGATTGTTTTCATTATTCATTATTCATTATTTAATCAAGGAAAAATACAACCTTTACACATACACGAACTGCCATTTAGAAACTGATTATTAAGGCTCTAAACTCGCCCAGAAATGGTTTGGTGCCAGTATCAATTCCATTGAGTTATACCGGGTAGCTTATGTTTGAAGGAACAAGTTGAGATGACAAAATCATGGGAAATGACAATACAAAGGAGATGTCTGGTTATGAAAGAGCAATACCTTTGAATATAAACACAAAAGCTGCAAAACACAGATCGCGATTGCACAACTGAAATGGAAACGTTTCGCATGGGAGTAGTTTGCATCTGATTTTTCCCCTTCTTTTGCAAAATAATGAAATTTTTGCATAATGAAATGTTTTGGTGCGGGGTCAAAATCACATGCGGGCGCTGACGAGAAACTAGTAATCTAATTTCATTGGCCTAATATTTTTCAACTCCCTGGGGAGTATGCAGTTCAATGCAGTCCATTTTTTAAGGAGCGCTATTGTGCAGGCACTCTTTTCTTGAAATAGCAAAAGCACGATTACGCTACTTTCTGAACAGTATCCAGTTTTATACCAAGCAACTAAAAACCACAAACATTTTCTCCACTTTTTTACTGGAAAAAAACAGTCGATCCGAGATTGGGAATTTTCAGCACACAGAAGCTTTGTGCAGTCATACATAATGAAGCCGTTTTGTGACCATTTCTACGTTAAATTAAGTATAACAAAATATATTTTCAAATTTTGATTGAACAGCGTTTCTTTTGATGTTCAGTATATTTTTAGTGTTCTGTGTGTTATAATGCGCATGAGAACCGGTGTGACGAGAACAGGTTCACCGGTTCCCAAGGTTTCACCACTTACCACTCATGAGAAAGAAACCGCCTACCAGTAGCATGATACCGATTGGGATTAGGACGAACCCGGCGCGGTAATAATGGTTCTGGTATCCCACGAAACAAATGCCCGAGACCGAATCGCCGTCAACCTAAAAACAACAAAACAACCAACAATCAAGACATTCTTATTTTAGAAAAAAAGTACTAAATTTAAAAACAAGTTACATGATTGGAACAACAGCATTACATAACTAAAGAATAATGTTGATAAACTGCCTTGTAGAAATTTCAGCCAAATAGATGCAATCATCATCATCATCATCATCATCATCATCATCATCATCATCGTCATCATCATCGTCATCATCATCGTCGTCGTCGTCATCATCATCATCATCATCATCATCACCCCCCATCCCGTCGCGAACGACGATGGAGACGGCGTCTCTCACAGTCATCAATGTACAGTTGTCTCGAAGAGGATAAACCGTTATGGACAGCAGAACGTCAACGGAGACGATTGCTGGCAGTTGCCTCCCAGGAGTTAAGTGATATCCCAGAAGTGACAAGGTCTCGTTTCAGGACGTCTTTGTATCGCAGTCTAGGTCGACCGCGAGGGCGAGGAGCGTCGACAAGTTCACCGTAGAGGACATCCTTGGGGATTAGGCCATCAACCTGCCTGTGCACATGACCGACCCACCGAAGGCGACGCTGTGAGGATAGCATAGTGAAGGATGGAGACATTTGGGACATGATCTCACCAGGAGATGCCAAGAATGGAACGAAGGCATCGGAAGTGGAAGGAGTTGAGACGGCGCTCTTTGCGACGGTACGTGGTCCAAGATTCACTGCAGTACAGCAGGACACTAAGTACACAGGCCGTGTAGACACTAATCTTCAGTTTGATGGAGAGGTCTCGGTTGCTCCAGACACGTTGGCGGAGACGACCGAATGTGGTTGCAGCCTTACCGATGCAGGAGTCGAGTTCATCATCAAGGGAGTTATTGTTGGAGATGATCGAGCCGAGGTATGCAAACTCATCAACGACATTCAGGCTAGACCCGTTGATGAAAATCAGGGGAGGAGCTATGTAACCCTGCGAGAGGACAACTGTCTTGCCGAGGCTGATCTGCATGGTTTTTGTGTATGGATGAATGGTAAAAAGTTGTCTGCAGACAACCTTCAGTTGGCAATATCTCTCACAAAGCTGCACAAAGGTATCATTTTACACAAGAAAAAATAACAACACTTTTAGTTCGCTTTTTCTCGTCAACTTGTGAAGCAAAACTTTGGGTATCTGCAAATGATGTATTAGGGATTTAATCATTCGACAAAATTTGGATACCTTATCCTCTTAAATTTCATAAGGTTTGTATACACTAATAACCAGTACACATTTGGAACAAAGTTGGCCGTGGTGTCCCTCCAGTTGGCCTCAGGCTCAGTGCCCTTTAAAATTCTTCTAAAATCAAGACTGGAGTCTTGATTTTCTTAATGATGAGGCTGTTTAGTATAATTTGTTTTGCTTAATCCAAAATTGGTTTGTTTTTTAAAAATGAGTCGGCAGTCAGAATCAATGGGATGTGTATTACAATCGACTGGTGTTCTGCTATTCTTGCTAGGAACAACATGCCTTTCTAAAAACCCAATATACGCTCGTAAACTGGACGGACACTTGCGTTACATTTTAGGTCGTCCCGGTTACAAGCGTATATTGGAAATTTGTTAAACTATTTGTAACCCTTTTTGGGCCTAAATTATCTCTTCAGAACAACTGAAACTTATTTCTTTTATTTTGAGACCAGACAAAGGTATTTTCTCGAAAATATGGTCTGTGTTACCAAAATGGCCTCTTTACTGTGGAAAGACCCACATTCAATCATCAAGTTAAAATCCATACCTGATTAACAGCTACAATAATGACAACCAGGATAAACGGAATACTCCAGGCTAACAGATGAAAGTAACCCGTCTTGCCCTGCAGGGCTTGGCGCGGGGTGCCTAGGGCCTTGAAGGAGAGATGCCAGGAGTAGGCGAGCCAGACAAACCAGATGACGCCCGCCAAGATGAAATAGTAGACGAGGATGAAAATAATGATGCAGGACAGGTTCTCTCCATCGCTGATAAACAAATCGGAGACTAATGATTAACATTAAAAGGGCTTGTTCAGATTTTTCCAGAAAATGGATTTCGTTCTAACCTAACAATCATATAAAATACCTCCCCAAAATACTATCCATGGGAAGAAAACCGGAAATTTGCAATCTCCAATTTGGACGTGGAAGCAAAAAGGTTGGTGTGATCACTGCACTGCTTTATGGAATGGATAAATTAGTTTACAAATTATTGGTGTTTTTTTGACGATATCCTTAAAAATATACGGATTGAGAGTGCCAAATTTCAGAATGGTAATGAGAAATATATGACAAATGATATGGTATCAAAATCTCAACACCCATGGGAAAAATGGGTGGGTCAGAAATGTGATCTTGTCGCGCTGCTTTATTGGCTAGAATAACGTGGGATCAAACAGAGACGAGCAGTGTGACAGTCTTTTCCAAAATGCATTACGAAAATGACGTCTATGCACTAGCCTCTAGGTGGCGCCCTGTATTTACCTGGGTTCAGCGAGTCGCATAGTGCCGTCTTTTCGACAGATGATGTCGTCTCTCGCGCCACTGGGAAACTGCGCCAGGAATCCGATACTTCCGGCAAAGAAACAGCCATTCATGTAGAAAAGAATTAAGGCTGGGTATTTGCTGGAATTTTTCCAATCCGCACAGAAGGTGATCTGGAAAAGACAAAGATGGTATATACAAAAAGTATGTTTCAGGCGGCCAGAATAAGTTTATATTTGTTTCATTTTTTAACAAAAAGCTAAAAGTTCTGAATGATTTTCTAGTTGGGTGGGATTCATATCTGGGTAGATGCTCTACCAGCTGAGCTATGAGGCACAGTGGTATACTCCCTCAGGTTTCCCCCAAGACCTCTAACTCACCGGACAGATGCTCTACCAGATGAGCTATGAGACACAGTGGTATACTCCCTTAGGTTTTCCCCAAGACCTCCGACACACCGGGCAGATGCTCTACCAGTTGAGCTATGAGGCACAGTGGTATACTCCCTCAGGTTTCCCCCAAGACCTCTGACACACCAGGCAGATGCTCTACCAGCTGAGCTATGAGGCACAGTGGTATACTCCCTCAGGTTTCCCCCAAGACCTCTGACACACCGGGCAGATGGTCTACCAGCTGAGCTATGAGGCACAGTGGTATACTCCCTCAGGTTTTCCCCCAAGACCTCCGAGACACCAGGCAGATGCTCTACCAGCTGAGCTATGAGGCACAGTGGTATACTCCCTCGGGTTTTTCCCTAAGACCTCTGATACACCAGGCAGATGCTCTACCAGCTGAGCTATGAGGCACAGTGGTATACTCCCTCAGGTTTTCCCCAAGACCTCTGATACACCAGGCAGATGGTCTACCAGCTGAGCTAAGAGGCACAGTGGTATACTCCCTCAGGTTTTCCCCCCAAGACCTCTGATACACCAGGCAGATGCTCTACCAGCTGAGCTATGAGGCACAGTGGTATACTCCCTCGGGTTTTCCCCAAGACCTCTGACACACCAGGCAGATGCTCTTTTTTTCTGGGCCCAATTTAATCTTCTTGCTACTTTTGTAACTTACGAGAGTAAAGAACGTGCACACAACGCAGATGCTAGCGAACAAGGCAATGAATCGGTGAACTTGGTTGTGTTCGCCGTCGGTGTAGAGCGGATTACGACACTGGATCCCACACCCCTCCACGTTCTCGTACCAACTCTTCTCGTTGTCGGTGGCAACCAACGGAGACTCGCATTCACCAGTGGTGTTAAATGAGATGGACTTGTAAACATTCTGAGAACAAAAACAGAATAAATGGTATAAATACTGTAAACATTTGCCACTAATTTAAACAAAAAGTTAAAATTTGGTGATGAAACCATTTTAGCACTGGGGAAAGTTTTTCTTTGAAAACACTTAGAATTGGATGTCACGCCCCATAGACTTAGTGCATACATGTAGATTCTCCACTGGCGAAATGTGTATGGTATTTTTTTCGAATAAAGGCCGAGCAAAATAAACTTGCCCCGGGGCAAACTCACCCCGGAGATCGGCACCTCATCCCTCACTAGAACAAGTGAGAATTCACCCCTGCCCCGGGGAAAGTGTCTCGCCCCGGAATCAAGATTTTCAATCATGGTCACGGGCAGAGTTAAGCTCGTTCTGGGGAAAGAACAATCTTGAGGGTGGCTCGGAGGTGGCGCAGGTGTGTGAATTTCAAATGGGAATCAGGGCTCACTTTCACCCCCGCGTCGCCCCGGGGCCACCCCTGAGATTTGTTCTAGTGGGAAAGGACTCTTATGGACTAAACGTTTAACTCAAAAACACCATACACGTTCACCACTAATTCTTCCAAATATGACATTATGCCCCAAAAAGCATTTAAATTTGGTGAGGAAAAATGATTTTAGCAAAGAGAAAAGTTGAAGTTTTTCTTTGAAAACACTTATCATGCTCCATAGACTTAGTGCATGGAGTCTCAACGGGTGAATGTGTATGTTATTGTTTTCAACGCCGATTCAGAAACGAAAAACTTACATCACATTTGGGCGGAAATCTATTCTCATCACACTTGACAAATTCCGGCCATCCATGTTCGATTTCCACAATCCGACAAGGCGCCCTGGTGACGGTGCACATGTCGTAGCTTGGCAACTCCACAAGGCCGTTTTCGCACTTCGGCAAGTACACGGCGCAGATTAATGGTTGAACAACTTCCCAACATTTCGGGACAAGCCGCAAGCCCTCCCATAGTTGCAAGTTTGTCCAAATTTGTTCTTGAGTTAGTGAATCATTCGCGAGGTCCGGTGAGGTGTACGAATGGCTAAACGACGACCCGAGGCACGTTTTGTTGCGGACCGGTACGCATGTGCTCTGCTTTTTACATCGCGATGTTGAAAGGTCAAAAATAGTCAGGTTCACAGCAACACTACTTGATACAAAAATGGCAAGAGTCAAGGCACAATACTGGTGTGGTTTGGTCATAGCGTTTGAAATTTTACATTTGAATGTAACGAGATTTCCTCAACTGATTAAAAATGCTTTACTAAATTAAATACAAAATTTGTAGAAAAAAACGGTAGTTTCTTTTGGAAGAATATTTTGACCGGATATTTGCGGCGCTACTGAGTGCAGATTTCCATAGGGTCATCAGATAACCTATTGGGGGAAAAAGAAACAATGTTAAGACAATACATGATTAAACGTTTAAATTATAGCCAATTTATGGACTAGGCCTATAGCCACTTTGGTGTGAATTCAGAAGTTGATCATTACCAACACTGCATCAATTTCAATAATGGAAAGAAAAGAAAAAATCAAACTTTTGCATGGAAAAAAAGCTTTTACTAAGAACAAAAACTAATTTAGTAAGGTTAGGAATTTATTTTATTTTTTTATTTTTGTTAAACTTAAAACAAATTAAAATTAGTTACTTATTTTGTACTTTCCTGCCCAACCCTCCCCCCACCCAACAACTCCAAACCCCCTTTTCCCCTACCTCTAATCCCCTCCTCCATTCCCACCCCCATTTTGCACTTTGGTTTGTTCCCATTTCCCTGTACCATGTTAATCCCTCTTCTGTTCCCCAGCTTTCTATCCCAGGCAGGCATGATGCAACCAGCTTTTAGTCTAGATGCCGGGGCCCATAGGGCCTGTAGTGTAACCCAGAAATGTCAAGTACTCTAAACTGTTTTAATGGAAATGCGAGTTGGGCAATTTCCACAATTAGCATAAATAGCTAATTAATTGCACAGAATGGTAAAATTGCCATAATTCGAACATAAATCAATGGGAGGGGGCAAGATAAGCATACACAAATATGATAATGACCTCAAGGAATTCATTTATGACAATTACAATTTCCTATAAAATTAAAGTTTGCCATAATTTGCATTTTAAACGGGACAATTTACATAAGTGTGTTTGTGAGCCACAACCGTCATTAAAATCATATACACTGTAAAAAAAAATTTAAAAAATTACCGTATTTGTTTGCGGTAAAAAGTATGTAATTTTTTACGGGAAGTGCCCGTAAAATAATTTTTTACCGTAGAACCCGTAAAAATCCTTTCACAATGCATTGTGGGATTGCGCGTAGCTGAACAGATTTTCCTTGTAAAAATGGTAATTTTCTTCATTTTTCAGTTGTTTTGATTTTTGTAATCAATGTTTCTGGCTGGAAAATAGGCAAAATTGACAGCTGTTGAGGAAAGGTTAATTTAAAGGGCCCCTTATTTAGGATTTTTATCAATGAAATCTATGCTTTAAAACCACTCTACTCAGTTAAAGTCATAACCATCCTATTTGGAGCTTGCTTTGGGGGTTAAAACGAAGGTTTTTAGTTTTTATGCTAATGCGAATATGCATATTCATGACCAAGGTCACGATGTCACAAGAGGCACAGACAGGAAAATCACATACAATTGTGCACAAACGATTCTGTCTTCCTTATGTGATGCACTGAAAACAGCGCCCTCTGTCTGTGATTTATTGCAATGAAATCTTCAAAGTTGCAAAAGGCCACCTTTTATTGATTTTACATCCAAACGAACAATAGTATGTCTTGCTGAACAAGTATTCCATCATTATGAAGCAAAGCTTAGGCACAAAGTTATTTTGGATGTCACAGGCCCTTTAAGTTGACGACAGATGAGCGAAAGATAATAATAATAATAATGGTGGATTCTTATATAGCGCACATGTCCACCCTGCAGTTAGATTGTGGCATTCCAGCTTCCCAAATATCCCAAAACATGACTTTAGCAATGATAAAATATCAAGTTTTTCTTTAAAAACACAAGGATTTTTATGTTATGCTCCATAGACTTGGTACATGGCATCTCAACTGACAAACGTGTACGGTACTTTTTTTCCCACTGGGCAATAAAACTTGAGACAAATTGTCAGTGCCAAAATGTGTTTTTTAAAGAAAGAAACAAATCAGTCAGCATGGTCAGCACTAAATTAATTTTCCCCAACATTTCATAGTACATGTGCTGCCTAGTTCAACTGTAATTGTTGGCCATTTAGTTTTATGGTATTTTTTTCGTTCAGATTGAACACGGATTTTGGTAATATTGATATATTAGAATCGATAGCTTTAATATTCAATTCTAAGATATACTTTCTACATGCACTTTTGTCGCAAATGTTGCTTTTCTAAAGTTGCATTCAGTTAGTGCATATAAGACAACCATTCACGCGCGCAAGCAGTGCCCTCTGTTGTCGCGCTTACGCACGGAGTACTCGCACCGTGATTTTGTCTGTTACTCTCTGCAGTTATTTTATCATTTATTTATCTCAGAAATGCAACATTTCTGACAGAGGGGGAGTTGGAAGCATATCTTAAAATTGAATTATCTGTTGATTCCAGGAGGTAATTTCCTTAAAATATTTGTTAAATATATACAAGCAAAAAATACCCTTTTTAAAAATTAAAATTACTTATTTATCAAAAATTTCTTTTATAAAAGCAAATTTGTTGGAATAATTCTTGAGTTTTTCCTCTTAATTTTGTGATTTTATTATCAAATCAGCATTTGTACATGGTGTATAGGCCCCAGGTCATAAAACAAAAAAATAATTGTCAGTGCCAAAATGTGTTTTTTGAAAGAATTCTATACTCGGATGTCACTATTTTTTCCTTAAAATTACTTATTAAGCACCAAGAAGTGCAAATCTAATGGAAAAAAAAACCAACATTTAGAGAGTAAAATATGAAGTATTTAACTAAGAAAAACTTAGAATTCTTCCCACAGGTTTAGTGCAGGAGGGCTTATGTGACGTCGGACTTGTAAATTCTTTCCAAGTTTTACTAAGAAAACAAAATTAGCCAGGCCCCAGCAGGCCCGTAACCAGGGGGTGGGGGGGGGGGGGGGGGGGGGATCTGGTGGATCGGACGATCCCCCCCGCGGAACAGGGAGTTCTGCTTTACAAAATAAAAATTCAATAATTCGAATAATTCAATTTTTCGTCTCACAATATAGCCAGTTGGATATTGAGAATAAATCTAATTATCCATGCATTCTTCGTTATGTATGCAATGTTATGTACAGCCGGCATTTTACTGTTCGATCCCCCCCGCAAAACTCGCTGGTTAGGCTCTTGAAACTCAATGTTATGTTTCCCGTAACCCGCCCGCGTTTGGATTTTTCGGCCGCGTTTGAGATGCCAAAATCCTAAAACAATTCATTATTTTGTATTTTCCCAAAATATATCAATTTTTTAATGTTTTGTCTCCTGCCATTTTGTTGGATTTTTAAAATCAGCGCTCGAATTTCACATTGCTCATTATCGTCCTCCCACCAAAAAAATGTTAACGTAATTTTCTTCCTCCATAACAAAATATAAGTAGCGTACGTACTGGCGCGGCTGGCCGCCGGCACGTGAACGTTTGTAACAGTGATTTGTAACAGTAAATTCCTGGAGAGGACATAGCGCTGCCATTTTTGTGCATGTACCCGGTGTGCAAAACCCTGCACGTATGTACGCGCAAGCCTGGCGCGCTGCTGTATAAACACAACCGTCTGCTCCATCGTAGTTATTAGATCGGTGGTTTATAGCTGCGAGTGCTAGCCTAGAACCAATTAAGATGCCACGACGACTGTGTCTCAAATGTTCATTTTGTTGCAGTTAATTGAGTCAATTGTCGAACATGGTAACAACAGTGTTATTAAATAAAGGTAGAAAAGCATGAGTGCAATTCCCATTTGAAATGTGTGGACTGTTATAAATGTGTTTTGTTATTTAAATATATCTTGATCCTTAAATAAATCATAAATACCTGGGAAATGGTTAAGGATATTTAAATAAATACAAATTTGTGTATAAATTGATCAGGGTTGTGTTTTAACACACTATTATTATTAGAGGGTATAGAGCGCGCCAAGTTTTGATCAAATAGCCGTTATTTGCCAAATAATGAAATGCTACAAGATAATGTATAATGAATAATGAAATAGTTGCCTCATTTGGGCTCGACTAAAATGTTACGGGAAACATAACATTGAGTTTCAAGAGCCTTACGGGCCTGCCCAGGCTAAGTTAAATTCATTCTTTTCCCACATTTCATACATGTGCCACCCACTTCCAACTTAAGTGTTGCTAATCTACGTTAAACTTCACTTGTTATGTTAATTTTTGTTGGCCATTTATTTTTATTATTTTATTTTTATTAGAAATTAAGGTATTTTTTTCATATACATTGAACACGGATTTGGGTAAATTTATATTGGAATCGATAGCTTATTCAATTCTAATACTTCCCACTGACACTTCCGTCGCAAATGTTGCATTTCTGAGATAAATAAATGATAAAATTACTGCATAAAGTAATGCACAAAATGACGCGGAGAGCGGTCTGTGCGTAAGCGCGACAACAGAGGGCGCTGCGCATGCGCGAGAATGGTTATCTTGTGCACTAACTGAAGGCAATAGACCTTATCGCAAATACCGCTTGGGTGAGTTTTCACAAAAGCAGCAATGTATTGTGGGAAGGTTTTCGGGGCAGACTTTGCCCCGTTTTCCTTCCCATAATACAGTTGTGCTTTTGTGCAAACTCGCCCAAGCGGTATTAGCGATAAGGTCTATTTTTGAAGAAGAAAACGTGATTTTTCTACAGAAAAGCAACATTTGCGACAAAAGTGCAAGTGGGAAGTATATCTTAAAATTACATTATGTGTTGATTCCAGGAGGTAATTTCCTTAAAATCTTTGTTCAATGTATACGAAAAAAATACCGAAATTAAGTAGGCTTAGGTGTCGGAAACACAGTCTTTTGCATTGTGCATGCATAACATACGTACCTCTGCACACACAACTTTCTCCAAACAAAACAAGAACTATCCCTAGGCCTGGCGTCCGTTTCTTTTTTCGCGCACAGATTTTCTGTTTTTGTATCTTCAGCGGCAACAGGAGCAATGGAAGAATTTCTGGTCTACTTTTTTCTTGAACTGAAAGTTAAAAAGGCACTTTTTGGAAGACATTTTCCCCTTTCTTGATCGTGTACTTTGTGTGTAACAGCACTTTCTTCTACAGTCACGTGACACACACAAATTCCTTGCAAATAATTCGTCTGCTGGGATTGGTGAATTTTTGCACTCGAGTACCCGCCAAGAAACCACGCGCGATTAGTCGAGTATTCGCGAGCGGTTGCAGTATTTCCCACAAAATATTTTTTTTCTTCATTTTTTGCTCCTTATTTTAAAAGAATTAAAGGCACAGGCTCGTCAGCAATGCGCGCGCGCCAAATCCGTGCCACGAAATACGCAGCTCCATGCCTTTGCTATGGAGCTGCGTATTCGTGGCACGAATTTGGCGCGCGCGCATTGCTGACGAGCCTGTGCCTTTATTAAGGCTGGAATGCCTTCTTGAGGAAATTTTTGCAGCAATTTGTTTTTCTTCCATTTTTACCCATTTCATACTTGTGTTTAGAAGATTATTGCATTGACAACTAGCCTACACGTAGGCCTATACGTGATATATACTTTAAATATTCAGCGTACACCATACGACAGAATAATATTCCACAAACATACACAATAAATGGATTTTTAAAACGTTTTAAAGTTTTGCTCGGCAATCTTCTTTTTTTCACTACAAAAATAAATTCAAACTGAATTGGTAATAATATACAAATATTTACTGCAATGAGGGGCATGGTTCAGTATATAGGCCCAAGGTGATCTCGAAGCCATGACTATGCCCCGAGGCGGAAGCCGAGGGGCATAGTCATGGCTTCGAGATCACCGAGGGCCTATAATCTTATCTTAGATATCTATTGAATTATCGAAAATATTAAGGCGAAACGATGTTACATGCACGCACACCTTTTCTATGATATAACTTGCGTACAGCTTTTATTTGGTACCAAGAACGTAAAAATCCGTCAAGGATTAATGCCAGTCGATTAAAAACAAGAAATGATTAAATGGCTGGCAGGTCATTTAATCGACAGGGTTATGACGTAAATGTACATGTGCGCGTACATGTGTACATTGTACACATACTATGTACATATGAGCGTACGCGCACATGTACAACATGTGAAGCACGTTTCAAGAAAAAGGCTTGTATCTCCAATTCCCGACGTCGGAAATTTAAGTTTTTGATATTTTTCGTTACAGAGACACGTAAGCTTTCTAAATTCGTTCGCTTGTGTAAATAAATTTTTTTAATCCTTTCACCGAAACACGGGCAATCAACTTTAAGCCCGCCGCACACCTTTGCGATTTACCGGATAATCGGATCACCGGACCACTTACCGGAAAGATGTGCGCTGAAACAAATCGGGCCGGTCTGACCGCGTACGCTATAGACCGGAGCAAATCAAACTTGTTTGATTTTTCCGGACCCGACGGTCCGGTGTCCGATGGGCCGGTAAATCGCAAAGGTGTGCGGCGGGCTTAAAATACGAACTCGTTTTTGCCGGTCACTCATTTTGTTCGGAAGGGGCTCTTGCCCTTGTTTTTGCCTTGGTATAATGCATTTTCTATCGGTACGATGCCCTCATTTTAACGCCACACTTCACAGGCCATTCGTCCATGAAGGTCAATTTGATAGCAATCAAATTTTCACGGAATAATACACTCACGTTTCCATTAGCTTATAAAATAGGCCAAATGTCTAAAAATACCAAACCACACCTTCGAAATTGACTATTCGAAACAACAAAAATCAACAAGGTTTTTCTGATATGCAGTACAGTGAACAATTCAGCAATAATACAATCTTGCAGAATTTTCATGAACATATAAATTTTATAACATTTAGCAATCTTTTTTTGGACAAACATTTATCGAAACTTCAATTAATTTTGCAAAAAAACTAGAGGTATGACGTTTGTTGTTACAAACGCCAGGTGATCGGGGTAAATGAACATTTTGTGATGAATTTCAGACGTTGTTATCACCTGTGGAATGGCAAAAATGGAAGTTCAGCAGCCGATTTCACGAAACTTTACTCAATTGCGCAAGTCCACTTACGCCATTACTTGCGCAATAACTTATGGCGTAGGTGGACTTGCGCAATTGCGTAAAGTTTCGTGAAATCGGCTGCTGTATACACTAATCCGGTAACTAATATCTCCTCCCTGCATATCCGCCATAGCTGGGGGGTTGATAGCTTGCACCGTTTTGAGATATGAATTGTTGAAATAATAATCTTTGAAATCTTGTAATGTGACACCTGTGACGACATCATGACGTCACAATTTTGTGCACAAATTGTTGAACAATATGTTGAACATCAAGTTCTTAAATGTGGCGAAGGAATCATACCAATATCTGTTGTAGTTTTCAAGATACAGCATTTTAAAACATCTCAGCTCCAAATTTGCGTAATTTGACACCACATTACGTAACCACCGTCCATGTCATGACGTCACCAATGGTATAGTCAAAAGGTCCACATGTGTGGAAACATTTCGTTCCGTAGAAATATGGTCAAATTCACTACCACTTTGAATCTATTTGCATTAAAAATGCTAAAAATTTGCACATTTTCGAAGAACTTCCGGTTTGGACCGGAAGTAGGCGTCACACAGGGGTCATGACATCGTATGATTTGTTCAGTTCATTTAGACTTATCATGTTGTGAAAGAATTGTTCAAGTATCTATAATTATAATTTAGGCAGTTTCAACCCTTTTATTTTAAAGCCCACATCGATTTAAAATCAGTGTCAATTGAAAGAGTGGTTATTGACTAGAAGAAATCTGTTTATTTTTTTCAAATCGGGTTTTGCATTGCGAAGCTACAGTCGGTTTGGATAATTGAAAGTATTTACTTTAATTAAATGATGCAAGACATTGTAATAATCAAACCTGCTTAACTACAGATAATTAGTTTATATTGAAATCCCATAACTTGCATAATTTATGCAAAAATGTTGATTGTTAAGGGAACCTTATTTTTCCCCAATTAATGTTGAAAAATAGATTGATAAGAGATACTGATATAATCAAATCTGTCTATTGTCAAGATTGGGACTTGCATCAATAATTTAATTGACATAATCAATCACTGTATGTGTTAATTACCAAGCCAATACTATTTTGGAGAGGTGTGGATTGAGGGCAGCAAAAAAGAATGACAGGAAGCGCATCCACACACAAACTGTACAACTTTCCAAATTGCTTACAAAGTTACATTAAATACAAAACAGAGAAGAGAATGACGTATTATTCTTCAGAGATAAATAATTTATGTTTTGATCAAAACAAACGGATGTGGAGCCTAGAGGTTATATTTAAATCTTTACAAATAATAGTAATTACAGATGTTACTACGGGCAGGAGGCTCAACTATGGATGACGATTCTGCATCATCAAGGGACTCGTACTACCCTTTTTCATCTTCAGGCTCACTGGTGGTATGTCACAGGACGAGGACCACAGAAAAGCTGCAAAAATAATTGACAAAGAATAATATTACTCAACAAATTATTTGCCTTCATTTGTTAAGTAACAACTAAATATCTTTAATTGGTGTATCTGATATCACGTATTGTCTTTGAATGTTAATAAATTCAATATCAGTTACAAAATTGGCACACAATTTTGCACAGATTGACGTAAAACGCAGGTTTTCTAACGTTGCATCATTGCTTGTTTCACGGGAATTACGAGATCATCGCGTATGCAGTGGGCACACCACCGCCGTACGTCCCGGCCCTACACACGGCGTGGAACTCGGTCGTACGTCGGTGTGGACATTGCACGCGAGCGAAGTCTCGGATTCCTGCTCAACATGCCCTCCTAAAAGTACATTTTTGCGACAAATGGTAGGCCTTACGGACTTTTTGTCAGTATGGTAGGATTGTTTAATGTCTACTTTTGTATACATACCTTGTCGCTTGGTGATTCACGTTGATTATGGATCGCTTTATGGACGAGAAAAAATGTTTTTGATCGCAAAAGTTGCAACCCGCGGTCGATTTTGTACGCGAATGGACCCCAGGCTAGCTGGAAGCATACTCTTTTCCGATGATGACGTTTCTAAGCCAACCGGCCAATCAGAACGCGCAAATCTTTACCCGAAGTGTTCCGATCTTATTTAGCCCGATTCGTTTTAGCGTTGAAGTGTGTACCACTGACACGAACTCGCCGGAAGTTGTGTGTGCCCATAGGAATATGCAGTAACCACGGGCGCTGTGTGTGGAGTATATGGGGCTCTCTGTTTACGATAACAGAAGTAGTCCGTCTGTGGAACAGTATTACGGTTCTTGAGATATGAATTTTGAAAATAATAACCTTTGAATTTTTGTAATTTGACACCTGATGACGTCATGATACTATACATGCTGGTGAAAGTCTGCCGTAGGGCCTATGTCTGTATCTAATTTACTAACGATTCAGCTTGGTTTGATGGGCATTGTTACTGGTAAGTGTAAAAACTGAGATTTCCGTTTTCGTTGAACTTTGACCTCCAATTGACCCCAGAAGGAAGGGTCAGATGAAAATGCCCACACAAAGAAAGTTGTAGCACAGAATGTCATCTATAAACCTGCCAAATACGAAGATCCTGGGTCACGTGGTTTTCGAGACGGAAGCATTTTAAAATATGCATATTTTGGTTTTTTGGGAGGTGTAATTTGATACTTGATGACGTCACGATGACGTCACGCTTGATGCCATCATAATATTAAACACGCTGGTGAAAGTCTGCTATAGGACCTATGCCTGTACTAAGTTTCTTAAAGATTCAGCATGGTTTGATGGGCATTGTTGCTCAATAAGTGCAAAAATTGAGATTTTCGTTTTCGTTGAACTTTGACCTCAGATTGACCCCAGAAGGAAGGGTCAGATGAAAATGCCCACACGAAGAAAATTGTAGGCCATGATCTGATATATAAGCCTGTCAAATACGAAGATCATGGGTCACGTGGTTTTCCAGACGGAAGCATTTTAAAACATGCATATTTTGGTCATTTTTGGTTTGTAATTTGATACCTAATGACGTCACAATGACGTCACACTTGTATGCACATCTTCACATTGGGGTTGATGTTCCTACCAAGTTTTAAGTTGATAGCTTGAACCGTTTTGAAGAAAAGCTCTGGAAACGTTTGAGTGGAAGAAGAAAAAGAAAAAGAAAAAAAAAAAATAAAACAAAAAAAAACTAGAGGTATGACGTTTGTTGTTACAAACGCCAGGTGATCGGGTTAAATGAACATTTTGTGATGAATTTCAGACGTTGTTATCACCTGTGGAATGGCAAAAATGGAAGTTCAGCAGCCGATTTCACGAAACTTTACGCAATTGCGCAAGTCCACTTACGCCATTACTTGCGCAATAACTTATGGCGTAAGTGGACTTGCGCAATTGCGTAAAGTTTCGTGAAATCGGCTGCTGTATACACTAATCCGGTAACTAATATCTCCTCCCTGCATAGCCGCCATAGCTGGGGGTTGATAGCTTGCACCGTTTTGAGATATGAATTGTTGAAATAATAACCTTTGAAATCTTGTAATGTGACACCTGTGACGACATCATGACGTCACAATTTTGTGCACAAATTGTTGAACAATATGTTGAACATCAAGTTCTTAAATGTGGCGAAGGAATCATACCAATATCTGTTGTAGTTTTCAAGATACAGCATTTTAAAACATCTCAGCTCCAAATTTGCGTGATTTGACACCACATTACGTAACCACCGTCCATGTAATGACGTCACCAATGGTATAGTCAAAAGGTCCACATGTGTGGAAACATTTCGTTCCGTAGAAATATGGTCAAATTCACTACCACTTTGAATCTATTTGCATTCAAAATGCTAAAAAATTGCACATTTTCGAACAACTTCCGGTTTGGACCGGAAGTAGGCGTCACACAGGGGTCATGACATCGTATGATTTGTTCAGTTCATTTAGACTTATCATGTTGTGAAAGAATTGTTCAAGTATCTATTACGGTTCTTGAGATATGAATTTTGAAAATAATAACCTTTGAATTTTTGTAATTTGACACCTGATGACGTCATTATTACGTCACACTTGATGCCATCATGATACTATACATGCTGGTGAAAGTCTGCCGTAGGGCCTATGTCTGTATCTAATTTACTAACGATTCAGCTTGGTTTGATGGGCATTGTTACTGGTAAGTGTAAAAACTGAGATTTCCGTTTTCGTTGAACTTTGACCTCCAATTGACCCCAGAAGGAAGGGTCAGATGAAAATGCCCACACAAAGAAAGTTGTAGCACAGAATGTCATCTATAAACCTGCCAAATACGAAGATCCTGGGTCACGTGGTTTTTGAGACGGAAGCATTTTAAAATATGCATATTTTGGTTTTTTGGGAGGTGTAATTTGATACTTGATGACGTCACGATGACGTCACGCTTGATGCCATCATAATATTAAACACGCTGGTGAAAGTCTGCTATAGGACCTATGCCTGTACTTAGTTTCTTAAAGATTCAGCTTGGTTTGATGGGCATTGTTGCTCAATAAGTGCAAAAATTGAGATTTTCGTTTTCGTTGAACTTTGACCTCAGATTGACCCCAGAAGGAAGGGTCAGATGAATATGCCTACACGAAGAAAATTGTAGGCCATGATCTGATATATAAGCCTGTCAAATACGAAGATCATGGGTCACGTGGTTTTCCAGACGGAAGCATTTTAAAACATGCATATTTTGGTCATTTTTGGTTTGTAATTTGATACCTAATGACGTCACAATGACGTCACACTTGTATGCACATCTTCACATTGGGGTTGATGTTCCTACCAAGTTTTAAGTTGATAGCTTGAACCGTTTTGAAGAAAAGCTCTGGAAACGTTTGAGTGGAAGAAAAAAAAGAAAAAGAAAAAAAAAAAAAAAAAAAAATCGTACGAGAGTAATAGGTGATCGGGCTGTTGGCCCGATCACCTAATAAAGAAATCGTACGAGAGTAATAGTGAGGTAGATTAAGGACAAAAAACACGAAGATCGTGACACGGTGGACAAAAGCACCAATTTTTTTTTAAAGACTCCTATGGGTATGTAGATTAATAAAATCCCATGCTCCAAAAAAATTGCAATGACCTTGACCTAATTATGACGTAATATATTCAAAATGGCCGCCATTTCCTTAAAACGGCATGTTTTTAGTTATATAATGCCGAGGCAAGTGATTTTAGTAGCGAATTATATGTATCAAAGGCCAAGGAATCGCATGGCAACGTTTGTGTTGCGCTGAAACAAACAGTTTCATCATTTTTGTATTAAATTTGTCTATATTAGCATATGATGGTATAAAATACATCATCATCACTGTGGGAAAATCAGTGGTTTGTATTAAAATATTTTAACATGTTTCAATTTCAGCTCATGCTTGTGATGGCTAGCAGACCAATGTTAGTAACATTTGAAATTATAACTCTGTTTTGGATTGAAATGGTTTTGTTTCAGTTTCAGACAATGCAATTGCCATATATATTCTTGGAAGACTGTATCTAGGCCTACTACGTACCTCTCGATACGTGAGACGATCTCCGTGATAGATGAAGGATTTCAACCGTTCGGAAAAGTGCCTGATGATGGGTGCTGACGACCGGTTAAAGATCCAGCCATTGCCAGTCCCGGCACGAGGGGATAGCAGTATGGTAGTGGGGTACAAGAATAACACAAGGACAAAGTGGAGATGTGTTTCACGTCATAAATTTAAATTAAATTGGGAGAGAACCTTAAAAAAAATTGATAAATTTGAAGTAAACAATTTTAAGAAAAAGAGGTGCAAAAAAACATCACAAAAATTTGAAAATTGTCAACATTCGAAATGTCTAACAGCAGGTTAGACTCGGAAGGTGAAACTTGAAAAAAGCATCGGATGAGAGAGGTGTGTTATAAAAAAACAAAAGTGGAGTTAAAAAACGCCTTAACAAAGCTTGTTTACACCTACAAAGTAGGTATAATAAGGAATATTCTAAGAAAATTTACAAAACGGTTTTTTAAAAAATGTGAAAAAGCTTGGTGGAAATGGCGCCAAAAGAAAACAATTACAAAAAAGAAATTAAAAAAGAAATTTACAATGAAGGGTGGAGGGTTGAAAAATGTGCTATTTGAATAAAAACAACGTCAGAAACTTAGAGTGACTTAGGGTTTCAAAGGAAATTATGGACATATTTTCAAAATAACTAAAAGCGATCTAAAAGACGTCCAAAATGGAGTAGTACTTGCACCCAATAGCAAGTCAATGCATCGTATTATACGCAGGGCGCTCGTGAGTAAGCTCGTAAGTAGTGACCATGTGGACGCACCTACTTACAAGTTAACAACGACGATTTACCAACGAGAAGCTTGAAACCGAAAAGGGGGGGGGGGGGGGGGGGCGTGAGAGAGAGAGAGAGAAAGAGTAGTGGCAACGCCTTGTCTCACGTAGTGAGCAGCTACTCGTGGGATTCGAAGGAAAATGCGAACAAAAAAGTTTGGGAGGGATACATTCTCGGTGTGAAACGAAAAACCTTGTGAAAAACGAAAAAAAGTTTATGAACAATTTGATGAGGTGTCGGTTATGTCACTTATAGATATTGAAATGTTTGAGAAGAGTAGTGGCAACGCCATGTCTCACGATGAGGTGAGCAGCTACTCGTTGGTTTACGAATATTAAAAAGGTTGATATGGTATGTTAACGACGCGAGATCAGCATTAAAGGGGAAAAAAATGTCTATGGTTTAAAGGCAGCAATTCGTTTTGTGAATGTTTCGACTAGAGCAGAAGAGTTGCTTGAGTTTAATCGCGTTGGTGGTGATAATTTGGGTTTGGAATTTCTTGTTCGGCAGTTTTTCGTATTTCTTGAAGATCCGTTTAGCAAAGGCGATGTTATGGTTGGCTTTATTGAAGGGGATTTTACAAAAAATGGTATCCTGGGTTGAATGGGCCTTCCGGGGAGGAGTTCGTTTGCGGGCAGAGAGATTTCGTGGGATGAAGGAAGCTGGATATCCACATTGATGATGTGTCGGAATTCGTCTTTATCTCTGGAGTGTGATTCGTAGCGTTGGCGTTCTCCTTGGATGACGCTAGAGAAAATTTTCGGGTTGTGATTTGATTTGAAGTTAACGTATGTGAATTTCTGGAAAGGTTTTTGGAAGATGCGGAAATGGATTTTGTTTGAAACAAGGGAGAAGTGGTTGATAGCAAGCGTAAGATCTAGGAAGTTAATCGTTTTAGAATTGACGGAGAAAGTGATTGGGATTGATGTGGGGTAAAGTCGTGACAGAGAACAGATGACGTCTTTGAAATTAAAATCGTCAGAGTTGCGAACGATGATCAATCCGTCGTCGATGTAGCGAACGAACAGGAGGATGTTAGGATGGTTAAACTCGGAGAAAAACTTAAATTCCTTGAAACCTAAAACAAGGTTGGCAATTTGGGCCGAGTGGTAACTGCCCATCTGAACGCCTTTATTCTGTTGGAAGAGGAATTTACCGATGGAAAAGTTACTAAAAAGATTAGTGAATTTGTGAAGGCTGAAGAGATAGGAGAAAAAATCCGAGGGTTCATCGCAAAGTTCTGTGATATTTTGAAGGGTTTCTTGGATGTCGTCTGTTGAAATATTCGTGTAAAGACTTTCGAAATCAAAGGAGATCAAGGAAATGTTGTCGTGGAAGGAAATTTCAAGTTCATTTAAACGACTGATCAATTGGAGGGAGTTGGTGATGATGGGCCACGGGAAGTTAGCTTCAGAGAATTTATCTTTAAATTTGCTGATAAGGTTATTAAGGTGGAATCCAAGACATTTGGAAACAGGAGAAGTGACCCAACTATGGGCAGTAATGATAGGTCGGCCTTTCAGAGATCCTTCGTTATCGGCGGAAGGGGGTTCAACAAGTTTATGAACCTTAGGGAGGAGATCCATGGATGGAAGTTGGATTTTTGAAGATTTCAGAATCTTGGAAATTTCGGAGAAGTCGTTTTCGGCATGGTGGGAACTTTGTTCTGCAAAGATCTTATCCAAATGTTCACAGCCCTTTTCAATAAGTGAGGAAACAGATGTGGTGTTAATCTTACCAAGGCAGGTGTACGTTTCGCACTGCGTCTGCCGCTTATACTCCTGAATGTACCAGCTCACATTATTGAAACAAAGGCCCATGTTTTTGTCTGAAATTCTAATAATAATGTTTTTGTCATTGGCAAGTTCTTGGATTTTTGTTGATGCAACTGATATTTTTCTGGTATTTGATGTGTGCTTCTTGGTTATTGAACCCGTCAGTTGGTGTTGCATTAAGTTCTTCCAGAACAGATTGTGTGTATTCGAATGTATTTCTGAAGACATTAGGATTACTGATTAGGGTAGCAAATTTGGGGGGAGTGAATTTTTGTTTTAATTTGAATATGTTGTTGGCAGGGGGAGGACGTCGAGGGAAATAGCGATCCCGAAGAACTAGTTGTCTCATAGAGAGCATAAATGACTTGTGGAGTGCTATCTTGTGGCAGTTCTCTTCTACAGAAGGATCAGTCAAGATGAATGATGGCCCGCAGTTGATAATCTCACTGAGTTTTGGATCAATGGTACACTTTGTGAAGTTATGGTAGCGGGCTTGGTGATCGTTAAGTTCTTGGCTTAAACAGTCTTCTCTAGCCTTCTGACGTTGTGATCTAATTTTATTATAAATGAACTTGGAGTGAATAGCGGATCTGCTGTCGATAAGACCTTTTGCAACGTGGTAGTCAACTAAAAGTTTATACATTTTACGTTCATAGTTTAGGGGAGCAGAGGCTTTGAGTTGGTAGATAGACCTTTCGTAGAGAGAGTCAACATCAATGGTGGTTCTTTCAATTTCTTTCTTAGTGGATGAAATAAGTGATCTAAGGTTGCAGATGTTATGGTGGGTATCAAGATGCATTTCTTCTTTCGTAATAACGTTATCCTGACTGACGAGTGTTATGTTAAAGTTGCATTCTAACTTGAACAAGGTTGGAACGTATTTATCTAACAGGAAGTGGAGTTTGTTAACGAGGCCGATGTGTTTGGAAAACAGATTGGTCGACTTGTGTTGGAACCGTCTCCATGTCGCGAGGGACTGGCAAGTTTTGATTTTCTTGATAGTTTTTGCGGCGTTAGTGTGGGGCATCTGTTGGTGAAAACGGTGAAAAAGGGTGATAAGGAGAGGTAGGGGTGGTTGGTGGTTGGGTTAAGGGTTAAGGGACGCGGCGCGGGCTGGTTTAAAAAAAAAAAATGGTGTGAATGGTGAAAAAAACATTGCAAAAAAAGAAGAAAAGAAAATGTTAAAAGGAAAAAGATGCCGGCGTGTGGAAGCTCTTAACAGTCTAATTTCAGTTATTTCAGAAATTTGTATATCCGGTCAGAATCATTGTTTCATTGTGTTAATGTGTTATTGTTTTGGTTGATAGTTATTGTTTATTATATCATAATGACATCATGGTATCTTGTAGATCAGTGCCACGGTAATTATACTGTTACCATTTTGAACACAAAAAGATTAGCATTTTGGTAAAAAAAAACGGCAATAAAATCTGTTTTTTTCAAATGTTGTGTTATTTGTGTAGTATTGACGATGATAACGTCATATTTACATCAATATACATGTAGTCACCATAAAGGATATTAATTTTTTACAAACTAATACCACCCTCATTGAATTCCTTGACCTCAGAAACATAATTTTGGCATGTAGAAATCCCACCATGGCATTTGCGTTTGCTTTATTACATAACAAGAGGTTATGACGTCATAATGACGTAATTCAAGGTGATCCAATTCTCAGATTTTTTGGAGCATGACTTTTTTGAAATCTATGGGTCAAACTGATACTTTGGTGAAAAAATGGTGCTTTTGTCCACCGTGTAACGATTTTTTCCTTAATCCACCTCACTATAATAGGTGATCGGGCTGTTGGCCCGATCACCTAATAATCTTACATTAAAATAACATCTATCATATCACTATACGTAAATGTCGGCATAGTCGCCAAGTCCGTGACATCACCATATTGATGAACAATTATTATTAGGTGATCGGGCCAACAGCCCGATCACCTATTACTCTCGTACGATTTCTTTTTTTAGGTGATCGGAACTCATTCCGATCACCTATTACTATTGTACGATTTCTTTAGTTTTTAGGTGATCGGGCTCAACCCGATCACCTATTGATATCGTACGATTTCTTTGTCTTTTTTTTTTTTTTTTTCCCTTCTTTTTCCACTCAAACGTTTCCAGAGCTTTTCTTCGAAACGGTTCAAGCTATCAACTTGAAACTTTGTAGGAACATCAACCCCAATGTGAAGGTGTGCATACAAGTGTGACGTCATTGTGACGTCATCGGGTGTCAAATTACAACCCAAAAATGACTAAAATATGCATGTTTTAAAATGCTTCCGTCTGGAAAACCACGTGACCCATGATTTTTGTATTTAGCAGGCTTATAGATAGGATCATGGCCTACAATTTTCTTTGTGTGGGCATTTTCATCTGACCCTTCCTTCTGGGGTCAATCTGAGGTCAAAGTTCAACGAAAACGAAAATCTCAATTTTTGCACTTATTGAGCAACAATGCCCATCAAACCAAGCTGAATCTTTAAGTAACTAGGTACAGGCATAGGTCCTATGGCAGACTTTCACCAGCGTGTATAATATTATGATGGCATCAAGCGTGACGTCATCGTGACGTCATCAAGTATCAAATTACACCCCCCAAAAAACCAAAATATGCATATTTTAAAATGCTTCCGTCTTGAAAACCACGTGACCCAGGATCTTCGTATTTGGCAGGTTTATAGATGACATTCTATGCTACTATTTTCTTTGTGTGGGCATTTTCATCTGACCCTTCCTTCTGGGGTCAATTGGAGGTCAAAGTTCAACGAAACTGAGAATCTCAGTTTTTACACTTACCAGCAACAATGCCTATCAAACCAAGCTGAATCGTTAGTAAATTAGATACAGACATAGGTCCTGGCCTACGGCAGACTTTCACCAGAATGTATAGTATCATGATGGCATCAAGTGTGACGTAATCATGACGTCATCAGGTGTCAAATTACAAAAATTCAAAGGTTATTATTTCCAAAATTCATACCTCAAGAACCGTAATAGATACTTGAACAATTCTTTCACAACATGATAAGTCTAAATGAACTGAACAAATCATACAATGTCATGACCCCTGTGTGACGCCTACTTCCGGTCCAAACCGGAAGTTGTTCTAAAATGTGCATTTTTTAAAGCGTTTTGAATGCAAATAGATTCAAAGTGTTAGTGAATTTGACCATATTTCTACGGAACGAAATGTTTCCACACATGTGGACTTTTTGACTATACCATTGGTGACGTCATCACATGGACGGTAGTTACGTAATGTGGTGTCAAAATACGCAAATTTGGAGCTGAATTGTTTAAAAATGCTGTATCTTGAGAACTACAACAGATATTTGCATGATTCTTTCGCCACATTTAAGAACTTGATGTTTATCAAATTGTTGAACAATTTGTGCACAACATTGTGACGTCATGATATCGTCACAGGTGTCAAATTACAAAAATTAAATGGTTATTATTTCAAAAATTCATATCTCAAGAATCGTAATAGATACTTGAAAAATTCTTTCACAGCATGATAGGTCGCAATGAACTGAACAAATCATACAATGGCATGACCCCTGTGTGACCCAAACCTCCGGTTCAAACCGGAAGAGGTTCGAAAATGTACACTTTTTTAGCACTTTGAATGCAAATAGAGCCAAAGTGGTAGGGAATTTGACCATAGTTCTACGGAACGAAATGTTCCCTCACATGTGGACTTTATGACTACATATATACCACTGATGACGTCATCACGTGTACGGTGGTTACGTAATGTGGAGAAATTATTTGTTGGGTCCCTTGATAATTAAGCTAACTCAGTCGTTTGAGGGCGCTATGCCAAGCCTCCACTAATCTGACGATTTGCGCCCATATATAGTGCTCGACTTCTAATAATAGAACTTGTATCTAGGCGGCCTGTCTCGGGTCAGAGGTCATAATGTATCTTTTTAAGGAGGATGTCTGGGCCACACGGCCAATGATACACGTACGTACGTGCGCGTGTAGTGAATAAGTCAGACAGACAAGACATAATAAGAAGGGCTTGATTTACAACCGAGAAAATTTGACTTTTGAAGATGTAAAACTGCTAGTTTCCGTAGCATCATCGCTAGGAAAGTTGAATGAACACTTGATAGCACAAGGACATTTACTTTTGGTGACTTAGCTGTTGTATCTTGGGTGTAATTATGTACGGCTAGCCTTAGTCGGCGGACCAGAGTAAATATGTCTTCTCCCCGAAAACTGTGAATGTGACATGCTGGAAATCGTTGCTGTGTTGGAAATAAAATGGACATGGTGGACCGCAACTCAATTAAGTTGACTGGAGCGTCAGTTTATTCTAGATGCAATTGAACCCCAACTCCCCACACGGCGATATACTACAGTAATATGATCTCAAATGACAACATCTTTAGAACTGTAATAGATATTGAAAAGATTCTTTCACCACATATACATGTCAAAACTTGTTCTTCAGTAGATACTTGAACAATCTGTGCACACAATAGTAACGTTATGATGAGATTGACAATTATGACGTCATCAGATACACAATTTTAGCGTTGAATAGTCAGAGTCATGTCTTGAGAATTCCAATACTTTTTCAACATCAAACAACTCAAGTTTTCAAACAATCTCAAAACTGTGTCGTCATCATCATTTCAATGTTTATGTCACCCGATCACCTTGCGTTTGTAAAAAACACAAACGCGAAGCTCTAGTTTTTTTTTTTTTTCTTCTTTTTCCACTCAAACGTTTCCAGAGCTTTTCTTCAAAACGGTTCAAGCTATCAACTTGAAACTTTGTAGGAACATCAACCCCAATGTGAAGGTGTGCATACAAGTGTGACGTCATTGTGACGTCATTGGGTATCAAATTACAACCCAAAAATGACTAAAATATGCATGTTTTAAAATGCTTCCGTCTGGAAAACCACGTGACCCATGATTTTCGTATTTAGCAGGCTTATAGATAAGATCATGGCCTATAATTTTCTTCGTGTGGGCATTTTCATCTGACCCTTCCTTCTGGGGTCAATCTGAGGTCAAAGTTCAACGAAAACGAAAATCTCAATTTTTGCACTTATTGAGCAACAATGCCCATCAAACCAAGCTGAATCTTTAAGTAACTAAGTACAGGCATAGGTCCTATGGCAGACTTTCACCAGCGTGTATAATATTATGATGGCATCAAGCGTGACGTCATCGTGACGTCATCAAGTATCAAATTACACCCCAAAAAAAACAAAATATGCATATTTTAAAATGCTTCCGTCTTGAAAACCACGTGACCCAGGATCTTCGTATTTGGCAGGTTTATAGATGACATTCCGTGCTACAATTTTCTTCGTGTGGTCATTTTCATCTGACCCTTCCTTCTGGGGTCAATTGGAGGTCAAAGTTCAACGAAACTGAGAATCTCAGTTTTTACACTTACCAGCAACAATGCCCATCAAACCCAGCTGAATCGTTAGTAAATTAGATACAGACATAGGCCCTACGGCAGACTTTCACCAGAATGTATAGTATCATGATGGCATCAAGTGTGACGTAATCATGACGTCATCAGGTGTCAAATTACAACAATTCAAAGGTTATTATTTCCAAAATTCATATCTCAAGAACCGTAGAAGATACTTGAACAATTCTTGCACAACATGATAAGTCTAAATGAACTGAACAAATCATACAATGTCATGACCCCTGTGTGACGCCTACTTCCGGTCCAAACCGGAAGTTGTTCGAAAATGTGCATTTTTTAAGCGTTTTGAATGCAAATAGATTCAAAGTGGTAGTGAATTTGACCATATTTCTACGGAACGAAATGTTTCCACATATGTGGACTTTTTGACTATACCATTGGTGACGTCATCACATGGACGGTAGTTACGTAATGTGGTGTCAAAATACGCAAATTTGGAGCTGAATTGTTTAAAAATGCTGTATATTGGGAACTACAGCAGATATTTGCATGATTCTTTCGCCACATTTAAGAACTTGATGTTTATCAAATTGTTGAACAATTTGTGCACAACATTGTGACGTCATGATATCGTCACAGGTGTCAAATTACAAAAATTAAATGGTTATTATTTCAAAAATTTATATCTCAAGAATCGTAATAGATACTTAAACAATTCTTTCACAGCATGATAGGTCGCAATGAACTGAACAAATCATACAATGGCATGACCCCTGTGTGACCCAAACCTCCAGTCCAAACCGGAAGAGGTTCGAAAATGTACACTTTTTTAGCATTTTGAATGCAAATAGAGCTAAAGTGGTAGGAATTTGACCATAGTTCTACGGAACAAAATGTTCCCTCACATGTGGACTTGATGACTACATATATACCACTGATGACGTCATCACGTGCACGGTGGTTACGTAATGTGGAGAAATTATTTGTTGGGTCCCTTGATAATTAAGCTAACTCAGTCGTTTGAGGGCGCTATGCCAAGCCTCCACTAATCTGACGATTTGCGCCCATATATAGTGCTCGACTTCTAATAATAAAACTTGTATCTAGGCGGCCTGTCTCGGGTCAGAGGTCATAATGTATCTTTTTAAGGAGGATGTACGTGCGCGTGTAGTGAATAAGTCAGACAGACAAGACATAATAAGCAGGGCTTGATTTACAACCGAGAAAATTGGACTTTTGAAGATGTAAAACTGCTAGTTTCCGTGGCATCATCGCCAGGAAAGTTGAATGAACACTTGATAGCACAAGGACATTTCCTTTTGGTGACTTAGCTGTTGTATCTTGGGTGTAATTATGTACGGCTAGCCTTAGTCGGCGGACCAGAGTAAATATGTCTTCTCCCCGAAAACTGTGAATGTGACATGCTGGAAATCGTTGCTGTGTTGGAAATAAATGGACATGGTGGACCGCAACTCAAGTTGACCGGAGCGTCAGTTTATTCTAGATGCAATTGAACCCCAACTCCCCACACGGCGATATACTACAGTAATATGATCTCAAATGACAACATCTTTAGAACTGTAATAGATATTGAAAAGATTATTTCACCACATTTACATGTCAAAACTTGTTCTTCAGTAGATACTTGAACAATCTGTGCACACAATAGTAACGTTATGATGAGATTGACAATTATGACGTCATCAGATACACAATTTTAGCGTTGAATAGTCAGAGTCATGTCTTGAGAATTCCAATACTCTTTCAACATCAAACTCAAGCTTTCAAACAATCTCAAAACTCTGTCGTCATCATCATTTCAATGTTTATGTCACCCGATCACCTTGCGTTTGTAAAAAACACAAACGCGAAGCTCTAGTTTTTTTTTTTTTTTTTTCTTTTTCTTTTTCCACTCAAACGTTTCCAGAGCTTTTCTTCAAAACGGTTCAAGCTATCAACTTGAAACTTTGTAGGAACATCAACCCCAATGTGAAGGTGTGCATACAAGGGTGACGTCATTGTGACGTCATTGGGTATCAAATTACAACCCAAAAATGACTAAAATATGCATGTTTTAAAATGCTTCCGTCTGGAAAACCACGTGACCCATGATTTTCGTATTTAGCAGGCTTATAGATAAGATCATGGCCTACGATTTTCTTCGTGTGGGCATTTTCATCTGACCCTTCCTTCTGGGGTCAATCTGAGGTCAAAGTTCAACGAAAACGAAAATCGCAATTTTTGCACTTATTGAGCAACAATGCCCATCAAACCAAGCTGAATCTTTAAGTAACTAAGTACAGGCATAGGTCCTATGGCAGACTTTCACCAGCGTGTATAATATTATGATGGCATCAAGCGTGACGTCATCGTGACGTCATCAAGTATCAAATTACACCCCCCAAAAAAACAAAATATGCATATTTTAAAATGCTTCCGTCTTGAAAACCACGTGACCCAGGATCTTCGTATTTGGCAGGTTTACAGATGACATTCTGTGCTACAATTTTCTTTGTGTGGGCATTTTCATCTGACCCTTCCTTCTGGGGTCAATTGGAGGTCAAAGTTCAACGAAACTGAGAATCTCAGTTTTTACACTTACCAGCAACAATGCCTATCAAACCAAGCTGAATCGTTAGTAAATTAGATACAGACATAGGCCCCACGGCAGACTTTCACCAGAATGTATAGTATCACGATGGCATCAAGTGTGACGTAATCATGACGTCATCAGGTGTCAAATTACAAAAATTCAAAGGTTATTATTTCCAAAATTCATATCTCAAGAACCGTAATAGATACTTGAACAATTCTTTCACAATATGATAAGTCTAAATGAACTGAACAAATCATACGATGTCATGACCCCTGTGTGACGCCTACTTCCGGTCCAAACCGGAAGTTGTTCGAAAATGTGCATTTTGTAAGCGTTTTGAATGCAAATAGATTCAAAGTGGTAGTGAATTTGACCATATTTCTACGGAACGAAATGTTTCCACACATGTAGACTTTTTGACTATACCATTTGTGACGTCATCACATGGACGGTGGTTACGTAATGTGGCGTCAAAATACGCAAATTTGGAGCTGAATTGTTTTAAAATGCTGTATCTTGAGAACTACAGCAGATATTTGCATGATTCTTTCGCCACATTTAAGAACTTGATGTTTATCAAATTGTTGAACAATTTGTGCACAACATTGTGACGTCATGATATCGTCACAGGTGTCAAATTACACAAATTCAAGAGTTATTATTTTTAAAATTCATATCTCAAGAACCGTAATAGATACTTGAACAATTCTTTCACAACATGATAAGTCTAAATGAACTGAACAAATCATACGATGTCATGACCCCTGTGTGACGCCTACTTCCGGTCCAAACCGGAAGAGGTTCGAAAATGTACACTTGTTTAGCACTTTGAATGCAAATAGAGCCAAAGTGGTAGGGAATTTGACCATAGTTCTACGGAACGAAATTTTTTCACACATGTGGACCTTTTGACTATACCATTGGTGACGTCATTACATGGACGGTGGTTACGTAATGTACGTCAAATTACGCAAATTTGGAGCTGAGATGTTTTAAAATGCTGTATCTTGAAAACTACAACAGATATTGGTATGATTCCTTCGCCACATTTCAGAACTTGATGTTCAACATATTGTTCAACAATTTGTGCACAAAATTGTGACGTCATGATGTCGTCACAGGTGTCACATTACAAGATTTCAAAGGTTATTATTTCAACAATTCATATCTCAAAACGGTGCAAGCTATCAACCCCCAGCTATGGCGGATATGCAGGGAGGAGATATTAGTTACCGGATTAGTGTATACAGCAGCCGATTTCACGAAACTTTACGCAATTGCGCAAGTCCACTTACGCCATAAGCTATTGCGCAAGTAATGGCGTAAGTGGACTTGCGCAATTGCGTAAAGTTTCGTGAAATCGGCTGCTGAACTTCCATTTTTGCCATTCCATAGGTGATAACAATGTCTGAAATTCATCACAAAATGTTCATTTAGCCCGATCACCTGGCGTTTGTAACAACAAACGTCATACCTCTAGTTATTATTATTATTATTTCTTGGCTAATGAATAGGGAGGCGACATCACGGACCGGACCTGGCGACTATGCCGACATATTTTACGTTAGTATTCTATTTTGATCATAGAGCCGGTTTGGATCCGGATCGAAATCCAAATCCGGATTTAGATCATGGTTATAGTGGATTTTGCTTTAAAGAAACGAAAGACATTGTGTTAAACAAGTGTAACCCGTATATTAATATTATACAAAGAACAGTCACTGCCTTGTAGTATAAGCGTCGCCATTTTGTCAGAAAACTGGGCAAGGAATTACATTTTACAATTTTATTTACCCGTATGAAGCTGTATCCTCGTCCTGTGCACGAACCCTATGGCAACAATTTAGCCGGCTATAATACGTCATCACACGCCGTCCCGTTGGGCTGTGCAATTTTGCCGGCTACCATTGACTCGTGTACAAATTTAAGCCGTATCTTTTTTTATATATGGATAAACCATATGGGGAAATTTAGCCGGCTACGTGCCGTCCTATATGTTGGGCTGGGCGATTTAGCTGGCTGACATTCACTCGTGTCCTATGCACAAACCCTAGGGCAGACAATTTAGCAGAAAGTCTGAAGCTATAGTGCGTGGGGCAAGAAAAACATGTAAAAACAACATGCATATACGTAAAAAGCTTGTATATTTACGCACCGCCAACCTGCGCCAACGCGCATCTACATAATTGTTTAGAAACTATTAACGTTTGCTGTAGGCAAGCTTGAGAAACAGAGCCGTTAGTCGAAGTAAAAGATTGCTTTTTCTTGATGACCTTTTGCTTTTGTATATAAGCAATTTCCGACCGAATGTATTCGACCTAATGCCTAGTTTTGTTTCTTGGGCATGCCAAAAGCCTTATCTAACAGTATGGACAAAACACATTACATATTAGGTAGGCCTCTGTACGTATATGCACGCACGACAGGAAAAATATACCCTATATACGCCTGCCTACGCAGTTGCCCACTCTTTCAAAATCCCTTAAGAGTATAGACCCGGACCCAATTTCATAGAACCGTTCAGCACAAACATTTGCTCAAAACTTGTTTGACCTATAAAATTGTGTTTTTAGCAGTCAAAATTGCATGTCAACTTGTTTTCTCAGCAAGAGTTTATAGCACTGCAGAACACCGGTCAATTGTAATACCTATCACATACGATTTTGACTGCTAACCAAGCATTTTTTTTAAGCAAAACAATTTTGCATTTAAAAAGCAAATTTTTCTGCTAAACAGCTCAATGAAATTGGCCCTTGGGCGATTCCAACATTTTTGGAATCGATTCCAATCCCACTTAGAAATCGTGATTTCATTTGAAATCGATTCCATTTTTTAAAAAACCAAAGGTTGGCACTAAAAATTAAAAAACAAAATCTCTCAAGCATGAGACAAAATTCAAAGTCTAAGAGTTTTGTAATTTTGTAACCCGCGCCCCCTGTAGCAACCATCGATATATACATTGGATGAAGCAACGACGTCTAAAATTAAAGCCACCGTCCGCCATTGTGCCCCACCAGATACAATGCCTTGCCTAGACTGGTCATGCTGTCCTCACTAGTCTACATCACGGTCTACATGTGTTAAGTGGAATGCAAGCGATCGCATGGACTGGGGAGCAGTTTAGGCCAAGCATTATTCGTGGGGTACAATGGCGGCCGGCGCATGGCTTCAATTCTCTTATTGCCACTTGCTATTGCATACTTTATCCAGTGTATATATCGATGGTAGCAACGCATCCGCCATCTTACTACACTCAAAGACAATGCCAGGCAATTCAAGGCATTGTTTTGAGTTTAAAGGTATTACGATGGCGGACGGTAGCTCAAACACGTGACGATCGTGAAAAACTGGTACCCGATCCCAGGTGTACTCGCTTAGTAGTAACACCGTACGTCCGACTATTAGTACTACTAGTCTGGTGAAATCCTAGGCAACCAACCAAACACGCCCTATGTCTGGAACTGATGACGAATAGAAGCCAGGGATCAAGGCTCGTATTGATCACGGGTGTGACGATGCCCAGGTATCGGTAGAAATCGATCGTCCACGACAGATCGAGGAGGAGAAGTTCGAATGGCGCGAAACTAATAAAGAAATAATAGAAGAAATACGGGAACCAGCAAACAGCGAAGAATATGGTGATTACCAACACGGACGCGGCGAGGCGTTTGCGCACGCGCATCTGGTGGGCCATTCCCGGGCTGACGTAGTCGTTCTGAAAACTAAGCATGATAAGAGAGAAAAATTACTGAAAGATATTTTCACAAGCCCGTTTCCTGATTAGGCCTACCAGTTTGTCAGAGTCTGACAAGCTACTTATAGCCTATAGACCGTATCGAATAGTCGCCATATTGTGGAGCAGTTTCTTTGTTCTTTGAGGACATGCATGGTTGCACATATTATGCTTACATTGTTGAACAGCTATTCGATACGGTCTATTCACGCAATCGTGTCCCCTGAACCTGGGTTGTCGAGTCTATCCCAAGTCCATCACAAATCCACCACAGGGGTTCATTTCACAAAAATAAGACTTAGTGGAAAAAGACTACTTAGTGATAGGAGTTGACTGTGCTTAAGTCCTATAGAACCCCTAAGATGGATCTTAGGACGTTTGTGAAACGATTGTCACAAGCCATCCAAATGAACAAAGGCATTCTTTTGTGCGTGTCCATCCTTTGCTTCTTGTATGTTACTGGACTTAATAATAATAATAATAATGATTAGATTTGTAAGAACTCTGGATGCCGCAATAGGGCGACATTTCGGGAAGACTCTCCCCGGAGACCACCGAAATTTCGGCAAGAACCACTCAAAATGACACCTTATTTTTTTACCCAAAGCTTCCGAAAATGCTTCCAGACCTAAGAGAGTCAGTTCTAGACCTTAAAAAATGATTTAAAAAAATATATATATAAGGGCGACACCGAAATGTCGCCCTATTGAGCATGTCGCCCTAATATATAGCTTCTTTACACACAAATTGTCGCCCTATCCTAGCATCCATAGTTTTTGTATAGCGCACATATCCACCCAGCAGGGTGCTCAAGGCGCTGTTACCATTATTACCGCTGCCATCAGGGAATCACCAGAACCATTTCGCTTCAACGAGGTGGCTGCTGGTCAGGCGCACAACCCTATCAGCAGTTAGATTGTGGCATTCCCCTTAACAGCTTCCCATATATCGTTTGGGTTGACGAGGCAACTGGGATTAAGTGCCTTGCCCTGGGCCGGACACAGACACGTTGGTCGAAGTGGGGCTTCATACCCACTAGACCACACGCGCTCACCAACTTGTGCGGGACTTGTCACAGACTTGTGATTTTATCGGCTCTGGACTTGTGATATACAGGGTGTTTACAAAAAAAGGAAACCGAGATTAATTTGTTAATTTCGTGGAGATGGCTAAATATTTTGGAAATTGGCAACAGCCATCTATTAGCTAATGATATCCTCTTTCTTATGACACCACGAAATCCAATTTACGGTCACACATGACTGAGCACGGAGCAGTGTAATCAACCATGTCAGAACTGGTCTTGCACCAAAAAGATGTTTTCATAATGAACCATGTCTGCCCAGTGCATGTATGCAGGGCTTTTGTTGGGCCTCCAAATTCTGCAATCCTCGGCCTGTTATTTCATTGCACACTCCTTAAAAGGCTGCGGTGAATATGGTGCAAGACCAGTTCTGACATGGTTGATTACACTGCTCCGTGCTCAGTCATGTGTGACCGTAAATTGGATTTCTTGGCGTCATAAGAAAGAGGACATCATTAGCTAATAGATGGCGGTTGCCAATTTCCAAAATATTTAGCCATCTCTACGAAATTAAGAGATTAATCTCGGTTTCCTTTTTTTTTTAAAACACCCTGTAGACTTGAGATGGACTCGTCTCGATAACAACCCTGCCCCGAACCAGTCCCAATTTATAATCTGTAAAAGAGTGGAAACCTACTCTTTTAAGAGCCGTTTAAGGGACAGCTTGTTTTTGGTTGGAGCGACTAGTTCGCTCTTTTGGAGTGCTTTTTCACTTTGGAAGAGAATTACAACCCACTCTAAAGGAATGAAATATCTACCATTTGATAATAAGAAGTGAAATTATCACTCGAAAACGAACTATGTCTCTTGGCTCTTAAAAGAGTTATGTTCACTCTTTTGCATTTAGAGAGTGAAGATAGGGACTAGACGTTTTAGAGTGATGTTCAGATTGAAAAGGTTTGAAAAAGGACCCCTTCTCTATGTATCGGAGGGAAGACATTTCACTCCACTTCGTCTGGTCCCTAATTTCAATCAGCCGAGGGAGTGCATTTTCAACTGTCTTGAATGTTAAAGTGTTGATTGGAAAGGTGTCAGATATATGTGCGTTTCAATCCTCGTCTTGACGCTGACGCGAATGTAAGCCAAATCGTGACGTCATTGTTTCGCAGATCATAGGCGGATCCAGAACATTTTTTTAGGAGGAAGCGGGAGAGGTGTGCTGAGAGTCAATTTTTGTCAAGACTCTCGTCCTTATGTTAAAAACGCGATATTACCTGGACCACTACTATTATATGTATGGGAAGGGGATCGTGCTCTTCCCTCCCCCTCTTCTTCCTTCTCTGTTTTGTTCCTCTTTTGTTTTTAATTTTGGTGGGGGGGGGGGGGGGCATAGCCCCCTCTGCACCCGCCCCCGGATCCGCCAATGCAGATCTGTTAATAACCTTACCTGTGCGTGCTGCGAAAGAGCGAAATGGCGATCTTGATGTAGTAAAAGGCCACGACGACCAGGGGTATGACGTATCCAATTAGAAAACGTTCACAATCGTTAATCCGGCCTAGAGTGATATCGGATGGCGACACTCGGCACTGGCCTTCGTTGGTGTGTGCAAAGAACAAGGTCGGGATTGTCAGAAGAAATGAAGCTAGCCAGACTAGGAGCACAACGGAGGCGTTCTTGAGGCGGAAGCATCGCGAGCTCGCCTCGCCGCCGTGTCGCTTCGGAATGGCCCCGACGATCGCCGTATAACGCTCCCGGCTTAGCGCCGCTAACGCGAACACGCTCGCGTACTGTGCCGCGAAAGCTAAATAATTCTTAATCTTACAACCAGCTTCCGAGAAGCCAGATTCCGGGTACGGGTCCAACTCGTGTTTAACATAGATAGGCGTGGTCACCACAATGTACATGAAATCGGCCACCGCTAGGTTAAAAATCAAAATATTTGGGGTAGTTCGCATGTGCTTGGGTCGTAGGATCGCATACATCATAAATACATTGCCGAAAACGCCAATCACACTTAAAACAGCAACAAAAACAGGCACGCCGATTCGGGCAGGATCCGGCGGATCCGGATAGTCCACGGAACTGTAGTTGTATATATCGAAGCTGTAGTCCATCGTTTCACTTCACTGTTTTCCTCTAGTTTGTTTTTTCCCCCTTCTTTTTTTTGTACACGTCGCTCCGTGTCAGCCGTTCTATTGATAAAGACGGCGTGGTGTATTGGAGTTCACTTTTATGGGCGCAGACTGGTGCGAAACGGCGTCAGTTTCGCATATTTTACTCTCTCCTGCATTAAAAACACATCAGATTTCAATTAAAAATCAATTTTCGTTACAAATTAATAATATTAGGACACACAAAGGATACAATATTTTTTCATCCACTTTAAACGGTCACAGAAAGCTGCAGCCCAAAATTCTGAAGGTCGCAGAAAAAGTAATTGAACAATTAAACTTTATACTTTGTGTTTAGGGCCTATTGCATGCATCTTGAAAGATCAAGTTGAAGAAAACTGCCTATTTTGCCGAAACTACATTTTTCAAACGTTGTTAACATTAAGAAAACCATTTATATATAGGCCTACCGAGAAACAAAAGAAACGCAAAAATGTATGTTTGATAAAAAACTAAGTAGACATTGAAATGCATGTATTCACATAAACCAGCTTCATTATATAAGGTGCTTTCATAGGGGGTCAAAGGTCACGGGTCACTATTGCTGGTCTTCCAGAACGGGAGAGAACAATAGAGCCACGTGCTTTTCTGCTAGCAGCCACGTGCGTTTCTCCACGTGGCTCTATTGTTCTCTCCAGTACTGGAAGACAAGCAATAGTGACCCCGTGACCTTTTGAACCCCTAGTGAAAGCGCCATACATTATTGCATAAAGCTTCTGTATATGCTGAACATTCCCCGGCTCAGATTAACTCGGTTTTTTGTTCAATAATATTTGTTTTGTTGCTCGGTATATTATTTAAATTCAATTTTATTTTCAATAAAAAATTGGCGCCAGCACATCTTATTTCAAGGAAAATTAATTTCAATTGAGTTTTATGTATTTTGGTTTTGTTTCTGTTTTTTTTTAATTATTATTTTGTGCAATGATGCGCTACGTTTCACGAGTATGGTCATTTTGTCCCTGATATTTCGAGAGCACAACATTATTTTTTTGTGTATATGGAAATACGAAAGTGTGAACCAACTATACTTCTGCTGGTATACTTGTATTTCATATCCTGTATTATTTAATTGTTTGAAAGATAAGCCACTATGTTGTTCCAGCTGGTACAATTTATAATCTGCTGAAGCATTCTAAACTTCTCTAGCTATAAAATTAATAATTATTATTATTTAAATAACCCTGAATGCCGCAATAGGGCGACATTTCGGGAAGACTCTCCCCGGAGACCACCGAAATTTCGGCAAGAGTCACTCAAAATGACACCTTATTTTTTTACCCAAAGCTTCCAAAAATGGTTGCAGACCAAAGAGAAACAGCTCCAGTCCCAATAAAAATGGTTCTCGACCTAAAAAAAAAAGGTTTTTGACCTAAACAAATGATTTTTAAACTCAAAAATATTAGGGCGACACCAAAATGTCGCCCTATTGAGCACGTCGCCCTAATATACATTTTTTTACACACGATTTGTCGCCCTATCCTACAATTCATAGTTTTTATTATTATTATTATTATTATTATTTATTTCTGGTACTGAAACCAAGGATTCCTCAATAGTGCCCATTGCACTGTCGCTCGGCAAGCGTGAGGAAACCCATGATGAATTAGATACGGCCAGAGACACCGGGGAATCCTTCTTTGACAATAATGAACATTATGGAGGATTAAAGGCCCTGGTATCATTTGCAAGATAAAACTTACAGATTCGTGAAATAAGAGTGTAACATATCTAAGGAAGAATGTTGGTAAACTAGCCTGAAGAAATTGTAGCTAACATGTAGATGCATCAATGCTTCAGAAAACCTTGAAAATCTACATATGGATTTTGTGTACAAGTGAATGGTACAAAAGTCCCGTACACGGGACGTTTTTAGAAAACCACCCTTTGTTGTCAATTTCCAGCATGAAATACCATTTTGGACGGAAATAAATTCATGTGGTGTTTGTTACCATTGCTATCAACACTTTGAGCAAGGTTTTTCTTGTCAACTCATGAAAAACAAAATTGGGTCATTGCAAATGATACAATGGGCCTCATTTGCAGTTAAGCCTACCCACACTTTATTTTACTTCACGAGTTGACAAGAAAACCACGACTAAAGGTTATTATAGCAATGGTACGAAACACCCCATGAATTATTGTTTTCTTGTGTAAAATGGTACCTTTGTGGGAGAAATTGCCAGGTGAAGCAGGGTGAAGGTGCTTTTGTTCAAAACAAATTCGTTTGCAACCGACTTTTTACCCAGTATTTATTCAACACAAAAACCATGCATGGATTTTAAGGTTCTCCGAAGTATTACAATAACTGCAAGTGGCTGAATTTTAAAGGCAGTTTATCAACATTATTACTTGGTTATGTAGGCTTAAAGGAGTGTGACCAGATCACTTTTTTTATACCCATAACTCCCCGGGACTTACCTTATGGGTCATGAGATTTTTATATCATAACATCCGTTATATTTTTCTGATTACGAAACTGAAACTCCCGCGCTTCTAGGCCGCATATTTCCGAGGATATCGTCGAAAATCCACCGATTATTTGTAAACTAATTTTCCAGTATCAACGTTTATCCACTGAAAGCCGACTCGATAGTTTTGTTCAATTTTTTACTGGAAATCGCGAATGTTTTCGGGTTTTTTGGGACATGGGAGGTGTGTATGGGAGTTACTTGATAATATTGGTAAGTTACATCGAAAACTATTTTCCAGAAACTCTGGTCATGCTCCTTTAATACTGTTGTTCCTGTTTTTAAAGGTTTTCCAATCATGTCTTTAATAAATTCCTTTCCCAGTGCCATTTCAAAAAGCCAGATTTGTTTTTTTACGATAAGCAGTTAACATCATTCCATGATTGTGTCTTGCTACAAATTATTAATTTTATATCAAAGGTTTCGTGCTTGGTTGGCCTTTTGCCAGGTGTCATGTATATTAATATCATCATTATACTTTCATAAGTGTCTTCATGGATCATTATTCTCAGTCACGCACTCTAGCGTGTTCGCTTCAAGATATTTTAAGTCCGCCGGTTAAGCCTACTTAAACAGGCCCAGATACAAAAAAATACATCACGTACATGGCTTATTACTTTCTGCAAATTTGCGACGCGAAAACCTGATTTTTTTCCCCCAGAAAATGGATTTCGTTTTAAGCTAACAATCATGTAAAATATCTCTCCAAATACTATCCATGGGAAGAAAAACAAGAAATTTGCAATCCCAAATTTCGATGTGGAAGCAAAAAGGTTTATGTAACCGGATAAATTAGTTTACTAAACTTCGGTGGATTTTTGACGATATCCCTGGAAATATATGGAATGAGTGCGCGAAATTTCAGAATGGTAATGAGAAAAATGTGACACACGTCATATGGTATCAAAATCTCAACACCCATGGGAAAAATGTGGGCGTTCAAAATGTGATCTGGGGCAGATATGCGGTCTAAGACCGGTCTTTAGGCTTAGTCGGCTAACGCGGCGTCTACTATAGACCGGTGTATAATTATAGCCCGCTTGCAATATCGTTGTCTTAAAGATATGATTGGTAAACTGTTACAAATAGTTTTATCCCCCTGTGTGATTGAAGATATGCATGATTAAAACCAACCTGAGCAAAAGCCATCTCCGTACCGGTACTTCGTCTAACTTTTAAAAAAACAGTCAAAAAAGGGTTTGCAGTCATTTCGCCCCCAAACCACTTCGCCCTCAACCATTTCGCCCTGGGGTTTTGGTTTTGGGGCGAAGTAGCATTTGGGCGATGTACTGTTTGGACGAAGTGATTTTGGGCGAAATGGCACTCGGGCGAAGTGGTTTGGGTGTGAAATGGCACTTGGGCGAAATGGTTTTGGGGCGAATTGAATTTTCGTCTCATGAGACGAAAAATAATTGTTTTACTCATTTCTCAAAGAATATATAGCACTTCAGACAAAATCATTTCAGGGGAAGTTTTCTACGGTCATCATGTTAATATTGTCTGTGAACATTTCTGATTTTCGAGATAGTACCAATCATGTCTACTGCCTTTAAAGTTCAGGAGTGTGAGTGGAGAACCCAAAAGAAATCTGAAAAAAAATCTGAAACTGCAATTATCGTGAAGCTAAAATTGCGAGCGCGAAGCCCAAAGCCCTAACGGCGCGGGGTCCGGGGCCCGCTTAAGTTGCACTGACATCTTGATGAATTAATGTCCCCAGTTGGTGCATTTTATGGCTTCCAGAATGGAATTTTGTACTGAATATTGGCTTGCACATGGCGTGCGCTAGCAAGTGGCAAGTACCGTACTGTAGAAAAAAGCGGAAAATAGAATCAACGCTTACGCAGGGGGCCGGGCGGGAAAAAGCAGAAATATGTCGGGAGAAATTTAATTTTTGTCACATTATTTTAAAAAGCTAAAAATCGGAAAACTTAAGCCCACGGCGAGCAGGCTATAATTGTTGGACACTGCGCTATACATATCGTAATCTTGCATGAAAAAAAGACGAACAAAACGCACATTGTAACCATTAGAGCCTTTTTAGTGCTATAACTTTCGCGGTCAGTTTCTCTGCAAAAACTGCACCACACAAATACTGACTCGTAATAGTCATTTCCACATGTGGTAACCTGTCAACCATGGAAGCCGGCGGCAAAGCTGACGTTGTAACTCGTTGCAACTGCCCCTGTGACTATACATTGCCTCCAGTGGTTTAGTGAGATAAATGTATATTCTAAAATTGAGATTTTCAGTGCAAAAATGTCACTTTGGCATAATGATTATATATTTTACATATAACTGGCTGCATCACTTTACATCTTAATGTTTGGCAGAGTAATGTGGTAACATATTTTATCCGAAAAAGGCGACAAATAAAACAGACTTATTGCGCATTTTTTAATTTTCTAATTTACTCCAGCGGTCCCTGTATGTACTGTGTCATCCCTAAAATTAAACTAGGTTATCTTTTGTAAAAAAATATAAAATAAAAATAATTTTTTTTCGTCTTGTTGACTCGTAATATCGATAATAATATTGTTTCAGCCGAACAAAATTAATGCGTACATATTATACAGATTAAGAAAAGTACATGCACATGTAAATATAGTACGAGTTAAAATTGCTTACCCGACGACGCATGTTAGATAGAGAGAAAACGATGTGTTGAGCTTCGTTTTCCGTCTGTGCACATGAACTCATTCAAGAGTTATTCTGATAATCCGGCGAGTACAGGTGCGTATATATTTAGCACGCCGACCAATCACAAGACGAGGCTTGTGTAACGTACGTCACATAGTGATTTACATAGGCCTGCCCTATACACCAATCACAATAGCGACTCCGTAATCCCCGGAGCATGAGCTGTATACGTTTTATTTTAGTTGTTGCATGTCGTTTTTCCAGAATTAAAATGTCAACCGTCACCTTGAGTAAAAACTGAAAAGAAAAGGAAATTTCGGGTATTAATAAACATTTTCATCTCCCTGGGGGAGTTTATGATATTGTTAATTTCTTTTATGAAGTCAATCCAATTATCTCCGTTATTAATGGGTATGCTGAATGGAATACTTAGTGAATTGGTCACCCTTGGTGCGTTTGTATTATGTTAATGTCTGCACTAAAACCAGTCAACCGTTTCTATGTACTTTTTATTGGCCATTCTACGGTGATTCGCCCCAATTATCGTCCTGGAAATCGGACGACGACATGGTAAAGTCTACGCCATGATAACTCGAGATGGCAATTCATCATCGATATATACACTGGAAGTACGAGAATTTAAGCAACGCGCCGGCCGCCATTGTACGTACCCCACGAACAATACTTGGCCTAGACTGCTCCCCGGTCCATGCGATCGCTTGCATGCCACTTAACACATAGACCATGACGTAACTAGTGAAGACAGTATGACCAGTCTAGGCAATGCATGGGGTATACAATGCGGACGGTGGCTTCAATTTTAGACGTCGTTGCTTCATCCAGTGTATATATATCGATGCAATTCATCCGTCGTCCAAATCGAAAACTTCATATTATGTTCGTAAATGCGATGTCGCAACAGCTGTCTGAAGCCTGCACCCCCACTGCACACATGGGCTGCGTTCGGGCGTGTACTCGTGTTAACACGAGTTATACTCCTGCGCGCGTGAACGGCAAGAATAACGACACTCGGGTCAGTGAGAGTATGCTCTCACTACTCCCCAACAAATGGGGAGTGTGCTCGTACTCCTGTCAAGTGTCACGTGATTTGTACGAAGATGGTGGAATATGGGTGGGATTTTTGGTGAATTTGCCCAACGTGTCAACTCGATAACTGAAACAATAACTCACTAAGGTTTGTTTTAGACGGCATCAAAGGTTCTCACGACTTACGGCCTGTATTTCCTCAGTTTCTTTTGAGCAGTAAAACGGCGTTTTTTTGTGCAGTGATGGCAAGAGACGGCCATCTTCACTGATTGCCATTCGCGCATGCGGAATGCCGACTTGCCGTTCGCGTGATGTGACCCGAGTGCAATGCGCACGCATTACTCCCGAGTAACGGGAACTGCACGCCCGAACGCAGCCATAGAGTGGCTTCACACATCCGGGCATTTATCGCGCGTAAATTTGACCGGCGCGTCGCTTTGGGGAGAAAAAAAAGCGGTGTAGAGGGAATTTGGAGTGAAACGACGGACGCACTGAAAATCACATGCACGGAATCAGCTTGGGCGGAAGTGTATTTCTAAACAGCGATTTTTTTTTTCTGGTACAAAATGGACACGATGTAGCTAATAAAACGGGACTCTGCCACACGATTTATAAACACCGAGTCAGTCCACATTTCATGACAGGCAATCGCAAAAAACCAATTAAAATGTGTGCGCCATAATGAAACCATATACGATGCATGCACGACATATAAGGTTCGTGTCGTGTTCACACAACACGCTACATCGTATTGGCTCGCGATCCCTACATAAGTAGATCTAATAGGTTGAGTGCATGCAGACCCACAGAGCATCTAATTGTCAACTCGACACTTCTCGAAACTTGGAAGTTACATGTACAAAACAATCCACGTGATGCGTATATAATAAAGGAAAAACCGTAAGAAGAACCGAATTGTGACGTCATTGGTCTTGAGTGGATTCATACAGTGACAAATTTTCCGCAGTGGCTACCGTTACAAAACCACGTGGAAACAGTTAGGTGACGTTTGTCTGAAGCCAATGTCTTGGCAACTAAAACACCGTTTACATTATCGCGGAAAAAACCACAAAAAACATTTTTGCGCTGCGATCATCGCTTTCCAAAATGTAAAATTCCACTCGCGTGATTCGGAGCTTTTCTGATACCTCATTGGCTGCATGCGCGTTGGAAAGGTCAGCGCACTGTGGGTCAAAGTTCAACAAATTTTAACTCTCAACGTTCTGCGCGCGTCGCGACAGGCCGCGCACACGCGCAAAACCATTTTCCGCGATAATGTGAACGCCGATTGACCACTAAACACTGACGTGACATTTCGGCTCTCTTTAGCACTATGGTACATGTACTTAATGGCTGCGTTCGGGCGTGCAGTTCTCGTTACTCGGGAGTAATGCGTGCGCATTGCACTCGGGTCACATCACGCAAAGTCCGAGTCAGTCCGCGTGCGCGAATGGCAATCAGTGAAGATGGCCGTCTCTTGCCATCACTGCACAAAAAATGCCGTTTCACTGCTCACAAGAAACTGAGGAAATACAGGCCGTAGGCCTAAGTCGTGAGAACCTTGATGCCGTCTAAAACAAACCTTAGTGAGTTATTGTTTCAGTTATTGAGTTGACACGTTGAGCAAATTCACCAAAAATCTCACCCATATTCCACCATCTTCGTACAAATCACATGACACTTGACAGGAGTAAGAGCACACTCCCCATTTGTTGGGGAGTAGCTAGATAGAGCATATACTCTCACTGACCCGTACCCGAGTGTCGTTAATCTTGCCGTTCACGCGCGCAGGAGTATCATGACTCGTGTTAACACGAGAACACGCCCGAACGCAGCCAATTGCTCCATGATTGGACCAAATCACACGGAGCTAAAAATCAATCAATCGGCACGCACGACGTGTTTTCAATTACACGTAAATTTTTCAATTCATTTCAACAGCCCATCCATGAATGTTTTATTTGAATTTTTTTCTCAGTTTTTACTCATCCTCAACAGTTACAATTAAAGGACATGACCTTTTGACCCTCCCCCATTTTTTCCCACGGGTGATGAGATTTTGATACCATATCACATCTTTCTCATTACCATTCTGAAATTTCCCTCAACCCGTATATTTTCAAGGAATCAAGGATATCGTAAAAAAAACACCGATGTTTTGTAAACTAATTTATCCGGTTCCATAAAGCAGTGCAGTGATTACACCAACATTTTTGCTTCCACATCCAGATTGGAGATTGCAAAATTCATGTTTTCTTACCATGGATTGTATTTTGGGGAGGTATTTTACATGATTGTTAGATTAGAACGAAATCCATTTTCTGCATGGAAAATCTGAACAAGCTTCTTAAAACCAACTACATCTATAAAGCGGGCCTCCCACTGTGCGATATTTGCCACGAATTTCCTACGAATTGGTATACGATTATCGGAGACTGCCTATAGACTCATACACACAATCGTACCCAATCGTAGGAAATCCGTGACAAAAATCGCACAGTGGGAGGCCCGCTTAAATCCTATATTTGTATAAATCCTTCAACAGGTGCTCGATCGTGACGAATTTTCCCCGAGAATTTCTCCTAAATTTATTTTAAGCCCGAGGCACTGTATTCGTTTAAATTCTCATCTCATAGTGCCTTCATGTTGTAATTAATGATTGATCCGCCAATATATCGTACTGAATTATCTATTACACGCTATCAAAGCTTACCGCGCATATTTTTGAGCTGTTGCCCGCGGTGCTTTTGCGAACTTTCCCAAGGGGCCTTAAGCCAACTTGGTTCTAATTGGTGCATTCATCTCATGCATATTAATGATTGATCTTGATAACAACAACTCAAGGGAGATCTGTTGTCGTGATCGTATTCAGAAGCATGTTTTGCGAAATTACTGGCTTAAGGGGAGTTCACACTATCGCGGAAAAATCACACTGTGCCATTGGTTTGTACACAAACTGGTTTGCCGCTTGTGCGCGGCCTATCGCGACGCGCAAATCGTTTTGAGCTGGGTCAAAGTTCAAAATTGTTGAGCTTTGACCGCGGTGCGCTGACCTTTCCAGCGCGCAGCCAATGAGGTATCAGAGAAGCCCCAAGATACCCATCCTGAGATCTCAGAGAATTTCCACTCTGCAAAGCGACGTGACAATACCCTGAGGAAATACACGCAAATCTGTGGAGCGAGCCGGCTGTTGTCTTGAGCCAACTCACGCCCGAGTCATTTTGATGTAATTTAATCAATTCGGTCATGTTATGCCGAAAAGAAACAATTTCTATCCAGAAATTGTATTGGGTTCCGTTCCTTATGACTGTCCCATTCCTACCAAACTTTCAAACGACGAAACTTATTTACTCCGCGGTTTTTCAAATTAATAACAGGGATGCATGCTGACGAATGTAATGGAACGGATTCCCCAGTATGCTTTAAATAGTAGCCAATCGCCGACGCGGACAACGGCCAGCATTACTGAGTACATGTATCACATGCATGCACGGTGTTTACAATCTGGGCGCGTTACATTTGAATGTCTGCAATCGTGCTGCAATGCACATGCAAGCGTCCTGATTGGTCCAGCAGAGGCGACAAGATTTCTGTCGCTAGTCCCACCGCCAAATTGGGCCCTTTTCAACAGGGCCACTGTACGCAGGAGTTAGGGAGTGCGTTAAAGGGGCACTGTTGCAAGAGGATGCAAGATACCAGAACTGGAATTTTTTATTTTGGAAAGATCGGCGATTGGGGGCTCATGCAATGCGGTGAGCGCAGCGCGAAAGTGTGATTTTTCCGCGATAGTGTGTATCCGCCTTTAACCGGTTGCCATTATATAGTGATGTCCCCTAACTTGGTGCACTTCGACAACTCACTGGAAATCCATTCACATTGCAGCAAAAGTCATCTGTATAGGCCTACGAGGTTCAGGCTTTTACATATTAATCAAGAATTATATCCCTTTCAGAAAAACAGCCATTCACTTATTTTGGCCAAGTATAAATGATACAAATAATGGAAAAACTGCGGCCGATGAGTGTGCCCTAACGTGGCGCAGTCGACGCTGATTGGCTGAAATTGTGAGATTCATGCTACGGTGGCCCGTGACGACCATTTGTTAGCACGCACCGTGAGTACAGAACACAACGCCGATAGACACAATTTTATTCACGTGAAATGTCTATTACAGGCTCTCGTGTATGACGTCATGTCAACCTGTAGCGAACGGCGCTACCTTCAGATACTGGTAAATTTCTCGTAAATGAATGATTCTTCTCCGTATTTTAGTTTTGGAATTTATGAAGGTACTTTAGGACTTTATTTCCTTTTAATGCCAAGTGCATTGTTTTATTGCGCCAAGAGAGAACGGGAAGTAAAATGAGCCACGTTATAGGGGTCGCGCCACGTTAGGCCTAGGGGACATCAACAATATATACCAAAGCATGGTTGAATATACGCATTACGTCCGGTTCATGGTTCACGCGAAAGCGAACGCGAACGCGAATCATTCCTTTCGGGGTGAACATTCGCGCAAAACAATCGCTGTGACGTCAAATTCGCATTCGCGTTAGCTTTCGCATGAAGTACGAATCCGGCTTAAGGTGGCTTAGGCCCGTGTATATTTCTTACTCACGGATACAAATTTCAATCGTGTTCTTCGAATCCGACCTCAAAGGCTCTCACCCAAATTATAAAATACCTCAAAATGGAAACGAGGAACCTTTGGTACCGGTAAAGTTGTTGTTTTTTGTTTAAGTGCGTGATCGCCGCGAGCCAGCGAATTATACAGATTTAAAGAACTGATTAGAAGCGTGACGTTTATTCATGATAACCCATCTTCCTTTCGCAAGGGTCTTTCCTGCACTCGTACCTCGCTTGCCAAGAACCTTGCTGCATCGACTGGGTCTGAGCTGTATTGAGGAATATATATGAATATTGATTAGCCAGTGACAGTGATCGCAACTGACCAATCACGCGCAGCGCATGTTTCTCGGTCATCGCATGCAGTGCCGATAGACCCGATGTGCACGTAGCACGTATAGCGCGACATTCAAAATGCATCAAGCTAGGACGCTGTTGGCAACAGCAAGAGCCAATCACGCGCCTCGCTCCGTTTAGTGGTAGCGTCCACTTTTACTAGGGGGTGGGGTCCAATGTTTAAATAAACAGTCATTGTAAAGGCGTTTTTTAATAGGCCTATCTTTATTCAGAGATTCTGCGTTTAGCTTTTAGCGAAATATAGTAAGTCTTCCTTCAGTTACGAACATTTATACTGCGTGCAAGATAAAATGATATACATGTACATAAAAAGATCTCCCCCACACAAATTGTGGTAATTGCGGCTACGATGTCGCGAGATAAACAACACGCGAGATGATTGTTCGAAACGGCTCATTAAAAGGTCAAAAGATACAGGTCAAAAGATATCTTGTCTCTCATTGGTTGAACAGCCCTAGCCTGTAATACAGCTCAGACCCAGTCGATGCAGCAAGGTTCTTGGCAAGCGAGGTACGAGTGCAGGAAAGACCCTTGCGAAAGGAAGATGTGATAACCGGGTGTGACGGTGTGACTTCATAATGCGAGCCGTGCGCACACTAACTTAGATCGACGTCTGAAACCAAGTCGCTCCTCAGTCGAACTAAATTCAAATTTCTGGGATAATTTAGTTCGGCGCGACTCTGGTGCGCCAGTATGAACTTTACAAAACATTGGTGGATTTTTGACAATTCCTTAGAAATATAAGGATTGAGGGTGCGAAATTTTAGAATGGCAATGAGAAAAGCGCGTCATGACATGGTATCAAAATCTCAACACCCATGGGAGAGGGGCAGCTCGGATCAGAAATGTGATCTGGACACGCTCCTTTAAACGACCAGGAACTGATGTATCGGCTAACAATCGTGCCTCGGGTTCATTCCCAAAGCGACCCGGAGATCGTATCTTTTTCTCGCCCTATCGTCACCCTTTCCCCCCCTTGTTGTCGAAATGCATCCTACTGCCCGAGGCTCTAATTCATTAACTTTCAAATCAGACAGTCCGAGTTGAATTTAAATCCGCCATTACACCAATGTGTAACACGACCCGTGTTCTACAAATTAAAGGGACCGGTATGACTAATAAAAACTAGGCTCCGATTGGCTCATGGAATGCAGCTCTCTGCAGCGATTGGTTGGATAACACTGCAAATTAAAGTTGCGCACGCATGACGTCAGTATAGGCCTGCTACCGATTCGACCAAAGCCGTTCATTAGTTGTATCAGTGATTACGTCAGAAATCGCGAAACTTGTTTAGCAGACGATTATCGTCGTCCATATACGTGCACACAATTTTTCCCATGGGTGTTGAGATTTTGATACCATATAATTATGTGTCACATTTTTCTCATTACCATTCTGAGTTTTCGCGCTCTCAATCCGTATATTTTCAGGATATTAGTGAGGTTTCGGTGGGCACGGCATGATTACGACTACGATTAGCCAAACCTCAAAATCGTTACCTTTCGCTGTCCGTTTTTCACTATGGTGTAGAGGCGTTGCTATCAGTGTAAACAACAAAACAACACTTGGGATATTTGTTTAAACGCCACAAGTATATACGCACAAATCGATGACATAAAAATCACTAATAGTCGTCGTTTTGCGTAACCGTATGCGGCCGAAACCTCCCTATTGTGCAGTGATCACACCAACTGTTTTGCTTCCACATCCAAATTGGAGATTGCAAATTTCCTGTTTTCTTCCCATAGATAGTATTTTGGGGAGGTATTTATGACTGTTAGGTTAGAACGAAATCCATTTTCTGGAAATATCTGGAGAAGCTCCTTTATAGGTAAACAAAAAATGGGAATGCACTGCATGACAATAGCAGTGAATTTTGTGACATTTCAGTTTCCACTAACCCCTGTATTCCGCTATACAGCACATCCCTCAATTGATTAATCATAACAAATGACACATCACTGTAAAGATTAATAACAGGGCTTTCTAATGATACAAAATTCAATGGAAATTGTTTAGTAACAAGAGATAAATCGTCAGTCAAACTTGACTTTCCGAACTCTTTTTGAGGAGTTTATTTTGACAAAATATGGGGGCACAGTTAGGTAACTTCAAAGCAGTACATGGTCTTACCTCTTGTCTCCTTCCTCCATGCCTCGAGTTTCTCACACGCAAGTAATGAAATGAAGTCAACCTTCTGCTGTAAGTAGGCCTAATATTAATCAGTGGGGCTGGCTTGCAGAAATGCTGGTCTACGTTTCGATAAAACTAGGGTCGTTTTCTCGGACGTCACGCGTCGTGGCCATAAAAATTCACCACTTGCAATACAACTGTACGTTTTGTGCACGCATGCCATAATGTTAGATTGTGTTATGTCGACCGTGCACGTACGTACGCGTGTTGCCTGGCGCCTCGTTCGCATTGCGAACGATATTGTGTGATTTAGGGTGATAGAAATCGCCAATCCGGAACCGATGCACGATTTGCAAACACGGTTCATTTGTTCAATTACAGGTCGTTGCGCTGTAATTGAGCGGTGAAGATTTGTTTTGGAGGCCCAAATTGTCGTCCCCGAATTTATTTTGGTCCGCGAAAGTCATGCCTAGTCTTGTTTCAGTCGCGATTTTCATCTGGGGCCAATTTCATAAAGCTTGTTAGCAGAAAAAAATTGCTTAACGCAAATTTATTTGCTTTATAAAAATGGGTTAGCAGTCAAAATCTTATGTGACGTGTGTTACAGTTGACTTAATATGAAATTGCTAAATCGAGAATGTGGCGACTAAAAGCAATACAATTTTTAACACACCTCAATATACCAAATGAAATATGGGTCACATATCGGGAAATTGTGGGTTAACTTCCTCAAAATCACTCTAGGGGCAATAGTTACCACACTATTCCCCTTGAACAGTCAATATAACATTTGTTTAAACCAAAACAAAACTATCAAATCGAGTACAATCGGTTTAATGCATGTGATATATGTCAAAGGTCGGGGGAAATAGGTCAACTGCATAAGATCACCCAAGGACAATAGTTACCACACTATTTCCATTAAACAGTCATATATATCTATAACACATTTGTTTCAACAATAAAGTCAAACGGACCATTACAACTGAAAATTATACAAACAAACTTTTATTTTATAAAGGTTAAACAGTGATTTACTGCTTAATTTTTCTAATCGTTTTGTGCTGATCACGATTTGCACAAATCATTAAAAACAACGCATGTTCGCAAAAATGACCCCCAAAAACCTAAGTCTTGTATTTTTTGTTTGTGAACAACATACATACTCACTGCAGAATTATATCAATGTATAATGTACATATAATTACACACAGGCGAGCCCAAATGAACTTTAAATTGTAGGACAAATCTGAACACCCGACGGCATGCCATTGTGAACAGTGATGAAGGTTGCTTTAATAATGCATACAGATTTATTATTTATAGCGAAAACGGCAAAATAATTATTGGTAGTTTTAATGCTACGGGGCCGGGCAGATGTACGTGTACGCATATTTGAAACGGCAAGTTAATTAGGTGCAAGTGGGCATGTGCACTTGAGAGCACATTTTGTTTGGATAACGTAGGGCGAGTGTGGGACGTGTGTGTGTGTTGGGCAACCGGGTAGGGGGAGGGGGAGTGGAGTGTGCGTGTGGGGTGGGTAGTTTTAACGGTGTACATCCCACAAACCAACTTTTTGTACATATTACATTTACTCACAATAAGTTATAGATCATATATTGGTAAATTGTAAATTTTTCTCTTCAAATGACCGTTTTCACCTATTCCTGTGACAAGGTGTGTCTGTCATGCAGATACAATTGTCTAATCATATACATGTACAAAAATCATTTTTTGCGGAATGCATACCCTCAATAAAATATCTGTGTACACCCCACGATATCTCTAACTTATTGTGAGTAGTGTGCTTTAATATACGGCATTTTTTTGCAACTTTAGAGGCACAGGCTCGTCAGCAATGCGCGCGTGCCAAATTCGTGCCACGAAATACGCAGCTCCATAGCAAAGGCATGGAGCTGCGTATTTCGTGGCACAAATTTGGCGCATGCGCATTGCTGACGAGTCTGTGCCTTTAAGCGATGTTAACACAACATAATGTTCAGGTATTATTTTGCTTCACCCCTGGTTCTATACCTTAAAAAAAAAATCAAAAATTCCCAAAGTGGAGATTTCGTCCACAAAAAAATTTGAATATACTTTCTGGATAAACATAACTTTGTGTACAAACCATTCATGCTTTTTAAAAGCTTGTTTTAAAACATACAAAATTCAACATATTAACAAACAAACTTGAGCGCAACACTTGAAATATAAATTTATATCACTGATTACATTCGGCAAAACCCCGTTGCCTCGTAGGAGATTAAACAAATTTCTTAGTTTACCGATTTTAATGATTATTTTCACTTTTTACTTTTACTGATTTATTATACTGTATATTTATACACAGGCTTTTTGGATTATGCCAATTTGTACAACAAAATGAAAAGAAAAGTAAAGATATTGTATTTTTTAGCCAATTGCTTAATTTTATATACCACTTAGTTTTTGTCATGTTTGGTTGACAATTTTTTTCCCAAGCATGGCAGAAACTATGGCCTGACCAGGCGCATAGTTAGAAACCATGTCAGAAACTATGGCCTAACCATGCAGGCACACAGTTGGAAACCATGTCAGAAACTATGGCCTGATGAGGCACATAGTTGGAAACCATGTCAGAAACTATGGCCTGACCAGGCACATAGTTGAAAACCATGTCAGAAACTATGGCCTGACGAGGCGCACAGTTGGAAACCATGTCAGAAACTATGGCCTGTCTAGGCGCATAGTTGGAAACCATGTCAGAAACTATGGCCTGACCAGGCGCATAGTTGGAAACCATGTCAGAAACTATGGCCTGACCAGGCGCATAATTAGAAACCATATCAGAAACTATGGCCTGACGAGGTGCATAGTTGGAAACCATGTTGGAAACTATGGCCTGACGAGGCGCATAGTTAGAAACCATGTCAGAACTATGGCCTGACCAGGCGCATATAGTTGGAAACCATGTCAGAAACTATGGCCTGACGAGGCGCATAGTTGGAAACCATGTCAGAAACTATGGCCTGACCAGGCACATAGTTGAAAACCATGTCAGAAACTATGGCCTGACGAGGCGCATAGTTGGAAACCATGTCAGAAACTATGGCCCGACGAGGCGCATAGTTGGAAACCATGTCAGAAACTATGGCCCGACGAGGCGCATAGTTGGAAACCATGTCAGAAACTATGACCCGACGAGGCGCATAGTTGGAAACCATGTCAGAAACTATGGCCCGACGAGGCGCATAGTTGGAAACCATGTCAGAAACTATGGCCTGACCAGGCGCATAGTTGGAAACCATGTCAGAACCAGGCGCATAGTTTGAAACCATGTCGGAAACTATGGCCTGACTAGGCACATAGTTGGAAACCATGTTGGAATCTATGGCCTTACCAGGTGCATAGTTGGAAACCAGGTCAGAAACTAATGCCTGACCGGGCACATAGTTGGAAACCATGTTGTAAACTATGGCCTGACTAGGCGCATAGCTGTACGCGGACCTCCAACCATCCGCCCTTGTGACACATTAAATGGATTATGGTTAAGTAATTGTCGAACCGGCAACGGGGCGGACATTCGCGGCGCTTGGACGTATTGAATTAACGTTTGCATCGGTTGTGAACTAGCTGGGGGTTGCATTACCTGTTGCACCTGTTGTTGTAGAGTCTGATGAAGTGACTGCTGATTGGTCGGTTGATTTAGCAGTGGCTGCTGATTGGCTGGTTGATTCAGTATTGGCTGCTGATTGGTGGATTGGTCGACTGGCACTTGGTTGTGCGGTTGGTTAGCGGAATGGTTGATCTGTTGTTGGATATTGGGCTGTCCGCTTTGGTGTAGTTGCATGGGTATTGGTTGTGACGTCTGAGGTAGGATGGGGTATACATAGGTGAGGGAAATCAAATTCTGAATTTGCAAGAATCCAAAGTGACCTGTTCTGGCAAAATGAGTCGGATGTTGTCATGACCATAACCAGAAATCTGGGGTGGATCCATGCACATTAGTGTAAAAATATAATCGATACATGTATGTCCAAGTACAATCTGGAATTTTCGATTAGCGCACGCTCTCAGCCATCTGAGTTCTTTCTGCCCACCGAGCAAGATGACGTCAATAACCGTGAAAGTGTTTGAGAACTTATAAAATACTGCTAGAACAAGCTGCACCATATTGCAAAAATGGTACATGTACAGGCCCAACAACCTCTATGCATTGCTACAGAAAGTCAAATTATGAAAAATAAAAAAAAATCACAAAAAAATAGAAATTATTTTTTTCAATTACCAAAGGGTGAACATGCACAAAAGAAAGTCCTCTACTACATTTATTTAGCTTGTGACTTTACTATTTGTTTATGTCAAAATGCAGAAAGATGCAGTTATTTCAATACTAATACAGTAAATTTAACGGAAATCTACAACTTGGGTCATTGAATGTACTAGGTATTGGGTGTGAAAATATATTTACAGAAACTCATAGAAAGAGGGTGCCGTTTTGGGGGTGTGTCACTTCAAGAAAAGTAAAGTAAAAACATAAGAATTAAAACTGCAATTGTGACAAACTGCTGAAGTTTTTACCCCTAGTTTTATTCAGGCAACATGCAAAACAAAACCAAAGTGTTAAAGTTTCAGCAAGTTGGAGGAAATGGTGGTATATTTCGCCCAGTTGAGTGTAATTTTCATGGCTGCGTTCAGGCGTGTACTCGTGTTAACACGAGTATACTGCTGCGCGCGTGAACGGCAAGATTAACGACACTCGGGGCAGTGTCATGTGATTTGTACGAAGATGGTGAAATATGGGTGGGATTTTTGGTGAATTTGCCCAACTCAATAACTGAAACAATAACTCACTAAGGTTTGTTTTAGACGGCATCAAAGGTTCTCACGACTTACGGCCTGTATTTCCTCAGTTTCTTGTGAGCAGTGAAACGGCATTTTTTGTGCAGTGATGGCAAGAGACGGCCATCTTCACTGATTGCCATTCGCGCACGCGGACTGCGGACTTGCCGTTTGCGTGATGTGACCCGAGTGCAATGCGCACGCATTACTCCCGAGTAACGAGAACTACACGCCCGAACGCAGCCCATATGTCTGCCTAATGTGACATCACAACTGTCATGAATATGCAAACTGATATTAGCATAACTAAAAACAATTTGGATTTTAATTCCAAAAACAACTTCAAAATAGGATTTTTTTAAATACAAATGTCCACGAGTTTGGTTAATCTAGATGCAGTGAAAAACAACTTGGCTACACCAGGATTCGAACCGCAGACCTTCTGCTTAACGTGCAGACACCTTACCAATTAAGCTATGCAGCCAACTAGTGGTCTCAAAACACGATATTTTTTACTGTAACTTAATGGAGTAGTTGCATAGCATAGATGAGTTAATTAATGTGTTAGTTAATTAATGTGGCATGATCGATGCATGGGTTAAGATTTTGATGAAAAAACAGGCACGTGAAGTTTACCTCATTTTCTAAAGACCCAGTCTGATTAGCTTGTTGGCTAGAAATAAGTCTTAGCTGTTCAGACGCGCTTTTCACTACGGCACTGGGGCCGCTAAGATTAATTATTTCCGTCGGTGTCGGTGTGTCAGATGAAATAGCTGGTGTGATCTGGGAACGAGTTAGTCGGGAGGAAAAACGATGTTTGTACAAAAAGATGTTGGGGGGTGGGGGTGTGGGTGGGGGGTGGGGGTGGGGGGTGGGGGTGGGGGGTGGGGGTTAGATCGTAGGGTGTTAATTTGATTTTGTTTTTAAGGATGGGGAGGGTGGGAGAAGCATTCTGAAATCCACTGGTGGCTGCATTAAAGACGGATAGATTGCATGATTGGAACACTTTTAATAACAGCATTACATAACTAAAGAATAATGTTGATAAACTGCCTTGTAGTAATTTCAGCCACATAGATGCAGTAATACTTCAGAAAACTTGAAAAATCCATGCATGGTTTTTGTGTTGAATGAATGGTAACAAAAGTTGTCTGCATACAATATTTATAAAAAAGCACCTTTAGTTGGCAACGTCTCCCACAAAGGTACCATTTTACACGGGAAAAAGCATGAGGTGTTTGTTACCATTGCAAATCAACACTTTTAGTCAGATTTTGTGTAATTGCAAATGATGTACGGGGGCTCACTGCCAGTCATTATATGTGGAATACTGCCTGGCATAACGTGGTCAATAGTACACACCTATTGCCCTCCTCACAAGGGAAATATGCACCAACCTGTTTGTTCTGTACTGATTGGACCTGCATAACAGTATTGCCTAGGGACCTCTGTTGGCAGCTGTTGCGATGAACCGCCCAGTGGCTTTGCTGGCAGGGGTAGTCACAATAGCTGGTGTTCCAACAACAGAAAAATACCGCGTCCTTGCCGCAGTTCGCACACTATGAAAAGATAAAAATAATAGTTGACGCCGAGACTATCTCTGGCAGATGTGATTGGCCGAAAGTTAAGACTATGTCAAGCATCACAAATACTGACTCTTGAGAGTCATTTCTACATTCATTGTATGAATCTTCTCACCAAAAGATCATACTTTGCAACACTCTGAGGCGGCCGCCACGGAGCGAGATTTGCTACACTGACAGGCCGTACAAATGAATGGTGGAAAATGGACGTGTTTACACGTCAACCGTGGAAGACAGCGGTAAAGCTGACGTTTTAACTCGTCAACCGCCCCTGTGACTATACATTGCCAAAATGTGTTTACACGTCCTCCGGCGTCAAGTGGTTAAAAACTCCACCTCCATGCATTTATTTATCTTGTCAATAGTTCACATCTATTGCCCCCCTGGTCAATAGTTCATATCTATTTCCTCCTTTGTCAATAGTTCACATCTATTTCCTCCTTGGTCAATAGTTCACATCTATTGCCCCCCTGGTCAATATAAGACTCACCCATTGTTTTGTCTTGGTCCTACGTATCTCCTCCTGTTTTTCGGCTGCTAACTGCGCCCTCAGGTTAGCCAGAGCTACCTTAGACTCTGCTTCCATGCATTCTTTCATTTCAGCAACTGCAAGTTCTGAAGAAATTACAACAACATTGCAATACATGAAAGTAGCTTACACCCGTTTCATACAGGCACACCAGAGTCGCGCCGAACTGATTATATTTATTGCTCCGATTAAATTTTGGTTTAAGACAGGCATTCTTAATGCGAGCGGTACGCACACTAAAGACCGACGTCTGAAACCAAGTCGCTCTTTAGTCATTCTGATCAACTGGAACAGTCGATCTTTCGACTTCTGGTGAACCATGTCGCTCCAAATTGTTTCATATGTCAAACTTAATTCAAATTTCTGGGATAATTTAGTTTGGTGCGACTCTCACTATGAGCAACTAACAATGGAAATTGGGCACACACCATTGTTAATAACAATGGTTTGTGCCCAATTTCCATTGTTAGTTGCTCATAGTGTCTGCTGCGCCAGTATGTAACGGGCATTAGGGGCCGTCCAAAGTTGTCAATATTTTCACGGTTCTACAAAGCGTAGAAAGGGCAAGGGGGAGGGGAGGGGGAGGGAGGGGGGAGGGGGTGGGTTGGGTTTTCGAGGGCCATGTAAGACTGTACAACATGCACTTTTGACATTTCATGTAAATTCGGCGAGCGTCGCTTTAAGGAAAAGCGGCGTGAAGGGAATTTTGAGTAAAACGTTGCACTGAAAACCACAGAATCACAAAAAAAGACTTTCCGCCTTTTGTGATTTTAAGTGTAATTTAGGACAGTCCCTAAGAGTGTATAAAAGTAGCCTACCTAGTATCTGCTTGTACTCTCGTTTCTCCTGTTCCCGTTCCCAAGCGAGTTGCTTAAGTCTGTTGTCGAGTTGCATGATTTGCGCTTTAGCGTCCCTCAGCGGTAACTCCTTGGAAAAGTCGACACTGAAATCATCCAGAATTCCTTCGACGGCTGTTGACATCTGCAAAAATTAGAGGAGCTTGTTTAAATTTGTCCAGAAAATGGATTTTGTTCTAATAATCGTTTAAAATACCTCCCCAAAATATACTGAAATGCAAAAGAAACTTACCACCTTTTAAACCTTTAAATAGCAACAATAACACTGCGTGTAGTAATGTGTGAACTTATTTGTGGACAATAGTGTCCTCACTGTCAGACCAAACGGTGTCTGAAGGTCACTTGAACCTTCAATGGTCACTTCATGGCACAGCTGTTGAACAGCTGTTTTGACCGTCAGTGATTAGCCAAGGGGTATGGGATGATTGTAATGAGCTGCACGTGATGTCTTGATGTTGGCTTTAAAAAGGCCAGTGCAAAATGGGCATTTCAAGCAACATGCCACGATTGTCGGGGGATCAAAGACTGGTAGGCAGTATGCGCCGACGATGCACTGCCTGTATCCAAATCAATGGTGGCCACACACGCTTTGAAAGGGGACTGACATTGCACCCTCTTCTGTTCTTTACTGTAGAACCAACTGATGAGATGGTGTATCTTGGTCACAAACTTGACATGTCATCAATAAAATGCCAATGTTTCAATTAGCAATTGTTGGTTTGTTTTATTTTGAATTGTTACAATTTCATTACATTTTAAACAAGTGGTAAGTTTCTTTTGCGTTTCAGTATACTATCCATGGGAAGAAAACAGGAAACGTGTGCTGCAGCCGAAAGCTTATGAAGAAAGGCAGGATCACTTCAACTGTTATTGGAAACCATCTCGATCGCTTCGAACATTTTATCAGGAGGTGCAAAGGGACCTTGGACATAGACAGTTTACTTGAAAATGGCGGATGCCAAGTCGAAAATGGACAATTCTGAAATTTAGGGGTTTTTTTTCTTGTATGGCCATTAAATCTCACCCTCTTGGACAAAACTGATGAAACTCACTCAGTTAAATTTGTCAGGTCTTGTTTACATGATGTGAAATTTTGGTTTAAATCCGTTGGAAAATGACAAGGTTATTGAAGATTAAAAGTAGGAATTTTTTTTTTTGACACGTAGTACTTCAATGATTGTTTTATTATAAAAAGATATCTCAGGTGATCATTGCATTGGACAGTTGGAACTACTTCTATCTTCCATTTGAGTAAGTGTTTTGGTAAATGGTTTATTAAAATGTTGCAACATCACAAATCCTGTGTACAGGCTTGGATTGATCAAGGGCCGTACAAAGTTGTCAACATGCATTTCCACGGTTCTACAGAGAGTAGTATTTTTCAAGACTCTCCATCCTCCCCCCGAAATACTACTTATAAACATTTTTTTGTCACTACTGTGAAATGTCAACATTTTACAGTGCGCATAAAGTCGCACGTGGCCCTCGACCCCCCCTCCCATGCTTTGTAGAACCGTAAAAATGTTTACTACTTTTGACGGCTCCCAAATATTTAAAGTAAGACCGTACCTTATCAACATACTTCTTGTACAGTTGCTTTTTGCTGGTAGCAATATCAACGAAAGGCGTATTAGATTGTTCCACTGTACTGCTTGTACTGGATGTGCTTGGCGTTATATTTGCAGTATCCGTACTTCCCGGATTGTCTTCGTTTTTATTTGTATCGTTTTCAGAATTCGTCATTGGCGCGTTGGATGCAAGTGGCAGCCTTTTCGCGGCTTGTAAAGTCTCGATAATGTTTGGGAAGGACGATAAGGGGATTGAAAGCGACCTTACTTGGTCTACAGAGGGTAGAGTTAGTTTTTGAGGTACGGGCGGCAAATTACTGACTTGAGAAGGTTGGGATTCGTTAGTGCATTCAGATGGAGGACTGTTTGAGGTATCTTTTGGCGGAGAACTTGGTCGATCTGTTATTTCTTTCGTGGTTTCAAGTTGAGGTGCGGCGACCACAGGGGAAGATCTTCCTGCTTCGTCAGTCTTATTTTCATCAATCGCATTATTTTCGTCTTTCTCGAAAGGATCGGAAACTAGAGGGACGGTGTCCGTTTCCATGGGAACCGTGTTGTCGTGAATGTCTTCTTCCGCAGAGTCGGCGTTTTGTGGGAGACTGGACGGTTCTTTGGGTTTTGGGTTCGAGAGATTTGGTGAAGGCGTTGTTTCTCTCGGTTTGTTCGTAGGTTGATTGCCGGATTGCGACTCGTCGATAACAAGACCGCCTTCGTCCGAGTCTGAAATTTCCGAGTGGCAGCTCATGACAAGGTCAATGTCTGAATCCATTTTGGATTTTTTTGACGTACTGGGACCTGGAACATTCTTGAGTTTATCTTTGGAATCGGGAACTTGTTTGTTGTCGGTTGTTTTCTCAGTTTGGGCGTCTGTTTTCGGGCTGGGGGTTGATTTAGCGTCAGTTTGGGATACAGGGTTTGACGGTTGGGTTGGGGTGGTGAGAGTTTTATCCTGGGTTGATGAGGTCTTTTTAAGGTTTTCAGGATTTGACTTTTTATCACCGTTTTTGTCGATGGCGCCATCATCTACTTCCATGTCGGAGTCGTCCGAATGTTCGGCCTCGCTCGATTCCGAGTCCGACTCGACTGCTGAGGATTCGGAATCTGACGCCTCTTTGTCTACACTGTGCAACCTCTCGATGCCGAGAAACGCTTTCATGGTTTCGATGGTCTTACCCAACTTGATGTGAAACTTGTCCTTTGGAGGTACGATTTTGGAAGTGCTTGGAAGGTCTTCGGAGTTTGGTGTGCTTTTTGGAGTTTCCGAGGTATCTTTGATATCGGTAGTTTCTGTCGTTAACGGTAATGACGCAGCTGTATCAATTATTAGTTTGTCCGAGAGTTCGCTCTGCAATTGCGCATTTTCTTGGCTTTTGTCGGATTCATTTATAGTTGAGGATTTCTCCGTTGATTCCTCGGATTGCGCGTCTTGTTTTATTGCGTCCTGTGTTTCTATTTCTTCACCCTGGTCTTCGCGACTCATTTGTTTGGCCATTTTCCCCAGCGTCCTCGGACTGACTTTGTTGAGTTTAATGGCGAGGCTCCTGGCAAAGTCGTTCGTCGAGACGTGCGCTTTTCCGAGGAGCTGCACTGCTGGTAACTGCGCTTCCACAATGGGGTCCACATTGAGACTTTCATCGCTGACTTCGAAAACGCCCGCTGGTGCTTTACTAGGCGAAGCCCCCACGTTTTCATCAGTCTCCGTATTATTGGTGTTCGTTTTTGAGGAAGACTCTGTACTTAACGTGTCCATTATTTTCGTCGGGGGCTTTTCAATATCGCTCACGCCGCCTGTTTTCTTCCGCGTAATGCTGAAGATCTGCCGTCTAACCACATTTGGCACTTTGCAACTCATGGATTCTTCATCAAATCCTTCATTTTTTGATGCCAAATCCGGAGGCGACTGTTCGTCTTTCTCGTCATCACTGCCAGTTTTCGTCGACTTCTGATTTTCGGCCTCTTGTTTAGAACGCTGATCATTTTCCGACTCATTAACTACCTTCCCTTGTTCCGCGCTTGCTTCTTTTTTGTCTTGCGTGGTCTTCGAAACCATCCTTATTTCCGCGTATCTTTCCATTGACTCGGTATCAACAGGTTCCTTCTTAATCTTCACGTTTCCTGGAAGTTGGACCGATTTTGACGTGCTTGTGCTGTCCGTTCCGTTACGCAATGACGTTGTAATGACTCGACCAGCAACCCATTTCGCTTGGTCTTCGGGAGTCAACGTTAGGCATTCAAACTTTCCGTATGCGGTTCGGTGCGGCGCGTACTTGAAGCTGTGTTCGCCGAACATTTTCTTCAGGTTTAGGACGTGGTGTTCCATTTCAAATATGGAACCGCTGAGGCCGGTGGTTTTCTTTTTGGATGCGTTGGGGATTTCGTGGGAATACATGTAGCAGCTGTTAATGGGAATCCACGCCCTGAAAAAATAGGATCGAACAAAGATAGCATAACAAATTGTCAGAAAATAGTCCAGGGTTGTAACGAGGCTTCCTCTGCTCAAGTCAAGTCAAGTTGCCTTCAAGTCCCAAATCAAGTCTGCCTTCGAGTCCTAAGCCAAGTCAAACTGCCTTCGAGTCCCAAGCCAAGTCAAACTGCCTTCGAGTCCCAAGCCAAGTCAAACTGCCTTCCAGTCCCAAGCCAAGTCAAACTGCCTTCCAGTCCCAAGTCAAGCCAGACTGCCTTCGAGCCAAGTAAAGTCAGACTGCCTTCAAGTCCCAAGTCGAGTCAAACTGCCTTCAAGTCCCAAGTCGAGTCAAGCTGCCTTCGAGTCCCAAGTCGAGTCAAACTGCCTTCGAGTCCCAAGTCAAGTCAAGTCAAACTGCCTTCGAGTCCCAAGTCAAGTAAAGTCAAACTGCCTCCGAGTCCCAAGTCGAGTCAAGTCATTTGACACCAATGCCAAATCAAGTAAGGCATGTTGGTCAAGTCGGGTCAAGTCAAGTAGTCACTACAGTAAATTTGTTCAAGCTAATTTCAAAATGAGCCTAAACCATATTGGGTATTTTTGTTCTTCTGGCCAAGAATGCTCCATGTTTAAACAAAGCTTAGTCTTAGGTTTCTGTTGTGCTGAAATACAATTCGGTCCTCAAAATGACAAAATTACATAAAAGTTCAATTTCATTTTTATCAGACTCGAGTACAAACAATCTTAAAGTCCGAGTCAAGTCAAGTCATTTGTGTCGGTGACTCGAGTCCAAGTCATTTAAGGTTCAAGACTTGAGTCCCGAGTCCGATTCCCGTTGCCAAGTCTTTCGTTTATTCCTTTATGACAATATCGCACCTGTCGTGTTGGCCAAAGAAGCGCACATCGAGCAGACCGTCCTTTTCTCGGATGACCTTGGACGGCCAGAAAGGGAAGCCCTGGAGCCTTGCCCAGATGAGCCTGTGAGGATTGCGCTACGAATAAAAAGGAAAAATTTCAAAAGCACTCAGTATTCTGCCAATACACTGAGCTAATAAAACAATTTCTAATTTTGCTTTCTCTTCTTAATTTACCACTTTTCGACAGGGAACTGCATATGGGTCATTCCCAAAATTAGGGGTCAAAAATTGTTGGTGTCCCAGTTACGTACGACACTCTCTGCTTCAAAAATCACCACTCCTGATCACAAATTCTCAGTAATGGACTGTGGCCTGTGATTATAGGGGGCAGCATCATTTTCTTCAATATTTTGTTCTCCGATTCCTGAAAAATATTTAAAACAAAAGACCATAAAACCTTATAATTTGTTCCATGGTACTGAATAGGAGTTTGGTGTCCCGGGTTACCTACGCCAATGAACATTGGCTGTAGAATAAGTTTGCATTAACCTTGGTGCCATATTTACATACAAACATTAAATTTAAGTGGCATTTGTTGAAATAAAAATAATTATTATCTACTGGGAAACCACTTTCAATCACTAAAAACACTTGGAAATCTTAAAAAGCATGTCACACTTTTGGACCCCTAATTTTGGGAATGACCCACATGCAGTTCTGAGAGTGAGTGTCTTGGGGTGGTTATACAGAATTAGCCCATGGGTCAGTACTACCAGGGCAGAGCTGGTCTCTTATCTTGTTGGCCAAGAGTACTGGTTATATTCGTTCACATTTACTATTAAAGACAGATTACATGATTGGAAAACTTCTAAAAACACATTACTAAAGAGTAATGTTGATAAACTGCCTTGTATAAATTTTAGCAACATAGATACAGTAATACTTAAGAAAACCTGAAAATGTATAGTTTTTGTGTTGAATGAATGGTAAAAAAATTGCAGACAATTTCTTTTTTTAAAGCACCTTCAGTTGGCAATTTCACCCATAAAGGTGCACACAGTTTTCCCGTCCATACACTATAAGGACATACCTTCGTTCTCGGTGTAAAAAAAACTGCTCCAAAATTCCACTTTTTTGCAAAATGAAAACAACTTTCTTCACCAAAACCCCCGACCCTAACTCTAAACTTTTAAAAGATTGGACAACCCAACTGTGGACTTGTGCAAGTCCACATGGTGTCATCTCTTCCTGGTTTATGCGGATTTCCTTTGTTCCCAAGTCCACAGTGTATGTAATGCTCGTACACTTTTAGTTATGTGGTGTTTGTTACCATTGCTATCAACACTTTTAGTTGGGTTTTTCTTGTCAACTCGTGAAGTAAAATTTTGGTTAACTTTAAATGATGTACTGGGGGCTTTAAACTCGGAATACTTACACAGACTTCACAGAACCACTCATCTCTTTTTATGCTTGCTGAAAGGTAGCAGTCGGGGCATGTCTCAATCTCCTTCATCTGTAAACAAACAAATTTACATGGTAAACAAAACAAATTTAAATATCAAACAAATTTAAATATTAAAGATACATGTACATTGTATACTTTGAATATTGAAAAATTGAAAAGTGTGCATGCTCATATTTTAAAAACCAAATTTGTTAATTTTCCATAGAAAGATAACATTTTGTAAAAAAAAAAAAATCCTGGGGAGTTTGTTGCCGTTGCTGTCAACACTTTGAGAAAGGTTTTTCTTGTCAACTCATGAAGTAATATTTTGGGATCATTGCAAATACAATAGACGTTTAAGTCACGTGCAAATAAACATGCAACTAAATAAGGAAAATCTCATCAAGTTAAACTGGGATAACTCAATAAAAATTGAAAATTCTTTCCCAACATAGACAAAAAAATAGTTTAATTCAAAATTTCGCTCCACTTACTTCGTACTCGCAAATTTTGATGATCATGCGAGCGCTGTTCGTCAACTTGTGATGTGCTGTAAAAAAAAACAATTTAAAAAAATGTAACAGGAATTTTGATTTTCCAAGAGCTCCGACTCAACAGGCAGATGCTCTACCAGCTGAGCTATGAGGCACAGTGGTATACTCCCTAAGGTTCCCCCAAGTGGGGTGTTATGGCCGAGCGGTCTAGTGCGTCGAACTTAAGTTCCTGTGCTAGTACTAGAAATGTAGGTTCGATTCCGGGCCACGACGGGTTGTGGCACCTGTGCCCTTGAGCAAGGCACTCAACCACACTTGCTCCCATTCCTGTAATTGGCAGTCCCTCCGCTGTTGGATGTGGTGAATAAATAAATAAATAAAAATAAAAAAACCTCTGACACACCAGGGAGATACTCTACCAGCTGAGCTATGAGGCACAGTGGTATACTCCTTCAGGTTTTTCCCAAAACCTCTGACACACCAGGCAGATGCTCTACCAGCTGAGCTATGAGGCACAGTGGTATACTCCCTCAGGTTTCCCCCAAGACCACTGACACACCAGGCAGATGCTCTACCAGCTGAGCTATGAGGCACAGTGGTATACTCCCTCATGTTTTCCCCAAGACCACTGACACACTGGGCAGATGTGACGTAGTTAACTTACAGCCGTTGAAGACAATACAGTTATGCAGTATCCATTTAGCGTCGAGTAGAAATGCCTCCGTGCTACCGTACATACGTTTCTTGATATACTAAAAGGGGATACAACAGTAACATTAAGATAGATTACATGATTGGAAAACTTTTAAAAACAGGAACAGCATTACACAACTAAATAATAATGTTGATAAACTGCCTTGTCGAAATTTCAGCCACATAGATGCAGTAATAATTCAGAAAACCTGAAAAATCCATGCATGGTTTTTGTGTTTGAATAAATGGTAAAAACGATGAACTGTCCGTGTTTAGGCTGATTTGGGCATAAAAATTATTTAAAAGTTAAATTGCTATTTTTCTAGATTAGAAAAAAGTTTATCAGCTTTCATTTGGTACCAAGGATTAATGCCAGTTGATTAAAAACAAGAAATAATAAAAGGCAAGGCCCGCTTTATAATCGCCAGGGTTATGACTTAAATAATTTACATGTTGTACATGATACAAAATAGTACATGTCGCTCGTGAAATGGGTCGGCCTAGGTCACTAGTCATGAATATTAATTACCATTGATATTTTTCTGATTGGTCACCGGTAAGCCAATCAGAACGAGACCCATTTTAAGAAAAAGGCTTGTATCTCCAATTCCCGACATTTGAAATTTAAGTTTTTTATATTTTTCGTTACAGAGACCTATAAGCTTTCTGAATTCGGTCGCTTGTGTAAATTATTTGTTTTAATCCATTCAACCAAACACGGACAGTCCATATTACTCCACAGTGCTGTATAGGATACCTTTTCAAGAGTCGATAGATCCATGGGGTTGAAGACGAATTCCTCGTACCCCGGGTTTTGCTGGATGTTGACTGGTTTCAAAAATGGGTCAGCCTGCTAGTTTACAAAAACAAACAAACGATGTGACAATGATTGACTCAAAATTCCTCAAAATTCACGAAGGCAAACGTATGAAAAGGTCGGTGTTTTGATGAAATATTATTAGGGCAAAAATTAAAATATGTTTAGCGTAAGTTGAAGTCTTCCAAAATGGCGCGGTGGCGCTGCTTTTTTCCGCTTTTTTTGTTTGTTTTTGGAATTACACTTCCATCAATGATGCTTGAAAAACATGTGTTTAAAATCAAACAACTTGTATACGTGAAGCATTACAAGCCCTCAAAGTCTCTGAAGTGTAAATTCCAATTTCCGGAATTGCCCATTTCTAAAAAAAACAAAACCAAGAATTAAGAACTCACCCCTGTGTGTTTCATCCGCTTGAGTGCATACAACAGTAGTTTGGCTAACTCATCAAGCGATAGCGAAGACATGGTTTGAGATTGGGAGTCAATACACTCGGCATTGGTAGCTCGCTGAATATATGAAGAAAAAACCCCAAAAATAACGGGATTACTAAAGTTTAGACGCCGAAATGGGGCGATTTCAAAATAACATGAAGATTAGCCTTTTGCGAGTTTCGCATGAATGTGGTGTACTGACATACTTCCTAAACCTTTCACATGCATGCTCAGTATCCACTTGACCACACTAAATTTTTGTTGCTATCTGGTACTTGCTC